>JAESUZ010001396.1:0-600000 GCA_017311185.1 Proteles cristata cristata
CAAGTGAAGTTATAGTAAATGGAGTTGCTGGTAACTACCAAAATATCAACAGCATTTTTCACAGAACTGGAACAAGCAATCCTAAAACTTGTAAGCATCCACAAAAGATGGAATATCCAAAGCAATCTTAAAAAAGAAAAGCAAAGCTGGAGAATCACAATTCCAGAATTCAAGTTATATTACAAAGATATAGTAATCAAAACAATATGGCACTGTCACAAAAACAGACACATAAATCAATGAAATAGAATAGAAAACCCAGTAACAAACCCACAATTATAAGGTCATTTAATCTTTGACAAAGCAGAAAATAATATGCAATGGTAAAAAGATAGTCTCTTCAATAAATGGTATTTGGAAAACTGGACAGCTACATACAAAATAATGAAACTAAACCATTTTCTTACATCAAACACAAAAATAAACTCAAAATGGATTAAAGAGCTGACTTGAAACCACAAAAACCATAGAAGAGAGTACAGGCAGCATTATCTCTAACATTGGCTGTAGTAACATTTTCCTAGATAAGTTCTTGAGGCAAGGGAAATAAAAGCAGAAATAAACTATTGGGACTTCATCAAAATAAAAAGCTTCTACCACAGTGAAGGAAACTATCATCAAAACTAAAAGGCAACTTACTGAATGGGATAAGATACTTGTAAATGACATATCTGCTAAAGATTGAGTGTCTAATATATATAAAGAACTGAAACAACTCAACACACAAAATGAATAATCCAATTTAAAAATGGGAAAAAGATATGAACAGACATTTTTCCAAAGAACACATACAGATGTGCAACAGATACATGAAAAGATGTTCAACATCATTCATCATCAGGGAAATGCAAATCAAAACCATGATGAGATACCACCTCACACCTGTCAGAATGGTTAAAATAAAACACACACACACACACACAAGAAGCAACAAGTACTGGTGAGGATGTGGAGAAAAAATAATCCTCATGCATTGTTGTGGGAATCCTAACTGGCATAGCCACTGTGGGAAACAATACGGAGTTCCCTCAAAAAGTTAAAAATAGAATTACTCTATGACCTAGTAATCATTCTACTGGATATTTACCCCCAAAAGATAAAAACACTAATTCAAAGGGATATACAGACCCCTATGTTTAATGCAGCATTATTTATAATAGCCAAATTATGGAAGCAACCCAAGTGTCCATTGATAGATGAATGGATAAAGAAGTTGTGGTATATATACACACACATACAACGGTATGTTATTCACCCATAAAAAATGAAATCTTGCCATTGCAACAACATGTATGGAATTAGAGAATAAGTGAAATAAGTCAACCAGAGAAAGACAAATACCATATGATTTCACCCATATGTGCAATTTAAGGGAAAAAAAAAAACAGATGACAAAGGAAAGAAAGAAATATAAACCAAGAAACAGACTCTTAACTATAGAGAATAAACTGATGGTTACCAAAGGGGAGGTGGTGAGGGGAGGGGGAAAATAGATAACAAGGAATAAAGAGTACACTTACCATGATAAATACTGAGTAACATATAGAACTGTTGAATCACTATACTATACACCTAAAACTAATATAACCCCATATGATAACTATACTGGAATTAAAATTAAAAATCTTAAAACAATAATTCAGGAAATGAAAGTACTTGCAAACTTTCTACAACTGAGTTTGTTTCAAAATAAAAATAAAACAAAACCAAGTTAAAAAAAAAAAAGTCCTTTCATTCAAGTGAATAAAGGGATGAAGAGAGGCCAGGAGTGATCCAAGAAGTTGGTTTGGAGGGGGCAGAGGGCTGTTGGTTAAGCGTCTGACACTGACACACACACACACACACACACACACTCTCTCTCTCTCTCTCTCTCTCTCTCTCTCTCTCTCTCTTTCTCAAAAAGAAAAAAACATTTAAAAAATTGCTTTGGGGGAAAATCCCTCCTTGAGGAAAGCAAAGAGTGGAGACAAGCTGTGAGCTCTGTCTTCTAGTAAAGCCAGCTCAGCTGTAGTGGGTGTGGGGAGGGCAAGTTCAGGGGCACCTCACTGATGGAACACAATTTGGCCCAATAGTCTCTCTTTGTGCTTTATTTTCTTCTTTTCAAAAAAAATTTATATGTTTATTTAGTTTTGAGAGAGAGAACAGGGGAGGGGCAAAGAGAGAGAGAGACAAAGAGAGAGAGACAGAATCCAAAGCAGGCTACAGGCTCCCAGCTGGCAGCATGGAGCCCAACACTGGGTTCAAACCCAAACGACCATAAGATCATGACCTGAACACCTGAGCCAAAGTCAGCCACTCAACCCACTGAGCCGCCCAGGTGCCCCAAACTCATTTTCTTCTGTCTACCCTTCATTTTGTTAGGGGATTTTACAACTCAAACTGAGGGATTCTCTCTTTGTCCACACTCCCCCTGCCAAGACTCACTGCATGGATACTCCTTCTGTTAGTTAGCCTTGTAACCTGTAAACTAAGAGAACATTTAACATTGTAAATGTCAAAACAGGCTAGCTTGAGTTTTATCAAATATCTAGAAAACAGTAAGTCATTCTTCCCAAAGGGTACAGATTGAGGGGCTATGGGAATCAAGCAGTCAGCAGAAACTAGAAGTTTAGACAGAAAAGATGTTGTAAATAAGAAATGTGAACATAAGCCCTGAGATCGCACTGCCCAATAAAATTTTCTGAGATAATAAAAATGTTCTGTATCTGTGCTGTCCAAAGCAGTAGCTGCTATTCATCTGTGTCTGTTGAACACCTGATATATGGCGAGTATGACTGAAGAACTGGATTAATTTTATTTAATTACAATGAATTTAAATTTAAATAATCAAATATAATTTTGCATCAGCACTCTAGGAAACAAACCCAATATTGTCTTAACCACCATAAGGAAGTTAGTGGCTGCTGTCCCTGACTTTAATTGCTGAATTACACCAGACTCATATAAAAGTCCCTAATAACTCCCTTGAGACTATTATACACATGGAATAGATACCAGCTCCCACTGGTGGGATCTGGTCCATGTGAAGGCATCCCATTTTTGGACAAAGCTAAAGACAGATCTTTAAAGGCCTAATGGTAGATCTATATCTAGATCTAAGCACTTAAAATGATACTGCTCTATTTATCTTTCAGCAGAACATAAGCATGCCCAAGTGAGTGATTACAGGGCAACTTCTAAGTTAAATTCTACAAGGTATAACTGTCTGTAAAACCATCACATTCAGCTCCTCCAAATTGTCCCTGATGGATAAAAGATGGCTTAAGTTGTCCATTGCTGCAATAAAGCTGTGTAATAAACCACCCCCAAACTCGCTGGTTTAAAGCAATATGCATTTATCTAGCTCATGAGTTAATGGACAAGCAATTTAGGCTGAGTTCAGCTGGGTGATTCTTCTGCCTTCTCTGGGCTCACTCACACTTGGTAGTTTGTCTATCAGCTGGTGCGTTCATGCCATGTGACACTCATACCCTAACAGGCTAACCTAGGCACATTGTCATACTGGAGGCAGAGCATGAATAATCCCAACTATGTGAGTACTTTTCCAGCCTCTGCTTGCATCTATTGGACAAAGAATAATACCTGGGCAAACCCAGTCACAGTGGGAGGGCACAGGCTACATGGCAAAGGGTGTTATTATGGACTCGATGTTTGCATACCTCCAGAATTCATAAGATCAAAGTTTACCACCATAATGTGTATTAAGAAGCAGTGCCTTGGGGTTCTGATGGAGATTAGATAAGGTCATGAGGGTGGGCTCTCATAAATGGGATTCATTTCCCTGGAGTCACAAGAAAGCTTGGTTAGCTTGTTTCCCTCTCTACTCTCCACCATATGAGGTTACAATAAGAAGCTGGCAGTCTGCATTCTAGAAGAGGGCTCTTATCAGAACTCCACCATGCTGACATCCTGGTTTTAGGAACTCTAGCCTCCAGAACAGTGAAAAATAAATCCCTGTTAGGTATAAGCCATCCAGGGTGGTATTTTTTGATACAGCAGCCCAAGCTAGGACAGATGCAGACACAGGAAAGGGTAACATCAATAATGCAATTAACCTTTCACGCCCACAGGAGGACAGTGTCAAACCTTAGGAGCCTTTATTTCGGAGGGAGGCAAGATGGCGGAGAAGTAAGGAGCTCCGTACTTGCACTCGCGCCCATACATCACACAGAAAAGATCTGAAGCCATTGGAAACCATACAAAACCTGAGAGACTCTGAGAAAAAGGACGCAGAATCCACTGAGAAAGCCTTCTAACGTGAGTGCGAACCCGGGAAGGTAAAATCGGGCTGGGATCGGAGCCTCCAGGGTGGGAGGCGATCCCCCTCTACCCTCTACGGGGAGTGAGAGGGGAAAAGGAGAGAGTCCGAGACAGAAAAATCTCCGCTCGGTGCATAGAAAGACAGTACTTGCCAAATACCTGCACACCGGGTCCCCTTGCGCCAACTGGTCCTGGGGGAGGCTGAGCACACAAACTGCTTCTTTGTGCCGCTACTGGAGGTTGGTTTTTAAAGCGGCGCGGGCGCGCCTGCCGCCATTGTAGCTCCAGGGCTGCTGGGACCCCTGAAGGAGACACGCAGACACCGGGCGTCCGCGCTCCTGGCTGGCTGGAACTCGAGAGGGAAGGCAAAGAGCTAAAAACTGGGAAATTTGCCTGTGAGTTTGTGTTTCGGGTGACGAGCCATGGAGAGACCCGGTTTTCCTCACTCCAGCGGGCTCAGGCTACGCGGACCCGGCAGGCAAGCCCCCGCGCATGCGCACCAGAGCCGACCCAGAGAAGGAAGCAGCGATCCTGACTCAGCCCCCAGAGCTCAGCAGGGAGCCTGGAATTGCCCGAGGGGGTTGTCTGGGAAGCTGTGTCTAAGGCAACTTCAGCGGGCGCGGGCTGGGATTTGGAGATTGGAACTGGCCTGGGTTGAAGAGTGCAACCAACTTCGGCTGCGTCCCCGGAACGGGGAGTTGACACGCCAAAAAAAAAAAAAAAAAAAGCGAGCTGCAGCGCGGGGTTCAAGAAGGGACTGGAGCACCGTCACTCTCCTCCCCACAACCGCCAAGGCAGAACCCCCGCCTGAGGCATCGCATCACGCCACGCCCATCCCTGCCTGAGAGGTGCCCTCCTCCCTTTTTTTTTCTTTTTCCTTTTTTTTTCTTCTTTCTTTTTTTTTCCCTTTCTTTTCTCTTTTTTTCTTCTTTTTTCTCTTTTCTCGCTTTTTCCCCCAAAACACTGACCTGATTAACTCTGGTCGCCAGCTTGCTTAAACAATCACAAGTCCATTCTGTAAATGTAAATTCTACACCTACCGAATTTTTCAGCTATTTCTCTCAGGAGTAATTAGACTATATAGTTTCTCTGGATAATTCCAGCATCCTTCTCTCACCTATCCAACCATATTCTACCCTTTACCTCTTTGAAAAAAGTTTCTTATCCCTTCTGCCTGTTCATTCTATTTCAAAATCTGCCTTGTCTCGCCCTGCCTTCTCTCTTTTTCTCTATGCTCTTCAACCAGCGCTGCATACACACGGCTATTTAACTGTAGCTGGGAAATCCAGGTATATGCTTTAAACCGTTCTTTGTCCATCGGTTTTCTTCTTTTTTCCTTTTCTTTTCCCCTTTTTGACCCTTTATGTATTTTATGCTCCCTATTATTCGCCCTCCCTCCTCCGTCTTTTCTATTAACTTTTTCGTTTTCCCTCTCGCTTTGCATGTTAGTTGAATCAGCCTGTGCATTTGTGTACTCCTGCTCCCTGTGTGTTTGTCTGTCTGTTTTCTTTTCCAGGGCTACCTCAAGAAACAAGCTAGAGTACAAGGTGAAGAGTCCCAAATATCACTACGAATAGGAAAATAAAATAACTAAGGTCCCAACAAGAGTGACCGAGGGATACCATTCAAAAACCAATCTCTGAAAGGATAGGCCCTGAAAAGTCAAAGAGTTTCTTGGATATAGCAGTGCTCATAGAAACAGAGAGCATAACAGGTCTTTAAAACCAACAAGAGCCGGAAAGCTAACTAAAATGACGAAACGAAAGAGCTCTCCTCCAAAGAAACTCAAGAAGAAATGACAGCTAATGAACTGCTCAAAACAGATATCAGCAGCATAAGTGAACAAGATTTTAGAATAATAATGGTGAAATTAATAGCAGGGCTTGAAAGAAACATAGGGGACATCAAAGAAACTATGGCTACAGACAGAATGGAAAATAAAAATAGACATGAAGAATTAAAAATGCGATAAATGAGATACATAATAAATTAGAGGCCTCCAATGCACGGCTTGAAGAGGCAGAAAGGAGAATAAGTGATTTAGAAGACACCATTATAGAAAAACAAGAAGCTGACAAAAAAAGAGACAAACTGATCCAGGAACAGGAAAGAAGAATTCGAGAGCTCAGCGACACAATCAAACGCAACAATATCCGTATCATAGGAATCCCAGAAGAGGAAGAGAGAGGGAAAGGTGCTGAAGGAGTCCTGGAACAAATTATAGCAGAGAACTTCCCTGACCTGGGGAAGGAAGTAGATGTGGAAATACAAGAGGCTCAGAGGACTCCCCTCAGACGTAACTTGAATCGATCTTCTACACGACATATCATCGTAAAAATGGCAAAATACAAGGACAAAGAGAGAATTTTGAAAGCAGCTAGAGAGAAAAGGGCCCTCACATACAAAGGGAAACCCATCAGAGTGGTGACAGACCTATCTACTGAAACGTGGCAGGCCAGAAAGGAATGGCAAGAGATCTTCAATGTGATGAACAGTAAAAATATGCAGCCAAGAATCCTCTATCCAGCAAGCCTGTCCTTCAAAAATAGAAGGAGAGATAAAAACCTTTCCAAATAAACAGAAATTGAAAGAATTTGTCACCACGAAGCCAGCCCTACAAGAAATCCTGAGGGGGATGCTCTGAAGGAAAGGCTGCAAGGAACAAAGATTCCAGAGACACCACCACAAACATGAACCCTACAAAAGATACAAAGACTCTAAACCCACATATTTCAATAATACACTGAATGTAAATGGGCTGAATGCTCCAATCAAAAGACATAGGGTAGCAGAATGGATTAAAAAACAAAATCCATCTATATGCTGTCTAGAAGAAACTCATTTTAGACGGGAAGATACCTTCAGATTAAAAGTAAGGGATGGAGAAATATATATCATGCTACAGGAAATCAAAAGAAAGCCGGAGTAGCGATACTTATATCAGACAAACTGGACTTTAAATTAAAGACAATCACAAGAGATGAAGAAGGGCACCACATAATAATTACAGGGTCCATCCATCAGGAAGAACTAACAATCATAAATGTCTACACACCGAACATGGGAGCACCTAAATATCTAAAACAATTAATCACAAACAGAAACAAGCTTTTAGATAAGAATGTGCTAATAGCAGGGGACTTTAATACTCCGCTTACAGCAATGGATAGGTCAACCAGACAGAAAATCACTAAAGAAATCATGGACTTGAAAGATACATTGGACCAGATGGACCTGACGGATCTATTTAGAACTTTACATCCTGAGGCCAGGGAATTTACTTTCTTCTCAAGTGTGCATGGCACATTCTCCAAGATAGATCACATACTGGGACATAAAGCAGCCCTCAATAAATATAAAAGAATAGAGATCATACCATGCACACTGTCAGATCACAATGCTTGAAACTTGAAATCAATTACAGGAAGAAGTCTGGTAAAATTCCAAAAACATGGAGGTTAAAGAACACCCTTCTAAAGAATGAATGGGCCAATCAGGCAATTAGAGATGAAATTAAAAAATATATGGAAACAAATGAAAATGAAAATACAACAATTCAAAATCTATGGGATGCGGCAAAGGCAGTCCTAAGAGGAAAGTACATTGCTCTCCAGGCCTATTTCAAGAGATTAGAAAAAGCGCAAGTCCAAAATCTAACAGCTCACCTAAAGGAACTAGAGGCAGAGCAACAAGAATGCCCTAAGCCCAGTAGAAGAAGAGAAATAGTAAAATTAGAGCAGAAATAAACAACATAGAGACCAAAGAAACAATTGAACAGATCCATGAAACCAAGAGTTGGTTTTTTGAAAAGGTAAACAAAATTGACAAACCTCTAGCCAGACTTATTCAAAAGAAAAGAGAGAGCACACAAATAGACAAAATTATGAATGAAAATGGACTTATTACAACCAACCCCTCAGAAATACAAGCAATTATCAGGGAATACTATGAAAAATTATATGCCAACAAATTGGACAACTTAGAAGAAAGGGACAAATTCCTAAACACACACTCACTACCATAATTCACACGGGAAGAAATAGAAAACCTGAACAGACCCATAACGAGTGAAGAAATTGAATCAGTGATCAAAAATCTCCCAACAAATAAGAGCCCTGGACCTGATGGCTTCCCTGGGGAATTCTACCAGACATTTAAAACAGAATTAACCCCAATTCTTCTCAAGTTATTCCAAAAAATAGAAAGCAAAGGAAAACTCCCGGATTCATTTTATGAAGACAGCATCACACTGATTCCCAAGCCAGACAGAGATCCAGCAAAAAAAGAGAACTACAGGCCAATATCCTTGATGAATACGGATGCAAAAATTCTCAACAAGATCCTTGCAAATCGAATCCAGCAGCATATCAAAAGAATCATCCACCAAGATCAAGTGGGATTCATTTCTGGATTACAGGGCTGGTTCAACATTCGCAAATCAATCAATGTGATACATCATATCAATAAAAGAAAAGATAAAAACCATATGATCCTGTCAATAGATGCAGAAAAAGCATTTGACAAAATACAGCATCCCTTCTTAATAAAGACTCTCGAGAAAGTTGGGATAGAAGGAACCTACTTAAACATCATCAAAGCTATCTATGAGAAGCCTTCAGCTAACATCATCCTCAACGGGGAAAAACTCAGAGCTTTCCCCTGAGATCAGGAACACGACAGGGATGCCCACTCTCACCACTGCTGTTTAACATAGTGCTGGAAGTCCTAGCATCAGCCATCAGACACCAAAAGGAAATCAAAGGCATCAGAATTGGCAAAGAGGAAGTCAAACTTTCACTCTTTGCAGATGACATGATACTCTACATCAAAAACCCGACAGACTCCAACAGAAGCCTACTAGAACTGATCCAAGAATTCAGCCAAGTTGCAGGGTACAAAAATCAACGTACAGAAATCGGTTGCATTTTTATACACCAACAATGAAGCAACAGAAAGAGAAATCAAGAAACTGATCCCATTCACAATTGCACAAAAAACCATAAAATACCTCGGAATATACCTAACCAAGGATACAAGAGATCTGTATGATGAAAACTATAGAAAACTTATGAAGGAAATTGAAGAAGACACAAAGAAATGGAAAAACATTCCATGCTCATGGATAGGAAGAATAAATATAGTTAAGATGTCATTACTACCTAAGGCACTCTACACATTCAATGCAATTCCAATCAAAATTGCACCAGCATACTTCAAAACTAGAACAAACTATCCAAAAATTTGTATGGAACCACAAAAGACCCCGAATAGCCAGTAAAGCAATCCTGAAAAATAAAACCAAAACGGGAGGGATCACCATCCCAGACTTAGCCTCTACTACAAAGCTGTCATCATCAAGACAAATGGTATTGGCACAAAACAGACACATAGACCAATGGAATAGAATTGAGAACTCAGAAGTGGACCCAAAAGTATACAGCCAACTAATCTTTGACAAAGCAGGAAAGAATATCCAATGGAAAAAAGGCAGCCTTTATTAACAAATGGTGTTGGGAGAACTGACAGCAACATGCAGAAGAATGAAACTAGATCATTTTCTCACACCATGCACAAAAATAAACTCAAAATGGATAAAGGACCTGAACGTGAGACAGGAAACTATCAACACCCTAGAGGAGAAAGCAGGAAACAACCCTCTTGACCTCCACCGGAGCAACCTCTTACTTGACACATCCCCACAAGCAAGGGAATCAAGAGCAAAAATAAACGATTGGGACCTCATCAAGATCAAAAGCTTCTGCACAGCCAAGAAAACAACCCACAAAACTAATAGGCAACCAACAGAATGGGAAAAGATAGTTGCAAATGACATATCAGATAAATGGTTAATATCCAGAATCTATAAGGAACTCACCAAACTCCACACCCGAAAAAGAAACAACCCAGTGAAGAAATGGGTGAAGATATGAACAGACACTTCTCCAAAGAGGACATCCAGATGGCCAACAGATACATGAAATGATGCTCAGCATCCCTCCTCATCAGGGAACTACAAATCAAAACCACACTGAGATACCACCTCACGCCAGTCAGAGTGGCTAAAATGAGTAAATCAGAGAACTCTAGATGCTGGCGAGATGTGGAGAAACGGGCACCCTCCTACACTGTTGGTGGGAATGTAAACTGGTACAGCCCCTCTGGAAAACAGTGTGGAGGTTCCTAAGGAAACTAACAATAGAACTCTCCTATGACCCAGCAATAGCACTGCTAGGAATTTACCCAAGGGATACAGAAATGCTGATGCATAGGAGCACATGTACCCCAATGTTCATAGCAGCACTCTCCACAATAGCTAAAACATGGAAAGAGCCTAAGTGTCCATCAACAGATGAATGGATCAAGAAGATGTGGTTTATCTATACCATGGAATACTACATGGCAATGAGAAACAATGAAATCTGGCCATGTGTAGCAACATGGATGGACCTTGAGGGTGTTATGCTGAGCGAAATAAGTCAGGCAGAGAAGGACAAATATCATATGTGTGCACGTATAGGAGGATTAGGAGGAACTTAACAGAGGACCAAGGGGGAGAAGAAGGGCGGAAATGGTGGGGGAAAGGGAGAGAGGCAAACCATGAGAGACTCTTGAATGCTGACAAAAACTGAGGACTGGTGGATGTGGGGGGGAGGAGGGGTGGGCATTGAGGAGGGCACTTGTGGGGATGAGCACTGGGTGTTATGCGGAAACTAATTTGACAATAAACTATTTGTAAAAAAATAAATAAATAAATAAATAAAACTTAACGCTTAGGAGCCTTTATTTCTAGGGGAAAAATTTTAACTAAACAACACCAAACTAATCTACAAATATATTCTTAAAGTCCCAATAACTTATTTAAGAATTTTAAACATAAAGAACAGAGATCACCCCTTCCCTCCCTACCCAAGAGGCATCACTTCATTGGGTTTAAGGGCACTCCTATTTTAAGAGGAAACTACATAAAAGCCCAAAGACATGTAAATACCTAAAATAGAACAGTTATATTTATCTTGTAATATATCACAGGCATGTCTAAATGGTATTTTTTTTTCTAATTAGGTAAAATGTATTAAGTTATGCCTGACCACAAATTAGTGAAACTGATTTTGAACAAAATTGACAGAGTGTCTGAGATCAGTGGCCGCTTTTCGCTTTTCCAATGACGTTGACATTACACAAAACAGTGTTTACAGTGCCTCTTTTTTAACTGCTGTCAGAAACAAAAGGCACATTCTTTTACTGCCCTGTCCTGTTCAGAATGCTTTCAGCTACACGCACCAAAAACAGCCACAACTCACAGAGCTTATAAACAGTAAAGAGAATTATCATCTCACATTAAAGTCCTGAGGCATGGCGAAAGTGATCCCCATTGCGCATTTGCAGGACTGAGGGGCTCGCTGGGACGCTGGACCTTCAGTGCCGAACCTGGGAAAGCCCCAAGCAACTAGGGATAAGCTGGCTATTCCAGGCTAGGTTTCTTGAGCAGCTCAATGAGCTTTCAAGGGCCAAGGTCCTTCCATCTCCCTGCAGCATGTGCCTTGTGGAAGCAACAGTCTGGGGCAACATCTAATAGAACAACACAAAGCCATTTCCTCCCATATTATCTTTTATCCAAATGGCCTATTCTCTAGAAGTCCTTCAGTGACGTCTCCCCGATCCTGCGGGTTAGGACTGGGTCCATTACCCTTAGCAACACTGGGTTAGGTTCACCAAGTCCCCTCTGAAGCTGGGCTCAGCCAGGTTTTCCTCAATCTCCTCGCTGCGTGGAGGAGTATGAATCCTGGAACGAAACCCGGCTGTTAGGAAAAAGAGAACTAGCAGTGAATGCTGCACATGCTCTGTGGTGGGAAATCACACAGTATTCAATTCGAGAGGCAGGACCGTCAAGAGTAACACAGAACACGGGCTGTGCGGTACATTTGTAGGAGGGAGCGGGCGGCACCGCTTACGCACAGCTGTGCTTCGGTGGCGCCCAGCAGGTCGGCCGCGCAGCGGGCAGCCTGGCCCAGAAGTCAGGGAAGCCGACGGCAGGTGCTGCTGCCCAGCTGCCGGAAGGGCGACAGGGACGCGGCGACCGCCTGCTGCCCCGGGTCCACCAGTGAGCCAGGGATCATGGCCAGCCCCAAGACCTGCTACAGCACCTGAGCCCTCACCAGCACCGCCTCTTCAAAGGCTTAAAGACCACAGAATTGGGTCACTTCCGTCTTTCCAGGCTCGCGAAGTAGCAAAGCGGGCGGCGCTAACCCCGGAAGTCTGCAGGGAATGGAATTCTGGGAAACGTAGTTCCAGCTTAGCTAAATTGACACGGAACAAAGCCAGAAGCCAGCCACACTAAGTGTGGCTTTAATCTTTACTTAAGTAAGTTAAATCCTCAAGCCAAGTCTAAGGGATAAAGCACTGGCTTTTAGCTACTGTGGAGGAAAACTGTCACTTTATTCTTATTTTCCTTCATTTTTTAAACCACTCATTTCCATGGATTCTGGTTGCCCAACCAGAGCAGAGCAAAGTAAGAAATACAACTTGCCAAATCTTTCAGTCATCCCCACTAACCACAGTTTGGACAACTGTTGTGAGTCCTGAGAAGGATAAAATGCTGACGACCCCTTAGGGAAAAGTCAGATGCAATTAATCCTAGGAGCTCAGTCAGCCCCTACATTTTACTTAACTCAGTAAATCAAAAGCACTGTGCCCACGGGACAAATCTCAATAAATTCCCCCAGCAGTTTTGAAAGATTTATCAACCCTAAAGAGAGATGGGGGAGGGGGGAGGGAGTGAAACCCAAAGGACCAGATCTCTAACAGACAAGCAAGAGCGATGCCTGTTTGAGAAGAATGTTTGCTTCAAGTGTATCACTCAACAGTGGTTACTATAACTGTATTAGAGATCACAGAAGCCCAATATCTTAAGGTAAAGAGAGCCTGCAAAGATCTTGTCTAATTACTCATTTTTAAATGAAGATCCTTACTGATACAACAACATGTCAAATAGAATCTGGGCACAAAAGACTACTTAGTGTATAATTCCAATTATACACTAAACCAAAGCAACACTTACCTATAATAGAAAATATGTCAAAATCAAATAGTCTTTCAGGGGTGTTTGATATATGCCTTTATCAAAATTCACTATCAGGGTGAGGTGTACTGATGTCTGCAACTCATTTCAAAATGCACCAAAAAAGTAAGATGGACTTACAGAGGGAAAGAAGGATGGACAGACAGACCTGCAACAAAGCAAATACTGCAAAATGTTAATTGTAGAATCTACGCGGTGGTTACATAGGTATTCATGGTTCAGCCCAAGTTTGAGTCATAAAAAGATGTCAACATACTGACTGGGGAAGAGATGGGAATGAAGCCATTAGAGAAGGATTTATAAAAGTTACAATTAAGAGGAAGATCTCAACAGGCAGGCCTGCTATTAGACCACGTAGTGTGGTTCACTCCATTCTTTCTCAGGTATATGAAATCAATCATGCCACTGAATTCAGCTCCTCTCACGGTTATGAGGTGCTTGCTGTATGACTACCCCAAGCTGAGCACTTTTGCAAATTTTGTCCACAGCACACTAAGAATCTCTCTCCTCCTATAGCCCTTTCAAGGGGCCTGTATCAGCCAGCTATAACATAATGCACCACACAACAAAACACCACAAAATTCAGTGGCTCTCAAAACAATATGCAATTGTCTCTTGCTTACATGTTTTCAGAGAGGCTGGAGATTGGTCTAGGCTGTGCTCAGTTGGACGAGGCTCCAGGCTCCATATGTCTCTCATCCTCCTTGACCAGCAAGCTCCCTGAGGCATGTTCTCATGATGACAATGATGACTGAAATACAAGAAGGCAAGACCTCCTGCAGAGGTACATTTTAAGCCGTTGCTCACATGATCTCTGCCAAAACTCCTTTAGGCTAAAGCAAGTAACACAATTAATCTAAATAATCATGGGCCCCCATACATCCAGATATGGAAATGAAGAGTTCACCTTCAATTCTTTACTTATAACTGCAAGAGGTTCTGGGGCTTCTTTGTTCCCAAGGTATCAGCGACATGAGCTAGAACCCCCTTCCTGAACCTCTGCTTGGATGGGGTCTCTGTGTCTTCTGCCGTTCAGTAAAAACAAACCTTGAGTGTGTAACTCTACTAATTCAAGTGAAGTGTTCTATATTGCCTCTTCAGCTTCCCTCAAGGTAGAATCCCAAGGGGACAATTACAAACATCTGGCCAAGAGAAGGAATACAGGGCACTTGTTTTTCTGTTTTAAGAGAAGTCAATTAGAGTTTCAATTTCCACTGTTAAATGTCACCTTTTTACAACATCCTGGAGGGAGAGTTGGCAGCCATATCGTTTGGGGAATAAAAACTCTTTCAAGGAAAGGCTTATTGTCTAAAAAGACACAGAAGGGTCCAGAGATTAAAGGACCCTCTCAGGCTGTCTGAGTTTCCCAGAGCTCTCGGTTTCTATTTCGAGCTGAACATTTGGCTTCCCTTGTAGCCTTGAGTAAGCCTTTTTAGCCTCCCTGCACCACTTTTCTACCGTTTGCAAAAAGGAATAATAAGACTTGCTGCTGGGTAATGCATATAAAGTACGCTGAGGAGCTCGAAAGGAAGGTAGGCTTCTCGAGGGGAAAGCTGTCAGCCTGTTTTCTCCTGATCTCAAGATATTTTCTGTGTCTGCTACCCCTCATTAGAGCATCAGGCCTTTTCTCAGAGAAGTTAGACTAAAGCCAGAATAAGTGGAGCACAGAGGATTCCTTCTCTTGCTTCTGCTGCAAAGGAGATATGTCAAATTGAGTGATGAATGATTACTATTCTTCACTTGCTAACACTTTGTACCCTATTTTCAAATTAAGGAGCACATTGTTGGCATGCCTGAAAGGTTAAACACTCCCACTTCATTGCTGCAGTCACTAATTGGTGTTTTATCACAATTTCTGTGGAGGGAACATTTTGTCTGCAAACCCTTCCTCCACAGAGCTGGGTGAGACTTTGAGTGCATTTTGAGTTTCTAAAGTTAGATCACAAATCACTCTCCTGCTTGTAAGGGGGTGTTTTGCACCTAAAAAGACCCCATCTGTTAATTGTCTGCAACTTGTGTTGAAATGCATCAAAAATTAAGATGGATTGACACGTTTTAAAAATTATTTTTAAAAATTCTTTGTAAAATTCTTCACTTCTCATTCTTCTCTTACAGGGGGACTCATTTCCTTTCTATCCTGGTATTTCACCCTCATGTATAGAACAGGAACTTCTGCCTTTTCCACAGTATTAGGAGGCAAGGAGGGGGACAATCGGAACTCTCATAATGTTGCCAGCGGGGGTGCCAAACAGTTCCACTTTGGAAATCAGTTTCGGTTTCTAAAACTGCTTGGCATTTTTGTTGGCTGTAACTCTAGAAGTAGAATCACTGGGCCCCAGGGGATATTTCTAGGGATATATCAACCAGAAATAATTGCATATTTTTACAAAAGGCACATATTAGAATATTTCAAATCAGCCAAATCTGGCAACTACGCATATGCCCATCAACAGTAGAATGGAAATAAATCACACAGTATTCACAGAGTAGGATACTACACAGCAATGAAAATTAACAATATAAATCTATATACAACTTGGTGAACCTCACAATCATAATTGTGAGCAAAAGAAGCCAGACCAAAAAAGACTCCATAGAGCTTCTAGGGAGAAGGTAATTTTCTTTTTTCTTTTCTTTTCTTTTCTTTCTTTTCTTTTCTTTCCTTTTCTTTTCTTTCCTTTTCTTTCTTTTTGAGAGACAGAGAGAGCGTGAGTGGGGGGAAAAGGGTGTGGGGGAGGAGAGGGAGAGAGAGAGACAGAGAGAGCGAATCTTAAGCAGGCTCCACACCCAACACAGAGCCCAGCATGGGGCTCGATCCCACAACTCTGGAATTATGACCTGAGCCAAAATCAAGAGTCAGACGCTCAACAGTGAGCCACCTCGGTGCCAGAAGGGAGCTGGTAATTTTCTGAGTCTTGATCTGGCTTCTAGTTACATGAGTGTTTTCAATTTATGAAATGTATTGAGCCACATGCTTATGATGCATGCTCTTCTCTATATTACATTATGCTTCAAAAAGAAGTTTAAGAAATACCTGCATTGAGAAAATTGCAAAGATAAGTCAAAATGGAAAGTATCAGGGAAAGCTTCCACCTAACCTTCTGTCCACTTCCAACTGCTGGTGAGGAAGGAGAAGGAGCTATAGCCACCTGCAGCCTGGGTGGCCCTTTATCTCTTGTTCCTGAGTCCTGCTCTGATCCCTCTCTCTTGACTGCCATAACCTGAAAGTAAGAGGCAACAATTCTCCTTTTGTCTGGCCAGGCCGGTGGACTGCTCTGTAGACCCAGGTTCCCCTCCGTGGACAGCCCAGGTCTGTCTTGAGGGGAAGAAGCAGGAAGCCCTGCCTGGCCGTAGTCCAAGCCACATTCTCTGGTCCAGAGCTGCCGGCAAAGAGGTGCTATTCTGACCTCCAATTCCCATGCTTGCATCTATTTCTCAACTGATTCCAAAGATTGAAGGGGAAGAGGAATGATTAATTATCAGCCCTTAAACCTCAACAACCTCTTTCTCAGCAGTTAAGAAATGAAGACAAGAATAAATGTGTTGCTTTTCTTGTACGGGACATTAAAACCAGAGGCTATGAGTTCCTAATGCTGAGATCTGAGGAAATGATCACTGTCCTTTTGGAATAATAGCAACTGGGTAATGAGAAAAGAAGAATGAGATTATCTAATCTCTTTTCGATACTATTTCTCTACATAACTGAAGAAACTGCTTTTCTGGGTGCCCCCCTCCCACCCCCGGGGTGAGGATTTAGAGTGGTTTAAAGGAATGTCAGAGATTATTCCTTTGCTGAGTTAGACATCACAGTCACCAACTGCTGTGAATGGAAAAGTGTGGTCACAATAGTTTCCTCCTCTAAGCAAGAAGTGGGGTTCATTTCTCCATCCCTATGATCTGGGCCTGGCCATGTGACCTGCTTTAGACAATGGTTTGTACCAAGCATAAGTAGAGGCTTCAAAAGTGTTGCACAATTGGACATGCGCTCTCTTGCTGTTAGAACGCTTCTACCACTATGTGTGGGCTAGCCTGTTGGAGGATGAGAGACCACAAGAAGTGAGGTCCTCCTGCCATTCTGGCCAAATCCCCAGAAATAAAAGTGAGGACACCCTAGACTATTGAGCCCCAGCTGAGCTGCCCATGTGAGAAAAGCCACCTAGACAACCCACAGAATCTCGAGAATTAAAAATATGTGGGGTGACTGGGTGGCTCAGTCAGTTAAGCATCTGACTTTGGCTCCAGTGATGATCTTGCAGTTCGTGAGTTTGAGCCCCAGGTCAGGCTCTGTGCTGACAGCTCAGAGTCTGGAGCCTGCTTCAGATTTTGTGTCTCCCTCTTTCTCTGCCCTTTCCTCACTCATTTTCTGTCCCTCTTTCTCTCTCAAACATAAATAAATGTTAAAAAAATTAAAAATATGTGTCACCACACACTCATTAGGTGTGACCTAATAAAATGACCAAAATCCCACACACTGATAACACCAAATGCTGGCAATGATGTGGAGCAACGGGAACTCTCATCACTGATGGTGGAAATGCAAAATAGTATAGCTGCTTTGGATGACAGTTTGGCAGTTTCTTTCAAAACTAAACATTTTCGTACCATATGATCCAGCAATCATGCTCCTTGGTACTCATCCAAGTGAGTTGAAAACTTATGTCCACACAAAAACCTACACATGGATGTTTATAGCAGCTTTATTCATAATTGTGAAACTTGGAAACAACTAAGATGTCCTTCAGTAGGTAACTGGTACATTAAACAATAAAATACTACTACTTCTAGGGGGGAAAGAAAAGAAATGAGCTACCAAGCCATGAAAAGATATCAAGGGAATTTAAAATTCATATTACTAAATAAAAGAAGCCAACCTGAAAAGGTAAAATGTATTATTCTAACTATAATGATATTGTGAAAAAGATAAAACTCTAGACACAATGAAAAGACCAGTGGTTGATAGGGGTTAGAGAGTGCAAGGGAGGGAAGAATAGGTAGAACATGGAATTTTAAGGCAGTGAAATGTCTCTGTATGATATTATAATGGTAGACACATGTCATTATACATTTTTCCAAACTCTCAGAATGTACACCCAGAGTGAACTCTAATGTAAATTATGGATTTTGGATGGTAATGATGTCTCACTGTAGGTCTGTCGATTGCAACAATGTACCACTTTGGTGGGGGATATTGACAGTGGGGGAAGCTGTGCATGAGGGGAGGTGGGTAGGAGTGCATGGAAACTCTTTGTGCCTTGCATGTAATTTTTCTGTGAACCTACAACTGCTCTAAAAACTAAAGTCTATTAAAATAATATGTGTTATTCGATGCCACTAAGTTTTGGGATGGTTTATTACATAGCAAAACCTAACTGATACACTGGGTCAAACCTTGGATGGGGAGGAATATCAAAGAGAAAGCAAATCTGTCACCTCAGCATCACATACATACATGAAAAAACAGACAATAATACAACAGTCATGGAATTCAGGAATGAGTTATAGACAAACCTTTGGCACGTTAGTTAAAACCAGACAATAGGCTGGGTCTGATATTTTACAAGAACACTACACTTTAAAGGCCCCACTATGTGCTGTTTTAGTTCCTTCCTTATTGTGAAGGGAAGGGGTTCCCTTCACTAAGGACTGACAGTAAAATTTTTATTTCTGGAAGTTTCAAAAGTGGAGCACAAGATAAGAAATGCAATTCTTGTATCTACTTTCAAAGGGGCAGAGTATGAGATGCTTCAATCTGAGCAGTTTACCACATGCCTGTCCTTCTATGATCACTGGATCCCTAAGAGTTCAGTCGTCAGCACCAAGAAGGAAATAAAAGGCAACAGGAAATTTTTAAATGATGGACTATGCAGAAATAATTTATTTAGTTCTGTATAATGAGTGAACTCATCACCCCTCTGCCACCTTGTTCTCTATCTCCCCCCACAACACACACACCCATGAACACAACACAACACTGTGCCTTAGTCTTCCTATAAAAAGAGCCTGACACTGATAACCAAGGATTTCTCTGGATGTCAAGGATCATGTGTTATGTACATTACCTTGGAAGATGAAATGAGAAAATTCCCCACAGATGAAAAACTAAAGTTGGGGGCCTATGATCAGATTTCAACTTTAGCAAGATTTGGGTCATGGCTGGCATGCAGGTGGATATCCTCACCCAGCTCAGTAAAATAGACTTTACGACTCGGGGAGGAAGCTTGGGGAAGGGGTGGAGGTAAACGAGCAGAACTTATTAATGGAAGCCAGCAGTGGTTTCAAACAAGCGCAGTCTCCTGAAATGCTAAGAATTCCATCAAGGCTGTTAATTAGACGCTAACCATACGCCTCTTGTCTTTGAATGTGCCTCCCAGTTCAATATGAAAATAACAACTAAATTACAGACTGGTCCAGACACTCAACTTCTGTACCTGAGCCATTTTATTCATAGTCTCCTCCCCCATTCAAAGGACAATCACAGGGTGCTTGGGTGGCTCAGTCGTTTGGGTGTCTAACTCTTGATTTCTGCTCAGGTCATGATCTTACACTTTGTGGGTTCAAAGCCCACATCAGGCTCAGCACTTACATAACAGAGCCTGCTTGAGATTCTCTCTCTCTCTCAAAATTAATAAGCTTAAAAAAAAAAAAAGGACAATTCAGGGTGTGAAGAATCTTGCCCTGCACTGATGATGAGGCAGCTCTGTCCCCAGGCCATTTAACCACCTGAGGAGAAGACAGGAGCAGTTAGGAAAGCTACATTTACAAATTTGGAGAGGTGTTTCTAGTTAAAATCAAACAATACCTTGAAAACTTGCCTAAATTATTTATCTGCACCAATATAGGTTGATAAAAGAAAGAAGCTGTACTCAAAAGACTCAGCCAGTATTAATAAGAGACATGCTTTTTCTTTTTTTACCGTAATGTAAGGTGGTGTGTGTGTGTGTGTGTGTGTGTGTGTGTGTGTGTGTGTGTGTTATCTTACCTCCTATCCAAAGTCATATTATGATATTGGAACATTTTTAAAAATTATACTGCTTCTTTTACGACCATCACTCAAGTGCTGACAAAAGCAGGTGCTGGCAAGGAGAAAGAGCAGTGGAGATGCTCACACACTGCTTGTGGAAGTGCAAATTTTCCCCCAGAGAGACTGTTGTTCAATATCTATACTACAGCACTGAGGGAGGCAGGGAGTGTTTGTATGAGGCAGGGTTCTTAGTTGAAGACAAAAGATCCACTCTAACTAAAAAGATTTAGTCCATTAGGTGTCGCGCATTTCTGATGCCAAGTACCAAGTTTGGGTGTGACGTGACCAGGAGCAATGTAGCCAGGAGATGCATACAAACTTCCCTAGCAGAAACCCTGATGCTGCCGCCACCCATGGTCTCTGACTCTAGAAGACTGCACAGAAGAAGCTCCTGTTTTGCCCTAGAAGAACCAAATGCCTCAGACACAAAATGTGGCACCCACATGGCCATCCATGCGGCTTCTGTAGAGCCCCATCACTCACATCACCCACTTCTGCCTCCCATGCCTCACGCCGAAGGCCCTGCTTGGTGGAAGTCAATCAAACATGTCTCTCTAGCTGTAAAGGAGATTGAGAAACATCATTTTTAGCTTTCCAGACTCTCTAGTACAGGGAGGCATGCATAAAGGGGTTGAAGTGGATGCTGATCAAGCCACCATGTGGTATCTGCCATAGCGTATTCTGGGAGGAAGAGCAGGTTGAGGCCAGTGGATTTGGGTGGAGGATTCCCACAGGAAATTTAAAATGGGCAGTAGTGAAAACTTAGATCACAGAGTTGCCTGCAGGAGATGGGGACTAAAATGGTTCCAAAAGGACACTGAGAACAAAGCAGAGTGATGATAGAACCTTGGGGAATGCTGGCATTTAAGAAGTTAGGTCCAGTAGGACAAAAGTTCATCTAAAATTATATTTTGCATGGAAGAATAAAAGTTTAACTTTTCATTCTTGGGGGGCAAGATGGGGAGGGGGAAGAAAATACACAGAGATAGAATGATGTCACTCATAGAGAAGTCACTGTCAGCCCCAACAGATCCAAATAAGCACCCACAGGAACTGGTCAGGAGTTAGTAGGCAACTGACATTTCGGCCTGCCTAGGTCCTCTCCCACTTTTCACAGCTCCTGGCTCTTCTGCTGGGACATCCACCTCCCCCATTCCACGTACTCCAATCTATCAACTTGCCCAACTACAACTACCCACCCAAGCAGTGCAAACATGTCCAGAGTCAGCTCCCCAAGGAATCTGAATCTTGAGCCAAATGACACAAAGTCCAGGGGGGAAAAAATCAGCTGGAACTAAGTTATTCCAGTGGTGGTTCCCTACAAAGGCTGTCCATCAATCCCTGCTTCAGAGACTCTCCCTCTACCTACTCCCCAAGAGCTGCTCTCTTCCTCTCACTTTTGAGGTCTCATTGTTAAACTGTTCCATTGAATCTGGGAGCTTCCTGATGCCTTCCTACTATATGACTGTTCTGTTTAAGTTAACTAGAGTCTATGTCTGCTGTTTGCCACCAAAGAATGCTAACTGCTAATAGGCAAGGTCAGTAGCAGAGAGAGGCTTTCTTTTTTCCTGTTAGAGGCATGTTTTGGTTAATCCTTATTCAGCAGATCATGGAGTATGGCTGATCATTATGATAATGGCCCCCAATGAGTCTGTGCCCCTTTGCAATGGGACACTGATGCGCCTCTAATCAAGACTCCATTCTTGGAGTCTATTTCTCTATCCTTCTTGAACTGGGGCTAGCTTTATGACTTGTTTTGATCAAGAGAACTTGGTGGATGTGAAGTTGTATAGGTTCATGAGGCTAGGCCTTATGGGGCCTTGCAGCTTCCACTTTTCACCTTCTTGGAACCTGAGACCACTATGTTGTGAGAAAGCCCAGACCAGCCAACTGAAGGATTACAAGCCACTTGGAGGAGAACCAAAGTGCCCTGTCAACATCCAGAGTGGAGGCATCTTGGGCTCTTCAGGCCTGGTTTTGTCATCAGATGATCTCTGCCAACATTCGTGAGCCCAAGTGAGACCGGCACAAGAACTTCCCAGACTGATGACCCACAGAAAGGTGAGAAATAATAAATGGTATTGTTTTAAGTCACCAGAGTTTCAAGTGGTTTACTACACAGCAGTAGACAACTAATCAATAGGGAAAGAAAAGGAGCACAGGGCTCTGTAGCCTTTGAAATGCTCTGGCAACTCTAACAGCAACATCACATGCTGGGCTCAAAGTGGGTGTATGTTTGTATACGGAAGGAAGACTGAAGTTGAAATGGACTCCAACTATAGAAGAAGCAGTCAGACATTACTGCTCGCATATGCCCCTGGAAGAGGGGGCCGGCCAGCTGACAGAACAACTGAGCTCCTGGTTCAGCATGGGAGGTGGCGGGGCAGAGGACAGGGGCCCTGGCAATTTGAGAGAGGCATGAGACTTGGATTTTAGTCCTGGCGCTGCTGCTGCCTGGCTTGGAAAAGCCAGTTAACCTCCCTAGTTCCAGTTTCTTCAACCCCCCAAATGGGCCTAATAATACTTTCCTTGCCTACTTCACAAACTTTTAACAGTAAATGAGATAATGAATGCAAAAGCCCTAAATAAACTTAAGGGCTAGCTGGCTATGGCCAGCTAATCACGCAACATCTAGAAGCCCCTGGTCCTAATATTCTCAGAATATTAGCATATGTGAAAACAAGTGCCAATCACACCATTAGAAGTGCTTCTGCCGGTTTGTGGGAGGCCAGTTCTCCTGGGGATGCTCCATGGCAAAAGCATGACCTTACTGATATATATTTGTAACAAGCTTCTTCCATTAGAGTACCTGGAAAAAGTCTAATGTCCATACTGGTCACATGGTCAGGCTTGAAATTTCTATTTTGCTTCCCCCAAACCAAGAGCAATACCTTATCCCCACTGTTCATGAGACTGTACTGAGGGTCTGTAAATCTCTGCCTCATTTGACTGTCAACCATGACTTCCATTAAATTCATTCCTCTCCCTTCCTGCCCCCAAAACCAAAGTTTCACTTTATGACTACTTGCTAGCTATTGATAGATCTGGATTTCTCTTCAAGTCAATTCTAAGTTCTCTTCGGCCTCCTTCGACCACTGCCTTTTCCTGCTCCTGGCTTCATGGTTTGCTAGGCTTGATGGCAGCCCCATCTCCTTTAGAAACCAGAAAATGGCCACACTTTATTCAAAACTGTGTCTTTCTTTCTTACCCCATCCTTCTACTCTACCCCAACAGGATGCAGTTATATGATTTCTTAAGTTCCTCCTGTCAGGGTTGCAATGGATCTCAAATGTTAGGCAGGAAAGAAAGAAAGAAGGCACGGAAATGGCCAACCCACAGTTATTTAATAACACTCCACTGCTCACCACCCTCACTGCCACACATCCATTATTCGGAGTTTAAAGTCCTAGCCTCTGCAGTCCAGTTAAAAATTTCACTCAGCCTGGCCTGTAGAGGTATCTGCATGTGGTTTCTCCAATCTCCAGATGAGAAAATGTGACATTTAGCTTTATGTTGCTTTCCACCAGGCAAATGAAACTGCTCTCCCACTTACAAAGACAGTAGTTTTAAAACATGGCTCTAGACAAATGGATCAAGAAGATGTGGTTTATCTATACCATGGAATTCTACATGGCAATGAGAAACAATGAAATCTGGCCATGTGTAGCAACATGGATGGACCTTGAGGGTGTTATGCTTGAGCGAAATAAGTCAGGCAGAGAAGGACAAATATCATATGTTTGCACGTATAAGAGGATTAGGAGGAATTTAACTGAGGACCAGGGGGAGAAGAAGGGGGGAAATGGTGGGGGAAAGGGAGAGAGGCAAACCATGAGAGGCTCTTGAATGCTGACAAAAACTGAGGACTGATGGATGTGTGGGGGAGAGGGGAGATGAGAATGGAGGAGGGCACTTGTGGAGATGAGCACTGGGTATTATATGGAAACCAACTTGACAATAAACTATTTGTAAAAAAAAAAAACAAAAACAAAAAACATGGCTCTAGAATTTCTGATATTCCCTTCATGAAGAGAGAGTAGAAGAGTACTTCTATTTCCTTTGAATCTAGATGGGCGTGTGACTGCTTGGATCAATAAAGAAAAGTAGAAATGATGCTGTGGATTCCAAAAAAAGCCATGCAGTTTCTATCTTGTTCAATGGAACACCAGAAGTTGGAGCCTGCCCTGCCTGGTAAGAAGCCACCATTTTGTGAGGAGGCCCAGCCACATGGAGAAGCTGTGGGTGCATGCTCCAGTCCTAGACTTTAAGTCTTTCCATCTCAGGCACTAGACATGAGAGCAAAGACCCTTTCAATAATTCCAGCCCCCAAATGTTGGAAGTCCACCAGCACTGAAATCTTACTAGGTAAGACCTTAGACATTGTGGAGCAGAGACAAATCATCCCTGGCATGCTCTGTCTGAATTCTTGACCAACTGAATCCATTAAGTGTGATAAAATGGTTGTTTTAAGCAGCTAAGTTTGTGGATAATTTGTTAAATAGCAATTGTAACTGGCATGGCAAGTTATAGTACAAACAAGCAGGGATATAGCAGACTGGTATTCTGAAGTTTCTCTTGTGATGCAGATAGAGTCCTTGGGGGCACCTTAGGGGAAGGAATCTATGGACCCTCTTCTAAACATCACAAGTGTGGTGGGGGTGGGGCTTGGGTCTCAGCACCTAAAAAGGAAGATGGCTGTTTCACTCTAGCATGCATTCCCTGGTAAGACCACTGATACCCCCAAAATAAGATTCAGCTTGGCAATGTTTTCAGATTACAAGTTGAGATCACTTTGAGGGTTTGGCTTTGACCTACTTGGTAGGGCGATGGGAGAAGACCCTGTCTGGTTCTATTTTTCAAGGCCTCTTTTAGTTTGACCCATCAAACATAAAATTCAAAACTCTCTACAGAAGAAGCTACTTTGTACTTGAGAAAGAGTTTGAACATTGTGAGCCTCTCTTAGGATGAAATATGCTACAAGAACTCATAGGTTCCCCTTTAATTACAAGTAATAGTTGTGGCTTTAAAAAATCTAGTAAAAAATGAAAACCAAAACACGGTTTGGGCATATGTGGTAAGACAGAAAAATCAGTTTACCAATGAAAAATCAAGAAAAGAGGCAATAACTGTACAGACCAATGAGGCCACAAACTACTCTGCACAATTACTCAGCATACTTATAGCAAAGAGGGATCCCAGGGGCTGTCTCCTCTGAGTAATCGTTCCAGTACCCAATTTTGTTCTGACATAGCCAGTTCCAATTGGGTCTGAATTTTTGGAGTAGCTTGAATTGCTTGATCCTAATATATCAGTGGGATAAAAGGGTACCCAATAGCCTTTGGTAAAACTACTTCTTCCCTCTTCCCCTAGAGGTCTGCAAGAAGTAATGGCTTCCTATTGTCATAGATTTCTGGGTTCCCCAATATCCTGTGTTTCTTGACCCTCTCTCACTTCTGTAATAAGTCCTTTCATTAAAGTCTCTTAAATCCGTTAAGATGGATTCTGATTCCTGACTGATGCTAAACCTTTGGTGGGTGTAGAGTTTAGAAAGCCAAATAGTCTGGCAAGATTCTCCATGAGCTTCTACATCACTGAGACTCCTGGATCTTGAATAACAAATGTCCTGCGGATTGAACCATTTATAACTTAGGTATTGTGTTTAGCTACTGGAAAGAAGAAAGGGGGAAAAAAAGCAGTGGTTTAAAGGATTGGCAAGCTTTTTCTCAAAGGTCCAGAAAAATAGTAAATCTTTCAGTCTATGGGACACAATCTCTGTCACAAGTACTCTGCCATTGCAATGTGGAAGCAGACATGGACAATACATTTCTTTTTTCTTTTTTAATTTTTTTTAATGTTTATTTATTTTTGAGACAGAGAGAGACAGAGCATGAGCAGGAGAGGGGCACAGAGAGAGGGAGACACAGAATCTGAAAGAGGCTCTGAGCTGTCAGCAGAGCCTGATGTGGGGCTCGAACCCACGAACCATGAGATCATGACCTGAGCTGAAGTCGGATGCCCAACCAAGCCACCCAGGTGCCCTGACAATACATTGGAAAAAAAAATGCATCTGGCTGTGTTCCCATAACACTTTATTTACAAAAACAAGCAGCCAGCCCATGGGCTGTAGTTTGCCAACCCCTGGCTTCAACAAATTAGTGATTTATTTGTTCGTTCGTTCATTCATTCATTCATTCATTCATTCATTCATTCATTCGTGTAATAAGAACATGTGAGGTGTGTAGTTCTGGTGACAGTTCAGCAAGTTGCTAGCCAATGCTGTAGTCATCTGAAGGCTCAACTGGGAATAGAAGGATCTGCTTCCAAAGTGGTTCCTTCACATGACTGGCAAGTTAGTGTCACAGTCAGTTCCTGTCCTTGTGGTGTTCTCCATGGGGCTGTTTGAGTGTCCTTATAACATGGCACCTGGATTTCCCCAGAGCAGGCAATCTAAGAAAACAAGGTTGGAGCTGCCATGCCTCTTCTGACCTACTCCTGCAGTCCCACATCATTAGTTCTGCTGTGTTGTACTGCTCCTAGGTCAACTCTGATTCAATGAAAGAGGGGACTACATCAAAGCTTCGACACCAGGGGGTGATGATACCGGAGGGCCATCACTGAGGCTCACTACCACACCACTTGGAAAGGCTGCATCACTACAGCGCATACCTCACACCTGGACAGGGCTCCAACATCTCTGGAGGGAGGACCTTCTGTGTGCCACGCTCTCCTTGATATACTTTCTAACCACAATTTATCCCCAGGCCTGCAGGTTCTTGACATCTCTGATGAAATCTGGGAAAACCCAGGACTAAGGAAGGTCCTTCTTGTGGAGCTGACCAAGATTAAGAGTGCTCTGAAGGCCCAAGACTAAGTGAAGTAACAGCTTTGAGAGGCATCTTTGGACCCAGTCTGCTAATGCCTGTGTGGCCTCTGGCCTCTGCCGTGAACCAGGCTGACCCTGGAAGGCCTGGCTCCTCAGACTTTCCCCATTTTGTTGCTCAGAACAACCTTGATTCTATTTCTGGAACCATCATTAGGCAGCTAACAACTATTAGATCCATGAGACCAGAAGTTTTCAACCCCACCTGCCATTCCAAATACCTCGAGAGCTTTTAAACATTCTCAGTCCAGACCTATCAAGTCAGCATCTGTGCAAGTAGGGCCCAGGAATCTGAAAATTTTAAGTGATTCTGATGTGCTGTCCAGCTTACGAGCCTCCAGCACAAACACCACATCCCTTTCAGTGCAGCTGGAGACAGAACCAGATGTTTTGGCAGCTACATCGTACTTCCAGCCCATTGGTAGCTTGTGGTTTGCTAAACCCCAAATGTTTTTTAAAGTCTTTTTATTTTTTTCTTAAATACTTTATTGTCAAGTAAGTTTCCATATTAACACCCAGTGCTCATCCCAACAAATGCCTAAACCCCAAATTCATTTTCACAATAACTGCTCTTCACTTAGGTCCTGCCTATTTTGTGTTTTACAAGTTTTGTTTTACCCAAATGTCATGTAATTGTATTGAATTCAAAGTGGGCTCTACATGCTGGCATCACTTGAGGCTCTCCTTTCAACTCTGTGGAACCTTCCACTTGATGAGCATGACTTCATCCAAGACATTGATAAATGTACTGTTTGGAGCACAGCCTTACGGCATTCCACAGACAAATTCCTATGGAGAATTTATGCACCACAAACCTCCAAGAGCATTCCTACCTTCCATGAGTTTTCAAACATTAATAACAGCTTCGCTAGGATCATAACTCATCTGTACACCCCATGATGGCATCTTAGGTCTCTCCTTCTATACTTCACATATTCCTGATCTACATAAATTGCTCTAGAAGACCAGTCATCGTTCTTCAGGAAAAGACAGACACACAGAACAGGAACCAAGTGGTCTGCCTCTTCTGGAACCAGGCTGCCTCATTCAAATCCTGCCTCCTCCTTAGTAGCCATGTGTCCTTGGGTAAGTTACTAACTGGCTCTGTGCCTCAGTGTCTCAACTGTGAAATGGAGATTCAAATACTTCATTTGAGTACTTTCTTCACAGAGTTACTGTAAGTATTAAATGTGTGAGTAC
The DNA here is from genome assembly GCA_017311185.1 of Proteles cristata cristata. Taxonomy (NCBI): domain Eukaryota; kingdom Metazoa; phylum Chordata; class Mammalia; order Carnivora; family Hyaenidae; genus Proteles; species Proteles cristata. The sequence continues at coordinate 28,441 of JAESUZ010001396.1, forward strand.
ATGAAAACTGCTTAGAAGAGCAGCTGGTACATCATAGCTGATGCCATGATTACTATTATTATCACAATTATTCTTCCAGTCTAGTACCTTTGGGGGCGAGGGACTGAATAGATCTTTAATTTATTTTCTTCCACTTACCTTAGGTTTTAATTACTCTTCCTTCTTTACTTTCCTAAGATGGAAGCTTAGGTCATTAATTTCAGCTCTTTATTCTATTCTACTATATGCATTTTAATGCTATAAATTTCCCTCTAAGTACTGCTTTTGCCTCGTTCCACAAATTTTATTAAGCTGTATGTTCATTTTCGTTTAATTAAAAATATTTTAAAATTTCTTTTAAGACTCTTCTTTGACCAATGAATTCTTTAGAAGTATGTAGTTTAGAGGCACCTGGGTGGCTCAGACAGCTGGGTGTCTGATTTCAGCACAGGTCACAATATCGTGGTCCGGGAGTTAGAGCACAGCATCGTCTCAGAGCCTGGAGCCTGCTTCATATTCTGTGTCTCCTTCTCTCTCTGCACCCCCCCCCACCCCCTGCTCATGCTCTCTCTCTCTCAAAAAAAATGAATAAATATTTTAAAAATTAAAAAAAAGAAGTGTATAGTTTATTATCCAAATATTTGGGGATTTCCTAAATATTTTTCTGTTACTGGTTTCTAGTTTAATGCCATTGTGGTCTGACAAATGATTGTGTATGATTGCTAATCTTTTAAAGTTGTTAGAATGTATTTCATGACCCAGCATGTGGTCTATCTTGGTGAGCTTGAGAAAAAATGTGTACTCTGCTATTGGTAGATGGAGTGTTCAATAAATGTCAATTAGATCAAGTTGATTGATAATGCTATTCAAGTCAACTCTATCCTTATTGATTTTCTGCCTGCTTGATCTATCAATTACTGACATGGGGATATTGAAGTCCCCAACTACAATAGTGGATTTGTCTATTTTTCCTTTTAGCTCTATCAATTTTTGCCTGACATAGTTTGATGATCTGTTGTTAGGTACATACTTTGTTATGTCTTTCTGGAGAACTGACCCATTTATCATGATGCAGTACCCATCTTTATCTTGTTAATAATTTTCCTTGTTCAGATGTCTTCTCTGTCTGAAATTAATATAGCTGCCCTAGCTTTCTCTTGATTACTATTAGCATAATCCATCCTTCTCTCCCCTTTTATTTACAACCTATCAGTCTTTATTTTGAAAATAGTTTTCTTGTAGGGGCGCCTGGGTGGCTTAGTCGGTTAAGCATCCGACTTTCGCTTAGGTCATGATCTCGCGGTTCGTGGGTTCGAGCCCCGCGTCGGGCTCTGTGCTGACTGCCAGCTCAGAGCCTGGAGCCTGTTTCAGTCTGTGACTCCCTCTTTCTCTGACCCTCCCCTGTTCACGCTGTCTCTCTCTCTCTCTCTCCTAGAAATAAATAAAACATTAAAAAAATAAATAAAAAGAAAACATATACTAGTTGCCCTAGAGTTTAAATATATATTTTAGAGAGTTTTCTGATGGGTGAACTTGTGGTGGTGTGGGAGAAAGGGGAACACGATAGCTCTGTGTCCTTTCTCCATGCCTGCCCTATGCATCTCTTCCATCTGGTTGTTTCTGAGTTATATTCTTTTATAACAAACCAGCAGTCTAGTTAAGTAAGAAAGCAAGTAATAAAATGTTCATTTTTATGAATCTAAATTCACATTAAAAAAAAAACACTATTCTGCTCCAGATGTAGTTCAGGTACATTGTAACAGATTTTTCTCCCTCACATGCTTGGTGACACTGCTATTATTCCTTTCACTCATCCATATGCTACTATCACCAAATACATTGTTACCATTGTTACTTTAAAATTACCTTTGTAAGGTTTTAGAGGCCAGGAAAGAGCCTTTAGATTTGTTTCCATTGCTAGCAGTCCTGTTTTAGAGAGGGGCGGAGACACAAAAGCTCCCTCAGAATGCTACTGCTAATCCTTCTGGAAAACGGACTTCCATTAAACTCTAAAGAACACCTATTATGTAGAGCACTGTGCTGGGCACCCCAGGCCATCAGATAATCACAGAACTCAGATGTCAGCTACTCTGGCTCCCATATCTTACAGATGAGGAAACTATGGCCCACAGTGGGGTAGTGCTCTGCTTGTGAGCTGGTCTGGAAGAAAAAGAAGCTACAGAAAGGCAACCTGATCCTAGACTGAATCCAGTACTGAAAGATAAAATGTTGCAACAGAGGACATTATTGGGACATTCAACAAAATTAGACTAAGGACACTAAAGGAAATTAAACTGAAGTTGTGTATATGTATATGTTTATGTACATGGGCAGGGAGAAATGATAAAGCAAACAGGGCAAAATGTTATCAGGAGGCCAATCTGGATAAAGGATATATGAGTGTTCTTTGCACTATTCTTGTAACTTTTCTATAAGTTTAAATTATTTCCAAATAAAAGGCTTAAAAAGTAATCCTTTAAACCCCATAATATAATAGTAGGTTGTAATTCTACATTCCTGGAAATCCAGGGATTTTTTTCCTTCGTATTTTTAGTCTCTCCATATCACTGGCCCCAAAATGCCAAATATAGTTTTTTGTTGTTGTTGTTGTTGTTAATATATACTGCTTTTCAGAGGTAAGCTTACTAAAATGGGTTACTGCCATCTTGGGGAATGAAGGGCATCTGGAATAAGGTGTGTCAGGAGGAACCAACCCCACCCCAATGGTGAATAGTTGCTCAGGTTGAAGGATCACAATTATGCCTGAGGCCTTGAACTCAATCAAAGCAGAGCTAGGTTTGGATCTCTCTGGGACTATCCCCTGAGCAGGGAAGGCCTCTTCTTTCCCTGTCCTTATATGGAAACATCCCATCTTGAGGAAGTAGTGAGAAATGTGGAATGAACATTCCTTTGCTGTCAGTTATCCATGTGGAATTTCTGTTTTCCTTTTGAGCAGCAATACTTGTATCGATGTGTGCCAAAAAGTAGCCCCAAAACTGAAGTCAGCAGGATGCCTGCAGAGACCCAACAGGCTTCTTTTATGCTCTCTTGCTCCCTGATCTGATCCCAGCCCACAACTTTTAGAACCCGAGTCTGGAACCCAGAGTTTGCAGGGAAAGCAGGCATAAGCCCCCTCCTCCCAACCTTGTTCTTTGTTCTGCTGCAGACCCAGCATCAGTGGAGCAGCTGCCAATCTGCTGTACCTGTCCTCAGGCATAATAGCCTTAAGTCTCACATGCAAGAGGCATAGCCACCATGCAGACAAGAGGTGCAGAGATAAAAAGGCTTGACCAAGATGGACTTCTAAGAACTTGCATAGGATGAGAAGCCAGACTTGGGGCTTCTAACCAATGCATATTGCTCTTTCTGTTCCACCTACTTCAAATGTCAACCCCTGGGCCACCAGTGGCATTTCCCATATCCCATACAGAGCCCCCAGGTGCAGGGTGGGGGACACCCATTAAATATACCACAAATAAGGGGCGCCTGGGTGGCTTAGTCGGTTAAGCGTCCGACTTTCGCTTAGGTCATGATCTCACGGTTCGTGGGTTCGAGCCCCGCGTCGGGCTCTGTGCTGACTGCTAGCTCAGAGCCTGAAGCCTGTTTCAGTCTGTGTCTCCCTCTCTCTCTCTGACCCTCCCCTGCTCACGCTGTCTTTCTCTCTCTGTCTCCTAGAAATAAATTAAAAAAAAAAAAATATATATATATACCACACATAAGGTAAAGCCTACCTCTGTGCCTGGCCCAGAGGAGAGACAAGACCCTGAGACCAAAGCCCATTTCTTCTCAATACCACACCAAATGGTCCAAAGCTTAGAGTGCTGGTGCTGCCCTCAGGAGAGTACCCAGGCCACCAACCATCCTGCTCTGGAAATCCCCCTCAAATGTCACTTCACCAGATATTCTGGAATGCTTGCTCAGCCATCCTCTGAGGCCTTTGTTGCTCAATGTACTGAAGCACTCATCACTGTGCTCTGGTTTCCGTCTGCCTGTCTTTTCAGCAGATTGTTCATCCTGGGGTCAGGGCTCAGTTACATTTGTCTGTATGTGCCCAGCAACTAGTACAGTAGTTGACAGACTGTTGAGTGAATGAACAAATGAATGAACAAATGAACAAACGAATGAGTCCCAACAGTCAAGATCCTTAGTTTCAAGCCATGACCCCATCACTATTTCTTTGCTCTCAAGCAGGTCAGTTTCCTCTTGGTGACCTCACTTACATAATGGTGATGATTCTTCTCTGGTTCTAGCACAGAACTGTTCCAGCACAGGGGTCATGTCTGTAGAAGCATCAAAGAGATGTGAATCCTACTAACTACTTCACCCATAGGCCAAGAGATATGTCTTACCTGTAGATACCTTCAACTTGTCCATGGGCACCCCAGTGCTCTGCACACCTCACTTGCATAACCCCTCCTCCATGACCAGCTCCTTGTGTAGTTACCAATGGCAACAAGTGCAAGCCTCTGTAGATAGCCAGTGATCATGCACAGGGAGGTGGCCAACTCTGCAGGATCAGGAGATATCACATCGTGCTGGTGTTCAGCACTGCCATCACCTGGCCTGGTTATCCAGTTTGTTGGGATGTGATTGTTTATAGTTATCTCTTATAATCCTTTGTATTTCTGTGGTATCAGCCGCAAGGTCTCTCAGTTCTCATTTCACTTATTTGAGTCCTTTTTGTTTAGTTTAACTAAAGATTTGTGAATATTGTTTATCTTTTCAGAAAATTAGCTCATCGATCTTTTCTATCATTGATCTTTTCTATCATTTTCCCAGTCTCTATTTCATTTATTTCTGCTTTGATCTTTGTTATTTCTTTTTTCTGTTAACTTCGAGCTTAATTTGTTCTTTTTCTACCAAGACTGAATCATGAAGAAATATAAAATTTGAATAAACCAATTAGTAGCAAGGAGATTGAATCAGTAATTAAAAGCCTCCACAAAAATAAAAGGCCAAGGACCTGATAGCTTTATGGGTGAACTCTACCAAACATTTTTTTAATGTTTTATTTATTTTTGAGAGAGCATAAATGGGGAGAGACAGAGAAAGAGAGGGTCAGAGGATCTGAAGCAGGCTCTGTGCTGACAGCATTAGTGACCCTGATATGGAGCTTGAACTCACTAACCATGAGATCATGACCTGAGCCAAATTCAAATGCTCAATCGACTGAGTCACCTAGGTGCCCCTGTACTCTACCAAACATTTAAAGAAGAATTAACAATCCTTCTTGTACTCTTCCAAAACTGCAGATGAGGGAACACTTCCAAACTCATACAATGAGGCTAGCATTACCCTGATACCAGAGCCAGACAAGAACACTACAAGAAAAGAAAATTATAGGCCTATATCCCTGATGAATATAGATGCAAATCCTCAACAGTATACTAACAAACACAATTCATCAACACATTACAAAGATCATACCCATGATCGAGTTGGATTTATCCCTAGGATTCAAGGATGGTTAAAACATATGCAAATTTGTGATATGTTACATTAACAGAATGAAGGATAAAATCATATACTCACCTCAATAGGTGAAGAAAAGAATTTGTCAAAATTCAAGATTCTTTCATGATAAAAACTCAATAAATCATGTAAAGAAGATATATGCCTCAACATAATAAAGACCAAATATGACAAGCTCACAGCTACAATTAGGCTCAATAATCAAAACCAATCAAGAACAAGATAAACAGGGGTGCCTGGGTGGCTCAGTCAGTTAAGTGTCTGGCTGCAGCTCGAGTCATGATCCCACTGTTCATGGGTTTGAGCTCTGCATCGGGCTCTGTGCTGACAGCTAGCTCAGAGCCTGGAGGCTGTTTCAGATTCTGTGTCTCCCTCTCTCTCTGACCCTACCCTGCTCACACTGTCTCTTTCTCTCAGGAAAAAAAAAATTTTTTTTTTTAAATAACAAGACAAACATACCCACTATTCCCATTTCTGTTCAACATAGTCTTTGAAGTCTTAGGCAGAAAAATTAGGCAAGAAAAATAAATAAAAGATTTCCAAACTGGAAAGGAAGAGGTAAAATTATCTGTTTGCAGACAGCATGATCATATATATAAAACTCTGAAGACTCTACCAAGAAACTCTTAGAATAAACAAATTCAGTTAAGTTGTAGCAGGCAAAATCAGTATATAAAAATAATTTGCACTTCTTTATTTTTTTTAGAGAGAGAGTGCATGAGAGGGGGAAAGTGGCAGAAGGGGAGAGGGAGGGGAGAGAGAGAGAGAGAGAGAGAGAGAGAGAGAGAGAGAGAGAGAGAGAGAGAGAGTGACTCTTAATCAGTCTCCATGCTCAGCATGTAGCCTAACACAGGGCTCAATCCCACAAACCTAGAATCATGACCTAAGCCAAAATTAAGAGTTGGGTGCTCTACTGACTGAGCCACCCAGGCACTCCCATTTGTACTTCTACACACTGACAACAAATTATTTGAAAGAGAAATTAAGAAAATAATCCCATTTACAATAGCATCAAAAATAATAAAATACTTAGGAACAAATTTAACCTATACATGGAAAAATATAAGACACTGAGAAAAGAAATTGAAGAAGACACAAATAAATGAATAGATATTCCATGTTCATGGATTAAAGAAATTAATATTATTAAAAATATCTATACTATTCAAAGTGATCTACAGATTTAATGCAATCTCTATCAAAATTCAATTGGCATTTTTCATAAAAATAAAAAAAAAAATCCTAAAATTCTTATGGAACCGCCAAAAACCCTAAACAGCCAAAACAATCTGGAGAAAGAAAAAAATCTGAGGCATCACACATCCTGATTTCAAACTGTATTACGAAGCTACAGTAATCAAAACGGTATGCTACTGGCATAAAAACAGATATGGAGATCAAAAGAAAAGAAAGCCCAGATACAAACCTACATATATATAGTCAACTAATATTTGACAAGTGTGTCAAGAATACACAATGGGAAAATTATAGTCTCTTCAATAAATGGTGCTGGGAAAACTGGAAAGCCACATACCAAAGAATGAAACTGAACCCCTATCTTATACTACCCACAAAAAACCTCAAAGTGAAGTGAAGACTTAAATGTAAGATCTGAGCCATAAAATTCCTATGCCCCTCCTGCATAAGGGGCACCTGAGCGGCTCAGTTCATTGAGCGTCTAACTTCAGCTCAGGTCATAATCTCACAGTTTGTGAGTTTGAGCCCCGCAATGGGCTCTGAGCTGTCAGGACAGAGCCTGGAGCCTGCTTCAGGTTCTGTGTCTCCCTGCCTCTCTCTGCTCCTCCCTGACTCATGCTCTGTCTCTCTGTCTCTCAAAAATAAACATCCAAAAAAAAAAAAAAAAAAGTCCTAGTATAAAACACAGGGGAAAAAAAAAGCTTTCTTGATCTTGGCCTTGGCAATGATTTCTCCAAAATCAAACATAATAAAAGCAAAAACAAGTGAGACTAAATCAAACTATAAAGACTCTGCACAGCAAAAGAAACAGTTACCAAAATGAAAAGACAACTTATGGAATAGAAGAAAATATTTGTAAAGCATATATGTGATAAGCAGTTAAATCCAAAACATAAAGAACTTTATACATGTCAAAAAATAGCAAAAATAATGATGATGTTAACAATAGTAACAACCTGATTTGTGAGCAGGGGAGCTGAATGGACATTTCTGTAAAGAAAATATACAAATGGCCAATAGGCACATGAAAAGAGGCTCAACATCACTAGTCATCAGAGAAATGCAAATCAAAACCACAATGAGATATCACTGTGAGGGTGGCTAATATCAAAAAGACAAGAGATAGCAAGTGTTGGTGAGGATGTGGAGAAAAGAGAACGCTTGTTGCCTGTTAGCAGGGGTGTAGATTGATGCAGCCATTACAGAAAACAGTATGGAGGTGCCTCAAAAACATTAAAAATAGAACTACCACATGATCCACCAATTATAGTTCTGGGTATATAAGTGACAGAAACAAAATCAGTATCTTAAAGAGATGCCAGCATTCCTATAATCATTGCAGCATAGTTTAAAATGGCTAAGATGTGAAAACAACCTATGTGTCTGTTGATGAACACATGGATAAATAAAATGTGGTATTTTTAATGTAATTTATTTTATATTATTATATTTTTAAGTTTAGAAAGAGAGAGAAAGCACATGAGTGGGGCTGAGGGAGAAAGAGAATCTTAAGCTGGTTCCACACTCAGCACAGAGCCCCATGTTGGACTGAGCCGAAATCAAGAGTCAGAGGCTCAACTGACTGAGCCACCCAGACACTCCTAAATTTATTGAATTTTAATTTAGTAACATGTGACTAAGTTGCTACTGTATTGGACAGTGTAAGTCTAAAAGTTCTGATATTCTGGGTAGAAGTTGAGACCTGGGGACACTGGGGGTGTCACCATCTCTACCTTTAAGGTGAGTTTTATTTATTTTTTTAATGCTTTTTTTCAACGTTTATTTATTTTTGGGAGAAAGAGGCAGAGTGTGACTGGGAAAGAAGCAGACACACAGGAAGACATAGAATCTGAAGCAGGCTCCAGGCTCTGAGCTGTTAGCACAGAGCCCAACGTGGGGCTCGAACTCATGAGCCGTGAGATCATGACCTGAGCCAAAGTCAAACGCTTAACTGAACTGAGCCACCCAGGTGCCCCTTAAGGTGAATTTTAGAAGAGGAAGAAGGTCCAGGCCTCTCTGGTCTGCAACACTATGGCAGCAAACACTTGAAATGCAGGACCTTGACTTGGGGACCTCAAAGTTAAAGGAGAGAAAGATGTTTAGGTAAAACCATTAAACAATGTACATGACATAGGAGGGACTAAGAGAGAAAAGTCCCCACGATTTTTCAAAGAAATTAATTCTGAGCTGGCAACAGCCCCCATAACTTTAATCTCAGCACACAGGCAAAGTTGAGGGGCTGCACACTTCACTGAGAAGGAAACCCTGAAACAGGGCAGCTGGGCCACGGCAGCAGGCCGTGGCATGGGGAACAGAGTGGGAGCTGTGGGAGAAGGCCACCAGGAGGGGCTGCGGCCTTGGCCTTGGTGGAGGGAAGGAGCCAGGAAACCCACACCAAGCAGATGCCTCCCCTGCTCCAAACTTAACAGGAGGCCAGAAGCAAGCGCACATGGGTCAGCCTCAGGGAAGAGCAGAGAAGGGCAGAGAGGGGGTCTGGACACAGACATCGAGAAGTAACGCAGCACAGATGGAATGAGTGATAAGGAAAGGAGGGATGAGAACGATGTCAGGTGAGGAGAACAATGTGTGAGGAGGGCACCTTCACCTTGTCATGGCAGGGCCGTCCAGTGGGGCCTGCCAGCCTGGCTCGGAACCCTGACTCCACTACCTGCTAACAAACTGATTTGGGTTAGGTTCCTATGAGGCGACAACTCTTATGGTTTCTGGTCTCTGTACATCAACAGGTGTTGACTGCCTTTGCTTGGGAACTATATTTCTGAGGATATTTAAGTAGCAAACAGCCTTGGAAGAGAGGGAGCATGTCTCTCTCCAGAGCAAAGGTCAGGCATTACAAAAGATTTGGGTTTTCTGGATTCTTCTGTAGCATGACCCGCTATGTGAGAGGCATCACCTGGCCATCCTCTGTGTCATCTGTGGAAGCTGGGGTGCAGGGACCTGGCATCAATGCTGACACCAGCTCCCACTAGTGCTGTGAGCAAGCTCAGCCCTGTCTCGGACTGGGGCCTCCTGTGTGCTGCCGGCACCCAGGAGATTTTGTGCGGCCGACTAGCTGGCTGCTGTGTAAACAGGGCAAGATCTCATACCCTTCACAGCTCTCGACAGCTCACTTCCCTAAGTCTCAATCGCCTCTGCTGTAAAATGGGAACAACAAAAGGGCTGTGGGGTATACACGCGTTGACATACATAAAGAGCTTAGAATAGCTTTCAGTCCCAAATACATGCTCGAGTTAGGGTAGTGATTTTTTTTTTTAATATATTTTATTTGTTTCTAGAGAGAGAGAGAGAGAGACAGCATGAGCAGGGGAGGGTCAGAGCAGAGAGGGAGTCACAGACTGAAACAGGCTCTAGGCTCTGAGCTGGCAGTCTGCACAGAGCCCGACGCGGGGCTCGAACCCACGAATCGCGAGATCATGACCTAAGCGAAAGTCGGACGCTTAACCGGCTAAGCCACCCAGGCGCCCGTAGTGATTTTTTTAAAAATATTTTTATTTATTTCTAGAGAGAGAGAGACAGCGTGAGCAGGGGAGGGTCAGAGAGAGAGGGAGTCACAGACTGAAACAGGCTCCAGGCTCTGAGCTGGCAGTCAGCACAGAGCCCGACGCGGGGCTGAACCCACGAACCGCGAGATCATGACCTAAGCGAAAGTCGGACGCTTAACCGACTAAGCCACCAAGGCACCCCATAGTGATTTTTTTTAATTAAAAACATTTTTTAATGTTTATTTATTTTTGAGAGAGAGAGAGAGCGTGAACAGAGGAGGGTAGAGAGAGGCAGACACAGAATGCAAAGCAGGCTGCAAGCTCTGAACTGTCAGCACAGACTCCAACCTGGGGCTCGAACTCACAAACCCTGAGATCATGAGCTGAAGTCAAATGCTTAACTGACTGAGCCACTCAGGCATCCCAGGTAGTGATTTTATCTACTATTGTAAGGCAAATGTTTCAAGCTTCAAAAAGGGAAAAAAAAATCATAAAAGGGGACTTGATGCCAATGGTGGGTGAAGAGATAGACCCTCTGAATGAACTAAAGTTTCAAAAGTCCTGAAATAACTTATAGAATTATCACGGAACAGACTTACTACTCATAACTCTGAAAAATAGTCTTCTGAAGAGAAAAGAGGAGAGAAAAGACCAAAAATGTCAAAAATATCAGTTTCAAAAGACAGATTCCGGGCACAGCACACAGGCCAGTGAGATGTGGATTCCTGAAAACATTTTAAAATTGATGATGAAGCAGATGGTCAATGAGCCTGCAGTAAAGAACACAGGGAATGCTAGAAGCCAGCACTTCACAAGTACCGTGCTGTGCTGTACTAATATTTTTTTCTGATAGGATTATTGGGTTAATCACCAAAATACTGTGAAAATAGCACAGCATGATTTCCACACAAATGGATGATAATGGGATGGAGGAATGGGGGTTGAACGGGAATACAAAAATGCAGTTATTGACCTGAAAGAAGATTTCTAATAGGGGGCCAACTCTATCCTGTGCATCGGGGTTAGCCTAGACGTGGACAAAGACACAGGAAATAGGTTTGAAGATGACACAAATCTGGGAGGAATAGCCAGCATGTCATTTGAAACATTTTCACAGTCCACAACCACAGCCTAGCTCAATAGGAGCAGAATTCAGTTCTTCATGCGGGTTCCTCACAGGCCAGACAGTGGCTATGGGAATTTAGTTAAAAAAAAAAAAAAAACCAACTGGATTGGGGCACCAGGGTGGTTCAGTTGGATAAGCATCCAACTCTTGATCTCAGCTCAGGTTATGATCTCACAGTTCTTGAGTTCAAGCCCCACATTGGGCTCTGTGCTGATGGTGCGGAGCCTGCTTGGGATTCTGCCTCTCCTTCTCTCTGCCCCTCCCCCACTTGTGTGTGCACTCTCTCTCAAAATAAATAAGTGAACTTAAAAATTTTAAAAAACAACAGGATTTTAGTTACTTGTAGGCTCGGTGAGAGCCAGAGATGTGACTCAAGCCAGTGAAAGAAAGCAGCTCTGGTCACAATGAGCTGCATTACCACAGAGATGTGGCCTGGCATCTCGAGCATGTGCCACCATAAGACACCATGCCCAGCACCTCGTGTACACCTTATTTAACCCCAACAACCATGCCCCAGACGTATAGGTAGAGAACAAAGTCCAGAGAACTGAAAAAATGTGTACACTGTGCCAAAGCCGTGGGTGACGCCCACTGCACAGCCAGGATGCAACCCCAAGTCTGGGCCACCCCTTGGCCTGTTGAGATCTCCACACCACTGTCCAGTGGCCTTAGTCACCCCACACCAGCAGAGCCACGCCCAGTCCTCCAGGTCATTCTCAAAGCTATGTCACATGAGAAACTTCAGAGAAACTAGAACAACTCGGCCTGAAGAAGGAGGGAGATTGATGAAGCCTAAGTACATAATTACAACTTACCAGACCTCTGCAGGTCCTGTCCCTACTCCCCGCCTGTACCTGTCCAAGTCTCTCCATGTGCCTCCCATCTCCCTGAATCAATCCAGCCCCACCAGGCTGCTGGAAGGTGTCTGAACCACCCTTCGCTGCACCTGATGGTTTGCTCTCCTCCATGGCACACCCCTTTCAGTTGGCCAACTCCACCTCATCCCTCAGACTTTAGCTCCCTCTGGGAGATGGCCACCTTGGACCCAGGTCTGTCTAAGCCCACCTCTTGCTGCAGGAGGGTGGTGAAATCTCTTTCAACAGACACCTAAGTACATTTCCTGCTTGATGACAGAGCCTCTCATGCACCAACCTTTGGGGAAGATTCAAAAACAAGCAAAGTTATTTTAAGGTCCCCTACATATATGAACTATGTTATCAAGAAATCATTTAATAAATCTAAAATACCATCACTAATAGATACTTTAGTGATGGGAATTTAAGGTTCTGTTTTCCAGACCTCTACAAATTTAATGCACACATCTGCACCCCAGAAGAGGACAAAGACATTAGCAGCAACAGGGAGAAGCAGACTGCTCCCCAAATCATGATTTTTCATCTTCTTCATGATCATTGAATATGATCAATGGGAGGCTCTACCTTTGACATTATTCCAAGTCTTCTGAAATGAGGTTAACTCTACTCCTAAAAAGCCCAAATCAGCAATGAATTGTAAATTAAAAATCCTGTCAATGCCTGACTGAAAAAGGACAAGAACTCTGATATACTAGTCGGAGAGAAAAGATCACCTCCCTGGTTTGGGAGTGACTAAAACAGCAGCATGTCCGAAGAACAGTGTGTTTGTGGAATGTTTGTTCCCTATGATCGAATCAATATAATAGCACGTTCTCTATCTTCCAGTGTGCACCCATCTCTTCAGGATGCAACTTGGTAAAGAAAATGCCTTCCTGAGGACCACCAACCATAAAGATGCTATGTCAAGCCCCAGAACATACCTTTCTTTGGTCTATGCTTTGTGTCTCCCAAGAGCGTGGTCTCCTATAAAGTAAACCATGAAAGGCAAGATGAAACGGACCCTGCTACCCAGTGTTAGCAGACAGTGTTCTGTTTAAAGTACAGGCCTGCAGTCTGCCAAGCCTTCTCAGAGAAGCCATACAAGGGACAATTCTCCTTTCCCATTCCCAAATGATATTTTTAATGGACCATAAAGAGCAAGCTTAAAAATAAGCAGAAAACAGGAGAGAGGTTAGGAGGCTGTAAAGATGGAGTTTTACACTCCACAAGAGGAACTGGACCTCAAGTCTAATTTTAGCCATGAGTTCCACAGTAAGGGTTAGAACTGACCTTCAGAAAGAGAGCGAAGGGGTGGGGGAAGGCAGAATTAAGTTCCTTTTGGATGCTGCTGTGGGTTTCATGGGGCTTCATCCTGAGCTTTCAGGGTTTTTTTCTCCCCCCCACAACCTTGGCCTGTGGTTAGACCCTATTGAGCTACTCTTTAGTGTACATGCTGCTGCTGCTTCTGTTTCTAGGAGTTTAAATTGGACTTCGGGATGATGGAAAAGCTTCCTCCAATCCAATGCTACCTACATATTCTGACAATCAGTACATACTATCAGGGAGGAAAGATTTTTAAATTAATTAAATAAAATTCTCCCCACATGTAAGTAGGGTCAGAACTTCTGCCCAAATGCTGAATAGTCCTAACATCGCCATCCACATTTGAATCATGTTGGAAAGTTTTACCTTGTATCAAGCCAGCATCTATGTTAATGTAACTTAGACTTATTGCTCCTATTTTGTTCCTGATCCAAGTGTCTCGTTCATATCTTTGAAATATTCAAGTTTTGTTTCTCCCCTTCAGTCCTTCTTCCTTTATGGTTTTCAGACCCTTCAGCAAACTGCCCACATGACTCTGCTTATGCCCCAATTTGTCTATGTCCCTTTAAAATGAGATCCAGGAACTGGATTGTGGTCTCCAAGGGTCTTTATCATTTTCCCACCATTCAGATGTCAAGTACCTTAGCTCTTCTATGTCATCCTCATTCCCCATTAGCACAAGGACAGGTTGCAGCTGTTCAGCAAGCATTAATTGGTGGTGATAAAATGTTGTGGCTGAGAAATGTCTGACAAATGTGTTCAGCAAGTCCATGACCCTAAGCCAAGTTTACAAAACTGTAGTTTGGAGGAACTTTAAAGTGAATTTTAATTCACTCTGTAAAAGCCTATGTAGATAATTCAAACAGGAGAGCTTCTTGGACCCCACTGCCCATCCAGCTGGGGAAGCTAACCAGGGATCTGCATCTGGAATGTAATGATTTCAATTCACAGTTTATTGCTATCATGGATTATCCCAGACCATCTGTATCGGTTCAGAGAAAGGCAGTCTGGCAAACCCCTTTCCAACTCCATATCCCTGTACTTGAATGTACATTAAAGGTGTAATTTCAGCTTTTTTTTCCTCACATTTTCTAACTATGTTTTTATTTGAAGTAGGCAACTGGGCCAGATTAGACAGACTCAGAGTTACTATAAAGGTCACAGACAGAGTTTCAGCATTACAAAAATGCCAAATAAAGATGTCTCCTTTACAGTTAGGCAAGAAGTATTTCAAAACAGGATAACTCTGTATAAGCATTAAACTATTACAGATGTCATATAAATATGTATTCCATATAATAATATATATGTAACCACTAATATCATATACTGTCTAAAAATGACCAGTACAGCTCTGCCACTAACATTGAAATTAGCTGAGAAACTCTTTGGCAGAACATGGTCCCTTCTTTACAGAACTGTGAAGATACTGGTTGGATACATGGACAACCGTTCAGCTCCTGGAAAAGAGGCATCTGTGTGGTCCAACATGCTGAGGCCTTTCTCTACCTCCCAAAGCTGGATACGTGAGAGATGGCAGCCACACTTGGTCTCAGTCATTTGGCTATTCTGAAATCGGATTCCCTTCCCATATTGGAGTAAAATGTCATCGACTACAAACTGCCACTGATAGGCTCTCACCACGGAATCAGAGGCCTGTGTGGGCCACTCAGGGAACGCCTCTGACAAGAGGGTTATTTAAAAATAATACACACAGAGTGGGGTCAGACACATTGTATTTCTGTGGATAAAACCATTAAGCAGAAACACAGCAGGATTTGTTTACTAATAAAGTGGTTTGTTGAGGTTTGCAATTTTATTATTTCTTTTTAGAAAAACAAGAAAATTTACAAGATGCAAAGGTCTTACACAATACATTATCACTGATGTTTGTTCTCTGTATACCTTAACACGGGCCCTGGCTTGGGCGGTGTTGGGAAGAGCATGGACAGCATGAATGCAGTTGAGACCCATCATGGATACGCAGAAATACACCACAGTGTGAAAGGAGGACTCGGTGACAAATGATGCTTGGCCAGCCTGTTCCAAAGGCAAGCCAAGAAATCCCAGGAATCAGCGAAGTCCATCTGTGGGGGAAGCACAGGTGTCTGCCCTGTTGCCATCTGCATGGGGTGTATTCCCCTGCACTGCCTGCACCTGCTTCTCCATTAGACTGCAGCAACAACAAAACATGGTAACGTTCCTTTGGTGGTGGTGTTTGTTTCACTCGGTTTTGTCTTTGCAGGGCTACTCAAATAATTTATTTCTGTCTTCCTTTCCATGTTTCAGTTCCAAATCCTTAAAGCAGTGTAGGTACTTCGCATCTTCCATGAATTTTTCAGGATCCAGTTCCGCCCAATGATAATGCACTAAAAAGAACAAAGATAAGACCCATTACAGGAAAAGGTACCAAAATTTCCCTTCAAATCCTATTTTAGAAATATGACCAAGCATAAAAAAAAAAAACAGCTTAAGACACCTCTTTCCGTCCATACAATGACAAGAGCATAACACTTTCACTTTACTATGAAAAATCTGCCATGTTGTCATGTATAAAACCAAACATCTTCTCACCAAAGTCTCCATTTATTAGATCCTCATTCTTAGAGCTCAGGACACTCAATATCTGGGAATTAATTAACTTCTAAATGGCCTTTGAATCGAAGAGATATCATAAGGCAAATTAGAAAATATGTTAACATGAATGTGAATGAAAATGCATATCACAATCTGTGATATTCCCTAAGGCAGTAGTTAGAGGGAAATTCATAGCATTCAATGGCTACTTTATTATTTTTCTTTACAAATAGTTTGTCAAGTTGGTTTCCATATAACACTCAGTGCTCATCCCCACAAGTGCCCCCCTCCATGCTCATCTCCCCCTTCCCCACCACACCCATCAGTCCTCAGTTTGTTCTCAGTATTCAAGAGTCTCTCATGGTTTGCCTCTCTCCCTTTCCCCCACTATTTCCCCCTTCTTCTCCCCCTTGGTCCTCTGTTAAGTTCCTTCTAATCCTCCTATACGTGCAAACATATGGTATTTGTCCTTCTCTGCCTGACTTATTTCGCTCAGCATAACACCCTCAAGGTCCATCCATGTTGCTACACATGGCCAGATTTCATTCTTTCTCATCGCCATGTAGTATTCCATTGTATAGATAAACCACATCTTCTTGATCCATTCGTCTGTTGATGGACATTTAGGCTCTTTCCGTGTTTTAGCTATTGTGGAGAGTGCTGCTATGAACATTGGGGTACATGTGCTCCTATGCATCAGCACTCCTGTATCCCTTGGGCAAATTCCTAGCAGTGCTATTGCTGGGTCAGAGGGGAGTTCTATTGTTAACTTTTTGAGGAACCTCCACACTTTTCCAGAGGGGCTGCACCAGTTTACATTCCCACCAACAGTGTAGGAGGGTGCCCATTTCTCCACATCCTTGCCAGCATCTAGAGTTCTTTGGTTTGCTCATTTTAGCTACCTCACACCAGTCAGAGTGGCTAAAATGAGCAAATCAATGGCTACTTTAGAAAAGAAGATGTCACATCAATAATCTGAGTTTCCACCTTAAGAAACTAAAAGAAGTAAAGCAGAGTAAACGCAAGGCAAGCAGAGGGAGAATAGTAAAGACTAGAATAGAAACTAATGAAACTTCAAGCAAAAACAAACAATACACAGAAAGATCAATAAACCTTTTTGCCAGACTTACCAAGAAAAAGGCATAAATTATGAATATCAGGAATCAAGAGGCAACATCACTGCATGTTTTATAGACATTAAAAGCATAAAAAAGGATATATCACAGAATAATTCCCACAAATTAGACAACACAGATGAAATGGACAAATTCCTTGAAAAAAGACATAAAACCTTATGTCCAAATCCTTTTAATAATGAGGGAGGCAGTGGGGAACCTAAATAAAGCATAGGGACAGGGAATAAACTAAACACTTGCTTTTGGGATATTTTTTAATGCTGCTCAAGGGATGATGGTCGACTTCAGTATAAAATCTCCAAGTGTCTCAACTTCCCTTCTGTAATTCTGAGGCTACAACAAAAACCAGCTGGTCTTGCCAAGATCTGTGAAACAGACAACTGTCAACCCAGAGTTTAACTAAACTCCAAACTTAACACAGCAGTTTCTATCCCCTCAGATCTAAATACTAATTGGATGAACTTCAGTAAAAGCAAAAGATTCTAGTAATAGTGGGTTGTACAGTGATACCACATCTATGAATATGCTTCTGGGTGCACTCAGCACAGGTCACATTCTTAACAAAGGGCTGCATTATGAGCAGATGCCTCAATAGAATTAACAGCCTTCCTGCACCCAGCTTGACATGGAGGCCCATGGGCCCACACCAGAAAGGCTAATTATAACTGCAGCTGTGTTCTTCAGTTCTATCTGGACCCATATGAGGAACTGAAATTTCCCCCAAGGCCTATCCTCATGCTCTAAAACCCACCGGTCACAGTGTTGCACTGATTCCTAAGAGATCTCAAAGACCACAAGGGGATAGGGATTATACAACATAATTCCTGGGGACCATATTTAGTTCTATTTTTAAGTCGATTACTAGAAAAGTAATCCATTTGCTCCTATATTTTAATCAAGATATTAACCCAAACATAGGTGCCTGGGGTGTATTAAAGCCTCTTCCTCATCTGCAATACTAATAACTGAAATCCTGAAACTGAGTCTCACATTGACCTTTGGAGAACTTCTTCTTGGTGCAGATTAAACCTTTGTTTTTGAACTTAAAAAGAACTTTGGGACCCTGCTTTAATATGTTATTCTTTTACATTTACTTCAAATAAATATCCTAGATGTTTTAAACCTTAGAGATAATTTATGCTTCTAATGTTTGATGTGCAGATGGAAATGATAAGGTTTAGATAATGATAATGTTCACAATATTCCATTAGATGATGAAAGCTGTGACATTATAGATACAGCTTTATCTGTAACTATGTAAAATTAGAGAAAGAGCTATAGAATGATCTGATTAGAGAAAATGTTATAAAAGCATTATGTTAATAATGGTTATCTTTGATGAGATGGCAGGTGACTTTTATTTTCTTTGAGCATTCTGGCATTTAAAAAATTTTGCTATGATGAGTGAGCATTAATTCTGTAACACAAAATGGCTTTCAAAAGAAATTTTATGAGAAAGACAATTTAGAAATTCCAATTCCCTACTAGAGAATCATAGAACTAGAAGAGATCCTGAGAGGTTTCATGCCAGGGCTTCTCAGAGTTTACAGTAAACCACTTAGGCCTAGGGACTTTATTAAGCACTTAACCTGAAGGATTTGAAGTAAGAATTCCTTCAAGAATTAACTGTTCTAATACTGGAATACCCAACAGGCACACCTATCATAATATCAACATTAATATTATGAGTGATGAGTTCCCAAACTGCATGCAAAAGCCTTCTGGCCCAGCAGGAGACACTGTTCCACCTGAAAGACACTGCCCCCGCCCCCTGCCATGATACATGGATTGGTCAAACTGATGCCAATTTTACTTCCGATCTCACTTTTAACAAATGTTCCTTCTCATTTTCTCAAACATATCCATGGAAAAACCTAGAGGCAAGGTTGCTGGCTGTCAAGTGGGAGTGGCTGGAGATCATAACACTCACACAGCTAGAATATTGAAAGAGGAGGTGGGGGAGGGGCTATCTGTGAGGTCCACCTGCCAGATCAGAAGCACTAAGTGGAAGTCATGTGCAAGCTGACAAACACACGATCCTGCACAAGACGCTGTCAAAATTTAGAAACTCGGGAAAAAGGGTAATGTGTCTCACTATGAGAACTGTTGAGAGAATGGCATCTACTTCCAAGTGTGTTTTCCTGATGCCCCTGTGAGTCAGTCAGGTGAGCTATCGCAGGGCAGACATGACCTGCAGGCTGGAGACACCTGACAGGCAGTAGTAAGCACCTGAGATAAGAGCACCACAGATGCACAGCCTTGTGGAAAGAAGCTTCTGGAATGGTTCTCTTTTATTGCCTTCAAACATCGAGGGCAGTGGGGAATAATCCAGAACCAGAAGCAAGGAATTCCTCTACAGCCTGTTCAAGTCTCTCAAAGATGCTGATTTCCAGCTGATCACTTCTGGCTGTAAGCCATTCGAGCAACCACAGATGTAAGTACTTGAGTTAAGATACACAGACCACAGACCTGCTCTCCAAACCACTGTCAAAAGAACCCAGACTTCATATATTTATTTCAGGCCACAGCTAGGAATCTAATCTGAATTCACTTACCTAGAAAAGAAAGGCTGTTCTATGTGAAAACATGGGTCGCTGAGAAGTCCACTTTATCAGAGAAGGATTCACTTTGCCCTAGCATTTGTAGAGATTCCAGTGAGCCCTCCACTGAACTGTCAAGGTGAAGACTCTCTGCCTTTACTTGAGGACTGATGCTCCTGACCTGGTGATGCAAATAGGGTCCAGTGGTTTGATTTCCTGATTAAGGCAGGAAAACTTGGTGTGGTATACTAAAGAAAGAAACTCCTGACAACAATTAGTTTTTATTTGGGGCTTAACTTCTACCTTATTTCTCACATATATTTGTACATATTTAATCATGCCAGTTTTACAGAACTGATGATGGTTCAGAACTTTCACTTGTCCAACTGAACTTTCTGCAGTGACAGACTTGTTCTACCTCCGCACCATCCAAAACAGCAACCACTAGCCAGATGTGGCTAATGGACAATGAAAATGCAGCTACTGTGACTAAGGAAATGAGCTTTAAATTTTGCTTAATTTTAATTAACTTAAGCTTAAATATCCACAGAGATAGTACCTACTGTATTAGATGGCATACTTCTACGTTTATCTGTAAGCTTAGCTCAACACTTCAGCAAAAGACAGAATCACTAATTGTGGCCAGCTTCTTGCCAATTTATTTCCTAATAAATGGAAGTAAGGTGGAAGCTAGGTATGTAGAAACTCCAACTCTACTGCTGGTAAAGTAACATAATCAGTGAGGAAGCAGTTCAGCCTCATGTACAGCAGCGGCCAGAACAACACTAAGGTTTGGGAACAGTAACCTCTTCCAGGTTAGAAGAAAGAGAATGGGGCAGAAAATAATCTTTGTGAAGAAATACTGTTTAAATTTTCCCAAATGTATTGAGAGACAAACACTTACCAGTTCAAGAAGCTCAGAAAACTCAAAGCAGTCATCAGACTGAGACTCAGATGTGATACAGATGTTGGAATTATCAAAGGAAAATAACTATTATTAACATGTTAAGGGCTCTAATGGGCAAAGTAGACAATACACAGAACAGATGGATAATACAGCTGAAAGATGAATATGCTAGAAATAAAAAACACCATAACAGAGAAGAATGCCTTTGATGGGCTCATAGCCAAAGGAAGAATCAGTAGACTTGAAAATAGGTTAATATAAACTCCCAAACTACTGAGATTGAGATACAAAGAGAGAAAAGAATAGAATTGGAAAAGGGGGCACATGAGTGCCTCAGTGGGGTAAGCATCTGACTCTTGGTTTTGGTTCATGGGGTTAAGCCCCATGTCAGGATAGCATGGAGCCTGCTTAGGATTCTCTCTCCCTCTTTCTTTGCCCCTCTCCTGCTCAACTGTGTGCACACGTACACTCTCTCAATATAAATAAATTTAAAAAAAAGAATGGAGGAAAAAGGGAATTGACCATCCTGGACATGGGACAATTACAAAAGGTATAATATACACATAATTGGAAACTCAGGAAGAGAGAGAGAACAAAGTATTTGAAGTAATAATGGCCAACAATGTTCCAAACTGCAAAACAAAACAAAACAAAATGAAAGAAAACCCTGAAATAAGCCGCGAGGAAGGGTGTCAGGGGAGGGAGGAAGTAGAGACACTGTTAGAAGCATGTGATAACACGTGATACATGTGAAGCCATACAGGTCATTTGAAGGTGGCCTTAGGTTAAAAATGTGTACTACAAATTTTAGGGCAACCACTAAAAAAATGTTTTAAGTTAAAAAAAAAAAAGCACGTCAGAGGCACAGTTTTATACATGAAACACCACCACATGTTGACACAGGGAAGCAAAATGAAAACCATGGAAATGAAAGAGATTCTACCTTCTACAGGGGGAAAGTACAGTGAAAACACAACTATCCTTTAACACACACACATACAACCTGCTCTAGCTCTAGCTCATTAGGAAGAAATGTGCTCAGCCAGATACATCTTATTATTCAGACAAAGGTCAAGTTGAAAATGCAAACAGATGGCAGTTTCCAAAACACTTTCCTTGCTTGGTTTCAAGTGTGTTGACATTTGAGGACAGAAATGTGGGGTGCTGCTCAGGAGCACGCTCTTCTCACACCCTAATGACAGCAGCCAAGTAAATATGCAAATGAGGCAATACTTGACCTTGCAGTCAAAGGCAGAGAGCACATGGCCCCATTGAGAGACTGCCATAGCTAGCACAGGGGGAAATGGGAGGTGCAGCCTCCCAAGAAACCTTAAGCCCTTGCAGCAAGGTGAGTGAGCCTGAAGGAATGAGGCAGGGGACAAAACGAGAGGTGCATGTTAGCACTTCCACATTCATTTGATAAAATAAGAACCATCTGCAATGTGACAGAGAAATGTCAACACCCTGGGAGTATCCTCTGAAGGTTTCTGACTCATTTTCAAAGAAAAACATGCCCAAGCTCACAGTTTCTCACTCCATTTCCTTTTGCCTTTTCTCTCTCTCTCATGCCTTAGAAACTCCAAGCTGCTCCCTTAGGTCCTGTGAGGCTCCCTAGGGCTCTTTCTGTTTGTAAAGAAAAGCAAATGAAAACTGCAGCTCCCCTCATTGAGGCAGGGGTGAGACTGCTGTTTTTCTGTGGAGCAGGGTCAATGCCAAGGTCACCTTCTGTCACTCCTTAATTCAGCTCTTACAGATACCTGAATATTTGGTGGTGATTTTGGGGGTTTCCTGGAATGATAAATTTTAGCAGATGGGACAACAAAAGCCCACGGGCAACAAAAAACCCAAATACATAATTGGAGGATCATCTGTCATTTACTCCTGGCCCCCTTCAGGGTCTTCAAATCTGAGAACATCTCCATAATCCCAAAAAGGTATGTGTGTGTCGGGCGGTGCCCCAGCTCCTCCTTGGTCCTTGGCTGGCTATGGCAGAGGTTTCTGAGAGGATTCCTCACGTCTATCCATGCCTGGATGTCAGCACCAGCCACCCAGCCTCTGCTGTCATCTCTGGTTTGAATTCCAACTGGACATCCACCTTAAACTGCCAATAAACAACTGGTTTTCCTCATGGCCTCAGTCAAAAACCCAGACAGTGCTACAGTGCTAAATATGCTAAACAAGCAAAGAAAACGTGGCTTCTGTATTTTCATGAGCCCATCCAAATATCCTCATGAGCCACCATCCACTGAGCAGCAGCAGGGGAAATCCTGAACGCACAGTAATTCTCTTGCCTGGGTGTTAGAACAGCTGAGCCCCCAAGTGGCCTCTGTGCATCGGTGGCTGGTATGGTTCAGCACCTGGTGCTGAGTCCTGGGACACATTGCTGAGCAGCACCTGATGGCTCAGGGGCCAGAGCTCTCACTAGCACTACAGACCTCTCACGCCTCGCCCTGGGAGCCACACGGAGATCATGGCTGAGACCTGCAAGGACTCACTGCTATGAAGAACTGAGGTCATGACACTCCTGGACATACTGGGCTCTTGGCCTCTGAGACAGGCTCACCTCACCCCTTCCACCAGGACCTATGGTCAGCCCAACGAACCCCCACAAATCTCTCTTCTATACCCCTCACAGGGCAGGTGAGACCCTCTACTAACTCCTGCTGCATCGTGATGCCTAACCATGTCTTGCCCCTTCTACTCAGGTGCAGCAGCCTCGTAGAGACCTACAGCCATTCTACACAGCAGTCTCCTTCCAGAATTCCCACCAGGGACCAGAGCACAGGACTGCAGGCCTCCAGCTTTCCTATCAACCTAAACACCACCCCAAGGACTCTAGCCTGTGGCCAGAACACCAAGTGTGGCCTTGGGCTTCTCCTCCATCTGTCCCTCTTCTCTCTCCCACTGTGTCTGCTGAACTGAAGCTTTCCTTCACCTTCCCTCCTGCCAGACAGGGCCCCTCTACATCATTCCCCTGCACTCACCTTCTCCCAACTCCTCCCTAGGGCCATGATGATGACACAGCTGCAGTGAATTTGATTTAAAGGGAAAAGGAAAACACATCTACTCTTCTCAAAACACTGTGCCTTTGAGTTTGCTTCCCCCACTACTGTGTCCCCTCTCTGGTAGTTCTTTTTGACCCTTGAACAACATGGAGGTTAGAGACACCAACTTCCACACAGGTGAAAGTCCATATAACTTTTGATTCCCCAAAACTTAACTACTAATAGCATACTGCTGACCATAGCCTTACTGATGACATAAACAACACATTTTCCTTATGTTATACATTATTATAAGCTGTATTCTTACAGTAAAGAAAAAAAAAGAATGTTATTTTAAAAATAATGAAGAACAAATACACTTACAGTCCTGTACTGAACTGATTAGCACTAGAAGTTTTCATCTGTTAACAAGATGAATTGTCTGTCAGTACCTACGGCATCATTCTACATGATACCAAACACAAAACAGTTTATACATATTACTGATGCTAGACATCAAAAATGAAAAGATAATGTGAAAAAGAAATTCATATTCATTTACAAGTGTGATGATTCATGTATTGATAATGAAGAAGTAGCTATAGGATTGCTTTACAGTAGGCTAGCTTATATGCTAATGAATGAATGGTTATGAAATTTTTCTAGCATACAGTTTTATAGTCATATTCATAATACAGTGCTGTAAAGACTTTACCACTGTAATGATAGGCCGATATGCAGTTTCTCTAATTATAAGAGAGGCATACTGTACAGTAATTCTTTTAAAGCAAAGTTGCAAAACAAGGGAACACATTTTCAATTTTATATCAACTATCACTCCCTTTATGCCTCTGTAAGGACAGGTTCTCCACTTCACATGGGTCTTGCACATGATGTTCTACATGATGAATATGAAGACGATGAAGATGATGAGACAAAATGTCTCATACAGTTAATGGGTTTTCACACAAGGACACACACATACACAACCCCTAAGTTTATTAACTGTATGGATGGCATGACGACAATTTCCTATTCATTAAGTGGAAGTGGATCATCATAGAGGTTTCCGTCCTTGCCATCTTCACACTGAGTAGGCAGAGGAGGAAGGAGGGGCTGGCCTTGCTGCCCCAGGGGTGGAAGAGCAGAGGAAGTGGAGAGGTGGAAGGAGAGACAAGTGAGACAAGCACACTTGCTGTAACTTTATGAAAATAACAAACATTGTAATTTCTGTCAGATTTTTTTTTTTTTTGCTTTTTCTTTCCTATGTTTTCAAATGTTTCTATATGACACTAATCCTTCTTCCACCTTTGCTTTAGTTTCAGTGTCCAATCATAAAAGAACTCAAAACTCATGAATATCTAGAACCCTTGTGCCAGACTAATAATTTGTTTTATGGCACTGCTGCTTCTATGTCTTCTTCCTCATCATCTGACACTGGTTCAGAAGGACTCACCTCCCTTAAGTCATCATCTTTTAATTCTTCTGTGGTGTCTACTAGTTCTTGAATTTCTCCAAGATCCATATTATGAAACCCTTCACCCCCACAACTCACCTTTTTAAAAACCACATCCACAGTCTATTTCATGATTTCCTTGATTAGGTTTGTTCTAAATCCTATGAAGTCATGCACAATATCTGGACAGAGTTTTCTCCAGCAGGAATTTATTGTTTTGGGCTTGATAGCTTTCACAGCATTTTCCAGAATAACAATGCCATCTTCAATGGAGTAATCCTTCCAGGCCTGGTTGATGTTCTTTCTATTAAAGTTCTCTTCCAGAGCGCTAACAATGCTTCCCATAGAGTCCTGTGTGTGATGAGTCCTCGAGATCCTCATGACTCCCTGATCTACAGCCTAAACTAGAGACCATGTATTTGGAGGCCACAGACCACTCTGACACCTTCAGTGTCGGTGTCAAATCAACTACCAGTTCTGGGTGGCCAGGGGCATTGTCCAATATCAAAAACCTTTAAAGGCAGCCCCTTCCTGGCAAGGAACTCCCGCAGTTCGGGAACAAAGCATCAATGGAACCAATCCAGAAAAAGAGTTTTCATTATCTAGGCCTTCTTGCTTTACAACCAAAAAGATAGCAGCTGGGGTGTGTTTATTCCCCTTCAAGGCTTGGGGGGTTAGCAACTTTATAGATAAGGGCAGTCCTGATCATAAACCCAACTGCATTTACACAAAACAGCAGCTAGCTTCTCCCTTCTTGTCTTAAATCTTGATGCTTCCTTCTCTTCCTTACTAGTAAATGTCCTTTGGGACATTTTCTTCAAGAATAGGGTACTTTTGTCTGCATTAAAAACCAGGTCAGACAGCTAACCTTTCTCTTTAATGATCTTGTCAATGGCATCTGGGAACTCCTCTGCTGCCTCTTGGTCAGCAGATGCTGCTTCTCCTATTTCCTCGATATTTGTAAAGCCAAACCTTTTTCTAAAATTATCAAACCATCCTTTGCTGGCATTAAATTCCCCAGCTTTAGATCTTTCTCTTTGCTTTTGCTTTAAGTTGTCACATAACGATCTCACTTTTTCTCGAATCATCTTGAGTCTGTAAGTATGCCTTTTTTTTTTTTTAGGTTTATTTATTTCTTTTTTGAGAGCAGGGGGAGGGGTAAAGAGAGAACACCAAGCAGGCTCCATGCTATTAGTGCAGAGCCCAATGTAGGGTTGGAAACTCATGAACCGTGAGATCATGACCTGAGCCAAGTCGAATGTTTAACAGACTTGAGTCACCTAGGTGCCCTGGTATGCCTTTCTTATAGCAATCCTGCACCAACATAAAGGCTGCATTACCAATATGAGATAAAAGGATATTTCATAAAAAGTGCATGGTTTTCATGCCTGCTGGCATTGCTAAAGCAATGGCTTCACAAAAAAAAAATTTTTTTAGACAATGTTCCTGATACTGGATTCATTTATCTTGAGACAGTGGGCACTGCAGCTTCAGACCTAAATCTATGAGACAGATTAAGCAATTCAACTTCTTCTTGTGGTGGTATGACTTCTCTCTGCTTCCTGGGAGCACTTCCAGCATCACTGGTGGCACTCTGGATGGGTCCCATGGTGTTGTTCAAGCTTTAGGGTATTGTACTAGACACGATGAAAAGTCCGCAAGAACCACGAGATATCACTTTTTACTACAATACACAAATTACGGCAGAGACAAGCTGCTCATGCAAAGATGATGAGCATCACACGACATTTTAAGTGGATACTCCCAACACATGAGCTCATGGCAACAGCAACAGGAGGTGGCTAGGAAATTATTATAGTATATAACATATACCATAGCTAACTTATGCAGTTATGACTTCATACTGCATTTTCACACTTGTTTGCATTTCTCTCCACCGCCCACGTAAGTGTTCGTGTGTATAAATTTTAACTTTTTATAATAGATTTATGTATATTTTATGGTGGTAACTGATAAAATAAACTGGTACTTACATAGATTTTATGCATTCATGACCTGCCCAACCTTTTCTTAATTTCTTTATATTTCTACAGCTATGTGGTTTGTCTGCAAGCTTTTTCAAATTGTTGTAAATCTCCAAAAATTTTTCCAATATAGTTATTGAAAAAAAAAACATGTATGGGGGACCCACACATTTCAAACCCATGTTGTTCAAGAGTCAACTGTAGGATGATTTACCCCAAGTTCTATACTACCCAATCAGTAATACCCTGAGAATGAATATGGTTACAGTTTTTAACTTTTCCATCAATTTTAGAAAAGCAAAAATAGATACCTACCAGTCTATAGGAAATTTCACCTCTTAAACTTTGGGAGATGTTGGAAAGAAATGTCTACTTTCACCTCTTCCCCTTTTTTTCTGTGTCCTGTTTTATACTGGGAGCATGTCCCCTAGCATGTTCTGTGACACTGTTACTGTCTCTTCCTCTCTGCATGAGGCGTTCAGGTGTTTTTCTTCCCCACAGACATGGCGAAATCACTCCCAAGTTGCCCACTAGGCACAGGAAACTAATGTCCAGGATACCCTTCTACTGGGATTATTCTGAGGCCAAAATCGAACTCAAATAGAAAGTTATGTTTTGCAATGTTATAAAAAGTAGAATTCAACAACATCCCTCAATAAATAAAACAAAGATTTGAAGTATTGAACAGACTCAGTTACATCAAAAATCAAGACAAAAATTTATAAAATACATTAGCAGGTTGATAATATAATCAAGAAAGGATGCAACTAGGTGGCATAAGAATTTTTTAAAGCCATTTTGAAAATACAAGGAAGGTCCAAGGCATGTTTGAGTGTGTGTGTGTGTGTGTGTGTGTGCGCACATGTGCACATGCATTTAGGTTGATAAGCTGTGTTTGGTTAGTGGGAGAGGAGTGATTATGTATTTATTGCTTTTCTATTCCTTGAGTTCATCGTGGAAGTCTGAAAATCCAATTTTTAAAAATTTACTGTAAGCTATTATTTATAATCTTAAAACTAAAGGGAAAAGACATGGTGCTGCATCAGAGCAGGGCCATGAGAATAAAAAGTCATGCAGGCTGGGCAGCTGCCCTCAGTTCGAGGAGCAGAAATAGAAAATACTGCGTCTGGATTTTGCTTCTGAACCAAGAAACCACCCACTATAATGAATGTCATCCCCTGGCCATCAGATTAGCCAGTCCTTCATCTGGAGGGCAGGAGTGGGTGCTGGGGTGCTCTCTCCAACACAATTGCCAGGGGGCAGGGGAGGCGCCACAGACACACAAGGAGAGTCCCTTTCAACTTGCCCCTTCTACCCCAGACTGCTAGGACTATCACCAGGCATTATGGCTTTACCTGCCTGACTTTCACAGTATCACTGGTGAAAGGAATGAGTTTTACTCTTTTAGTTAATAAAGAAAAACCAAGAAAGCAAAGTTTACCTAACACTGTCACAGAGAAATTGGCAGGATGGAAATAACTCAAGTGTGACTCTGTGTTACCGCTGGACCCACTTAATGAGCATAATTGTAAAAGTAACTTAAGGAGCCACCCTGTGCACTATCTGTGTGGTGCAATTCACCCCTCAGAAATTTAGGGTAAGTCAGAAGCACTAGCAATATCTGTGATGGAGAAACTGACTGCTGATATGAGCAAATCATCACAGAGGTTTTAAGGGGGTTGGGAATGAAAGTTTTATATGATATAAATGCCACACAAAATGTTACTCATGTGTATTCATGAATATTTAACATTATTTAGACACCATATAGCAAAGCTTCAGAAGACTCTTCCTAACTCACACCAACTGTATTGTGTCAGTTCATGAATAAAAGCCCAAGTCTTTAGGTCAGGACAAAGAAAAGGGGGAGCTTGTGACTGTGACACATGAGGCAGAGTGTGAAAAAACTTCCCTCTGATTCCTGCTTCACTTTCCCATGAGTGTGAGAAAAATCAGCCAAGACAAGTGACCACGGCTCTGTTGCTCCCATAGTTATTTGTAAGGAAACAGTGATAAGGGGAAAAGTCAAGGGGACATTACAGGATTTATTATCCAGTGTCCCCCTCCCCTTAAAACTATCAGTAAATAGGGGCACCTGGGTGGCTCAGTCAGTTGAGCGCTCAACTTCAGCTCAGGTCATGATCTCACAGTTCATGAGTTCAAACCCTGCATTAAGCTCTGTGCTGACAGATCAGAGCCTGGGGCCTGCTTTGGATTCTCTGTCTCCCTCTCTGTCCCTCCCCTGTTCATGACTTCTCTCTCAAAATTAAACAAACATTTTTTTAAAAAATCTAAGAAAAAAAACTATCAGTGGATCAACAACACAACCTTTCCGAGCTCTCTGTTCTGTTCCTTTGGTCTGTTTACATTTGCAAGCCAGTTCCACAGCACCCAATTATTACTACGGACTGTATAACATAGCTCAAGTGTCTGGTAGTGTGTATCCTAAAGGTAATTTCACAAATGGACTTCCTTTCAGAAGGAAAGAGAGGGTAGAAAACCATTTTATGAATGTTCTCCTCTCTCACCACTCAGCATCTCCAGGATGAACCCGCATGCTGATGTGGTTTGAACCACATACTATGTATAAACTGAGGGCTATGAAATGTATGGCCAGACCTTGCTCCTCTCTTGATTTCTGCTATGACCTCCTAACCGGCCTGATGGTTCCAGCCTCACTCCTCACGGCGGCTGGAGTGATCTCCTTAAATTTTGCACCTGATTATGTCACTTGTATCTTCAAACCTTCAGAGGCTCCCTGCCACCTCAGGATGAAATCCAAATTTCCCAACTGCACACCAGGCCCTTATGACCCAGAACTTTCCTACTTGTCTGATTTTACAGAAGCTCCCTGGACACTTCTCACCCCTACTCGCACACAGTGTTTTAGCCATTAATCTCCACCTCTGTTCCCAAACTCTCTGCGTTCTTCCCACACCCAACAGTGTTTACCTTTGCTCTTCTCTTGGCGGAGGCAGCTCCCACCTCGCCCCTTGTCTGCCCATTTCCACAGATCCTCCCCTTCGTGGAGCCTCACTCATCCCCCCCCCCCCAACAAACCACGCTACAATTATTTCTTTGCTTCTCCCTGAACTTGTGAACTCTGGCAAGTATGAGGCTTTAGATAACATGCTCACTGGGGGGAACAAACTTGAGCAAAGGGTCAGCTGACAGCCAGGTCAAGGTTTAGACGCCTCTGACATTCAGGAAGGGAGGTGGACTACTACTACTACAGTGAGCTAAGAGGCACTCTGGGTACGGAGGTGACAAGGCGCTGTGCCAGGCAGAGCGAACTGAAGGATGGAGGATCATGGGGTGGGCAGCTATAGGTGACTGTGGTCCCTGTTGGAGCTGCCGAGAGCAGCAGCGGAGAGGAGGGTGCAAGGCAGCAGCAGTTTGGGTAAGGCTCTGGGTCCAGATCACACATCTGCAAGCACTGTGCAAATGCTCACAATAGCGGCAGTTGTTGGCTGACAAAGGCAAGTGAGGAAGTAGAACAACCTCAGGCCCACAGGTCCCCATCTGCACCTCAACTTTTCCATCCAGGAAGGCGGCAGATTTGAGGAAGCTACGAATGAATATCCATAAAGTGAATTCTGCCTCAAAAGTCATTCTGTTCTCAATTTGTTACCATTTGCCCAAAATGTAAGAAGATGGAGCTATGTGGGAAGCGGAGGCTCTTACCTGAGTTCCATCGCTAAGTCTATGGCTCCCGCTCAGAAGACACGTCGCCCTCTGCCCCGCTGCTGGCACTGCGGTCTTCTTTTCGGGGGGCGTTTCTTTCTTTGCTTGATTCAGAAGGCCCCTTGGCTCTGGTCTTTTCTTTCCTCTGCTGCTGTTTTTCAAGCTTTGACAGCTGATTATAAAAAGTAAAAAGACTTGTTTTACAAACGTAAACATGTGCCTGTATATCCAAACACCTATTACTTCCCATGTAGCAACCACTGGAAGCGCTTCTGTCTGATAAGCCGATGTGCTACAGCAGTTCAGATGTGCCAAATGGCCAGCAACACATTTGTCAGGCACCTGAATTGTTGACATAGATTAGTCATGTGTGTGATCTCTCCGACTTTCCCCACCCATAACTCATCTTGCCGTGTGCTATTTGAAAACGGTCAGCTAACAGGCTTCTCTGACAGGCTGAGAAGAGCCCTATAAATAAAAGTCTTTTATCTGGGGTGTTTTTTTTTTTTTCCCTGATGTTTCTACAGCTTTTTCTAAGCATGCTGTCTTCCCACTTACTGTTTTTTAAAGACTGATCAAAACACTCCACTATTTGCTGAAGATAACAGAGATGGCTCTGGATAGAGCACATTAAGCACATTTAGACATCATTTCAATTCGCAGTTTATTCTTTGAGACTGAACTTATCCACAGCCAAAACCCCAAGTGTTCCTAGTAGGCCACGTGGCGGCTACATAGGGACGCTGGCCATAGGAAGCGCTCTCAGACTTCCTTCAGGCCGGCTGGGGGACATGCCTCTGGCATCCGACTCCAGAGGAACCGGGGTCCACTTCTCCACTGGATATGTCTCCAACTTGTTCAAGGAAACCACAGACTAGACAGTCGAAAGAAACTTAGATCATCTGACACTCAGAGCAATAGCAAGGCCACTCTAAGAAAGGCCTGCTGAGAAACTTGTCAGAGCACATTGGCCAAGTTTGAGCCCACAGGATTTTCTTAGAACAAAAAAGCCATCTGTAACAAAGCCCGAGAGACAGCAACACCCAGTTTCATCTGTCTCCCAGACTAAGACTGCAAACATTTTATAGCTCACATGGAAAGACGGAAACTTAATTAAGGGCTGGCTTCTCCCTGCCGATCCATGTTCCACATCCAAACACACAAAGAAAACTCACTATAAGCAACCTGCCATATCATCTCTTGATTATAGACAGACTTTGAGCGGAACCTTTAGATCAGTCAACAATCAGCTGCTCTCAGTTTGGTCTAGAAAACCACATTTATTAATGGTTGAGTTATCTTTTCTACTCCCCATTTACCTGAAAAGCTCTAGTAAACAACGAGGTTGGTTAATACGCTAAGTAGATTTTGTGAATGAAGACATCACTTCACCTCTAACCCGTCAACTTTCCTTCCAGATAACTCCTCTGGATAAATTCTCATTCCTGTGGACAGGAAAGGCTCACAGAAATGAACAATACACTACTGTTTGTGTCAGCAAATATCCAGAAACAACCTAAATGTCAACTGACAGAAGGATAAGTAAGTGTAATGTGGTATATACTCAAATAAAGCAATAACATAAAGCAGATCTACATATATCAAAAGGGATAAGTCCTTAAAACCATGTTATGCAAACCAAATTAAGTTTCAAAGGCTATATCCAGCAGAATTCCATTTACACAAAACAACACTATATATTGCTAATGGGCTTATGCAGATATGGTATGAACTAGGTGAATACAAACCAAATTCAGTACAATAGTTAACTACGGGAAGACAGAGGGGAGAATGGGAGCACAGTGCAATGAATATACAGGGTTCCCACCATAACTGCCAACTTTTACTGTTATAAACACACAACCAGATATGGAACAGGGCAGCTGGCCAGTGCTAGTATGTGAACTGCTTGCTACTGTCACTTAGACCATTACACCAGTAAAATGCTTGCACTAGAATGTAAACCAACACATAGCTTCCTTCAACAACAAAGTCTTGCTGTCAAAGTATGAGCTACTGAACTGTGTACTTGGTGGCATTTTTCTCTGTACTATTCTATCACAGATAAGGGAGGAATTTCCTGCATCTAAGGTGACAGCTTTCCATGCGTATTCCTCTTTTGGTATTAAATACTCCTTTTCTTTATGAAATGATGAAGATAGTAGATGGGGGTCCTTCTATCTTGCTTTTTTTTTTTTTTTGGCAAAATGATCTTGGATTGTACAATGTGAATATACTTACCATTATCTAACTGTATATTTAAAAATGGCTAGGATGTAAACTACCCCAAAAACCAAGAGCACACTTGACACACTCTAAGTTAGCAAATTTGATGGTAAATTATATTTTAAAAATATAAAAAAATAAATAAATAAAATCCTTAAATAGAAAAAAAATAGGATGGTAAATTTTATGTGTATTTTATGACAATTAAAAAACATTTTATTGTGCTATATATAATTGACATATAATATTATAGGAGTTTCAGGTATACACATAATGATTTGATTTGTATATATTGCAAACTGATCACCACAATGAGTCTAAAAGCCATCACCCAAAAAATTTTGTTAGTGATCTTAGAAAACATAGAGTTGGCACTCCATGCTGGACCCCTCCCCAATTTTTAAAATTTTTTTATATTCCTAGTTCATGAAATCCAAACATCTGGAAATCACTGTTCTGCAGTGAACTGTGATAAGTTGCCTTCTTCTGCCAGCAGCTTACATTTACATCAGTGTCTGTGTATGTGTTTATGTATGTATGTATAATAAATATATATATCTATAGACAGATCATACATGTACACATAGAAAATCATGAACATGTTCCAAGTTAGACACAAGAAAGCATGATTTTTATTTTAAAAAGAGACTCTTTTCATTCTGTGTCCCCTCTTTAGAGGTACAGATAGAGAAAATGTGACCATCACCCGTGACTTAACTAGGCCAAGCCTCCCCCCACTGCTAAGATTCAATCTCATGCAAAGGTCTGTTTGTCCAGTTTGTTCTTCACTTTCTACTCTCAAATGCTGGTGAGAAATCAGACTCCAGGAGAGGGATGGGGAATCATTCCCAATTAAAGTAGGTTTCTCCAAGGCTCCTTGGGTACCTGCAGTGCCTATCTGAGGCTGCACTGGCTCAGAGGTGCCATCAAAAGAGTGTGAGACTAACCAACTTGACAATAAACTATTTGTAAAAAAAAAAAAAAAAAAAAGAGTGTGAGACTGTGGAAACTTCGGTTTGACCTCTCACCCCAACCCGGATGTCCTTTCCCACCACGATCACGCTTGCAAGTCATGTGTGATAATTTTTGAAGTAACAGGCATAGCCTGAGTTTCTATAAAGGATGTGATGCTGATTCTCTTACATGATTTATCTTAATAGAACCCCAACCACATATGGTTCCTTGCCTCAAAATTCTCTGAGAGAACATTGTGAACTAACCTAATAAATTTAAGCCTTTTCTCAGAAAACTTGGAATCCAAGGCAGACAAGGCTTGGAATTTGCATCTCAGGGCAAGAAAGCAGTTAGATTTTTTTTAAGAAAACAAATGAGAAAGGAAGAAAAAGCAGAAAAGAAATTGGTAATGCATATGGAATTATGTAAAATGTCAACAGCTTTCAAATTCATAGGGAGATGCATGTCAAAGAGAATGTAAACCACTAAAGGCCCTGTGAACACATGACCTACAAACACTGAAATGGAGTACTTTTGGGTTTTTGTTTGTTTGCTTGTTTTTTAATTAACTGATGAGGATGTCCATAATGCATAGGAAACACTGTCCAAACCACACAGGCCGTAATGTTATGGAGAGAAATCTAACCTTCCCCTGGGCACAAAGACACTGCCAGGGGCCAGATAACCATACTATGGCCAACCTGTAGATCATGGAAAGTTGGGGGCGGGGGCGAAGTAGCAGGGATGGGAATATCTAGATCCCAAACTCCCCAACTCATGATTCAACCCACTGAGAAAATAAAGGATTTTCTTTGTAGTTAAGATGTCCTTGCTCAAACTGCATGATGTAAGAATAAACTAGTTGAGGGTGTTATATGGAAACCAATTTGACAATAAACTATTTGTAAAAAAAAAAAAAAGAATAAACTAGTTGAATATGGATTCTACTATAGGGCTTGCAAACCTACATAACCTGAAGGATCAGGCAGGTAGCAAAATGAGGGAAGTAACAAAGCACAAGACAACAGGGCACAGTGGAGACTGCAGCCACAATGGAGAGGACAAGTCCCTCCTAAGGACATTCACATTTCTTTTTAAACATCTGGACACATGTGATGTCAATGGGACAGATATGAGCCACCAGTTATGAGGTAAGGAACCTCCACTTGGCACTTCGACCTTTATGATCCCATTTGCTCTGAACAACGCAGTAACAGTTGTATTATCATCAATGTCCCCCAGAGAAACCACTGTCTGGGTCTGCCTCTTGGTTTTCTGCTCAGGTCATGGTCTTGTAGTTCACAGGATCATTGGGGCTCTGTACTGGCAGCACAGAGCCTGCTTGGGGTTCTCTCTCTCCCAATCTTTCTGCTTCTCCCCACAGAAGCTTATCTCTCTGTCTCTTTCTCTCTCTCACTCAAAATAAATAAACTTAAAAAAGAAAAGAAACCACTGTCAGCTGCCAGTACCACAGGTACAGTTGTCTTCCCAGCTTCTTCCTCCCTCCCTGCTGATCCCAGCAACTTGCTACTTTAGAAGTGACAATCTCTGACCCTGCTATCACATGGGCATAGTGATGGAGATCACAGCCAACAGGACCTGAGGGGGCTACAGAGGGCTACAGAGAAAGGTTTATCATCCAGCCTTGTTCCCAGCTTTTAATGTTGAGTTACTGTGTTTGAGCCTTCTGACTTCAACCATCGACACAGAAATGTACAGGCAAAATCTGCAGCAGCTTGTTGCTAGACCTGCATTTGGACTAGTTTCCCTTTAATTTGGCACAGAGGGGGCCTTGAGGTCCCTGTGTATTTTCTAGCAATGAAGACAAGGGCAAGGAAGGATCATATGCTACAGGCAGAGTGCCAACAACTGTCAGCACCCCAGCTTTCTCTGCTTTAAAATGGGGATTATAATATTACCCTTCATACATATCAAGTGCTTAGGATACTGGCTTGTCATGGGTGGACATCACCAACCACATACCTGGTGGACAGTCAGCCCCAGGAAGCCAGTGAGCCTGCTTGGTTTGCCTCTGTGTCCCTCAAACCTAGAATAGGGTAGGACTTGTGGCCAGTGCTCAATATATGTCTTTTTTTCCCCCTAAGTTTATTTATTTATTTTGAGAGAGAAAAGCACAAGCGGGGGGGTGGGCAGAGAGTGAGTGAGAGAGAGAGAGAGAGAGACATACACACACACACACACACACACACACACACACAGAGAGAGAGAGAGAGAGAGAGAGAGAGAGAGAATCCTAAGCAGGTTCTACACTGTCAGCACGGAACCCAATGCAGGGCTTGAACTCATGAACCACGAGATCATGACCTGAGCTGAAATAGGATGCTTGACCGACTGAGCCACCCAGGCACTCCTCAATATACATCTTAAATGAAGTTCACCAGTTAAGCAAGAGAAGGCATGCAGCTCCCTGAAAACAATGTGGCGCTTGGTGTCTATAGCCCTAGAGTTTGGTCCTATCTCAGCTACCTGTGTGCTGTGAAAACTCATACACGTAATATAACATACTGAACATCCATGTTCTCATTTACTTCAGTGGGCATTTTATGAGACACTTTGCTTTCAGCTGCTAGAGCTATAAACCTACCTGAGTATGACTTAAAGAGGAAGGAGCTGGATGACCTCGCCCACAGGCCAGTGGGCTCCTCCGGCTCGGCCCTGCCACAGCTCTCCAGAGGCCTCTGCATACCTCTAGACCCCTCTTCCTCATTCTGAGAGCTGCCACCATTGCAAAACTCCCCAAAGCAACAAGGCCTAGAGTTAGCTCTCTGATATCCCTGGCACTTGTCCTCAGGAAAAGACCCTGTCACTCTGTGTGGCTATCAACAGTGGTGGGAGAGGCAGACCAGGCTGAGAGAGAGAGGAGTCTAACTCCAGGCCAATTCACTGATTCAAGACAGATAAAGAGCAGGGAACAGTCCACTGCCAGCATCAAGAGAATGCAGGTAGGACAGGGGCTCTGGAGACCCAGCTACGAGAAGGGGGGGGCGACCAAAGCAAGCAGTCAGTACTGGAGCATCACAGCAAGGAATGCAGAGTAGCCAGAGTGTGATGGGTCTCAAGGGAGCAGGAAGCCCCAAGTTCAGGGAGATCAGAAAGGAACTGGCAAAGGCAGGTCAGAGAGGGCCAATGGAAGTCACAGCTGAGGATGGGGTGGGGGTCAGTGTCCTGTAGGAGGGCTAAGAAGGCACATGAACTCAAGCATCATCCTCTGTGTATCAATTCTTCATTGCCAGACACATGGAGAGCATAAGCAGTGCAGACCACCTGAGCCGAAAACACAGACAGAGAGGACAGAAGACAAGAAGGGGCTGAAGAGCAAGAGGCCAAGGTGGGGCAGGGACAACCCAGGAAAATACAAGAAAGTGAGGAGTGAATTCTGGTGAGAGTGCCCCACTGGCAGGGACCTAAATGTCACTGTCCAGGAATGGCAGGTGAGTCAACATACTACTGGTGGAGACTTGGGGGACAGACCAGACAGAGCAAACGGCATGCTAGGAGTGCTGGTGGTGTGTGGGAGCCCTAAGAACAAATGTTCCCCAAGCCCCCCGCTTAGCTAAGACAACCAAAGTAACATGATTTGCATGGTGTGGCACACAAAACCCTTGGTGAGCGAGTGCAAAAACGAATGAAGGGGACCTGTTCTGTTTGAAGAGGGACCAGGTGACAGCCTCAGAGAGAAGGGACCCTCAAACTGTTGCTCATGTTACCTCTGTGCCTAAAAAGCTCTTTCCCAGAACTCGGGGGGAAGGAAACAGTGTGGGCTCCCCTGTCCCAAAAGTATACACTGAATGCCAGCCCTACCAGTGAGTCCAGCTTCTGGGGCAGACAGGTGTCTCTTACGCAGGCAGCGGCTTACTGGAAGGCAAAAAGGACATGCTCCTGAGCAAGCCACTTAAACTTCCACACCTCCGTTCGCTTTTCTATAAATGCTACACAGTCACCTGCCCAGTCAGCTTGCCCAGGGCACGAGTGAGGACAGAGTGGTACGGGCATATGGGCTGACACGTGGAAAGCACCAAACACACAGGGATCATTCTTACCCTCTCTGTCCTCTCACATACAAAACAGCACTTTGGAGGGATCTCAAAGACTGATCATTTCACACTGTGGAATGTTCCAGTGTGACAATGACATAAAACACAAAACGAGCGAGTAACTTCAGGCTTCCATGGACAGTAATGAGCTGCCAGGAGCACCCTGATAAGAAAATCTGAGAGCTCAGTGCTGTGTGGGCAGTGGGACTCCTGGCTCCCCTGGCTCCACCCACTCCAGGAGAAGCTCAGGTGAGGGACAACCATGTGGGCTGGAAAGGTGTAAGTAGAGCTGATTCATGTCTGCTGTGGATGGCATTTCTGCCTGTTTCTCTGGGAAACATCCAAGCCTGCCAGGACACCAGGTGTTTGAAGGCGCCCTAGAAAACTGACTTCTTTGTAAGTCATTTCATAACAGATGCCCAGGAATTCTTGACGGAGGGATCACTCTTACAGTGAAATGGTGTCTTAAACTTGCTTCCAATGTGGTTTGGGGCACTACAGGTGAAAAACCACAGCTTCTTGTAGATATGCTCACAAGTTTCTACACATCCCATGAAGATCACTTCAGGTCTTCCCCTTTCTCCTTTTTGAGCCTACACTACATAGAAGAGGGGATCTCTTTCCTCAAAGGGCCCATGGACATACCTGAAATTTTAATTTCTGTTCTTTAAAGTCTTTCTTCACACTCAGGCAATAAATGACCCCTTTGATTATGATAAGCACTTTTACTTAGCATTCCAAGAAGTCAAGGGCAGGTATCATGATTCCCAGATTGCTTCTGGGCACTACAGAGGCGAAGTCAGTCAAAGTACAGCAAACTCAAGACCACTTCCAGTCATCCCCTAGGCTGATAAGAGCACCAGGTCTCCAGACACCTGGTCAAGCCTCCAGTCAACCTGCCCCTTTTAGGAGCAAATGTTCACTGGGACAGGAGCTCCTGGGGTTAGCCACCGGTCCAGGGCAGTAAACCTGGTCTCTATTCTTACTAGGGCAAAGCTGAGCCCACCCCCATGGCCCCATCTTTGAGTTATTTTAATGCTGGTTATTTCCTGCCAGGCTGTTCTGTCCCGCATATGAGCAAAATCTAATTAGAGAGTGAAGAAAATAACAAAAGACAAACTCAAGCCCCATGAAGTCAGTTACTATGATTTTTATAGACCGTAGTGTAGATGGAAAAGTTCTGTTCCAACCAACCCCTTGCAAAGATTCCAAGAAAGTCTTATGGTGCAAGTCATAAAGATCAAATGTCTCCTTTGCAATTACTTTCTAAAATACCACAAGGTATTATTACTCTGAGGGTGCTGGCCCACACCTGTGGCCCTGCTGGTGTCAGCAGACACAAGTGGGGAATCACAGGATGCTGTAAAGGAAGGACATGCCCAGCCAGGCTCCCTTAGAAGTAAGGACATGAGTTAAAGTACAAAATGCCCCAAACCAATCAGTCCTGTTAACTCATTTCAATAGTTTTAGAACTTTCCACAATCCTCCTTCCTAAGTGTCTAGCAACTACCACTGCTAGTAAAAGATGCCCTGACTCTGTCAAGTCATTTAAACTGCCTGTGTGATCATCTGCTCACCCTGCAGATACACAAAACAAGCTGACATTAGAAATAAGCTTTGTTGATTAATAATTCCAAGGTAATGTATAAGTAAAGCACTGCAGAATACAGAAATATTCAATCAGCAGTGAACGTCCTGAGGGTTCAGCTGAATCACTGGACTTCCCTGGGCCTCGGTGTGCTCTCGCAGACCACAGAAGCCAGGAAGTAACCTTGCATTACTACCATGGAGATGGAGTAAAGGGGCCAGCACAGTGACTGGGAGCAGTTGGCTACCCTTCCAGAATGGACTGGGACACTTTTAGAAGTGGATTCTTCAGCATAACACCCTCAAGGTCCATCCATGTTGCTACACATGGCCAGATTTCATTGTTTCTCATTGCCATGTAGTATTCCATGGTATAGATAAACCACATCTTCTTGATCCATTCATCTGTTGATGGACACTTAGGCCAAATATCATATGTTTGCAGGTATAGGAGGATTAGGAGGAACTTGACGGAGGAGGGGAAGAAGGGGGAAAATGGTGGGGGAAAGGGAGAGAGGCAAACCATGAGAGACTCTTGAATGCTGACAAAAACTGAGGACTGATGGATGTGGGGGGAGGGAGGGACGGGCATGGAGGAGGACACTCGTGGGGATGAGCACTGGGTGTTATGTGGAAACTAATTTGACAATAAACTATTTGTAAAAAAACAAAAACAAACAAACAAAAAAAAGAAGTGGATTCTTCAGGGAATGGCAGAGATCGACACTCAAACTCTGGGAGGGGATACT
Source organism: Proteles cristata cristata (assembly GCA_017311185.1). Taxonomy (NCBI): domain Eukaryota; kingdom Metazoa; phylum Chordata; class Mammalia; order Carnivora; family Hyaenidae; genus Proteles; species Proteles cristata. Next base: position 68,732 of record JAESUZ010001396.1, read on the forward strand.
TCCACCTACTAATCCAATGCCACAGATCAACTTTGTACAGACTCGCTTTGCCTTCAGAACAAGGACAACTCGTGAGCTACTGGGAACTCCTTGGTTTCTCCCTGTTTCTTTCTACTGTTTACAGGCCAAAGTGGCAGAGGGTGGGAAGGGGAAAGAAGAGAAGGCAAATTCCAATCAGCAAATGATATGGGCAAAAACTTGAGAAGAACTAAGTGTGAATCTACTGTGGAATTTTAAACAATGTGTAGAAACCTACTTCTACAGATTATCTCTAATTGACCAGGCCATTTTTAAAAAAGGAATTGGAATTTGTATTTGGGCAATTTGTTTTATCAAATTGTAATTTGATATTTCACATTATGTGATAATACTGCACGCTTTTAAAAAAAATGTAATGGAAAACCTGACAGAACATTCGAAGGGGATATTTCCATATACACCAGTGTCTGCCATTATGTCAACTGTCGTGTTATTTTTAAATCAACGGGCTGCTTAATAAAAACATTACGAAGCAAAGTGCACACATGGTACCTAATTTTCATACATTATTAACTCTGCTTGAGGTTTTTGTGGGAATTAAAATAAAAAAAGCAAGCAGCCAGGCATCTGTTCCCATCTGAAATCGTGCAAGCTAATTTTATTTTCTAATTCCCCATTGTTTACAAAAACCCTCTTAGGCATGCAAAAATGATGGGGGGTTGAGGATGGGGGTGTTCAGTGGTCTTTCCCATTATTGCTACTTCACTAAGTCCCCTTCCATGTACTCCCTCACCACGCAGGCACACACTCTGCCTTCAGGCCCCAGGGGGGCTTATTTTAGGCCATTGTGCGATGTACCAAGGGCTTCAAGGTCAGCCCAGGCATGTGCTTCTCTATCAGTGCAGCTGCCCTCAGATCTCTAAGTTAGTCCCCTGCAGCAGATGCTACCAGGGCCTGGCGTGTCGCCCAGCCCAGAAGTCACAGCAGTGTCAGCAAGCAACCGCCTGTAAGTCCATGACTTCTGACCTGCAGCTTTCTGACTGAGGACACCCCCTGGCCATGGGCAGGGGTGAGGCTTGAGTGCAGGGCAGGCAAGAAAAATCACGAAGTCAATACCTCTGGAAGTGAGCTCACCAAGAAATGAGAGTTGAGGGGTTCAAAACCCCAGCCTTTTCACCCATCATGCCAACTCTAAAATATGATATTCCCCCAGAAGGTCCCAGGGATCATCAACACAGCCTTAGTAGGCTTTTCTCTCCCCTGTCTCACTGTGCTTCCTGGAAGACCTCCTAAATTAACTACCTTTATCTAAATCCTCTTATTCTGGGAAGACCCAAACCTGAAACATTTTCTTTTTTTTTTTTTTTTTAATATTTTTTTATTTATTTCTGGCAGAGAGAGAGAGACAGCATGAGCAGGGCAGGGTCAGAGAGAGAGGGAGTCACAGACTGAAACAGGCTCCAGGCTCTGAGCTGGCAGTCAGCACAGAGCCCGACGCGGGGCCCGAACCCACGAACCGCGAGATCATAACCTAAGCGAAAGTCGGACGCTTAACCGACTAAGCCACCCAGGCGCCCCCCAAACCTGAAACATTTTCAATTCTTCAAAATAAGCCATTTTAATGTGATAATTCGATGTGTGTAACTTGTTACCTGGCCCTCTGCTAACCAGTATCCTACACTGGTTTACACACCTAGACACTGGAAGGCAGTGTCAGTGCTTAGGATTCCACCCCCATCACAGCCCTAAATGATGCAGCAATGTGAAGGGACAACTGAGCAAGTAAGGAGTGTAATCCTGCGACATTGTATTACATATACTGATGCTGTGAACACTGATCGCCCATCTACAGGGCACACTCCATATTCTAGCAGCCAGGGTTTTATTATGTTGCACTCCACTGCCTAACTCTATTGGCACTGCACTTCTAACACTCCTCACTCTTCATATTATCAGTGACCTGGGCTTTTCAACTTCAATGGGGGCTAATTTTAAAATTTCAAGAGTTATGGAAAAGAAGTAAGCACTTCTCCTCCACCAGAAGAGAAGCAACAACCCACAGCATTTGGGAGGCCAGAGGCTGGCCTTCTTCCACTCCACACACCAAGCAAATGGGCTCTTCTTTCCTCCTTTGTGCCTAAGTGCATTTCTTGTTTTTTGGGCCATAAGCTATTTGAGGGTAGAAATAACAGGCAACTCCTTGGTCAACATCTATTTTAGAATGAAGTCAGCATCTATCACACTGTTGGCACATGTCTGGTTCATAATCATGAACTGTAGCAAAGTTTAAGGAGACAAAAAGCAATTTCAGTTTTGCTATTCCAGGGTGTAATTGGTAACAGAAAACTATTCACAAGCATTTCAAATCAACAGTGTTCTTTAAATGATTCAAAATGTTTCTTCAATTTGCAAGTCTTTAAAAAGGGGGAGTGGGACATTTTCTCTGCCCCACTTGGTCTATATGTTGTACAAATGCCAATGAAGCAGATTTGGAACAGTGAAGAATTACTGTACAAAATAACAATAATCCAGAGAAGAGGAAGACATGGGACCCAAAGAAACAGTGGACATTCTCTGGGAGAGAAATCATGGCCAGTTAGGCAAGATGAGGGCTTGGCAGCCCAGAGAGCAACCCATCCATGGGGAGCAGGGCGAGGGCTCCAGGGGTGGGTTCTCACAGAATGGGCCTCTAGAGAAGATGCCTGGCAAATTGCAGTTTGGGAGCAGAAGGAGTAAATACAGTACTTTCAGTAAAATTTCAAGAACAGAAAGATAAGTACATAATCCCAGAAAAGCAAAAGGGTGAAAAAAAAATCCTAAGATACAGTCTGACTGTAAGTCCCCTTCCATGTCCCCTTCCATGTACTCCCTCACCACGCAGGCACACACTCTGCCTTCAGGCCCCAGGGGGGCTTATTTAAGGCCATTGTGGGATGTACCCACATTGTGGGACATTGTGGGATGTCATGACTGTTACAGAGTCATGACAGTGTAAACACTACTTATTAACTTAATTAAAACTAATGTTATCAGGGGTCCCTGGGTGGCTGACTTGGTTAACTGTCTGACTCTTGGTTTTGGCTCAGATCATGATCTCAGGGTTCATGGGTTCAAGCCCTCCATCGGGCTCTGTGCTGATGGCACAGAGCCTGCTTGGGATTCTCTCTCTCAAAAGTAAATAAGCAAACTTAAAAATATATCAAGGATAAAGTAATAAATAATGATATAATACTAGAAAGATGGAGAGGGTAGGTGGTGAACAGTGCTAAGTAGCATGAAATAATGCCAGCATTTAATATACTAAGAAACAATAAAAGTTCATTATTTAGGGATAGAGAAGAAAGTACCAAAAGAAATAGCTTAGAATATGCTAAAGCTGCTCATTTGGATGGACAGGGAAAAGCAGGCGAAAGGGGTTATTACCTGATTTTTAATTATGCACATAATCACCTTAATAAATAATTTAAAATTTGCTTAAGAAAGAAAACTCATACAGTGGCTATAGTTAGCAACAGATCCAATACCATAAAAAAAAGTTAATGATTCAAAAAATCAAGTCACATCTCCTTCCAATATCAAGAGGAAGAGACAATACACAAAAGTAGAAACTTAGAAGTCAGCTGCAGGACAAAAATTGCAAAAGAAGGGATCAGAGCAAATACAGTAAAAGCAATAAGCAAAGACATCACCAGAAGACAACCCTGGCCATGGAAAGGCTGGAGCATGTCTAGCAAGAACCAACCATAGGATTTGTATTTCCCTGATGATGAGGGACGCTGAGCATCGTTTCATGTGTCTGTTGGCCATCTGGATGTCCTCTTTGGAGAAGTGTCTGTTCATGTCTTCTGCCCATTTCTTCACTGGATTATTTGTTTTTCCGGTGTGGAGTTTGGTGAGTTCCTTAGAGATTTTGGATACTAGCCCTTTATCTGGCATGTCATTTGCAACTATCTTTTCCCATTCCGTTGGTTGCCTATTAGTTTCAGTGATTGTTTCCTTTGCAGTGCAGAAGATTTTAATCTTGATGAGGTCCCAGTTGTTCATTTTTGCTCTTGATTCCCTTGCCTTTGGGGATGTGTCAAGTAAGAAATTGCTGTGGTTGAGGTCAAGGAGGTTTTTTCCCCCTGCTTTCTCTTCTAGGGTTTTGATGGTTTCCTGTCTCACATTTGAGTCCTTTATCCATTTTGAGTTTATTTTTGTGTATGGTGTGAGAAAATGATCTAGTTTCATTCTTCTGCATGTTGCTGTCCAGTTCTCCCAACACCATCTGTTAAAGAGGCTTTTTTCCATTGGATGCTCTTTTCTGTTTTGTCAAAGATTAGTTGGCTGTATACTTTTGGGTCCAGTTCTGAGTTCTTTATTCTATTCCATTGGTCTACGTGTCTGTTTTTGTGCCAATACCATACTGTCTTGATGATGACAGCTTTGTAGTAGAGGCTAAAATCTGGGATGGTGATATCTCCTGTCTTGGTTTTCTTCTTCAATATTACTTTGGCTATTCGGGGTCTTCTGTGGTTCCATACAAATTTTAGGATACTTTGTTCTAGTTTTGAGAAGAATGCTGGTGCAATTTTGATTGGGATTGCAGTGAATGTGTAGATTGCTTTGGGTGGTATTGACATTTTAACAATATTTATTCTTCCAATCCATGAGCATGGAATGCTTTTCCATTTCTTTGTGTCTTCTTCAATTTCCTTCATAAATTTTCATCATACAGATCTCCTATATCTTTGATTAGGTTTATTCCTAGGTATTTTATGGTTTTGTGCAATTGTGAATGGGATCGGTTTCTTGATTTCTCTTTCTGTTGCTTCAATATTGGTGTATAAAAATGCAACCGATTTCTGTATGTTGATTTTGTATCCTGCAACATTGCTGAATTCATGGATTAGTTCTAGTAGACTTCTGCTGGAGTCTGTCAGGTTTTCTATGTAGAGTATCATGTCGTCTGCGAAAAGTGAAAGTCTGACTTCTTCTTTACCAATTCTGATGCCTTTTATTTCCTTTTGTTGTCAAAGAGGACATCCAGATGGCCAACAGACACATGAAATTATGCTCAGCGTCCCTCATCATCAAGGAAACACAAATCAAAACCACACTGAGATACCACATCAGGCCAATCAGAGTGGCTAAAATGAACAAATCAGGAGACTTTAGATGCTGGCAAGGATGTGGAGAAATGGGCACCCTCCTACACTGCTGGTGGGAATGTAAGGGGGTGCAACCCCTCTGGAAAATAGTATGGAGGTTCCTCAAAAAATTAACAATAGAACTCCCCTATGAACCAGCAGTAGAACTGTTAGGAATTTACCCAAGGGATCCAGGAGTGCTGATGCATAGGGGCACATGGACCCCAATGTTCACAGCAGCACTCTCAACAATAGCCAAAACATGGAAAGAGCCTAAGTGTCCATCAACTGATGAAAGGATCAAGAAGATGTGGTATATTTATACAATGGAATACTACATGGCAATGAGAAACAATGAAATCTGGCCATGTGTAGCAACATGGATGGAACTTAAGGGTGTTATGCTGAGCAAAATAAGTCAGGCAGAGAAGGACAGATACCGTATGTTTACACATGTAGGTGGATTAGGAGGAAGTTAATGGAGGATGAAGCTGAAGAAGCAGGGGGAAAATAGTTGGGGAGAGGGAGGGAGGCAAACCATGAGAGACTCTTGAATGCTGAGCACAAACTGAGGGCTGGGGAGGTAGGGGGAGGGGGAGGGGGTGATGGGCAAGGAGGAGGGTATTTGTTGGGATGAGCACTGGGTGTTACATGTAAACCAACTTGACAATAAACTATAAAGAGAAAAAAAAGAACCAACCACTGGAGAAATTTAAAAAAAATCCACAGAGGGCACTGTCCTCTCCTCCACACCACTAAATGCCACCAGGGAGTCAGGACACAGGAACAACTAACAAACCGTGTTTTGGAGCAATGAAAGACTGACTGCATGATGAAAGACAGAAGAGTGGACAAAGGGAAAGAAGAAAGCCAACCAAGCATCAGGACAATGCCTGCAGGGTCTGAGAGTAGAAGATGGTGGCCCAAATATTCCATATTGACCAGGATGTCTGCAAACATTTAAGTATTCAGAAAGTATTACAGCCATTTCTATCCTTAAGAAATAAAGGCATAATAAATTACTCATAGAATTGGAGCCTCTGGAGACAGTAATAATGGAAACTGTTAAGTAACGCGACCAATAAAGTCATATAAGTTCCAAAAGTAGCTGGTGAATTAAAAAATGCAAATGAGAAATTAATCAAACTTATGAGGATCCAAAATCCAGATTCACAAGCAATTTTTCAAATGTGAAGAAATGCAAACACCTAATAAGTTTATGAAAAAGATGTCCAACTTCACTAGCAATTAAGTTGATGCAAATAAAAACAGTAAGATACAATACATAATTATTCATCAAGTTGCCAAGGATTAAACAGTGATAATACTCAGGCTTTGCAAGGGTTTTTGGAAAGGAACACAATATATTATTGGTGATGGAGAGTGTAAATTTGGGCCTTAGGGACATAAGTTGGCAATGCCCATTTCAAAGCACTAATAAGCATAGTATGACCCAATAATTCTACCTCTTCAAATCTATGTTGTGGAAAACAATTGGCTTAGTACACAAAGATACATGCAAAAATATGTTCGCTGCTCTGGTTTTTACAATAGTTAAAATCGTGGAGCAAACTAAAAGTCCACAATAAAAGGAATTCTTTAAATAAATTATGGGACATTCTATACAAATTGATTCACCTGATTTGAGGCATTGCTAAAAAAAATCTGTGACTGCAGTAATCAAAAGCTACAGTTCTCATCTCTTCATTCTTAAACAAGAAAGCCACACACTGCTACTTAGTGATACACATATGCTGGAAGCCATTTTGAAAGAGAGGAACAGAGCTGACCAACACAAGATGCCATATAGTGGTTGTCATCGGGGAGGTGAGGTGGGGAATGATGGTGAAGGGTGGAAACAGGAAGGCCCCTGGGTAGGGCACATGCTCTACTCTTAAGCTAGGAGGCAGATCCTTGGGTGTTCATCTCAATGTACATGCATGTGTTTTATATACATTCTCTTCCAGCTATCAAATATTGTGTAATAATTTTTTTTAAACACAAGAGTGACGATACTTCATCTTCAGTCACTGCTTCGCCCAAACAGTTCCAACAATCTGACTTGCCTCCAAAGAGAATATCTACAGAGGAAAAAACTCCTGACCACAAACTTAGAGTTCTCAAGTATGCAGCCTATCAGAGAAAAGGAAGTACTCTTTAACAGTATTATTCTGACACTCCCAAGGATTTGACTGAAATTTCAGCTCTGAATGCTCCTGTGATGTGGCTGGGCCTGCTTAGTCAGTCTCAGTGTCCATGTGCAGGTACACCACTAGTGACCAGACTGTAGCAGGCAAACTTTCTTTGAAATCTGATGATTGCTATCATTGTTATTTACTTCTATAAAGAAATGTTAGCAAACCACCATGAAAACTCCCATGAATGCCATTTGTGTGGGAGAAAACACATTTGTAAAAGCATCAGCTATAATTTCAGCACAAATGAAAACTGCTCCACCCTGCTTCAAGATAAATTTGGGCACGACTCATTTTTCAGGATGCTATCAGGAGTATCCTCTCCTGAGAGGAAGTCTGCTAACAATGAAATCAGAGAATAGAAGCAATGCTCATATAGCCATCCTACTGCTTTGATTTCCCTGACTCAAAATACACATATTACTAAACAGACCCAGGGGACAGTATAGGTGCTGCTCCTAACACTTCAGCCCCACTCTGCAGTATAAGGAAGACCTATCGCATCCTAAACGGGTGCTATTGTCAAGTTTCTTATGCCAATAAGGTCCTAAAAAGACAACCTTTAGTTATTCTGCTTCCCTTTACTTTCCAGATTCCTGTATCCAGACACCAAAGAAAGAGGCTGAGCAGCAACAAAGAGGCTGTTTGGAAATGGGGCTGATCCCTCACTGCTCCAAGATGCTCCAGGCATTTCCTGGGAGTTGCATGGAAAGACGGACTCTCTGGTCCCACCCAGACCTGCAGGATCAGAATCTATGTTGGAACAGACCCTCAGGGGGTTCATGTGCACCTTAACTTTGAGACACACTGGGCTAAAGGGTTTATCTTACACTGAGGATGCAGAGGAGCACCGTCTTCAATGAAATTGCAGTAAGCCGATTTGGAGAGGGGCTCATGGAGGTTATGGGGAGAGGAAGTGACTCCCACTCTCACTGACCAAAAGTTATCCACCCCACCATGAGTGCCTTCCATCTTCCCACATCCCACTGGAACCTTTCAGCCAGTTTATCCCACTAGCCTTATAGCTGAGGGGTTGCTACTGTTCAGCAAAGTGGTCTATGCCAGACAGGGAGGCAGGGGGACTAGTAGGGGCTCATCAGACTCAAAGTCAATGACTTTGGCCAAATCCAAACCTCTCCAGGCCTCTTCCCCTTTAACCCCTCTAAATACTTAAACACACACTGTTTCAAGCCCTGGCTTTCTTTCCTGTGGCCCCTTCTCCCATCCAGTTTATACCCATTCCATGGTATAAACAGGCCCCTCTTCTACAGTAGTCTCCCCTCTGCTTTACCTTAGGCCACCTGTCCTGGGTGGATAATGCTCCCCTACAGGCCCCCCAGACAGAACTTCCACTCCACCTTACCCTCCTGCCCACGACCCACGAGGAGGCCTGCCTCCCCTTGCTTCCCTCCCTCCTCAAGCTATCTCCGCTGTATCCACTCCAGCCCAGAAAAGCACTCTGGAGTTTATAAGCTGGGGTCACACCACCTTCTATCCCATCATAGGTTCTGGCCCAGGTCTTACTATCACCCTGGGTAACACTTCTATTTTTTTAATATAATTTATTGTTAAATTGTTGGGATGAATACCCACCGCTCATCCCAACAAGTTGGGCAACACTATTTCTAATCAAGGTCAACCCAGCTTCCCTGCCTTGCAGTTCCCAGGGCTCCTTACTCCAACAGCCACCTCCCACCCAGAACTCTCACCTCAGAAGAGTAAAACTCGGTATGCCACTCTCTCAGCCATCAGCACCTAGGCTCTGATTCTCCTAAACTCCCATTCCATTTCTCCTGGTTCTGGCCTCTTCCCCCTCCTCCAGCCAGTTATACCGCCCATGGCAAACCCCTCTTTGATCAATATAACCAACTTTCATAACTTTTCAAAAAGTAACTACGATCACCACCACCATCAGCCCCACAGAAGGGAGATGCTGAGGGCAAGGGATGCCAAGCCTTCACATCACTGTCAAGGGTAGCTCCATTTAATCTGTTTTCTACACTCTGGTTCTGCATGGGATTTTAGCTAAAACCGAAGATTCCCCACCTAAAGAAGTGTGGGAAAGACTTACAGAGACCTCTATAACTACCTATTGATGTTCCCTGCCTCATCTTGTCCCCTTCAAACCTATTCTGTACTCAGCCAGAGATGTAGTCAAAATGCCAATCCAACAGCCTGTAAATAGCACTCCCCAGCAGAATTATCCATGATACCCAGCAACTGGAGGCAACACAAATGTCCATCACCTGATGAATGAATAAATAAAATGTGGTGTAGCCATCCAATATAGTGCAATTTAGAAATAAAAGGACAAAACCAGTGATATATCCTACAATGTGGCTGAACACTGAAAACATGCTAATTGAAAAAAGCCAGGCACCAAAGGCCATATATTGCATGATTCCATTTACATGAAATGTCCAAAGCAAGCAAATCTGTAGACGCAGAAAATAAATGTGCTGTTGCCTGAGGCTGGAGATGGAGGGAAGGGGAAGTGACAGCTAAATGGCACTGGGCTTTTTCTGTGGTGATGGGAGTGTTCTAAATTCCACTGTGGGAATGACTACACAACTCTGAACATACAATTCATAAAAGTCACTGAATTGTACACTTTAAGCGAGTGAACTGTATATGAATATTATCTCAGTAAAACTGTTGAGAAAATAAAGTCACTCCCCATTTAGAACCTCTCCATTTCCAAAGGACCAAGTCAATACTCCTTGGTGCTTTACAGAAAATTCTCCATGAACTGGCCTCAAACTGCTTAATTTCCCACTTTCACCTTGCCTTTCATGCTCTAGGATTTCTAAACTCTCCTAACCCCATCCTATCACCCTGCCCAGGCTTACGTCTGTGCCTGGACTCCCATGCTACCACATTCCTAATGCTCTTCAAAGCCTCAGCTTCAGCACCTTGGTCTTCTCTGGGAGCTTGGCCGAGGGCTCTCCTCCAGGTTCCCAGAGTAGTGTGGCCCCCCACGTCCCAGGAGCTCAGGGAGCATCCAGTCTGGCCTGCAGCTCTAAAGCTCACAGTTAGCTCCAACCAGGCCTACATGCAAGTAGCCAAGCGCTGGGCTGATACCACCACCTTGCCCCAGCACATGTAAGGAAGGGCCACACCATCCTTCTAGCAACTCCCCGCTACCATGGGCTCCAGCACACAGAAGCCAGATGCTGTCCTCATAGGCTCTTGGCTCATAAGGCCAACAGGCTCCTGGAATATGAAGATAGTAATTTTCCAAATTCAGTCTCTAACATTTCCCTTCTCTAGGAAAGCCACTCCCAAGTCCCTTCTCCCCACCCCTCCACTGGTAATTAACTTCTTAAGAAAACACTGTGTCCCCATCTCCTTAGTCTGGAATGGGAGCAAAAGTGCAAGAGATGGCAGTAAATCATACCAAAGTCCCACAGCAAAATCTGGATCCTCCTTAGCAGGCAAAGGAGCAACTCTCTCTACTGAAACCACCTTCCTGACAAGAGGAGAATTCCCAATCATCCACCAAAACATCCCTCAGAAACATCTCTAAGGTGTCACTCTCTTCATGTCCATGCACAAAGCACCTAAATTCTGGTGCCAGCAGCTGACATGTACGCTGATAACTGACTGGCTGAATTATGTCAGCACCCTGTAAGATTGTGGATTGGCACCCAGTGCCCCCCGCCAATCGTTGCTGTACTTATGGTGTTAGATCAGTTATATAATACCATTTCACAATAAGAATTAATGTAAATAGGGACTCACAGGCAGACAAACAAACTGCATGGCTTTCAATGATTAAATCAAGATCAGGGACATTTCTGGACAAATAGATGAAGAATGAGTTTGACAAAGCATGAAGAGAAAATGCCTCTGTTGTCACTAGGAAGGTCAGGCCTGCAAGATAAATGTCTAAATTTCAGGTTCAATCAGTTCTTCACAGACCGTCTTTGCCAGAGGCCTTCTCACACCACACCCATAAATTCAGAAACATCCCTGAACCCATGAGGACCTCGAACAAGTGAACTTGAGGACAAGCCAATGTTTTGGCACCAAACGATCTCTTCCACTAAAACAAAACCATGCAGATGGAAGCAGCAGGACACAGAAATGCTAGCTCTCTAGAACCGACCACAGCACCCATCTGCCTGGAAAGAGTCTGAGAGTAGAGTGGAGGGAGGAAGGCTTTCAGGGCTCCTTGATGTCTGCCTCCAACCACCCAGGAAGGTCTACCTGAATTCCAAAGGACAAATACCACACCAGACACAGACCAATATGCGGGAATGAGAGAAAGTGCTTCATCCTTGGAGGTTTCCGCCGAAGCACAGTATAACTGGGAAGCCGAGTCTGAGAAAATGCTTATGTAGAAGGATGATGACACTGAGTGCTGTCACCCAGAGAGACGTGAGTCAACTGAAAACACACTGTGACCAGGAGCTGAGGTCTAAGGAGCTGAGGTCTAAGTTGAGCCAACCTGGAAGCACCTCACAGAGTTTGAAGTGAGACTATCATAGCATCTCACTCAAGATGACTACAGCATCTTACAGAAAATGTCATCAAAAAGTGGCTCCTGCCAAGGCATGATGCACTTGTAAGGTCAGAGAACGAGACCCAACAGAACTGGGCCTGACAGAACCAAATTACACCAAATTTCTGACTTAACAACAGAGGCTGAGGAATAGATTCATAACTATTTTCTCAAGAACTACAAATAAAAATATAAATCCAATTATCATCCATTCCATTACTGAAAAAAACGAGAGGGGCATGCTAGTCCACTGTCTATTATTTAAGGACTAGCTTACTCTGGGAGGGCATACAACGTCGCCGACAGCTTACAGATTTCCTTCCTTGGAAATCTTACACAAAAATGAAATAGATCCCCATTTATCTAAAACTGAAATAATGTTTTCAAATACTTTAAGTCTTGCCAGAGGAAGGGAGGGCTCTTCTTTTTAGAACAATTTGGGGGGAAATGAAAAAATATATACAATTTAGTGCCCACTACACATCCCAAACCACATTTTAGGATAGAAACATAATATACAAACCACAACTGAGCTGTAGAGTGATAATTCACATTATTGTCTGTTTTGATAATAGTAAAATATTTACTGATGGAATTTTGATATCTAGTATCATGTACTATGAGCCAATTTATTAAAAACAATTAGCAATTATGTTGGAAGTACTGAGGTTTCTGGCCATGGACTTCTCAAATAAGGCTGAGGACAAATCACAGACAAAACACAAAAGATCAGGGAATACAAGTCTTGGACCACCATCCCAGCCTGTTTCCTAGCTTTTTCTTTTCTGAACACTTGCAGGCCTACATATCCATTCCTTTTAGGTATGTGATTCTTACTAAAGATTTCTGAACACTGCAAGGCTTCCTGGACTGAAGCACGGTTTGCTGCCTGATGCTTGAATTTTGAACTTCTTGAGTGCAGACCAGGCTTTTCACATGCCCTCAGCAGGCATGGACCACAAACTGCCAACAGGCAGTGAGAGTCAGGTAAATGAAGAGGAACATCACAGCCCAAACACCGATCATTTTTAAATCTGCATGGCATTTCCTTCACCAAATTTTCCAAAGTGAGGGTCTCCTGGAGAAAACCCTCAAGTTCCACATCTCTAAACTGGAACCATCTGGATGAAGTCAACACACTTGAAGCTAGACCATCCTCTACATGACCATTACTTGGGCTAAAAGTGTCCATAAAGAAGCAAAAGCACATACCCACCTGTCTACCTCTCTCTCCTCTTTCCCTTCCCTCTCTTTAAGAGGAAGTCCTCTGGACAAAATTCCAGGCTATTGCAGGGGTCCACTTTGCTAGCAAGAAGGGTCACTTGGCATTAAAAAGTTACATATGAGGCCTCTGTCTCTCTTCTCCACTTACTTTCTCTATGCAGTTCGGATGGGCATCCAAGGCTGCTCTTCCCCATGACAACATAAGCCACTTCTCAACCTAAGTCAACACACACAGACTCTGAACTTCAAAGGCTTGTGCCACCCTTCAGGTAGTAATTGTTCTAACCTGTGCTAACATAGGATATTCTTAACTTCCTATGAACATCTGCAACCACTGTCTTAATCACTTCCCTACTTTGCTACTCACTGCTGCCATCTTGTCCTTGTTTGTGGGATTCTCCATGCTGTATCTAAAACTGGCATTTATTTTTTTTTATACTCTTATGTAACTTTAATGTTTATAATCAAGAGCTCTTACAAAAACAGAAAAATATGAAAACTTTGTTTATTAAGGCAGCAATGAACATTACTCTTAAGTAGAACAGGAAGCCCGCATCCTATCTATATTTCTGGAATTAAGACACTGTGCTCTCAACAATAGCTAAAACATGGAAAGAGCCTAAGTGTCCATCAACGGACGGATGGATCAAGAAGATGTGGTTTATCTATACCATGGAATACTACATGGCAATGAGAAACAATGAAATCTGGCCATGTGTAGCAACCTGGATGGACCTTGAGGGTGTTATGCTTAGCAAAAAGTCAGTCCGAGAAGGACAAATATCACATGTTTGCACGTATAGGAGGATTAGGAGGAACTTAACTGAGGAACAAGGGGGAGAAGAAGGGGGGAAATGGTGGGGGAAAGGGAGAGAGGCAAACCATGAGACTCTTGAATGCTGACAAAAACTGAGGACTAATGGATGTGGGGGGGAGGAGGGATGGCATGGAGGAGGACATTTGTGGGGATGAGCACCAGATGTTATGTGGAAACTAATTTGACAATAAACTATTTGTAAAAAAAAAAATAAAGTAAATTTAAAAAAATAAAAAATAAATAAATACCTCAAAAAAAAAAAAAAGTCACTGTGCCCAGAGGCACCACTCCTAACATACCTCAGCAGGAGGCACTCTCCCTTCCTGTCCACCCACTCTACCCCCATTCTTCCTTGCTGACAGAACTCCTAAAGTGTGCACTCCTGACCAGCCAGATCTCTCAGGGGCCCCACTTTAAGCCAACATGGCCCATGTACCCCATATATCTTGCCAGGTATTGACTGAGACAAAAGTATGCAATAGAATTCTGGCCACCAAACATGAGGGAAAGATTGCTGGAGGCTTTGGGGAAGGTCTTAAAAAGGGACATGAGATGGAGATGGTCCTTCTGCCTTTGGACATTACTGTCTGTCTACATGCAGCAGTGGAAGTACACTTAGAAAGGTGAATGAAGGCAGGGGAGTCTGGGTGGTTCAGTCAGCTAAGCATCCGACTCTTGATTTAAGCTCAGGTCTTGATTTCAGGGTTGAGGGTTCAAGTCCCATGTAAAAAAAAAAAAAAAAAGTGAATAAAGGCAATGTACTTAGAAAGGTAAGTGGAAAATGAAAGGAACCTGGACCTTTCCTGGACCCTCTGGAGGACATTACTTGAGCCATTATATTAATGAAGCCCACCTTCTAAACATTTTGTTATGCGATATAATAAAAGTCTCTATCATTTAAACCATGTAAACATTTTTATGTCTATAGCCAAAATATACAAATTCATAGAACCATTAAGTGTAGGAAGCAATAGGTTAAATGCTTTTACTCTACAAAAGAACTGGAACAAACATGCATGTGATGAATGCAAATTCACCTGTAACAATATCTTGTGTTATTGAATAATTCAGTCCTTATTATACACTGTACCTTCCTATGCATATTACACAATTCCACATGCATATCACCATGCAGAAGTATATACACGAAACCACGAATAATGCAATGTGAAATCCAAACCATGTGCTAACTACAGAAAAAAACATGTTTGGAATATGATGATCATTTCTTCTTATGATCAGCCTGGCAATAGACCTTATTCCACAAATCAAAATCTTGGAAACACTGAACCTTTGAAACATGTCTGCTTTGATGAATGCTTTAGCTAGGCAGTGTAGGTGAAGCTGGCTAAGTTTTCCAAGATACAACTATTGCTATCACTAGTCTGTGCCTCACTACACAGCAAAGTAGCAAGTACAAAAGAGCAAAGCACCCAAGGTGAGCACATGAACAGCAGAGCATCTAAAGCAGTGCTTCTCACCTGGAAGGGACTTAGCATTCTTCCCACCTCTCCAGGGACTAACAAATGTCTCAGTGTTGGGAGACATTTTTGCTTGTCACAACTAAGTGGAGGAAACTAGTGCTGGCATCTAGTGGGCAGCGGCCAGGGATGCTGCTAAACATCCTGCAATGCACAGGGCAGCCCTCAATAAGAATTATCTGACCTAAAATGGCAATGGTATCAAAACTGAGAAGACCTGGTCTAAAGTGATGTGACTCCTTCCACAAGCCAGACACACAATTTATTTCATTAACTTAGTAATTAAATCTCCAGCACTTATTTTATGTGGTTTCTCGGTTTCAGGCTTACAGAAAACTAGGACAGTATTTTTAGATTTCAAGGGAACTTGATACACAAATTTCAGGCATGCCTGAAACCTGCTTTATATGAATGATGATGTTGCAAAGCACCAATCTACCATTTGCCCGGCCTTTCTACACTGAGACAGCCTTTGCCCTGAAAGCATATTCTACAGACTCAGCAGGTCCACCTACCTATATGATGTCTTTTGTTCTGAAGCTTTCCGAGTGTGCATATGATGAACAAGCATGGTCCCTAATAATACAGTGAGACTGCTCCACACAAGTCAACAAAATTCATGCAGATGGATAATGAGTCAATAAAAAATACATTTCACCAAAAAAAGGAAAATGATAAGCCAAGTCCACTCATAAACATAGATACAAAACCCTATGTAAAATATTAACAAGCCAAACCTATCAAATGGTGATATATCATGACCCAAACAAGATTTTGTCAAGAAACACAAGGTCAGTGTAACACTAGACAAGAAAGTTACTCCATTGCTTTGACAGGTTGGGGGGGACATACATGGCTGCCTTGAACTGATGAATACTATTTGATAAGATTCAACATTCACACATATTATGAAAGTGGGAACAGAAAAGGACTTCCTTAAACCTGAAAAAGAGTATTTACTGAAACAAAACAATGCTATAGCAATCATCTCAATGGTGAAACAAGAGAAGCATTCCCTTTAAAATTAGGGAAAGACAAGGGAGTTTGCTCTCACCACTTCTGTTCAGCACTGTACTGAAATATTGAGTAATGTGGTTAAGATAAGAAAAGGAAATAAAAGGCAGACAGATTATAATGCAGAAGTAAAAACTCATTATTCTCAGCTACTAAGACTATCTACATGGAAAACCCAAAATAATCTATAGTCTACAGATCATAAGCTATTAGAAAGTTTGTTTAGGGGCGACTGGGTGGCTTAGTCGGTTAAGCGTCCGACTTTCGCTTAGGTCATGATCTCGCGGTTCGTGGGTTCGAGCCCCGTGTCGGGCTCTGTGCTGACGGCCAGCTCAGAGCCTGGAGCCTGTTTCAGTCTGTGACTCCCTCTCTCTCTGACCCACCCCTGCCCACGCTGTCTCTCTCTCTCCTAGAAATAAATAAAAATATTAAAAAAAAAAAAAAAAAGAAAGTTTGTTTAAAAAGTTGTTGGATATAATCACTAAATTAATATGTGTCCTTAGAAACAAAAATTAAAATTAAAAAAAGAAAAAAAGAAAATTAAAAAAAGAAAAAAGAAATAAAATCCAGCTCAGGAAATAATTAAATCGTACCTAACATGTGAACAATTTTTTTAAATAACCAGTTGGAAGTAGAAATGAGAATCTGCTGATAAAACACTAGAAATACAATAAGGATGAAGAGAAAAAAATCAAAACAAAATAAACAAATATTTCCAGGAGATTTTAGGTAATTTGAGGAGAAAAGGCCAAGTTTATCTTATATATCTTAGGAAGAGGTCTGTGGCTTAAAGATTTTCTGCAGGCAGGTGCAGCTGAAGTGACCTGGTTTAAGAATGTTTTATGTCTGATCTGCATTGGTGTTGTTAAGAAACGTTCTTAACAGGCAATGGCAAAAAATCTATTGGCCATTTTCCTCCCTGCTAAGCCATACAAAAATGATTACTGGTATAACCTGAGTTTGGCATGTGATCCATTGATTCTAACACTTTACAAACAAGACAGGCTCTTCATGCAAATCAGAGAAGACTATAATGTTATTTACACTTTGATGTTACTACACTTTGAGGTCTAATCTCTAAAGGAAAACTGTCACCTGTTTGTTCTACAAGAAGTCTTTAAAAAGCTGCACTCTGCCCTCTCAGCCTTTGAATGGGGTTAAGTGTGGCTCTATTTTAATCAACAGTTATAAGACCAGACTCCACAGGAATCAGAATTCTGGAATGTCAACAGATTGCAACTTCATAAAATGTCCCACTCGCTGACAAAACTAATTATTTGGAGAAAATGATTTTAAATGCTGTTATATTTTTACATAAAAATAAGCCCGACACGGGGCTTGAACTCATGAACCACAAGACCATGACCTGAGCTGAAGTCGGCCACTTAACCGACTGAGCCACCCAGGCACCCCAAAAACATGATGTTCTACCACACCCATTTCATCTAAGTGTTCCAGCTACCCCAGCTGAAGATTTTTAGCAGTAAATCCTTCAGAAGCCACATTTTAAGGAATCATCTGTGAAACTGGTCTAGGATGTGTCTCTAGATGTGCATAAGGAAGACTCTGCCTAGGGCAATGTTAGAAACTGGGTTAGGGCAACAAGACATGTGGAGAAATACATAGGTATTGAAAATATTCATATATCCAGAAAGTTACATTAAAACAAAACAAAACAGGAGACATGCTCTGCGAGGAATGACAAAGACTTATAGCTCTCTGCTCACAGCAGATGGGGACACAAGTCATGTATCTGGTTTGGTCTCCAGCCAAGGTAAAGAAGAGAGTCCCCGCCACCATCCTGCCTAACTCTGGGCTCCTATGTGGGCCAAAGGGAATGTGTGGGAAGTCTGCCTTAACTTGGAGAGGTCTAGTTACCAAGCTGGTATCTTTCCTCTTCAACTTCTTTGTGAGAATTTTCTGAATTTACATTTAACATTATATTAAATTAAACCATATAAAATTGCAATATTGGTGATAACATATGGTCAAAGAGCAGCAAGGTCATATAGTTCAACCGAATGTAATCTATGTAGCATATATTATTGTATTACACATTATCAAAATTAAATATTAAGTATAAATATGACATTGCATTGATTATTGGCATCCTAACGGTTTTGTTCCATGTTTCTAATATTGAACAATCGAAGCTTCATTCCACTAATAAGCATGGATTTCCAACTTTTCATCCAAAATAAATCTCTTTATTAATATTACCTGAACCTTCAAATCTCGCTGAATAGTTTTAAAGAAATAAACTCAAAATCCAGTCGGAGAAACTGACAAAGACTGGTTAAGAAAACCTAACTATAATCTTAAACTGAACCCCTTGTTGCTTCTTTCCATTTGGTTTTCTTTGGCTGTTTTCCCAAGAGGCTTATAAACAAGTTTCCTAGAAATGCAGCCAGATCTTTTCTTTGGTCTACATTCTCTTAGCTCTTTTCACCTTCTAAATTTTTAATCCTGGACTATGAAGTATCATATTATTTTCCAGCTTAAAGGAGAATGGCACACTAAGTTCTCCCCTTCCACTGACAACCCTCTGTAGAGGAAGTTTTGAATAAACACAGAGTAGCTAGTTAAGTAAAAGGCCTCACTGATTTCATTTAGCTTAAGCTCTAAATTTTCCAAGGGGATTGTCAGGAAGATTAAAGTAACAGGACCTCTTGGCAATCACAAACCCAAAAGGAGATAAACTGGTTTCGTTACCAAAAACTGAATTACCCTTTTATCTAAATCAAAATTTGTAAAATCATAAGTTGGCCTGTTATGCTATTTTAAAAGACTGTAAAATCTCCTTTCAGAATAGAGAAAACCCCAAATGTCTCAAACAGCTTAGGTCTACTCCTTTTGGGAGTCAGAAAGCAGACCCTGGATGAGTCCCTGGGCCTCCTCCTGAGATGCAGGGCTTGCCAGGCAGATGTCCGAGAAGTGCGTGTGTCACTGCCTGGCCTCTGTGTGGAGGGGCCGGGACTGTGTGACAAGGCTGCCTGGCCAGCCAGACCCCACATGCCACAAACCAGAATCTGGAAACATTTTAGAGCTCAGGTTCCCTTTCAGTCTTACTACATTGTTTCTCCTTTCTGGAAAGTAGGGAAACATAACCTTTTTTTTTAAAGAGAGGAATCCAAATCTTCTGGGATATCAAAGGGTTCAGATTTTGAACCAACATTTAGATGAAACGAGTAAAAAGAATCACATGGATTACATTTACTGGAAAAAACACAACGGGGGGAGAAGGTACCATTGAAACATGCTGGGTTTTATTAAATGCCAAATGCCTGAAAAATAGTTTGAAACATGCAGTAAACAAAAGCATGGCAGGACTGGCCTTTCCGTAGCAAAATCTCTTCAAATATAGTAGTGCGTCCAACTTCAAATTACTCGATTTGCACTTCAAACATGACATAAACTAGGTCAGAGAAGAGTCAGCACCAATAACAGATTCCAAATACACCTAGAATATCCAAACACCAGAGATTCAACACCAAAATCCTCCCAAGGAAAAAGCAGTGAAAGTAATGAACCCCTGCTGTTTGCACAGAACATAAAGCCTGTGAATTAGAACCTGATACACTAACCTTTAGAAATTCGGGGAAATGTTCAAAGAGTCCAAAGAATTTGTAACCAGGAAAGAAAGCAAAAACAGTTTTGCCAACTTTTAATTAGTCTTCATTTCAGATTGTATCCACAGAAAATCCCAGAGTCTCATTTTAAACAA
This sequence comes from Proteles cristata cristata, assembly GCA_017311185.1. Taxonomy (NCBI): domain Eukaryota; kingdom Metazoa; phylum Chordata; class Mammalia; order Carnivora; family Hyaenidae; genus Proteles; species Proteles cristata. The sequence continues at coordinate 88,799 of JAESUZ010001396.1, forward strand.
TCATGTCAATCCCTTCCCCCACCCAAACAGAAGTTCCAAAATGTCTATTTGACTTTGTGATTTGGTTTAGTTTGGCGTTCTCTTCTGATGTTCTCTACCTACTGATGCTGTGGCCTAGCTCAGGGCCAGGCACAGCTGTGGGAACACTGGAGACAGGTGGTCTGGGAAGAGCCACACTCTAAGATGAAGCAGATGTACAGATGAGCTCCCCAACTTCTGGGTGGATGAGAAGGCCAGTGTGGCAGGCTGTAGCTGTGGACAAGCAGGGCCCAGATAAAGGGGATAGTCTGGGGGCAGGCATTCTTCCACAAGGAGGTCCCTTAGGGTTTGACTTCAGGGACAGGGTTTGCTGTAGTCAGGCTCCACAGGAAATGGGGCAGGGAGGAAAAGGTGTCTGGCAGGACTCAGGTAAATACCCAGGACACAGGGCCAAAAGCCACTATCAGAGCTGGAGATGTGGTAAAGGCAGATGTGGTGAGGGTAGTCTCAGTTCATCCACCCGAGGTCCAAGGTCAGGACTGATCTTTGCACTGTGACTGAGCATGCAACTATGGACAGAAAGATCCTCAGAGGCTAGAATCTAGGATGGACCTGGTCACTTGAACCAGAGACTTCTTAAAAGCCCTGTACAATAGACATTGGTTCGCATCATGCACGGGGGTTTGGCTGAAGGGGCAGGAGTGTCAGCAGTCCAGTCTGTCTTTGAGGTGGAGGACATATGGCCTATTTTAATAAATCTTCTGGTTGAAATAAGTTTTGCTCTGAGGTAAAAATTTTTAAACTTCTCCAGGACATAGATGATGAATCACATCTAATACTCTTAACTGCTCCTAGCTGAGCAGGATGCCAACCGAAGGGGCCCGAGTCCTCCTACAGGATGGCCTCAGTGGGCCCAACCTAGAGGATAACTGCTGACCAGGCTGGCCTCCACCTTGGTTCCTGGCAGCACCGAAGGAAGTAGAACTGATTAAACCCATCGCCCAGCATCTGTGCTCAATCAGCCTCTTACAGGCCAAGAATCACTTAATTGAACAAAGGGAAACAACCTGCTTATCCTAATTAGTCTACCTGGAATTACAGGGGCAAGGAAAAGTTCTAAAGCTAATTCCAAGCAGAAAAAAAAACTGGAAGTGAAAATAATTATCCCCATAGCAGAAGTCATCCACACAGAATAGGGGGATTCACGTCAGCAAAAACAGCTTCAACACAATTCATGTGGTGAGGCAGTAACACATGAAGCCTAGTGACATGGTACTCAGGTCAACAGTAAATACATAAACCTATAGGTGATGAGAAATGGGGAAATCAAAAAGGTGATTTGGTTTAAATATATATATATATATATATCCTATATATATATATATATAGGTCAGAAAACTGGGGCCTGAGAGGTTAAGTGACTTGACATAAAAACACTCTATGCTCACCTGAGAGCCCCCTCTCCCATCCGTTCGTCGGAGCCTCACAATGATCTAGGGGCTGAGTAGCCCTCACGATCATCCTCATTTGATATGCTGGAGAAAAGAAGGCCAGAGAGCTCCGTGCCTTCCCAGGTTCACCTTCTTAGGTAACAAGAGAGTAGGGGCCTGAGGTCAGGCTTCCTTGGCATGAACCAGAGCTCACCTGCATCAAGACGATGAAAACATCTAATGACAACCCACTCTATCCACAGTCGTGCCAGGTCCAGAAAGGGAAGCAAAGCCAAGGAAGGCAGACCCCCGAGAGAACACCATGCACAGCTGAGGACAGGGACTCTGTGGCCTCAGGCGGGGTCATCAAGAATGGGTAGAGTCCAGGGGCGCCCGGGTGGCTTAGTCGGTTAAGCGTCCAACTTTCGCTCAGGTCATGATCTCGCGGTTCGTGGGTTCGAGCCCCACGTCGGGCTCTGTGCTGACTGCCAGCTCGGAGCCTGGAGCCTGTTTCAGAGTCTGTCACTCCCTCTCTCTGACCCTCCCCTGCTCATGCTGTCTCTCTCTCTCTCCTAGAAATAAAAAAAAAAAAAGAAAAAAACATTAATAAAAAAAAAAAAAAAAGAATGGGTAGAGTCCAGATTAGGAGGAAGAATTCTCAGTTCAGAGGCAAAACATGAAGGAACAGAGAGAAGTAAATGTGAAAAAAATGATCAGGGATGAGCAATGAAGAGGAATAAGCCTTGCACTCCAATTAAGGAGTGATGAGTGATGTGGTCAGATAAAGATGGGGACATGAACCCAGGCTGAGGATCCTCCAAATCTTTAGTCCTGCACCAAGGACCCACTTCAGAAATCCTGGGCATCTCCACGAACCACACTCACACCACTGTGATCCTGTCAGCCCCTTGCCCCAGCCCATAGGCAGAACACAATGTCCTTGGAGGACGCGTGACATGCTCCTGCTCGGTGAGCTCCTCCAAGGAAACCGGAGAGTCGAGTCCTCAACCGCACACAGGGATCCTGGGACGATCTTAACAACAGGACATCTCTGAAGGGGCAAAAAGGTTTGGGGAAGAAAATAGCTGTTTAAAATTAAAGCTTTTTCTATTGTCTTTAGGTACACACTTACAAAGCCAGGCACCACATGAAACAGCTCCTGAAATGCCAAGGGGACAAGCACCAGGAAGAAACAGCGGTTAGAAGAGGAGCACAAAAAGGCATCTTTCAAAGAGTGACCTCTGCAAAGGATGCCCTGTGGGCCGGCCTCGGCAGGAGCAGCAGAGGTTGCGGCAAGCCCCGGCAGCAGCTCTCCAGCAGCCCCTTCCGGCCACGGCACCAGGAACAGAAGGAGCGCTGGGGAGATGGAAATCCCTGGGCAGGGGAAGGCAAGAGAACACATTAAAACGATAATCCCATTACAAGGAGATCTAGTGACAGTCAAACGTCGAGAGCCGTGCCAGACTTCTCTGCTGGAATTGGTACCTCCTGTGGGGTGGCGAGGACGGGGTTGTGCACAAGAGAGGCTTTGCGTGGACTGAAGAAAGAAGACTCCAGCGTTGGCACAGCTATTGTGAAAATAGGTTCCATGTGAGTCAGTGTTAAGATTGTGACCACTTAAAAATGAGATACAGCCACAACAAACACCTGGTATGCTTACAGATCTTGCATGTGTGCATTTGGGGGCTTTATTTCCACTGGGAACCTATGCAGATACAGCAAGCCCACTACTGCTTTATTAAAAGGACTGTGAGAGGAGAATGGCCTAATTGGGCTGTGTTTGTATCAATTGTTAACGTTTGGTTTTTATAAGGTCTCTCGGGTCAGGTTCCATGCTGGCTTGTGACCCAGTGCTCTTATGGTAAATAAAAGGCCGCCTGAGGCAGACTGAGAGAGGCTGCTGTCGCAGTAAGGATGGTCGTGTTGACATCTGATCGTGCAGTGAGAGCTATTACTGCATCCCAAACCCACATGCACAGAGTATTTCTCAAAATGACATCCTCTGTGCATCCTTTGGCCACAAAGGCAAGTATTCCCATGAACAAGAAGCTGCTAATGTTTTCTGGGCTTATTCCTCAATATGAGAGACACGGGAAAGTATAAACAAGGACCCTGGAAAGGCACGATTTAATCACTGTAAAGACTAAGGTGAGGTACTACAGGACAGCCCACCACTGGCTGCTAACATCTCTAAGTTCTTGAAGAAAGAGAAGACATGCAAACTAGAGCCAGTGAAGAAAGATTTGTGGGAGGAAGCCAGACTTTGGCTTCTTCTTAAAGAGAGTCAGAACCTAAATAAGCAACACAGAGAAGGAAGGACTTCAAGGCAACCCAGACACCACCTTTGACCGAGAAAAAGGACTGTGAGCCAGAACAGCTCGTAAGAGGAAGAAAGGTTATACTGAATCAAGATTTTTTTAAAAAATCATCCTGAGACTTCCGCATCTTTCTAAGACAGAGCAACAGGAAACAGATATACCCTTCCACCTGAACCTAAAAAAAAAAAAAAAAAGGAAATGAAGCCAGAACAGACAAGCTAAGAAACCACCGTTTTCATGACACTGGACCTAAGGCAGCAAGGGCCAATGATCCCTGACAACAGGAAATAAACAAGGGAAGTCCTGCAGCAGTGCCAGCTGACACCCTTGAGACTTTCCAGGCTGCAGTAACAGAGAGGGGAGCTGAGGCAGAGCCTGAAGGCTTCCTGAGTGGAGAAGACGGAATGAAGAGTCCTGGGGGCCAAGGCAGCTAAAGCACTTGGGGCAGAGCACTGGAGAAGAGAGAGCTGCATGGATAGCCTCGGAGATCGGCAGAGACTGAACACTGGACAGGGTACCAGGCAGTGCCTGTGGGTAAGGAGACTTCTCGAGGCCAGGAAGGAACTGCTCAAAACCATTAGAGGTTACAGTATCTAGTGCTCACATAGGGCTGAGAACCGGGCCTGTTCCTACCCACCAGACAGAAGAACCTCCTAATTCACAGGGCAGTGGGTAGGGTGCTCAGAAAGGTCTTGTCTCAGTATTAGGGAAAAACTGGCCTTAGAATGAGCAATGCTCTGGACTCAAGAAATCATAAAGGCAAGACCCAAAAGAATCAAACTAATTCTGAGTAACTCAATTAAAAGCTCAAGAATATTTATAGGAATACAAAAATATTCAGTATCCATCCAGGTAAAAAAAACTACCTGAAATCTGCCCAACCACAAATGGCCACACAAGGGAATGCAGAGAAAATATAAGCCATTACCCTCAATGCATGCAGCCCCTTCCTGACTCTGCACAGAAAGGCAGAAGGCTTCAGTGGGATTGTCATCTGGGTTCAGAAAGCACATCAATGTGCAGTCTCATCAGTGGCATTTGTCACTGGTGGCTCCCTTAATTTAAAGGCTCCATACAGGGGCGCCTGGGTGGCTTAGTCGGTTAAGCGTCCGACTTTCGCTTGGGTCATGATCTCGCGGTTCGTGGGTTCGAGCCCCACGTCAGGCTCTGTGCTGACTGCCAGTTCAGAGCCTGGAGCCTGTTTCAGAGTCTGTGATTCCCTCTCTCTCTGACCCTCCCCTGCTCATGCTGTCTCTATCTCTCTCCTAGAAATAAATAAAACATTAAAAAAAATTTTAAAAAAAAAAGGCTCCATACAGTATGGAGGTTCCTGAAAAAATTAACAATAGAACTCCCCTATGACCCAGAAATAGCACTGCTAGGAATTTACCCAAGGGATCCAGGAGTGCTGATGCATAGGGGCACATGGACCCCAATATTCATAGCAGCACTCTCAACAATAGCCAAAACATGGAAAGAGCCTAAGTGTCCATCAACTGACGAATGGATCAAGAAGATGTGGTATATTTATACAATGGAATACATTTATACAATGGCAATGACAAAGAATGAAATCTGGCCATATGTAGCAACATGGATGGAACTTGAGGGTGTTATGCTAAGTGAAATAAGTCAGGCAGAGTAGGACAAATACCATATTTTGCACATATAGGTGGATTAGAAGGAACTTAACTGAGGACCATGGGGGAGAAGAAAGGGAAAATAGTTGGGGAGAGGGAGGGAGGCAAACCATGAGAGACTCCTGAATGCTGAGAACAAACTGAGGGCTGATGGGGGTGGGGGAGAGGGGAAGGGGGGGGTGGGCCCTTGTTGGGTTGAGCACAACTTGACAACAAACTATTTAAGAAAAAAAAAAGGCTGTTGTTTGATAAATAGTGCAGTGAATCTTTTCCTATAGCTTTCTAAGCTTTGACAAGTCTTAATTACTCAGTTGTTTCTGACACTGGAACCATTTAATACAAAGGAAGCTTTAATTTTTCCTTTCATATTTTATCAAGCTTATCTTACAGAACAAAATTCTATATGATGAGATAAAATTTTATTAGAAATAAACTGATTATTAAAGATTTGAGTGAGATCTATGAATCTCTGAGGTAATTTGAAACAAGTAGCTTGCTTTGTAAGTGAATTCTTGACAAGATGAACCACTGTCACTATTTACCTCCAAACACTGTCCATAAAAAATTTCTCAAAAAAATTTAATAAGATTATGAGAGTATAATGCACTGTTTGTCAAAAACTCCATTTTGTTTGAAATGACCTTGGTATAGATTTGTTTCCTAAGACAATTTACATAGTTTTTAAAAATTTATCTACTGTATTATAATACATATTTTTGTAATTGTTATTATTTCTATTATATTATTAGTTCCTCTTATAGAAAGATTATGAGATATGGTACCTAATTTGAGTTCTATCAAAATTGTTCTCAATAAAAACAAAAAACAAAAAACAACAACAAAAAAAACCCATACATTTGCTGAGTTTAGAATGACTAACTCAAACTGATCTTCATAAGCATGGTGACCACACATTATGGTTTGCCCAGAACAATCAAAGTTCACACCTACTATCCTCTTCCTCCTCAAAAGTGCCCCAAGTTTGGACAATGTATTAAAGTAGCCCTATTCATAATGGAAGTGAGCATACTATACTTTCCAAAGTGACCTAATCCTCAAATACACCCACAAGAAGTGAATTAGTCTAATGTACCTTAGAATAAAAAATGAGGGGCGCCTGGGTGGCTCAGTCGGTTAAGCATCCGACTTTGGCTCAGGTCATGATCTCACGGTTGGTGGATTCGAGCCCTGTTTCGAGCTCTGTGCTGACAGCTCAGAGCCTGGAGCCTGCTTCAGATTCCGTGTCTCCTTCTCTCTGTGACCCTCCCCTGCTCATGCTCTCTCTCTCTCTCTCTCTCTCTCAGAAATTAAAAAAAAAAAAAAAAACGAGATCAGAACGAAGGCCCAAACTTTCCAGATTGCTCATTTTCTGTATGGTTTTCCAGGCATTTAAAAAAAAGAAAGAAAGAAAAAAGGAACAGTTACAAGTGAAAATACCCCATCCCTCCCTAGCCCGTAACTTCTGGGTGTAAGGTGGCTTATTAAGTCCCTTACCAGTTGCTTCCATTCCTTTTGTTCGACTCTAAGGTTCCCCAGGAAAACTTTTAAGATTTTTTTTTATGTCAAGTCTATACCAGTATCATCAACTATATCATAGATACACTTAAGTTACAAGAATTTTATATCTGGCCCTCATAAATAAAAGAAAGAAGTGAAAATTCCCATAGGCCAAGACTTTCTGCCCACCATCACCTTTGGTGAGAATCTGCCCACAGCAATGGCAACAACGGATGACCCAGCCATCTAAGGAGACCTGTGGCTAGAACTTGCAGGTCTTGCGCAGAGATATGACCTTTAGGAGCTGGTTAGATGGATAGTAAGGCTCCTTCAACACCTTCCAGGAAGAAATAAGAAGGAATGGAGAGTCGCAGAGAAACAATGACTACGGAAGAGTGAAAATGATTAACCATGTTTACCCAAACACAACAATGATGACGAAGAGGAATGACAGCCCACTGTGGAGTCACCATTAATGACACCCTTATGGATTTCACCATGTCCACCAGTGCATACCAGATTTATATAAAAATGCACCTTACTGTGGAAGGCCATGTATACAAAATCAATGGGCTATGCAAGGGATTTTCCAGGGTTACTGAGACCAAACCCAACTGCCACCTTATATGATGACTTTGGAAACTGATCCATGCTCAGACAAGAGTTCACTACCAATTTACATCCCCACAATTATCCACAAGGGCATACGAAATCAGGGAAACAAAAATTAATGCCTCAGGGAGATGAGGAAAGTAAAGCCACACATGAAGAGGGCACATGTGAGAAGAACAAGGGTATCCTGCAAAAAAGACAGCTGTGACTCAAGGGCCAACACCCACTGCCATCAGGATATCTATGTAAGTCAGCTTCTAGGACTGGGGTTGAAAAGCTGAAAACTTGAACTTTTTCTAACAATAGCAATGAGTTTTCTTTAAAGGCATAAATACTGAACTGGCCAAACACCCCTGTGTGGGCTCCCAGTCTATAAGCCTGAGTCTCTAATATTCAGGTCACCACACTTATTCTATTCATTATGTCTATACTGCCCATAGCCCATAAGTACACAGCCTGAACATTCACTTTACCTAATCAAATCCCCCAAATAAAATTGAACCAGTCTTCAAAATACTGCCTTAAAATAGGATCTCGTCTGGGCAAAGCAAACTTTTGGTAAGCGACAGGTAGGTGGGTACTGCACATACCATAGAAAGCTGTGGAGGTAAAAATATAAGCTATGCCCAGACCTCCACAGATCCAAGGAGTCATAATGTAGATCAGTCCATTTCCAAGGAGACATGTGCTCTTCCCTTACCAGAGAAAGTCAACAGCCAAAGGGCAACAGGAAGACCACATTCAACCATCAAGTAAGAATAACCAGTGCTATCAAAGAATGTAGGTACAGAGACCCATTTGGTGGACAATCATTCTAAACTGGGCAGAGAAGCCATGGAGGTGTTGCAATCTCCATGACATTGCTCCCTGGTTCCATCAAGTCTGGACAGGAACAGGCCCACGGAATCCAGGAGAACAACCTGACCACCCCACAGACCTGAGCAGGCATCAAATGCCATGAGAAAAGCCGGCCACACAACTACAGAAGCTCCCCAGAGCATGATGAGGCTAAAGAAACAGACTGTCAAGGAAGGAAAATTTCTTTCCAACCTTACAAAATAGCAGGTAGTTTCTCTGATGTGCTTTTTAAGTAACTTTTAAACAGAAGTCAATTTGTATATAATGAATAAGGAAAGTCTGATGATGCCCTTTGAAAGTAAAGCTAGCTAGCCTCTTCCAAAAGACCAAAAATATCTCTGAGCAAATGGGGATTTTCTTTATCGTGTATATTTCTTTCCATAAGTGTCTTTTTCTGTGAAAGAGAGGCTAGGAAATAACATACTCTGTACATTCCTAAGTCTTTCAAAGCAGGTGAAGACTGAAAGTCTGAACCAGTAGTCTAAAAGAAAGCACATTTTTTCCTAGAGGTAGCAAGCAGGAATGGCTCCTGAATTTCTATTTAGAAGGGGCTTGGCTGCACCAATTCAGTGGAGGGAGGGAGGCTTGTCTTGAAGCGATATGTGCACTGCAAACCCTTCAGTTTGACCTACATTACACAACGTACTTCCAACAGCTGGCACAACTGATGGAGACCCAGGAGGTGGGGGGTTACATAGCTCATAGCCACCCATAAGGCCACTGCTGTTGCAGGTGAGAGGGGACCGCATCTCCATCCTGACAATGGTGCGGAAGAGACTGCCCTCTAAGACAACACTGCTCAAAGGAAGGGCAACAGACCACTGCTCGCCCTAAACTGTGCAGTTCTGTGAGGATGTAAGTACAGATAGTGAGAGTGCTCAGAGATTTCTGCAGCGATTTGATGTGGCTGTGCATTTGTATATTAATCCCCAAGAGACTGGACATTAAAAACAAACAAACAACCAAACAAAAACACTAACAAAAACAACTTGAAAACACCCGTGCTTCCTCATAGACAGTCAGGGAAGCACCTCTCTAACTAAACAATTCATCCTTCCACTTAACTCTCCTTGGGCATTCGGGCCCAGTCACTGAGACTTAGACTGTAAGCTGGTCTGGCATGAATGGAGGCATGGGGCAGGGGAAGAAGACAGGGAGGTGGGAAAGCGTAACTAGCCACGCGTGAGCCTAAGCCATCATTAAGTCCCTTTAGAATTTACAAGAGCAGAAAAGGCCTCAGGAATCATAAACACTAAAGATCAAATAAGCCTGTTCTACTGAGAAAGGAAAAAAATAGCCAGAATTTGGAAATGGAACCAAAAGATAACTGGGCTGTTCTTCAATGTTGTTGTGGAACAAGACCAGCCTCACTCTCAGGGCATGTAGCTTTGTGTGACTTATGGTCACTAATGACCCTGTGAAGTTATATAGTAAAAGAATGAGAGCCTGCAAATGACTTCTGTAAAAACAGAGAGACATTCCCAAGATTATGGTTCGATGGCCATTCACCGATTTGTATTTACCTGAGTGTCCTTACTCTAACGTTCTGTAGCTGAGAGCTCATTCCCACCTCTCGTTGCCCCTGCCGACTCTACTGCCATCCAACTGGGCCCCTCAGTAGGAGCTGAGTAATCCTTCACACCTATTCACTATACATTTGTAGAAGAATTAGGTTTCAACTTTTTAGAAATTATAATTTGACCATTAATATGAAAAACTCTGTTTTTCCGTCTGAACTCGCTCTCTGTATGTAGCCAATGGATACATCCTATTTACCTGAACAACAGCATGACATGGAACAAAATGGAACAAAGAAGGGACACAAAGAATCATTTCAAATGAACAAATTATTTCATTTAAAATTCTGAAACTACAGTCCTCTTTTTAAAATGAATAACCGGAGCACCTGGGTGGCTCAGTTGGTTCAGCATCTTACTTCAGCTCAGGTCTTGATCTCGTGGTTTGTGGGTTTGAGCCCCACGTCAGGCTCTGTGCTGAGAGCTCAGAACCTGGAGCCTGCTTCTGATTCTGTGTCTCCCTCTCTCTCTACCCTCCCCTTTGCACTCTTTCTCTGTCTCTCAAAAATACATAAATGTTAAAAAAAATTTTAAGTGAATAACCAATAAGCCAGTGATCAGTAAAATCACCTCCATGTATATAAAAACATTTTTATTCAAACAAACTTGAACAGTAAATGCACGTTCTTGAGATCAAAACATTTTACTACACAATTTTCATATGGTTTTCCCATAACATACCCTAATGAGATGTAGAGAAAGAGTTGTGGAGGAAGAAAGGTCACTGTTTACAATTAAGATTTTAGTCATTTTACTCACAAAGTCCTAGGCAACTTACATGCACCCATATATGAATATATCTACATGCAGGCACACACAAAGAGAGACACACATTCCTTGCTTTTATTGTAATTTTGAGACCAAAGGCCAGCACATACCACTGTGTGTCAAGATGTTCTTTCTTTGTTCACCAGACTGTCCTTGATAGCAATTAAAGACTACAGGCCTTAAAATCAGTGCTGTCCAACAGAAACATAACAGGCCACAAATAACAGGCACCAACATAATTTTAAATTCTCTAGTAGGCACATTAAGAAGGTAAAAGAATGGGGAGACTGGGTGGCTCAGTAGGTTGAGTGCCTGACTCTTGATTTCAGCTCAGGTCATCATCCCAAGGTTGCTGAATGCAGCCCCGCACTGGGCTCCATGCTAAGCATGGAGCCTGCTTGAAATTCTCTCTCTCTCCCTCTGCCCTTCTCCCCCTCTTGCACTCTCTCTCTCTCTCTCTCTAAAATAAAAAAGTAAAAAATAAAAAAGGAAAGTAAAAGGTGAAATTAATTATAATACATATTACATAATCAACATAAAAGTTATTAATAAGATATTATATCTTCACTTTTTATTAACTCCTTGAAATCAAGTGTATACTTTATACCTACAGCACATTTCAGATGGGACTAGCCATACTTCAAAAGACAGACAGAATGTTCCATCTTCCCCAAGCTCCTGACCACCCTGTATGTGCATGTCCCTTAATCCTCCAAGCCCTAACCATTCATAGCAAGAGTTGTGCTAGCATAGCTAGGTCTATAAAGGTGTCCCTTGCACCACAATACTCACATAGACACACTCACAAAACCTCTGTCCAAGAAGGCCTGCGGGTCAGGGGCCAGGTAATGGAGGCTGGAGCCTGGGTCTTACAGGAAAGTTCTATCCTGCCTCTGGCAGGGGTGGACACCAGGTTCCCGAGCATCAGGAGGTCATAGGGAGGACCAGAGGAAGGAGCTCTAAGAAGCAGCAGACCTTTGCTCTCTCTACTCTTCTCCTGGCTAGATAAGAGACAGCATTAAGACATGTGTGCATGACCCTGGAAACTATTTGGTTGATTTTTAAAAACATTTGGGGGGCCTGGGTGGCTCAACTGGTTAAGCTGCAAACTTCAACTCAGGTCATGATTTCATGGTTCATGGATTTGAGCTCACATTGGGCTCTGTGCTGACAGCTCAGAGCTTGGAGCCTGCTTTGGATTCTTTATCTCCCTTTTTCTCTGCTCCTCCCCCACTCAATGCTCTCTGTCTCTCCTGCAAAAATACATAAACATTTAAAAAAAAAAAAAAAAGACATGTGTGCATGTTGTCATCATCAAGACAGTATGGTATTGGCACAAAAATAGACATATAGACCAGTGGAATAGAATTGAGAACTCAGATTTGGACCCAAAGGTATACAGCCAACTAATCTTTGACAAAGCCGGAAAGAGTACCCAATGGAAAAAAGACAGCCTTTTTAACAGATGGTGTTGGGAGAACTGGACAGCAACATGCAGAAGAATGAAACTAGATCAATTTCTCACACCATACACAAAAATAAACTCAAAATAGATAAAGGACCTGAACGTGAGACAGAAAACCATCAAAACCCTAGAGAAGAAAGCAGGAAACAACCTCCTTGACCTCCACCACAGCAACTTCTTGCTTGACACATCCCCAAAAGCAAGGGAATCAAGAGCAAAAATAGACTATTGGGACCTCATCAAGATTAAAAGCTTCTGCACGGCAGAGGAAACAAGCCACAAAACTAATAGGCAACCAACGGAATGGGAAAAGATAGTTGCAAATGACTATCAGATAAAGGGTTAATATCCAAAATCTATAAGGAACTCACCAAACTCCATACCCGAAAAACAAACAACCCAGTGAAGAAATGGGCAGAAGATATGAACAGACACTTCTCCAAAGAGGACATCCAGATGGCCAACAGACACATGAAACGATGCTCAGCATCGCTCCTCATCAGGGAAATACAAATCAAAACCACACTGAGATACCACCTCACGCCAGTCAGAGTGGCGAAAATGAGCAAATCAGAGAATGCTAGATGCTGGCGAGGATGTGGAGAAATGGGCACCCTCCTACACTGTTGGTGGGAATGTAAGCTGGTGCAGACCCTCTAGAAACAGTGTGGAGGTTCCTGAGAAAATTAACAATAGAACTTCCCTATGACCCAGCATGAATATCCAGCTGATTCCAGCATTGCTAGGAATTTACCCAAGGGATTCAGAACTGCTGATGCATAGGAGCACATGTACCCCAATGTTCATAGCAGCACTCTCCACAATAGCTAAAACATGGAAAGAGCCTAAGTGTCCATCAACAGACGGATGGATCAAGAAGATGTGGTTTATCTATACCATGGAATACTACATGGCAATGAGAAACAATGAAATCTGGCCATGTGTAGCAATGTGGATGGACCTTGAGGGTGTTATGCTTAGCGAAATAAGTCAGGCAGAGAAGGACAAATATCATATGTTTGCACATATGATATTGTATAGGAGGATTAGGAGGAACTTAACTGAGGACCATGGGGGAGAAGAAGGGGGGAAATGCGGGGGGAGAGGGAGAGAGGCAAACCATGAGAGACTCTTGAATGCTGAGAACAAACTGAGGACTGATGGATGTGGGGAGGGGGAGGGGGGAGATGGGCATGGAGGGGGCGCTTATGAAGATGAGCACTGGGTGTTATATGGAAACCAACTTGACAATAAACTATTTGTAAAAAAAAAAAAAATTAAAAAGTGGAAAAAAAAGATATTTAAACTTAAAAAAAAAGACATGTGTGCATGCATGCATACACACATGTATGTTATCATGTATTTTAAGATTTCTGGTGGCAAAATCTACTTGTCCAGAGAGAAAAGAACCAGCTGTAAGATTCACCCTCAACAGTGGATCAGTCTCCAATGGGACTAACACATGATGCCTTGAGGAGACCTTCTTGTGAAGAGACAACTACCAGTTTACCTTGAAGAGAGTCATGAACTCTTTCAGGCAACCACAGCTCCATTTTGAGTCCTGGGGCCATTACACTGCCCAGTACTCTTTGGCCTAAGGTGTTGATATGTCCCCAAGACAGTGACCACCACAGCTTCTATTCTGTAAGACCAGATGCATGTATAGAGAGCAAGCAAGATTAGTGCCAGATATAGAATGCTCAAGAAATAATCTATCCTAATGCATTCAGAGGTATTTTACATAGACAACTATGTGTGGTTTTAAACACTAAAGAGGCTATTTAAACTGAAGAACTTGAGCTACGACCAAGCAGGTCTCTGGTTTCCCATAATCAACTACCATGTGCTTTATCCAAGAAAGCTCTCTGAACATAACCCTGATAATATCCGAGGAAGCTAAGATTGGAGTTATCAGGATTCTGCACCTCTCTCATGAAGATACTAACTGCTTAAAGAGATGAACACTCGGTGAAAAATGGCAAGTGACGCAAGAAAAACAAAATGTACAGGAGTCCATCTAAAAGCAGGCACTTTCCTCAGGAAAATAATAATAGAACTCCCCTATGACCCAGCAATAGCACTGCTAGGAATTTACCCAAGGGATTTAGAACTGCTAATGCATAGGAACACATGTACCCCAATGTTCATAGCAGCACTCTTAACAATAGCTAAAACATGGAAAGAGCCTAAGTGTCCATCAACGGACGGATGGATCAAGAAGATGTGGTTTATCTATACCATGGAATACTACATGGCAATGAGAAACAATGAAATCTGGCCATGTGTAGCAACATGGATGGACCTTGAGGGTGTTATGCTAGCGAAATAAGTCAGGCAGAGAAGGACAAATATCATATGTTTGCACGTATAGGAGGATTAGGAGGAACTTAACTGAGGACCATGGGGGAGAAGAAGGGGGGAAATGCGGGGGGAGAGGGAGAGAGGCAAACCATGAGAGACTCTTGAATGCTGAGAACAAACTGAGGACTGATGGATGTGGGGAGGGGGAGGGGGGAGATGGGCATGGAGGGGGCGCTTATGAAGATGAGCACTGGGTGTTATATGGAAACCAACTTGACAATAAACTATTTGTAAAAAAAAAAAAAATTAAAAAGTGGAAAAAAAAGATATTTAAACTTAAAAAAAAAGACATGTGTGCATGCATGCATACACACATGTATGTTATCATGTATTTTAAGATTTCTGGTGGCAAAATCTACTTGTCCAGAGAGAAAAGAACCAGCTGTAAGATTCACCCTCAACAGTGGATCAGTCTCCAATGGGACTAACACATGATGCCTTGAGGAGACCTTCTTGTGAAGAGACAACTACCAGTTTACCTTGAAGAGAGTCATGAACTCTTTCAGGCAACCACAGCTCCATTTTGAGTCCTGGGGCCATTACACTGCCCAGTACTCTTTGGCCTAAGGTGTTGATATGTCCCCAAGACAGTGACCACCACAGCTTCTATTCTGTAAGACCAGATGCATGTATAGAGAGCAAGCAAGATTAGTGCCAGATATAGAATGCTCAAGAAATAATCTATCCTAATGCATTCAGAGGTATTTTACATAGACAACTATGTGTGGTTTTAAACACTAAAGAGGCTATTTAAACTGAAGAACTTGAGCTACGACCAAGCAGGTCTCTGGTTTCCCATAATCAACTACCATGTGCTTTATCCAAGAAAGCTCTCTGAACATAACCCTGATAATATCCGAGGAAGCTAAGATTGGAGTTATCAGGATTCTGCACCTCTCTCATGAAGATACTAACTGCTTAAAGAGATGAACACTCGGTGAAAAATGGCAAGTGACGCAAGAAAAACAAAATGTACAGGAGTCCATCTAAAAGCAGGCACTTTCCTCAGGAAAATAATAATAGAACTCCCCTATGACCCAGCAATAGCACTGCTAGGAATTTACCCAAGGGATTTAGAACTGCTAATGCATAGGAACACATGTACCCCAATGTTCATAGCAGCACTCTTAACAATAGCTAAAACATGGAAAGAGCCTAAGTGTCCATCAACGGACGGATGGATCAAGAAGATGTGGTTTATCTATACGATGGAATACTACATGGCAATGAGAAACAATGAAATCTGGCCATGTGTAGCAACGTGGATGAACCTTGAGGGTGTTATGCTGAGCGAAATAAGTCAGGCAGAGAAGGACAAATATCATATGTGTGCACGTATAGGAGGATTAGGAGGAACTTAACTGAGGACCATGGCGGAGAAGAAGGGGGGAAATGGTGGGGGAAAGGGAGAGAGGCAAACCATGAGAGACTCTTGAATGCTGAGAAACAAACTGAGGAATGATGGATGTGGGGGGCAGTGGGGAGATGGGCATTGAGGAGGGCACTTGTGGGGATGAGCACTGGGTGTTATATGGAAACCAATTTGACAATACACTATTTGTAAATAATAATAATAATAATAATAATAATAATAATAATAATAAATAAAAGCAGGCACTTTCTTGGCTCTGGGCTCATGATGCTGTTCAGCCGCCTTGGGCACAGTGCTCTGGATGGGGCACACCTGATGGGTACGGAGGCAACACTCAAAAATGCTTCCCCTGAGGAATGCTGAAACATTCAATTAAAATATGTAAATGTACCAGTAAAGAGATTAAAAAGAACTCACAAAGGCAGTGCTTCCTTTCAGAAGCTTAAACACCAGGACAGGGCTAATTACAGAACACTGAGTCACACTGCTTCCTTGGGTATAATTCACACAAAATGTTTTTCTGCCTACATATGCACTCCACTTGATCTGCCTCAGAGAACAGAACGAAAAGGTTATTCTCTGTGTTATTTTTTCAACAGATTAGCTATTAATCTAGTTCCTTGCAGGCAACTTCCCACATCATTGTCAAAGCATCAAGTCTCATTTTTAAAGCTAGTAGATCCTCCACTAGCAAAGAAGGCCCAATATTCCTTTTCCATGACCCCCTCAACTGCCCAAACCCAAGAGCAGTCCCACCCACTGGACAAGATACCTATTTGGAAAACAAAGGAAAAAGATTCTACTTCAGAAAACATCACCACAAGGAGGAAATTGAAAGCAGTAGCAAAGAGATTTCATCTTTTTTCTTTTTTTACTTGCAATACTTGCAATGGTGCTCTTCACGAAGAGATTTTTCCAGGTACTAAAGAAGAGCAATGCCCCCAAAATAAACCCCTGTGCAGGAAGGCAAATCTACTTCCGTGAACACAGGGCCAGCATAAACAAGGCTATATAAGCACAAATGCCCTGGGCCTTCAAGGCCCCTTACATAGGGAAAGAGTTCCGAACTCTCTGGTTGGTCAACAGCTGTTAAATGTCTACCATCAAACCACAACTGCTGATAACAGCTCACTTAATCTTTAGCCTCTTTATCTAAATCTAAGAGAGAGAGAGAGAGAGAGAGAGAGAGAGCAAACTGAAAAACAAAAAACAAAAAACATGAGCATTAAGCCAGTCCCCTATTCTAGTGCAGTCTTAGCTCAAAGTTTGATCAGTCATGGCTCCACCAGAACAGACAGTCAAGGAGAAAACACAGTGTCCAAGAAGGATTCAAAAGGTTGTGCTTTCAAAAGGACATTCGCTCAAACACCAGCAAACACACAGAGAATGCACCGGGCTACAAAATCAAACTTCCATTTTAGAACATATTGAAGATTCCAATATTACTTCTCTCCTTTGGCATTTTGTCTCTAACATCTCCACGCCCAATTCTTTTAAGTTCTTTTAAAGTCTGTAAAAGGCCAGAGTAGCACTACCTTTCCAGGAACGGAAAGTACACCTGCGGCAGGTGAAGGGAAGTAGAGGCTCATCCTATCTTTGATTTGGTCATTCTCACATGAAGTAGATCTTCTAACTCATGATGACCCACCATGACTAAGCTAAATCACTTCTGTCCACCTCTTCCTTTCCACTGAGACACCTGCGTTTGAGCTTATCATGTTATTGAACTGTTCAGATTCTTGAGCATACTTTCAGGAAGATATGGAACTCTCACCTTCCACGATAAGCTATCATGGTCCTGACTCACTCATTCTCACATGTATCCCTCAGTGAAGTAGCACACGCAAAAAATCAATGTATTCTTTCCAGTGAATGTTCATTTCCTCCACTAGCACTGATTAGTTACTGGCAGTTTGAGAAAGCCTTGCATTCACTTCCTTTGTCTGGGGTGCTCACTCTCACTCCAAATCCGACATTCTACTGGTACATGAATGCATCTTGTGACCTGTTCCAGAAGGTCAGCACTATCTCACAGACACCCACTTGGTAAAAGATGCCTGAATATGACATTAGACCCCCCAGAAGAACATCCAATCCAACAAGACATCATGGACTCAAATGGCTGGGCTTATAATCTCAACAGCATTCTTGGAGTCGGCACCAAACATCTTTGTCCTGAACCTTCCTAGAGAAATTCATGAACATCTAAAGCTGCTCTCACCTTCCAACTACTTGAGTTCCATCCCTCTTCATATAAGAGCTATGAACCAACAGTGCAGAAATGGTACAGGCTGTGGGTGTTTGAGTGGGTTTCTGTGGTAGTGTGGGGAGTATAGTATGGATATATATCTACATGTCAGGACACTAATCAATTAATCAATCTGTTAAAACTAGAATTTGTGGCAATCGTAACCTCTTTCTAATTCCCCTTATTCCCTGTACTTTGTACTTTGAAATACAAAACTAAATTTTGTAACAAACAGTGTCCCTTCTAGTCTTCAAATTCCTTAAAACATCTCCAATACTGTCTAGACCAGCTCTGTCAAAGAGAATTATCTGAGATGATGGAAATGTTCTATCACCGTACTCTCTAATGCAATAGCCACAAGTGGATGTTGAGCACAAGAAATGTGGTCAATGCAACTCTATTAAATTTTTTATTTTAGTTCATTTAAATAACCACCTGTGGCTAGTAACACCACACTGGGCAGTGTCTAGACATCTTTTTTACAAATCCTCTGGGATGAAAACGTTTACTTACCCAAGTCTCTCCTCTTGGCAGAGTGGACAAGCAAAACAGAAACTGACATCCTACAAGGCGTGCTTCCTGACACCCTTCACCCTGCCCTGACATCTTCCTCTGCAGTAGTGTTTCTCAGTCTCAGCACTATTGACATTTGGAGTCAGAGAATTCTTTGTTGTGAGGGCTATCCCATGGATTCTGGGTTGTTTAGTAGCATCCCTGGCCTCAACTCACTAGAAGCCAGTAGCACATCCCCTTTCCCCAGCTGTGACAATTACCCAATGTCCTCTGGGTGCAAAATGATTAAGAACCATTGTAGTAGGAATAACTTTAAAAAACAAACAGACTTACAGGTATTCTAAGACTAGGCTACTGTCTCACACTTGCCCTTGGTTAAAGGTGCCCTTTTTCAAACCTCTTTGCACAACCCCCTTCAAAACCAGAGTCAATCAGAGTGCCGACACTGTTTTTTTGAGGCACTCCTTCCCACATGTACACACAGGCTGAGCACCCAGCTGCTCTCCTGTTTAGGGGAGAGGCCTACTGAAGACCAAAATGACCTATCTTTGAAACTAACTATCCACCAACCACCTGTATTAATCTACTCCACTCAGCACTCTTAAGTATGGACACACAACCGAAACATCCAGATATTTAAGGGAGCATCCATTCCTCAAAAAGAGAAGGATCAAGTAAAATAGAAAGAACGGACTCCAAGCAGATATAATTCAACAAATACAAATAAATGTTTTAAAATTCCAATTAGCCTCTTCAGAGAGTATCAGGAAGACATAATATCCCTAGAAACAAAATAAACAAAACAAAAACAAAAATTGGCGGCCAGTAGAACAACAACAAAAAGTTCCTGAGTATCTGAAATATGACTAAACATTAAAAATTCAGGGGCACCTGGCTGGCTGGCTTAGTTGGGAAAGCATACAACTCTTGATCTGGGGGTCATGAATTTGAGCCCCATGCTGGGTATAGAGATTACTAAAAAATAAATAAACTTCTGGGACACCGGCTGGCTCAGTCAACTGGGCATCTGACTCTTGATTCAGACTCAGTCTCAGGCCCAGTAGACCCAGAGGCCACTCGGCTGGGGCCAGGTCAGGGTACTCAGGGAGGAAAACTGGTCCCACAGGAAAGGAACCAAGGCTGACAGGGAGGAATATGGCAGATATGTGCTAAGAAGAACATGAGTTTGCCAATTTATTTTAAAATGTGTATGAGGTGCCTGGGTGGCTCAGTCAGTTAAGTGCCCCACTTAGGCTCAGGTCATGATCTCATGGTTCATGAGTTCAAGCCCCAAGTCAGGCTCTGTGCTGACAGTGGAACCTGCTCATTCTCCCTCTCTCTCTCTCTTTGCCCCTCCTTGAGTCGTGCTTTCTCTCTCCCAAAATAAATAAACTTGAAAAAAAATAAAAAATATGTATAAACAACTCCCTTTTTTGCCTACTCCAGACATGATTTGCCCTGCAACAGAAGTAGTGGCATCCTGCCTCAAGTACTGACACTGGAGGGCAGGTGGATCACTGTGGCTGGTTGCCATCTGGGACCTGTGGTGCTTATTACCCCAGTGTGGCTCCTCCAGTCTACCTTGGACCTGGATCTTTATTCCACACCACTTGCTAAACCCATCAGCCTTCCCAAGTCATGCTGAACTCAACACTTGCCCAGGCTAGGAAGTGGAAAGGGGGAATTTTTTTTCCTTTTTCTTCTTCTTCTTTTTTTTTTTTTTTTTTAAAGGAAACTGCGTTTATTATTTTTAGTGTTTTCTTTCTTAGAGAGAGGGAGAGAGGGAGACAGTGCGAGCAGGGGAAGGTCAGAAAGAGAGGGAGACACAGAATCTGAAACAGGCTCCAGGCCCTGAACTAGCTGTCAGCACAGAGCCCAACGCGGGCCTGAACCCAAGAACCGCGAGATCACGACCTGAGCCGATGTCAGACACTTAACCGACTGAGCCACCCAGACACCCCTATTTTTTTTTCTTAAATAGTTTATCATCAAGTTGATTTCCATATAACACCCAGTACTCATCCCAACAAGTGCCCTCCTCCATGTCATTCACCCTGCTTCCCCTCTCCCCCACCCCCTTCAGCCCTCAGTTTTTTCTCAGCATTCAAGAGTCTCTCATGGTTTGCCTCCCTCCCTCTCCCCACAATTTTTCCCCTTCTTCTCCCTCATGGTCCTCCATATGTGCAAACATATGGTATCTGTGGAAAAAGGAGAATTTAAAACAGGTAGGTAGCTAATGGCACCCAACTGAAGGGCTTGATTGCCAAGGAAATGAAAATTAAGGAAGGAGACCCTGTTACAGAGAGGGAGGGAGGGAGAAGAGAGGGGGCATCATACAAAGGTGGGGAGACTTAGAGGCTTTGGAATGGAAACCAAAACCTTTCTTTGAAAAGATTATCAGCCCTTCCCTCTGTCTTGGTTCCAGGGACCAATGAGGGATCTCTCTTTTACCACTTCTGCTTCACCTCTGGTCTGTTTTGAAGGACATACAAATAGATGCTTACTCTAAAAACCCTGACATGGAAGTGAATAAGAGTATCCCTAAATGTTTATTATGCAACAGATTAAAGTGATTATAGATAAATTTCTCCTATCAACAATGATAAGGTTACATACCAGGACCTTAAAGTGAACCTCAGGCATTGTACTACATTAGCTCTGTGCAAAACAAGCAACTCTAAATGATACTTTAAATCAACCAGAAATGAGTTCTGTTCCTATTCAGAATCATCAATTTACTTTCTGCATTTTATCTACATCTATCATGTACAAATCAGCAGTTGGAAAGACTTACAATTATTCTTTAAAAGAAGCCAAGGGTCACATGGGTGGCTCAGTCAATTAAGCGTCCGACTTCGGCTCAGGTCATGATCTCACAGTTTGTGGGCTTGAGCCCCACGTCGGGCTCTGTGCTGACAGCTGAGAGCCTAGAGCCTGTTTCAGATTCTGTGTCTCCCTCTCTCTCTGACCCTTCCCTGCTGATGCTGTCTTTCTCTCTCTCTCAGAAATAAATAAAAAACATTAAAAAAAAAAAAAAAGAAGCCAAGTGAACACACAGAACATCAGTCACTGAGTAAATATTCACTGAAAGTCAGCCTACTACGTGTCCAATACTGGGGTAAGGCAAATGCTCATTCCTAAATGACCCATGTGGTTCGATCCTAACTGTGCTGGACACTCCAAGCCAGAGGGATTGAGCGTATTCAGCTCACACAAGGCAGCAGAACCAAGTGCCCTGGAGACGTGTCCCCTGATCTATTACTCCAACCTGCCTGCAGATTATACATAATAAAGGAAAAGTATAAAGTCTTAAGGGCACAAACTCTATTACTGAAAAGGCCTAAAAAGTTCAAAGAATATCGCCAGGGTCTAGCAAATGACATAATGAATTATTAGGAACTAACCTATTTAAAGAAGACCATTTGTAATGTTTTTAAAGACATTTGCTATATGTTCCCTTTACCAGGATACCTGTTGGTACATCTCATTTATCAGGAATTCATTCAGCCAAGTCTGTTAGGTGACACATTCTCTCTCTGGCCCAAGGTGCTCACACACAGAAGAGGTTGTGTTCTTATGCAAGGCACCAGGTAAGGGACGCAATGCCTGCCGGCATTCCCCATGACAGCAACTCTCTGGGGTTCATAATCCCTGATGAGAAAACCCAGCACCCCCTAAGTCATTTCATAACGAATAAAAAACCCAATCAACTTGTGCTTTACTGATGTACTGACCTTTGTTAGGAATGCTCCAGAAAACACTGTGGGAAAACAGAGAAGTAGCTTTTTCATTTCATCATATTAGGCACTACTTTAGTGCCACCTTTCATCTGTACAGTGCTTTGTACTGGAAGTAATTTTATAGTCAGTCTCCAAGCAATCTGTCCTGTGAAAGCCTCCTTCCTCCCTGTGCTCTGCTCCAAGATTTCTCTTCCCCATCAGGTTTCATGGAACCTCCATTCACATACCAGGCCCCTACAGCTGATTCTTAGCTCCACCACTCTGTTGAAACTGGGTCAAAAAAGGTCACCGCTGTGTATAAACAAAATTTTTTTTCTGGAGAAATATATAAGTAGAATTTTCTTTGTTTATGGTTCTCTATTGTTTGACTTTTCTAACCAAGGGCTTGCTAACTTTTTTTTTATTTTTTATTTATTTATTTTTAATTTTAATAAGATATTTAACCTAGTATCTCTAAATACTATCATTTCAACATGTAATTACTATGAAAAATAAGGGATTTTACCTTTGCTTTTGTGTATTAAGTCTTTGAAATCCATTGTGTGGTTTATTTATTTATTTAATTTTTGTATTTATTTTTTTACAAACAGTTTATTGTCAAGTTGGTTTCCATATAACACCCAGTGCTCATCTCCACAAGTGCCCTCCTCCATGCCCATCTCCCCCGTTCCCCCCAAATCCATCAGTCCTCAGTTTGTTCTCAGTATTCAAGAGTCTCTCATGGTTTGCCTCTCTCCCTTTCCCCACCATTTCCCCCCTTCTTCTCCCCCTTGGTCCTCCATTAAGTTCCTCCTATACGTGCAATCATATGGTATTTGTCTAACTTTTTTTTTAATATGTCAGCAGAGATTATTGGGGATGGTCAAAAGATGAGCCATTTTAAAAAGGTGTGTGTGTAAAAACAAACAAACAAACAAACAAATCCAACCTGAGAAATAGGCTTCGCAAAAATAAATAAAGGAACAGTTACTCTACAGTGGAGAAACCTACAAGATACCACCTTGATCAAATGACTGATCAGAGTCAACATCACCAGTGGTAAGACATATTGATACCTGGTACCCCTAATGTGATGCATGAAAAGGACCTATCCATTCTGTGGTGTTGCTGCCAAACACAAAAGCTGAATCATGACAAAATATCATATAAGCCCTAAATTGTGGGATGTTCAACACAATACCTGGCTCATGCTCTTCAGAAGTTAAGATCATGAAAGACAAGGACTGAGGAACTGTCCCAGAACAGACGAGACTAAAAAGACACAATCCCTGAATATAATGTGGGATTCTGAGGTGGATCCTCGACCAGAACAAGGACATAAAAAGGGCAACAGACAACTGAGGAAGGCTGATAGATTAATTACCGATACCAGGTAACTTGCTGGTTTTAATCACTACTGGAGAGAAGTGAGGTGTCAATAGTTGGGGAAACTGGAGAAAGAGTATATGGGAACTTGTTCTATTTTTGCAACATTAGATCTGAAATTATTGCAAACGTAAAGTCCTCTCACAATATGCTATGCATATATGAAATCATTATGTTTTATACCTTAAGCCGCTATGATATTCTATGTCAATTACATCTCAGTAAAGCTAACTGGTAAGAAGGGCTGGAAAGATAAAATGAGCCTTCAGTAACAAATCAAGCCTCCACTCTTGATCATCATGTATGGTAGGCTGTTCAGCCAGATCATCCTCCCATGTAACCTGGAGACAATGTCTTTTCCTCTATCACCCAAAACTGTTTCAACATCTTAGAAATTTACTCAAAACAGTCTGCATTAAAATGTGAGTCCACCATCATATATGTCTCTCAGTCAGTCTCTTTCTGAGCCTTCTAAGGCCAGATAAGAGAGTGTCATGCATGTTTTGTAATAAACTGTATTTTCTCAATTGGAGTTTGGGAAAATGGTAGAGTAGGGGACCCTGAGCCCACCCAGCCCCATGTCTACAACTAGGTATCATCCACATTCAAATCCATAAACCAGAGAGGGGTCCAAACAGAACAAACTCCACAACTAAATATAAAGAAGAAGCTGCATCTGGATGGTTAGGAAGGAAAGAAAGGCAGATGAAGGCTTCTTGCAGAAGGGAGGGACCTATGCACCCAGACAGGACAGAGAAATGGTCTCTCACATCAGCAAGTTTATATGGGGAAGACCCATCCTCATAACATTTAGTTTTAAAAACCAGAGGGGCTGAATTCCATGAGTTTGTAAAACTAGTGGAATTTGGAGACTGGAGCTTTAAACAGTCAGCTAACTCAGCATTGGGTGAGCTGAGAGGAAGAGTGATAGCTGGGTCACTGCTCTTCAAGAGACAAGCAGCCTATGCAGACAGGCAACATAAAAACAGCAGTTTACACAATGCTCAGAGGCAAATAGGAGACAGATCTGTTTACACTGATTTCAGAGCATGATGGGAAACTTCTCCAAAAATAAGGGAGCTGGCAGGCGCTATTTTCCTCCCCACCTCCCAGCATAAACAAAGAGCTACCTGCGGGAGGTGGAGCTGGGAAAATCCTTATAGCCTTGATTCAGGTCAAATTCCATTGAAGCTGCATGTGCACCCTGCCCAGCTGCCATATCACACCCACCCACACATCTCCAGCCACCATAATGTACCAGAACTGGCCAGGTCCACCCATCCATCTTCACACACTACACCTGGTCTCAGGCCCCAGACCATCCTGGTGCACAGCTCCAGCCACAGCAGCACTTTGGAGGCTCCAAAAAAAGTTTAACAGCTCAGCACAAATTTTGCTAACAATATCACCCAGCTCCCAAGATCCTCAGCAGGCACGCCTCCTCTCAGAGCTGGACTGTGTGGGTCCCACTTATACCACAGAAAACAAGTACAGCCCACAATAGGCAAAGTCACAAAAGGCAGATGACTGAACTGAAAGGCAACGTGACTGAGACACGATAGCAGGGCATAAGCAACACATACAGGATACTCTCCTGAAGTGCCAGGTTCTGATGAACAGGGGACACTGCACTGCAGGGCAATCCAGGACCTTTTCTTCATAAAGTCACTACTCTCAAGAGCAGAAGATAGCTTACTTTCTTAACACAGAGAAACACAGGGAGGCAGACAATGAGGAGACAGAAATTTATACCAAATGAAAGAACAGGAGAAGGCCATGGCCAGATCTAAAGAAAACATAAGTAACATACCTGATAGAGGATTTAAAGCAATGATAATGGGCACCTGGGTGGCTCAGCTGATTAAGCACCAACTTCTGCTCTGGTCATGATCTCACAGTTCATGAGTCTGAGCCCTATGTCAGGCTCTGTGCTGACTGATCGGAGCCTGGAGCCTGCTTCGGATTCTGTATCTCCCTCTCTCTCTGCCCCTCCCCTGCTCATGCTCTGTCTCTCTCTCAAAAATATAATAAACATTAAAAAAATTAAAGCAATGATCATAAGCACTGGACTTGCGAAAAGAGAAGACAATATGAATGAGACCCTGAACCCTATGATAAGGACTAACATAGCAAAGGTAAAGAACTCAATAGATGAAATAAGAAATATGCTTAATGGAATAAACAACAGGATGTAGGAAACAGAGGAACAAATCAGTAACCTAGATGACAGAGTAATAGAAAGTAATCAAGCTGAACAAAAGAGTGGAAAAAGAATTACACAAAAAGAAAATAGGTTTAGAGAGCTCAGTGACTCCATCAAACATAATAACACTCATGTTAAAGGAGTCCCAGAAGAAGAAAAAGAAAAGGGAGCAGAAAATGCATTCGAAGAAATAACAGCTGAAAACTCCCTAATCCGAAGAAGGAAACAGATATCCATATCTAGGAGGCACAGAAAACCCCCCTAAAAATCAACAAAAGCAGACTGATACCAAGACACATTTGCAAAATATAGGTCTAAAAAAAGGTCTTAAGCAGCAAGACAAAAGAAAACAGTAACATACAAGGGAAACTACATAAGGCTAACAGGAGACTTTTCAACAGAAACTTGGAAGGCCTGAAGACAGTAGTATGATAACTGGCATGAATGGGAAAATCTGCCGCCAAGAATACTCTATCCAGAAAGGCTATATATCACTCAGAATAGAAGGAGAGATAAAGAGTTTCCCAGACAAAGAAAAACTGAAGGAGTCTGTGACCACTAAACCAGCCCTGCAAGAAATATTAAAGAGGACTGAGTGGAAAGGAGAAACCGAAAGTGACAGTATAAATAAAAATGAATATTTTTGAAAAATTAGTCAAGAAACTCACACACACAAAAAGGATATGAAATACAATAGTACATACCTAAAACATGGGGAGGAGAGGAGAAAAGAATGGATCAAACTTAAGCAACCATCAACTTAATAAAGAATGCTATATGCAGAAGAGTTAATATACAAACCTAATAGTAACTACATATCAAAAACCACTAATAAACATGCAAAGAATACAGAGAAGAAATCCAAATATAAAGTAAATCAGCGAAACATGAAAGAAAACCAAAAAAGAATGAGGAAATCTTTAGAAACAACCAAAAAATAAAATGGCAGCAAATACACATCTATCAAAATTTCTCTGAACGTAAATGGATTAAATCCTTCAATTAAAAGACACAGGGTGACAGAATGAAAAAAAAAATAAGACCCATCTAAGTGTTGACTATAAGAGACTCATTTTAGATTGAAAGTGAGGGGATGAAGAAGTATCTATCATACAAATGGATAGCTTACTTATATTGGACAAAACAGACTTTAAAACAAAAACTGTAATAAGTCAGAAAGGACACTATATAATAATAAAGGGGGCAGTGGTGGCAGCGGGAGTCTTGAGGACTTAAGGTGGTGGGAATATGGACCATATCACAGTGCACAAGGGCTACCTCAAGAAACAAATCAAAGTACACATGGTGGAGAGTCCCTAACAACACTATGAGTAGGAAAATAAAATAACCAAGGTCTCAACAATAAAGACAAAGAGATACCATTCAAAGAACACTTTCTGAAAGGACAGGCCCTGGACAGTCAAAGAGCCTTCTTTGGTACAGCAGTGCTCACAGGTGCAGAGTGCATAACAAGCTTTTTTAAAGTAACAAGAGACAGAAAGCTAACCAAATTGACGAAATGAAAGAGCTTTCCTCCAAAGAAATTCCAGGAAGGATTGACAGCTAAAGAACAGCTCAAAACAGATATAAGCAACATAACTGAACAAGAATTTACAACAATAATCACAAAATTAATCACTGGACTTGAAAAAAGCATGGAGGACATGAGGGCAGAAACAAACAATATAGAATCCAAGAAAACGGTTGAACAGATCAATGAAACCAAGAGTTGGTTTTTTGAAAAAATAAACAAAATTGACAAACCTCTAGCCAGGCTTCTCAAAATGAAAAGAGAGAGGGGCGCCTGGGTGGCTTAGTCGGTTAAGCGTCTGATTTTCGCTTAGGTCATGATCTCGCAGTTCGTGGGTTCGAGCCCCACGTCGGGCTCTGTGCTGACTGCCAGCTCAGAGCCTGGAGCCTGTTTCAGTCTGTGACTCCCTCTCTCTCTGACCTGCCCCTGCTCACGCTGTCTCTCTCTCTCTCCTAGAAATAAATAAAACATTTAAAAAAATTTAAAAAAAGAAAAGAAAAGAGAGAACACTCAATACCAATTCTTCTCAAGCTATTACAAAAAACAGAAATTGAAGGAAAACTTCCGGACTCATTTTGTGAAGCCAGCATCACTCTGATTCCCAAGCCAGACAGAGATCCAGCAAAAACCGAGAACTACAGACTAATATCCTTGATGAATTTGGATGCAAAAAACCTCAACAAGATATTTGCAAATCAAATCCAACAGCACATAAAAAGAATTATTCACCAAGATCAACTCATTCCTGAGTTACAGCGCTGGTTCAGTATTCGCAAATTGTTCAATGTGATACATCACATCAACAAAAGAAAAGATAAAAATCATATGATCCTGTCGATAGACGCAGAAAAAGCATTTGACAAAATACAGCATCCCTTCTTAATAAAGACCCTCAAAAAAGTCGGGATAGAAGGAACTTAAACATCATCAAAGCCATCTATGAGAAGCCCTCAGCTAACATCATCCTCAACAGGGAAAAACTGAGAGCTTTCCCCTTGAGATCAGGAACACAACGGGGATGTCCACTCTCTCACTGTTGTTTCACATAGTGCTGAAAGTCCTAGCATCAGCCATCAGACAGCAAAAGGAAATCAAAGGCATCAGAATTGGCAAAGAAGAAGTCAAACTTTCACTTTTCGAAGATGACATGATACTCTACATAGAAAACCCGACAGACTCCACCAGAAGCCTACTAAAACTGATCCATGAATTCAGCAAAGTTGCAGGGTACAAAATTAACGTACAGAAATCGGTTGCATTTTTATACACCAACAATGAAGCCACAGAAAGAGAAATCAAGAAACTGATCCCATTCACAATTGCGCAAAAAAACATAAAATACTTAGGAATAAAACTAACCAAGGATATAAGAGATCTGTATGATGAAAACTATGGAAACTTATGAAGGAAGTGGAAGAAGACACAAAGAAATGGAAAAATATTCCATGTTCATGGACTGCAAGAATATAGTTAAAATGTCATTGCTACCCAAAGCAATCTACACATTCAATGCAATCCCAATCAAAATTGCACCAGCATACTTCTCAAAACTAGAACAAACTACCCTAAAATATGTATGGAACCACAAAAGATCCCGAATAGCTGAAATAATATTGAAGAAGAAAACCAAAATGAGAGACGTCACCATCCCAACTTTAGCCTCTACTACAAAGCTGTCATCATCAAGACAGTATGGTATTGGCACAAAAACAGATACATAGGCCAATGGAATAGAGTTGAGATCTCAGAATTGGACCCAAAAGTATACGGCCAACTAATCTTTGACAAAGCCGGAAAGGGTATCCAATGGACCAAAAAGACAGTCTCTTTAACTGATGGTGCTGGGAGAACTGGACAGCAACATGCAGAAGAATGAAACTAGATCATTTTCTCACACACATACACAAAAATAAATTCAAAATGGATAAAGGACCTGAATGTGAGACAGGAAACCATCAAAACCCTAGAAGAGAAAGCCGGAAACAACCTCCTTGACCTCAACCACAGCAATTTCTTCCTTGACACATCCTCAAAGGCAAGGGAATCAAGAGCACAAATGAACTACTGGGACCTCATCAAGATTAAAAGCTTCTGCATGGCAAAGGAAACAATCCATAAAACTAATAGGCAAATGATGGAATGGGAGAAGATAGTTGCAAACGACATATCAGATAAAGGGCTAGTATCCAAACTCTATAAGGAACTCATCAAACTCCACACCCAAAAAACAAATAATCCAGTAAAGAAATGCGCAGAAGACATGAACAGACACTTCTCCAAAGAGGACATCCAGATGGCCAACAGACACATGAAACGATGTTCAGCATCCCTCATCATCAGGGAAATACAAATCAAAACTACACTGAGATACCACCTCACACCGGTCAGAGTGGCTAAACTGAACAAATTAGGAGACTCTAGATGCTGGCGAGGATGAGGAGAAATGGGCACCCACCTACACTGTTGGTGGGAATGGAAACTGGTGCAGCCCCTCTGGAAAGTGTGGAGATTCCTCAGAAAATTAACAATAGAACTCCCCTATGACCCAGCAATAGCACTGCTAGGAATTTACCCAAGGGATACAGGAGTTCTAATGCATAGGGGCACATGTACCCCAATGTTCACAGCAGCACTCTCAACAACAGCCAAAACATGGAAAGAGACTATGTGTCCATCAACTGATGAATGGATCAAGATGTGGTATATTTATACAATGTAATACTACATGGCAATGAGAAAGAATCAAATCTGGCCTTTTGTAGCAACATGGATGGACCTTGAGGGTGTTATGCTGAGCGAAGTAAGTCAGGCAGAGGAGGACAGATACCATGTTTGTACATATAGGTGGACTAGGAGGAAGTTAACAGAGGACCATGGGGGAGAAGAAGGGGAAAAATAGTTGGGGAGAGGGAGGGAAGCAAACCATGAGAGACTCTTGAATGCTGAGAACAAACTGAGGATGGATGGGGGGGGGGGAGGGCGAAGGGCATGGAGGAGGGCACTTGTTGGGATCAAGAAAACCCTTGAGAGAAACCAAGAAACACCCTTAACTACAGAGAACAAATTGACAGTTACCAAGTGTAGGGGCTGGGAGGCTGGGGAAAATAGGGGATAGGGATTAAGGAGTGCACTTGTCATGATGAGCCCCACATGATGTATGTATGGAATTGCTGAATCACTATATTGTTCACCTGAAACTAATAAAACACTGTATGTTAACTAACTGGAATTTAAATAAAAACCTAAAAATAAATAAACTCTATTTTCCTCTAGTTTTTAAATTGTTTTAATAAAAAGCTATAAAAAAATAAAGCTCACCTAAGAGCACAGTAACTTTCTAGACCGCTGGAATGTGTTATTCATTCTAATAAATTTCCTCACAATGCAGATCAATTTCTCCAACAGGACCCCCAAATTGAGGGTGGACACATGCAGGCAGCCATGACATAAAGGGGGCGGGGGGGAAAGACCAGACAAAACCTGAGGAGAAAGTCATGAAAACCACAGGCGTCATCTTTCCTCATCATGACAAGACCCTGTCATCCCCACTTTCACTCACAATGAGACTGTCCTGGAAAGGTGACCTGATTTGTTCAAAGACATGCAGCTCTGACTGGGGCGAAAATGCCCTGGGACCAGAAATAATGTCCACATTTCTCTCATTTCTGGAAATATCTAGGAAAGATTCATGAGTGGAATTGTCTTCTTTACACAGAGTTCAGTGGAGCCTGGATACAAATATCAAAACAACCTCCATAAAGACATGGTCAGAACATGCCAAGTGTCCCATTTACAACAGGGGTCTCATTGGAAAGTATCCTTGCTAGGTGGTGCAGTCATTTCTCATGGACAGCTCGAAGCCAGCTCCATCTGGCCCCACTGCTCCTGTTCCTGGAATAGGCCTCCCTTCCCCCTGTCTCTGCTCAATTTGCTTTTTAAGCTTCTAAACCGTATTTATGATAGAAAAGGCTAGAGTAATAACAACCTTGATTTATTTAATGCTGAGTGCTGAGCACTAAGTTTTATGGATATCTTTTTTCTTTTAGCCCTCACCACTGCTCCATGGGACAAGTACGAAAAACCCCACTCGAAGAGGTTAGAGACTAACAGCAAAGCACACGCTGGGCTCAACTTCTCTGCACTAATCATTCTCCTCTTTCGTAAAAACACTGCTTAACTATCTTCCTTTCCTGATGAGAAGAGAGAGGGATAGGATCCCCAGCATCATCCATGTGTCCCCAGGGAGCAGTGGGCACAAAGGTACTGACATTTATTATGTGGGAATTTCTGGTTGAGTATTTGCACCTTGCTCCTCACCAAAATAGTGGTTCCATGAGGGCCAGGCCTTGCCTTTCTTGTTCCTCACAGGGTCCCTATGCTCAGAGCGGGGCCTGATAAGGATAAGATATTCAGCGCTATTTGCTGACTGGACAAATAAAGCTCATTCCAAAACATGGCTATCGTAGCATTATCAATACTTTCTCTGTGATGGAAATGTCCTATACCTGACTGTCCAGGAGCCACCAGAGACAAGAGCTACTGAGCCCTGAAATGCGGCTGGTGGGACTAAAGAGAATTTTCTATTTTATTTGATTTTCATGACTTTAAATTTCCATGGCTATGACTACCCCCTTGGTGGACACAGGTCTAACGTCTCCTGATTTCCCACACAACACCAACATTCCCTGGTGATGCTCCCCATGTCTGCTCCAGCTTTACTCCTGCTCAAGTCTGTTTCAGCGTGAACCATGCTGGCACTGAACACATGGTAGGTGTTAAGGCTGCTACTTTCAAGGTGCTTAGTTAAGGAACAACAGGAGAAACTACATGAATCAAATAAGTATGAATCATGCTATAGACACAAGTTTGGGATTACAACAAAAGCTGGTGGGAAACAACATTATTCACTGATCACTTTCTCTTCATTGACATCAGTGAGTCATGAGAACAAATGTCACCTCCCTTCCTACCCACCACCAACCACTGCAAGAAACCACTATAGACACAAGTTTGGGATTACAACAAAAGCTGGTGGGAAACATTATTCACTGATCACTTTCTCTTCACTGACATCAGTGAGTCATGAGAACAAATGTCACCTCCCCTCCTACCCGCCACCAACCATTGCAAGAAAGAGTAGGAAAAGATTAAAAAAAAAAAAAAAAAGCAAATAACAATTTTGTTACCAAATATACCAGTTATCAAGAAATTTGAGTCATGGTTACTCAGGTGCCAATTAAAAGCAGAAAAGATGAATATCCATGTCATGTTTCCAGAAAATGTTCAAATACACAAGTAGTATATATCAAATTAAAAGAGTTCAAGGTGGGGCACTGGGTGGCTTAGTCGGTTAAGCGTCCGACTTTCGCTTAGGTCATGATCTCGCGGTTCGTGGGTTCGAGCCCCACATCAGGCTCTGTGCTGACTGCCAGCTCAGAGCCTGGAGCCTATTTCGGAGTCTGTATCTCCCTCTCTCTCTGGCCCTCCCCTGCTCACGCTGTCTCTCTCTCTCCTAGAAATAAATAAAAATATTTAAAAAATAAAATAAAAGAGTTCAAGGTATGCGACATTTAAAGAAGGGAGAGTATTGGTTAATTCATGTGCACCTCTATTCTGTGTGGTAGAAAGACTTCCAGGGGTGATTTTATAAAAGTAAACATACCCTCTAGGCCTATGGTGCCAACTGCCAAGAGCCTAGGCTCAGAGCCACACCCCTCCCTTTCAGGCATGTTGGCAGGGCTCCTTCCAACTCCAATATGGCTGATCCCACCTCTAGCATGTCCCTTTGAGGTACTCACCTCAGAGATGACTAAATCTTGGCTGGCAGAGCAACTGTACTCTACTCTGTATGATCCTATCCACCAATGGGGTCTTGTTCTCAACTGACTTGGTGATAAAGACGGAGGAGATGACCTCTCTTCTTCCACTAGCCTGCCCCAAGTGCCCCAAATGAAAGGGCCCCACTGAGAAATGGCCAAAGGAAGCAAAGATAAAGAGAGTTCATAGCTGATAAAAATATCAACATCCAGGGCTACCAGGTAGCTTAGTCGGTTGGGCGTCCAACTCTTGGTTTCAGCTTAGGTCATGATCTCATAGTCATGAGATCAAGCCCCGCATCAACTCTGTGCTAGGTGTAGAGCCTGCTAGAGATTCTCTCTGGCTCTCTCTGTCCTTACAACGTGCACTCACTGTCTCTCTCTCTCAAAATAAAATCTTTTTAAAAAATAATAAATCAACATCCAGGGGTGCCTAAGTGGCTCAGTTGGTTAAGTGGCCAACTCTCAGTTTGGGCTCAGGCCATGATCTCACTCTTTGTAAGTTCAAGTCCCACACTGGGCTCTGCACTGACAGCATGGAGCCTGCTTGGGATTCTCATTCTCTCTCTCTCAAAATAAGTAAATAAACTTAAAAATATATATATTAACATCTCCACGTCAGAGTCTTTCCTCTAAGAAGTTAGAAACCATTTCATTATCTCCATCAATGACAAACATCCAACCTGCATACTCCTTGTCTTAGGTACCATGTTAATATTCAATTACACATGAAAGAGGAAAATCTCCATTCAGTCCCTGCACTGGCCAATGTATATACTAATTGAGAATAAACTACATAAGAGAATACAGTTTGGGTATGGCTCACACATCTTTGGTATACAGTAAGCACTCAAAAGAAGTATGCTCTTTTATACAATCATCATTGCACCTTAAGTTGCAAGCAAGGTGGTAATTTTTGACAGGGCATAAACTTTTCTGTCTCCTGCCTCTATTTACAGCACTGACACCATGGCAGTGGTAGGTGGATGGCAGCATACAAGCCAGCCTGACGTGTTACGAAGTGTGAGATTCTCAAAACAGTGGGGGCCAAGGGTAGAATGAGACTAATCCACCCCAGGTTCAGGCAACAAGATGGGCACTGCTTAGCTTTGCACTGTGCAATATGGTAACCACTGGCCACATGTGGCTATTTAAATTTAAACTTAAAAACTTTATTTTTTTTAACAGTTTATTGTCAAGTTGGTTTCCAAATAACACCCAGTGCTCATCCCCACAAGCATCCTCCTCCACGCCCATCTCCCCCCTTCCCCTCCCCCCCCACCCCCATCAATCCTCAGTTTGTTCTCAGCATTCAAGAGTCTCTCATGGTTTGACTCCCTCTCTCCCCACTATCTCCCCCTTCTTCTCCCCAACGGTCCTCTGCTAAGTTCCTCCTAATCCTCCTATACATGCAAACATATTTTAAATTAAAGTTCCACAATCACACTAACCACACTCGTAGTGCCCATCAATCACAAGTGGCTAATGGCTAATGTACTGAACAATGCAGACACAGAATATTTCATACATCACAAAAAAATTCTATTGGACAGGACTGGTCTAGATAGTATTGAAACAATAACAAAAATGACTGAAAGTCATTCTGGTTTTTATTGCCAATATGCACTAGCAATTCTAAACAATATTAGTGATAAAATATTCCTCTCTATTCCCTTGACCCTCCTCCCCATCCCCAAACACCACTCTCCAAATAAACCTGTCTAGTGACAGAGGATAACTCTAATGAAGGAGCACACTAAAATCTCGGCTGTATCATTGCTCAAATAAATGCTAAAAGTGAAAAAAAAAAAGACTAATGTGTATTCTATTCCTTTTTTCTGTCCCTAATAGAGATACCTTAAAGAAAATCTACAGTTAATTCTATGAAAATATGGAGAGAAAACTGGCAAGAGAATTTATAATTACCAAACTGTGTATAACCCCTGAAAATTTCACATAACATATAAAGGGGGTGAGAGGCAGATAACCCAGAGCAAACCATTTTTTTTCTATCAATATACCTAGTCATGTAGGAGAGGAAAAAGCAACTCGGACCTCAAGGACTCTCATTCCATGGCAGGATCCAGTTCTCAAATACAGGCCTAAAATAGAACCCAACTTCTTTTTTCTGGACAAGTCTAGAACAAACGGGGCCAGGGACAGCTGTTCAGCTCTCTATTACGGGCTGTGCATTAAACATTAATATGGCTAAGGTCTTTTTCCTAGCAGGATATTAAAAATGCACACAATGTTTCTAATTTCAATTCCTATAATGGCCTGTAATGCTTTCAGAGGGTTCTGAATTTTTTATTTCTCATTCAGTCATCCCTCCTGGCCACTGCTGGCTCCAACATGTTCTATCTCTTTCCCAACCCCCATCAATAGCAAACAGAGGCCAAGACTTTCAAGCTCTACAACACTGTGCTCTGTTGGCATTTCCCCCAGGTACATGTGTTATCCAATTAAACACCACTTCCCTAAGAAGAACATCTTCACTCAGGTAATTTCTGGGAATGCATCATAGCTAAAATACCAAACACTAGAAAATAAAATAAGAGCAGATGACAAAAATAACATTAGGCTATCCATCATAGTAAATTGTTCCAGATAAGAAACTTTCCAGATGCTCAGAAGGGAAATGTTTATGCCCCGAAAGTGTATTTAGCTATGTCTAAAGACGATGACACATTTTCCTGCTATTATATAAGAATACCCAGAGTTACCCTGCAGTCTTTTCTCAGGCCCTTTGCACAGACGGCCCCTGCTCCCTGGAATGCTACTCCCATCCCACTTCTCCTCCTTAACTCCCCCTCTGTCTTTAGCTCAACTTCCTTGCCTAGGGAAGCTTTTCTGACACCCCAGATGAGTATAAGTTCCCCAGATCCAAAGTCTCGACACCCTGTATTTACAATTCATAGCACTCATCACAATTTATAATGACCTATTTACCTACAGAATTAGAGAATTAAAAATAATTAGTATTTAGAGGGGTGCCTGGGTGGCTCAGTTGGCTGAGTATCCAAGTCTTGATTTTGGCTCAGATCATGATCCCAGGATTGTGGGATAGAGCACCCCCCCCGCCCCGCCCATATCAGGCTCTGTGCTGAGCATGGAGCCTGCTTAAGATTCTCTGTCTCCCTCTCTCTGCCTCTCTCCCTCGCTAGTAGGTGCTCTCTCTCTAAAATATATGATCATGATCATGATCATGATCATCATCATCATCATTATATTGAGAATGTCTATTTAACCCCCACAAGTCTGAACAATCATAAGGAGTGGCTCTGTGTCAGTTCTGTTCCTCATTGTATCCCCAATGCCCAGTACCATGCATGGTATAGCAGATAATAAACATTTAAAAGATGAACAAACTGATTAATGAATGAACACCTATCGTTTGAGAATCAGGGAAATATGTCCTTGCACTGAGATGTAACTTTAACTTCAAACAGAGGTATGGGCAAACCACCACCCTGAAATGGGGACAGACAGGTACATCAAGAGACATAGCCAAGGCCTGCTTACCTAGAACAGAAGCCACTGGAGCCATAGACTGGTAGAAACATTTAAATGGTAATGTTCGTGAACTGCTGGAGACAGAGTGTACACTAGTGTGGAGGAGAAACTCCAGGGGGCATAGCATCAGGGGTTCCCCACACTTGTGTACCTTATCGCCAGGAACTGAACCACAGTTTCACAGTGAAGGATCTCTCCAGAACCAAGGCTTACCCTCCAGGAAAGTACACTTTGCAGACCCTTATCTCAACTTTGAAAGGAGAATTTCTTGCACTCTAGCCTCCTTCAGGTTCCTTGTCTAAGTAGGGGAAAAAATAGTCAAGAGTGAGGGCTCCAAGGAAACAGATTAGGAATGCTGCAGGCAGGGAAGGGAGCAGGGGATGTAGAAAACCATCCCACAGGGGCGCCTGGGTGGCTTAGTCGGTTAAGTGTCCCGACTTTCGCTTAGGTCATGATCTCACGGTTCGTGGGTTTGAGCCCCGCGTCGGGCTCTGTGCTGACTGCCAGCTCAGAGCCTGGAGCTTGTTTCAGAGTTTGTGATGCCCTCTCTCTCTGACTCTCCCCTGCTCACGCTGTCTCTCTCTCTCTCTCCTAGAAACAAACAAAATTAAAAAAAAGAAAAAAAGAAAAAAAGAAAACCATCCCACAGCCCCAGTACACGGGCTCACTACAGGACTAAAATTTAATGGGAAGATTATAAAATGCTCCTTCCCTATTCCTTACCACCACACCAACAAGGCTCCAGTATAGTAACAGTGGTTTGTAGCTTAAAGAGCTGAAAGACACAGACTTTCTTTGAGAGGAATACTTTAAAAAGCCAAAAGTCAAGAAGACAAAAATAAGGACAGTAGGGAAATTCAAAGCCTCTGGTATCTCTTGCTAACAACTGTTAAATAAAGCCAACTCCAATCATACTAACATAAATCCTTACACAAAAGATCTGTCTAGAGGCACCTGAGTGGCTAAGTCAGTGGAGCATCCAACTCTTGATTCTGGCTCAGGTCATCATCCAAGGGTCAAGGGATCTCTCCCCCCATCCTACCTCCTCTTCCCTGCTCTCCCACACACTCCCTGAAAGAATGAAAGTACGAAAGAGAAAAGATCTATTAGATCTACTTACCTCAGCTCCTAAACCCTAACCAACATGTGTGGCTGTCAACAAACAATAATAAGGTATGCAGAGAGGAGTTAACTTCACAGGCCTGGGTTGCTTAAACCCTGCACATGCCCAGGAGAGGCCCATTTTCATGACTAGCTTCAGGTATAGCTCCTAGGAGCTGAGCCTTTGGAATCCTCATATATCTTATATGATAAGAATGATTTTGCATGCCTGAGGCCTAGCATCACACTGTAAGCTTATCCAGGTAGTTTATAATCACAATGCCATTTGTGATGAACACCTGCTCTCTTTATGGGGGGCAGAGCTTTAGTACCTGAGGTCAGCCACAAAGGTTCCATATGCCTACAAACTGACATCCAGTAAGAAGCTTGGACACTCAGGCAGAACAAACATCCCTGGCCGGTAGCACTTTGCACATACTGTCACACATTGCTGCTGGGGGGATCAGACATTCAGAGGACACTTGGAAGCTTATACGTGGTTTCCTCCAGACTCCACCTCATGTGCTTTTTCCCTTTCTAATTTTACTCTGTATCTGTTCCCTGTAATAAGCCACAAACATGAATGTAACTATTTCTCAGTCCTGTGAGTCCTTGAAAAACAAGCCTGATGGTGGAACTGGAGACCTGGAGATTCAACACAGAAGTAAGAGGTGTCAGAAGTGGGATTCACTAAAAATGACTGACTCACTAGGTTATAGCAAAAGTACTGCTTGGGGAAAGGATTAAAGAGCAGGAGGACAAACTTTTGATGTCTGATGGCCAGAGTCTTCCATGGTATAGACAGCAGCTGCATTCTATTTATTTATTTATTTATTTATAAAAATAGTTTATTGTCAAGTTGGTTTCCATATAACACCCAGTGCTCATCCCCACAAGTGCCCTCCTCCATGCCCATCTGCCCCTTCTCCCCGCCACCCATCAGTCCTCAGTTTGTTCTCAGCATTCAAGAGTCTCTCATGGTTTGCCTCTCTTCCCCTCCCCCACTATTTTGCCCCTTCTTCTCCCCCACGGTCCTCCGTTAAGTTTCTCCTAATCCTCCTATACATGCAAATATATGATATTTGTCCTTCTCTGCCTGACTTATTTCGCTCAGCATAACACCCTCAAGGTCCATCCATGTTGCTACACATGGCCAGATTTCATTGTTTCTCATTGCCATGTAGTATTCCATGGTATAGATAAACCACATCTTCTTGATCGTTTCATCTGTTGATGGACACTTAGGCTCCTTCCACGTTTTGGCTATTGTGAAGAGTGCTGCTATGAACATTGGGGTCCATGTGCCCCTATGCATCAGCACTCCTATATCACTTGGGTAAATTCCTAGCAGTGCTATGACAGCAGTTGCATTCTGGGCATTGTTGGAGGTAGGCTTCCCATGGAATTTAGAAATGATGGCTCTAAGTTCTAAGAAGTTGGTTCACTGGATACATAAAAAATGCCAAATAGGGATTCTTGGGTGGCTCAGTTGATTGAGCATCTGACTCTTGATTTTGGCTCAAGTCATGATCAGGTCATGGGACTGAGCTGTTGCATGGGACTCCATGCTCAGTGTGGTCAGTGTGAAGTCTGTTTGGGATTCTCTCTCTCTCTCTCTGCCCCTCCCCCCACTCACTGCCCCCTCCTCTGCTCTCACTCTCTCTCTCTAAAAAAGAATGTAAAGGGGCACCTGGGTGGCTCAGTCGGTTGGGCGTCCGACTTCAGCTCAGGTCATGATCTCACCATTCCCGAGTTCAATCTCCACATTGGACTCTGTGCTGACGGCTCAGAGTCTGGAGCCTGTTTCAGATTCTGCATATCCCTCTCTGTCTCTGCCCCTCCCCCACTAGTGTTCTGTCTCTCTCATGAAAATGAATACACATTAAAAAATTAAAAATAAATAAATGAGAAACAGGCTATACGTACAACCCCTGGATTGCTGTTAGCCATGATAACTAAAATGAAATTAAAGGACAGCTTTGGAACATATCTTGGCATTAATTCAAGCCTGGGTTTCAGGCAGCCTATGCTACAACCACTAACCTCATGGTCACTACCAAGTGGAAAAATTGGGCCGAAACAATAGAAAGCACCTCTGTCACCTTTGGCCACCAAGAAGTAAACCAGGTGGCAAGGGGTGGAAAGCAAAACCAAGAAACTAAAAAACTGAAACCAGGGGGGGTACACAATGAAGGAGCATTCTCATTGTGTAGGTCAATACTGCGGCTTCCTGAAGAACTTAACTGAAATCAGTTGGCTCCTTGGTCTGACTATGACAGAATAAAGAAGCATGTCTGGGCTGATACTGTACCCACAGCTTGGTAGTGAACACTAAACAATCACAGATACTTGACATGATACAAACACACAGAGGCCTGCTCCCAGGGGACAGCCAGTCTGGTAGACAAAACACAGGCCACTATAAAGTTTGTTGACACTAAAAAAGATAACTATTCTACCCCTCCTTTACTTTTTTTTTTTATTTTAGAAAAAGAGAGTGTAGGGTGCCTGGGTGGCTTAGTCGGTTAAGCGTCCGACTTTGGCTCAGGTCATGATCTCACAGTTCGTGAGTTCAAGCCCCACATCGGGCTCTGTGCTGACAGCTAGCTCAGAGCTTGGAGCCTGTTTCAGATTCTGTGTCTCCCTCCCTCTCTGACTCTCCCATGCTCATGCTGTGTGTGTGTGTGTGCCTCTCTCTCTCAGAAATAAATAAAAACATTAAAAAAAAATAAAAAAGAAAAGAAAAGAAAAAGAGAGTGTAAGCTGGGAAGAGGGACAGAGGGAGAGAGAGAGAGAATCCTAAGCAGGCTCCTGATGCAACGCTCAGGAGGCCTGCCCTCCTGAAAATACCAAATAGCAAGCCATTCTGGACTGGCTTTATGACTAGGATGTTCACTCACTTGACCCCTTAACAAGATCACGAAAAAATGCTGGGATTAAGGAGCCCCTTTACACAGGCCCCATGTAACCTCACTGCTGCAGAATCAGGGAACACTTTGAGAAACTTTATCAGATATATTATCTCAGCTTCCCCTTACAGATCTTAAGAATGCTTAAAAAAAAAAGGCAATTCACAAGAGAATGGGGAAAGATAAAGAAGATGGCCAACGGACTCTCCCAACAGAGCAGAGTCTCTAAACTGTTATTAAGGAATGAATAAACTGGACACTGATGGGTCAACACAAAGGCCTTACTATAACATTATTACAGGTTCAGCTGACTGATGAAGGCCCCTGTTGGTCCTCCAATATTAAAGGGACCTAAATAAAGCTGCTCTATTTGCTACTGTTTGGATGAATTTTAAAAGCCAAAAGGCAAAGATGACAATGAGAAGCCTGACCTCCCAGTCACTGGGGATAATGTTATGACTGATTAATCAGGATTAGAAGTGATGAAGGAGCGGGACACCTGGGTGGCTCAGTCAGTTAAGTATCTGACTTCAGCTCAGGTCATCATCTCACAGGTTTATAAGTTTGAGCCCCACATCAGGCTCTGTGCTGACAGTTCAGAACCTGGAGCCTGCTTTGGATACTGTGTCTCCCTCTCTCTCTGCCCCTCCCCTGCTTATGCTCTGCTTCTGTCTCTCAAAAACAAACATCAAAAAATACATTTTATAAAAAAGTGATAGAGGAGCCATAGTCTTGGCCTGACTCCTGGCTAGGGACACATGGCCATATGCACACAGGTAGGTAAAATGACCAGGGAGTGAAGAAGAAACTTTTCTGAGCTCCTTGACATGGAAGTCCAATTCTCTGTGATTCTAAAACCTGCTAGTGAGGTCCTGAAAGGGGATACAATTAGACTGGGAGGAAATAGGGATGGAATGGTTGATGGGCTTAAGATAAAAGATATAATGATAATTGGAGTGTTTGGACAGACTTGATGTGAACTGGCTGTGTCTCCCTTAACTGAATGTACTGTTGAGATGGGTATTATGTCTGACTGGGGAACACATTCTCTACATAGCATTGTTAATTTGAAACAACACAGAATACCTGGTAGATGAAAAGAAATTATTGCCTTAATTAATGATATTTTAGAAGTATCAGCAAGTGTTCTGTATAATAGTTCTGTGTGGCTTGTGAAAAAGGTAGACGGCTCATGGAGGCTAACAGCAGATTACTGAGGCTTGAAAACAGTAGTACCACCTACAGCATCAGCAGTTCCTGATACAGTTTTGATGGTGCACAAAATACAAACTATAGGAGGCCTGGTTTACAGTGATTGATCCTGCAAATGCATTTTCCTCAATACCTACCTCAAAAGAGTCAACTCCAATTTGTCTTCACATAGAATGGATCCCAATTTACATTTACTGTGTTGCCACAGAGTTACTTGAATTCACCAGCTTATTTTATGATCTGATTAGGCAGGATTTGTACTCAATTCAGGTCCTCATTGTGATGGTGCGCCACACTAATATCATAATAGAAACTGAAGAGCAAGCTAGAAGTGAATTAAATGCAGTGGTGACACACATGACTAACACAGCTGACGGATAAACCCAACAGACATTCAAGGGCCCAACCAAACAGTAAAATTCTTAGAAACAACTTAGGCAGGAGCCACCTGTGATATTCCACAAGCAACTAAAAGTAAAGTGCTGTCCTTGCCTACCCTTGGAACTAAGCAAGAAGCACAGTGCCTGGGCAGGCTGCTCAGATTTGGAGGTCGAGTATCCCACACCTCAGAATATTGCTAGCTTCTACCCCAGAGAGGGTTATATTTTATTTGAATGGAAGCTTAAACAATACCAGGCTATGCCAGAGTTACAAAAAGCAGTGGGTTTGGGCCCCTGTATTCACATTTAGATTTTGTACTTACTAGAGTGTATGGCAAAAGCCCATGTGTGCCATTAAGCAGTGACCACTGGAATTTAGAAGAAAATCTCTAGATATGGTGGTATGCTATATGCCATCTGAGATACAATTACTTGCATGCTATTAGGTATTAATGAAAATTGTCTCTATGAATGAAGGACATAAAATAATCTTGAAATCTGAAACACCCATGTCTTAGGCAAAGTCAAAGAAATACTCTAATAAGGAAAGCAGTTACCAGAAAAGAGCCACCCTAAATGGAAATGGTTTATACAAGAATAGGGAACTGGAAAAAGCCAGAGCTACTGCCTTCATGAGCAGGTAGCCTGATTTTCCCTAGCAACAACTTTGGAACCATCTAAAGAGCTATCACAAGGGCACCTGGGTGGCTCAGTCGGTTAAGCATCCAACTTTGGGTCAGGTCACGATCTCGTGGTTCATGGGTTTGAGTCCCACATCAGGTTCTGTCCTGACAGTTCAGAGCCTAGAGCCTGTGTCTCCCTCTCTCTCTCTCTGTCCCTCCCCAACTCATGCTCATATTCATTCATTCTCTCCCCCCCAATAAACATTAAAAATAAATTAATTAAGAACTGAACACATGTCCTGTGAAAACTCCCAATTGACTAAGAGCTGCTTGGTTTACAGCTGGTATTCTAAGATGGATGGACAGTATCCTGTTTGGAAACGTATCACACTGCAACTAACTCATGAAAAAAGTCTGATTAAAGAAGGTTAAGGATAAATCAGCTCAGTGGACTAATTGTATACTTTTTTTCCTTAAAATAATGGAATAATTAGACAACAGTAAGAGCACTGAAGTTTGAGTGTATACAGAGTCATGGGCAGTAGTCAATGGCGTGCCACATGGCCAAGCAGACAGGCATGGAAAACTAGGTTATTAAAGGGATAATCCACACGGGGAAAGGGCTATGACAGCTGCAGTGGAAATTTAAGGGGGCTTAATGGACATATTCATGCCCATAAGAACCTTCTTCCAGGGTCAGAAGGTGATTGAAACTAACAAGTAGATATCCTGGTGTACTTACTTGGGATAGCCAGCCAGCTCCGTGAAACAAATGGATACACCAGAGCTACAGCTGTGTGGAGATGAGCTGGCTGTCAACATATTCCTCTTGTATCCTCTGAGATACAACATGACAACAAAGACCATCCTTAACAAGAAAGAGACCAGGCAGCTCTTGGGGAGATTCCTCAAAGGAAGGTCTTGCATGCAGCTGGGACACGGACAACAGGGATTACTGCCTATTGATCTAGGATGCAATAAATAGGTTGAAATGTGAATAGACACTTAGTCTGGATTGGGCTTTGCAGACTGCGTGGTAGATCCTAAGGCTCAAAACACTGC
The DNA here is from genome assembly GCA_017311185.1 of Proteles cristata cristata. NCBI lineage: Eukaryota > Metazoa > Chordata > Mammalia > Carnivora > Hyaenidae > Proteles > Proteles cristata. Next base: position 132,892 of record JAESUZ010001396.1, read on the forward strand.
TGAAGGACTTAAACAAAAGATACTGTACCCATCTGGGCCACCAGGTTACATTTCTTCAAACCAGGCAGAACTTCACAACACATAGGTCCAACGATGGGCAAGAAATATCACATCAAATGGACACACATCATGTCACATAATACCCTCAGGGTAGTAGACTGACCAAGAATTGCAACAGGGAATTGAAGTATTTGTTGTCCAAAACAGAAAGAGATAAACACACGTCTTCACAAAGGTGTTCTCACTCTCTCAATAGATCAATTATATTTCTTTTTAAAACTTTTAGTGATTACCCTATAGCTTACACTACACATTTTAAACTAACCTAAGTCATCTTCAAATTAACACAATACTATTAACATGTGTAGTGCAGGTCCATTTAAGAGAATTCCTAATTCCTCTTTCCCATCTCTTTTGACACCTCTGTCATTCATTTCGTTTGTCTACATACTATCATTACTGGTATTGGTTTGAACAAACGGTTAACTTTTGGATCCACTGAGAATAACATAAAAAATTTCTTTCACCATAATTGATTCCTTCCCTGATACTCTTCCTTTCTTTATGAAGACCCAAGTGTCTGACCTACATCATTTTCCTTCTGCATAAAGAACTTCTTTTACCATTTCTTACAAAACAGATCTGCTGACAATGAATTCTCTCAGTTTGTGTTAAAGTTTTTACTTCTACTTCACTTTGGAAGGGTAACTTCACAGAATGTAGAATTCTAAATTGGTGGGTTTTTCTTTCAACACTTGAAATATTTTCCTCTATGCTCCTCTTGCTTACATAGTTTCTGACAAGAAGCCCACTCTAATTCCTATCCCTATTCTTCTCTAGGTAATGCTCTTTCATTTCCATATTGAGAATTTTCCAGCAAAACCCCTTTCTCCAAAAACAGAGGATCCCAAAAAATTCCCAGTGAGGTAAAACCTGAACACTGCACAATCCAGGCAAATTAGCATGGCTCAAGTAGATAACATCTTGTTATGAAGGTATCCATGAAGGGCCTCACCTAATTTTCGCATCATAATGCTTAAAATAAGTCTACACCTTGCCAGCAAACCAGCCTATAAATGAATCTGCTCATAAAATGTCTCCAGTTGACAACTCAGCAGGCCCAGCTGTTGAGTGACCCAGAGATAACAGACTCCCATCCCTACTGGGAGGCTCCTGCATGAAGGTGTGTGACTCAGTACTCAGGAGCACTTAAACAAATAACCACTAGTCATCCGCCAGGCCTAAAAATAAAAATAAAAATAAATCACTAAGGGGCACCCGGGGTGGTTCAGTTGGTTAAGCGTCCAAGTCTTGTCTGGGCTCTGGTCATGATCTCACAGTTCATGGGTTCATGGGATTCTGTGCTGGCAGCACAGAGCCTGCTTGGGATTCTCTCTCCCTCTTTCTTTCTCTGCCCCTCCCTTACTTGTGCGCACGTGCACCTCTCTCTCTCTCAAATAAACTTAAGAAAATAAATCACTAAGATAAAGAGTAGATGATGCTTACTTCATGCAGCTGGTTACTTGTCACATTTATGGAAAGACTGGTTAAAAACTATTATGAGCCAAATAAACTACTGATACACATTCAAAACAGAAGTCAGTCTATGGGGGCTTTAAGGATAAGGAACAAACTGGAAGTCTTTTATAAGTGTAAAAAATTGTCCTGTGATAGAGATAAACTCATTAATTCAGGGAACCACCTTAAGATAACAATGCCAAAGCTGAACCCATCATCCAATCCAAACTGATTCACTTCCTACTCTGACTTCCTGAAGTATGAACTCTCCCACTTGCTCAAGATCACCTTATGAAAGACCGCTGCCTCCAAAAGCCAAAAAAGTAGGTGCATGGTTGCTTTGCTGTCTCCCTTCAGCAGAGGCACTGAGGCCCTGGCCAAACGGCTTGTCGATTATGGACATGGCAGGGGTGGGCAGCCTGTATTCTAATCAGGACCCACATTCCAGAGACCACTACACCACGGGCCTCATTATCCATACCTCGGCAATGGCTGTACTATGAGAAAATGAATGTCAGAAGTGGGCATTCAGTAGCAAATGAGTGACTGGTTAATCCACAAAACAGGTATTAGAAATGGATTCTCACCCATCTCACCACATCATGAAGTATGGCTACAATATTTAAGGTAAATTCCCAGCGCCCTGCACAAACAGGGTATGAGAATCTACCTAGGTCTGTAGCCTCTATGCCTGGAAAAGAGGCCCTAGCCTTCATTCCTGAGCAATGCTACCTATGCTGATCCTGGATCACAGTCCTAATACAGATCCAGGGGCCAAATGTAGACCGTACAGGTAACAGTTCCTGGCAATAAGTCTAGAAGATATAGCATCTTCTTGAGCACTGGTGCTTTAGCAAGCTAACAGAACAAGTTGTAGGAACTATTTTGGGCCAGCTTGTTAACGCATGTCTCTTTAATAAAAGCTATAGAGCAGAATTTGGTCCAATACCTGCTTCCTTCGCATCTGAAAGGGAGGTGGGTGGAAGGGACAACTAACCCTAACCCACCTCACACATTCTGATGGTGATTATTACCTACCAAAAAGAATCTAAGAGTTGGCATGGCCAGGTTGATTAGGTCAGTTCTCAAAAGCAGTTTATTCATTCTTCATCCTGTCAATCAGACAGGTCAGTGTTACATATGAATCATACTAGGGAGGGTAATTATTTAAAATCTCACTTTTAATATCTGTTCTTCGAGAAAAGTACAACTTCCAGACTGCTTAGAAAATTAAGGCCAATGGTGGCAAATTACAACCACCACAGTTGGGATAGGTGTCATGTAGGCTCCTAGACTATAATCAGATTGAGAACAAGGTTAGGGTGAGTCACATTCATGTGCTTTAGAACAGAACCTCATTCCACACCATGAATAAATAGGCACCTGGTGCTCTCAATAATGGTGACTGCCCCACAGCACTAACCACAAGTATCATCCCCATAGCAACTGTTGTCAGGCCAACACGCCTTTTCAGATGCAATCAAAGAAAATGTAAATCAAGAAATGCTTTCAAAACTCAAAAGTATGGTCTCAGGAAAACGAGAAGAAGGCCCTGGCTCACTCAGGGACTTGGAGAAGGATGTGGCTCAGTGTGGGTTTTACTCTGCTAACAGATCTGACATTTCTTTAGTATTCAAAGACAACCCATCATATGAAGCCTGAGGTCTTGCCAGCTTTTCTTTCCACTCCTCAGAAGCCATCCTACGGATGGTAAGATCACATGTGGAGAAAATAGCTCTCCTAGAAACCAAGGGAAAGGACATGAGGAGACCTTTGTCCAGAAGAGTTTACAGATTCCAAGCCCAAAATATCCTGAAAAGAAAGGAAATCAATTCTCAGCGGGAATATGGGGTGACCAGGAGAGAGATGAGGTGATGCAGGCACAGGGGATGGAGTAATGACAAGGGGCTGGACAGGGACAGAAATGGGGAGATCAACACAAAAAATAAATATGGGACCAAAAAAGTAAAATGTTATCTTCCTGGAGGGTAAAGAGTTCACTTGAAAAACTCCATCTCAACATCAAGCATTTAAACATTTAAAATTTTAAATATGATAGATGCAGAAAAAGCATTTGACAAAATACAGCATCCCTTCTTAATAAAGACTCTAGAGAAAGTTGGGATAGAAGGAACTTACTTAAACATCACAAAAGCCATCTATGACAAGCCTTCAGCTAACATCATCCTCAACGGGGAAAATCTGAGAGCTTTCCCCCTGAGATCAGGAACACGACAGGAATGTCCACTCTCACCACTGCTATTTAACATAGTGCTGGAAGTCCTAGCATCAGCCATCAGACACCAAAAGGAAATAAAGGGCATCAGAATTGGCAAAGAGGAAGTCAAACTATCACTTTTTGCAGACGACATGATACTCTACATAGAAAACCCAGCAGACTCCACCAGAAGCCTACTGGAACTGATCCAAGAATTTAGCCAAGTTGCAGGGTACAAAATCAACGTACAGAAATCGGTTGCATTTCTATACACCAACAATGAAGCAACAGAAAGAGAAACCAAGAAGCTGATCCCATTCACAATTGCACAAAAAACCATAAAATACCTAGGAATAAACCTAACCAAGGATACAAAAGATCTTTATGATGAAAACTATAGAAAACTTATGAAGGAAATTGAAGAAGACACAAAGAAATGGAAAAACATTCCATGCTCATGGATAGGAAGAATAAATATAGTTAAGATGTCATTACCACCCAAAGCTATCTACACATTCAACCCAATTCCAATCAAAATTGCACCAGCATACTTCTCAAAGTTAGAGCAAACTATCCTAAAATTTGTATGGAATCACAAAAGAACCCAAATAGCCAAAGTAATACTGAAAAATAAAACCAAAATGGGAGGTATCACCATCCCAGACTTTAACCTCTACTACAAAGCTGTCATCAAGACAGTATGGTATTGGCACAAAAACAGACACATAGACCAATGGAACAGAACTGAGAACTCAGAAGTGGACCCAAAAGTATACAGCCAACTGATATTTGACAAAGCAGGAAAGAATATCCAATGGAAAAAAGACAGCCTTTTTAACAGATGGTGTTGGGAGAACTGGACAGCAACATGCAGAAGAATGAAACTAGATCAATTTCTCACACCATATGCAAAAAGAAACTCAAAATGGATAAAGGACCTGAATATGAGACAGGAAAACATCAAAACCCTAGAGGAGAAAGCAGGAAACAACCTCTTTGACCTCCACCGCAGCAACCTCTTACTTGACACATCCCCAAACCAACGGAATCAAGAGCAAAAATAAACGATTGGGACCTCATCAAGATTAAAAGCTTCTGCATGGCAGAGGAAACAACCTACAAAACTAACAGGCAACCAACAGAATGGGAAAAGATAGTTGCAAACGACATATCAGATAAAGGGTTGATATCCAGAATCTATAAGGAACTCACCAAACTCCACACCCGAAAAACAAACAACCCAGTAAAGAAATGGGCAGAAGATATGAACAGACACTTCTCCAAAGAGGACATCCAGATGGCCAACAAACATATGAAACGATGCTCAGCATCCCTCCTCATCAGGGAAATACAAATCAAAACCACACTGAGATACCACCTCACACCAGTCAGAGTGGCTAAAATGAGCAAATCAGAGAACATGAGATGCTGGCGAGGATGTGGAGAAACGGGCACCCTCCTACACTGTTGGTGGGAATGTAAACTGGTACAGCCCCTCTGGAAAACAGTGTGGAGGTTCCTCAAAAAATTAACAATAGAACTCCTCTATGACCCAGTAATAGCACTGCTAGGAATTTACTCAAGGGATATAGAAATGCTGAGGCATAGGAGCACATGGACCCCAATGTTCATAGCAGCACTCTCAACAACAGCCAAAACATGTAAGGAGCCTAAGTGTCCATCAACAGACAAATGGATCAAGAAGATGTGGTTTATCTATACCATGGAATACTACATGGCAATGAGAAACAATGAAATCTGGCCATGTGTAGCAACATGGATGGACCTTGAGGGTGTTATGCTGAGCGAAATAAGTCAGGCAGAGAAGGACAAATATCATATATTTGCACGTATAGGAGGATTAGGAGGAACTTGACGGAGGACCAAGGGGGAGAAGAAGGGCGGAAATGGTGGGGGAAAGGGAGAGAGGCAAACCATGAGAGACTCTTGAATGCTGACAAAAACTGAGAACTGATGGATGTAGGGGGAGGGGGGATGGGCATGGAGGAGGGCACTCGTGGGGATGAGCACTGGGTGTTATGTGGAAACTAATTTGACAATAAACTATTTGTAAAAAAAATTTTAAATATGATTTCTGACATATTTTTCAGATCTCTTCTTTCAGAAAAGATCACAGTTACAATATGGTCCCACCTGTAATCAAGTTCCAAAACATAAATTGCTTGAAAATTATTACGATGAGTTTCCAGAAAATGGTGTCAGAATGCAAGAGATATTACATCTCCAGGGAGATGTGGAGAAAAGTAGGCAATGGGTTAATGCAGAAAAACTTAAGTTACAAAGAAAGAACATTCCCAGACAGTAAAGTTGAATTACCAGTTGAGGTGTTAAAGGTCATCCCTCACCTAGACACCTCTTAAAATCAGCTCTCCTTCCTCCCTTTGGGTGGCGGGCGCGGTGCACCTGCAGACAGCCAGCTGAGAGAGGTGGCTACAGGCTTCTCAAGTTCCCCTAAACCCAAAGCTATCTGCATCAGATTCCTCAACACACAAGCAGATTTCACTTCTTGCCTTTGCTGTCCTGCCAGTGTTTACAGCATCTCTTGCTCTCAAATTCTTTTGAGAGCCTTTCTTTCACATTTCCACTCATAAGGCTCTCATATCATCTCAAAAAACTCAGGAAAACCTGCATTTATAATTTATTCCACAACAGACCAGAGCATTAAGGAGTGCAGTGTTTTAAAAACAAGTCCTTACCTTCCTCTCGGCAAGCATATTTTAAGATCACACTCATATGTTCAGTAAGGAGAGCTGAGGCTTAATTATTTTAAAAGCAGCAGCTACATTTCTCAAATTACTGCTTAAGACTTTGGTAGAGTGGATGCTGCTGAATTTTGCCTTTGTTTGTAGATGTACTTAGATAAAAGTTTGATAAACTCAAGGAAAGAGAAGAAAAGAAGAGGGAGTTTGGGTTCACATGACTGAGTCTCCCTGTTTCTCTGTCTGCCCCATCAGTAAACTCTAAGCAGGTCTACTTTGAGATACAGGGAGAATTTAACAAACAGTATCTGTGGAAGGTTCTGAATGCTTTAGAAAGTAAAACATCTTCATTAAACAGTACTAGCTAAACATCTAAGGCACAAGGCACAGGGCCTTCTGAAAAGCATTCCCTAGTGGCACAAGAGACAGCAGAGCAGCACTGGGTATACAGTCGAGGCATGTTGGGCAGTCTCTACCACCCTCCTCTAATCCTCTGTGTCCAGTATTCTTAAATTATAGAAAACTCTAAGAGGATAAACAAAACCGTAAAATACATTTGACTCAACACAGGTTTCAATTGCGTGGGTCCACTTATACGCAGATTTTTTTCGATAAACACTACTATAAATGTATTTTCTCTTCCTTATGCTTTTTAAAGTTTATTTATTTGAGAGACAGCACAAGCGAGGGGGGGGCTTCCTAGCAGACTCTGCAGTGTCAGCATGAAGCCCAAGATGGGGCCCAAACCCAGGTACAATGAGATCATGACCTCAGCTGAAGTCGGATGCTTAACTGACTGAGCCATCTAGGTGCCCCTCCTTACAGCTTTCTTAACACTGTCTTTTCTCTAGCTTACTTGATTGTAAGAATACAGTATGTAATACGTATAACCTATAAAACATGTGTTAACTGACTTTGTTTGTTATGAGTACAGCTTCTGACAACCGTAGGCTATGAGTAGTTAGGTTTTGGGGGAGTCAAAAATTACACGTGGACTGTTGCTTGCAGGACTGTGGCTAGCACCCCAAAACTCCATGTTGTTCAAGGGTCAACTGTAAACTAGGAAATGAAATTTCACTGACGTGTTTTCAAGGACATTCAGAGCTGCACAGAGACAACATGCATTCGTAGGCAAGAAGTTAACAAGTCAGGGCTCCAGTTCACTCACACACACACACACACACACACACACACACACACACACGTTAGCATGTTATCTCCTCAATGAAAGAAGTTGTGTATGTTTTCTTTACATTTATAGAAACAAAAAACTGAAACCTAAAACCATTTAAACACGCATGGGCTGTTGAGGGTTGTAAAACTCTTGAGTCAGGAAGAGAAAACAAAGGCTCCAAATAGGAAAATATTTACTTACTCATAAAGTTCACGTGTAAGAGAAATTTTTAAGTTGTATATTATTTATGACCATTATTAACTACTTTGTCACTTGAGTACAATAATGTATACAAAACTCCTGTTTCTTTTCCTTTTCTGGAAGGGTAAAGGGAAGTTAGAATAAAAACAAGAGAAATGCCTGGCAAGTAGGAGCCAGGAGTTGAATAAATGGTAGTTCCCTTCTCCTTCCCACTCCTGCCCTTTTGGGAGCCATGAGACGAAATTATCAAAGGACCAACAAGTATGTGTCCACTACCCACAAGTAGGAGACACTAGGCTGGGAACCAAAGGATTGTCCATCATCCAGCCTTACATTAAACACCAACAGATACCGACCAAATGCCATCCTAATAGCCAGTGGCAGTCAGTGAAAGCATATAGGACATCATCACCTTCAATGCTCTGAAAATAAACTGATCACCTTGGTGACGAGTACTCCTGTGCTTTTGCTCTCTGCTCTTGCCTGTTCCATGGCTCCACAGAACCATCAGCTTTAGAGTGGGCAGAGACAAATGAAGGATGAAACATATAGCAGTCAATTTTCCAATTTATTGACTTCAGTGCAGGTGGAGAAAACAGCTGCTTGCAAAGGAGGCTGCTTGGGTTTCTGCTTGAACTGCCTGGCAGATCATTCTACATGACCAGGTCATTCCTCACCTCCTCCCTACTACCTCCATACAATTTCAAACAGAAATTAACTGACTTTTTAAAGTGAGGCATCCTCTGGATAAACAAAATTGCTATCTTTTTCCATGTTTTAATCTATCAAATTGGCAAAGATTCACATTGATGTGCTCAGCCCAATTCTCGGGAAGGGGAACCTGCCAGCTAAAGGTAACTCTAAAGATATCATGGAGTGGGGCTGGGGCACCTGGCTAGCTCAGTTGGTGCAGCATGCAATTCTCGATCTCAGGATTGCTGAGTTCAAACCCCATGTTGGGTGTGAAGCCTACTTAAACAAATAAGTAAACAAAAATAGGAGGGCTATCAGGAGGGGGGCTTCTGATCAAAAGCATCAGATCCTTGAGTGTGTCTCTATTCTCTGCCCCAGCATTTACAGGTCTGGGAATTCACACCAAGAATCAACCCAGAGTACACAGCAAGATTTAGGACACAGTGCAGTTTGCTGCAGCACTGCTCCTAAGATGGAAAGCTAGGACAAAACTTCAATTCCAACAATAGCAAGTTAAGTAATAGACTATACCTCTTATGACACAGTGGTAAACTCTCATCACAAGTGAACCTGAAAAAGGCTATTTGGGGGCGCCTGGGTGGCTCAATCGTTTAAGCATCCAACTTCAGCTCAGGTCATGATCTCACGGTTCATGGGTTCAAGTGCTGCATTGGGCTCTGTGCTGACAGCTCAGAGCCTGGAGCCTGCTTCAGATTCTGTGTCTCCCTCTCTCTGCTCCTACCCCACTCACACTCTGTCCCCCTCTCTCTCAAAAAATAAAATAAAGACATAAAAAATTTTTTAAAAAAGAAAAAGATTATTTGAAGATATGCAAAAATGTCCATGATGTTAGAAGTAGAAAAATACAGTGTGATCCCATTTTATAAATACATAAGTAGACTGAGGGGCATGTGCTAACACAGACACAGAAAAAAAGGACCTGGTGGAAAAAAACTAAATGCATTTGGGTGCTGTGGAGGGTAGAATTAAGAGGATTTCATGTTCCTTGTTAAAATGGATTAAGTACTATCACTGATTTTAAAAGAACATTTGAAGAAAACCCTCCCACCACACAGTCAGCAAGGATGAGCTTTTCTATATTACATCTAGGCAGCCATCTCTGTAAGCTTCCCAGAATATGATTCATTACAGAGTGTCCATACTCAGTAAGCACTTTGTTCATCTCTAACTTCATGATGGAACAACAGGATGGATTCTACCGAAAGGAAGGCATTTTGGGATGGTACATTCCCCAGTGATTCCGGCCTCCTGGTATTTGTGACCTGTGCAGTCACAATGAACAGGTCTCATATGTGTAACCAATAAGATATTGCAGGAATGACAGTGTATAACTTCGAAAGATAGGTCTCTGGGAGGAACCAGTTGTGAGGACATTTGAGTAGCCCTGTAGTAAAGTCCACATGGAAAGAAACCAAGACCTCCTGCCAACAACCAGTACCTGCCTCCCAGCCTCCTGAGGACCACACAGAAAGCAGGCCCTCCTGCCTTTCCTGTTGACACTGACTGTAACTGCACAAGAGACCCCTGACCAGAACCACCTAAATGGTCTAAACTGACCTGCAAGAAGCTGTGAAAAATGTTTATTGTCAGGGCGCCTGGGTAGCTCAGCCGGTTGGGCGTGCAACTTCAGCTCCGGTCATGATCTTGCGGTCCGTGGGTTCAAGCCCCGCATCTGACTCTGTGCTGACAGCTCAGAGCCTGGAGCCTGTTTCGGATTCTGTGTCTCCCTCTCTCTCTGCCCCTCCCCAGCTTGTGTTCTATCTCTCTCTGTCTCAAAAATAAATAAATGTTAAAAACAAAAAGAAAAAGAAAGAAAACCCTAAAGACTCCACCAGAAAAACTACTAGAACTAATAAATGAATTTTAAAAAATGTTTATTGTCATGTTGAGCTGCTGAATTTGGAGTAAGTTGCTACACAGCACCAGATAACAAACACAGATGGTCTGACTTACAGTATGACCCATGTGACCCAAACAGAATTAACTTTGCAGGGGCTGAGGCTGAGGGTCCTTCACCAGCATGGCTACAGGTGGAGGCCAGGAAGGAGGTCTCTGCACAGGCACGTACGCTGCTCAGCCAGAAGCTCCAGTGAGAGCAGAGATGGGGATACATTTCTATCACCAATGTCTAGGGCTCCTCCAGTGACACCGGGAAGCCAGCTAACTTCCAATATGACTTGAAACATTCTAACTGGGGAAGTAGAAGAGGGATACTACCTCCCCCAGAGGAGACCACACCTCATCTTGTCAACAAAGAGGAATTCCTAATCAATCCAGGGGTCACAAGATCACACAGAACTGTCACCCCAGATTACAGGCAAAACCAGAACGGATGACTGTCCACAAAGGAACCTTGAAATGGTGCATGCTCATTAGGACTTTTTGATGTTCACTTCTGAGGTCCTCCCCAGATAAATTATTTTTAATTCTCAATATTATGATATAACCATATTTTAAGGGACTTGGGATAACTGCAATCTCTATGTAATGTCACAAGCAGTTTGTAATTCAAGCAGCATTTTTTTCCATTCCCCATCCTACCTGGGGTTTCTCTAATCATAAACTATTGGTGATGATCCTAGGATTGTCAGTTACACAAACACTGTTAGCAATCACTGGAAATCAAGATAACCCAGGCTTTCAAGTCAATAAAATTATTACTGATTAAAATATTTCAACAGCAATAGTTTCCACATATATGTATACCATCAAATCAAGTTAGTAAGCTGGAAAAAAAAATCACCAAAGTAGGAGTGAAGCACCTTTGATATAACTCTACATGGAAAACACAGAAATTGAGCAATGCAAATAACAAGAAAATACAGAAAACCTGAGACATTTAATTTGGCAATTTAAGAAAGGAAACTAGGGAGGCACCTGGGTGGCTTAGCCGGTTAAGCATCCAACTCAGCTCAGGTCATGATCTCACAGTTCATGGGTCCGAGCTCCATGTTGGGCTCTGTGCTGTCAGCATGGAACTTGGAGCCTGCTTCAGATTCTGTGTCTCCCTCTCTCTCTGCCCCTTCCGTGCTCATTCTCTCTCTCTCCCTCTCTCTCTCTCAAAAATAAACAATAATAATAATAATAATAATAATAATGAAGAGTTGAAGAGCTCTTTTGAAATAATAAGTGACAGTATCTCAAAGAAACTACACTTTTTTTTTTTAAATCAACTGAGATAAACATTATTCTATGAAGGTCAAGAATCTCAAACTTGACAAGAATAATTTTCATCACTCTAGACCTTTCCGTTTATGTTAAATAAGAGTAACAACCTGCTAAGAATTAAGTCCCTCCCAGCCTCTCCCCCAGTAACATCTGAAAATGAATAACAATCACAAAAGAAATATGATTCCTACATATGCCCTACCATGTGCTATGACTTGTACCATTTTTCAGCCCAGAAACAGTTTAACATTTTATTAACTCTAAAATGCAATTTATACATTCAATGCAATCCCAATCAAAATTACACCAGCATTCTTCTCAAAACTAGAACAAACTATCCTAAAATTTGTATGGAACCACAGAAGACCCTGAATAGCCAAAGTAATACTAAGGAAGAAAACCAAAACGGGAGGCATCACCATCCAAGACTTTAGCCTCTACTACAAAACTGTCATCATCAAGACAGTATGGTATTGGCACAAAAACAGACACATAGACCAATGGAATAGAATTGAGAATTCAGAATTGGACCCAAAAGTATACAGACAACTAATCTTTTACAAAGAAGGAAAGAGTATCCAATGGAAAAAAAGCCTCTTTAACAGATGGTGCTGGGAGAACTGGACAACAACACGCAGAAGAATGAAACTAGATCATTTTCTCACACCATACACAAAAATAAACTCAAAATGGAGAAAGGACCTGAATGTGAGACAGGGAACCATCAAAACTCTAGAGAAAGCAGGAAACAACCTCCTTGACTTCAACTGCAGCAATTTCTTCCTTGACACATCCTCAAAGGCAAGGAAATCAAGAGCACAAATGAACTACTGGGACCTCATCAAGATTAAAAGCTTCTGCACGGCAAAGGAAACAATCCATAAAACTAATAGTCAATCGACAGAATGGGAAAAGATAGCTGCAAATGCAATATCAGATAAAGGGCTAGTATCCAAAATCTATAAGGAACTCATCAAACTCCACACCCGAAAAACAAACAATCCAGTGAAGAAATGGGCAGAAGACATGAACAGACACTTCTCCAAAGAGGACATCCAGAAGGCCAACAGACACATGAAACGATGTTCAGCATCCCTCCTCATCAGGGAAATACAAATCAAAACCACACTGAGATACCACCTCACGCCAGTCAGAGTGGTGAAAATGAGCAAATCAGAGGACTCTAGATGCTGGCGAGGATGTGGAGAAATGGGCACCCTCCTATACTGTTGGTGGGAATGTAAAATGGTGCAGCCCCTCTAGAAAACAGTGTGGAGGTTCCTCAAAAAATTAACAGTAGAACTCCCCTATGACCCAGCAATAGCACTGCTAGGAATTTACCCAAGGGATATAGAAATGCTGATGCATAGGAGCACATGTACCCCAATGTTCATAGCAGCACTCTCCACAATAGCCAAAACACGGAAAGAGCCTAAGTGTCCATCAAGAGATGAATGGATCAAGAAGATGTGGTTTATCTATACCATGGAATACTACATGGCAATGAGAAACAATGAAATCTGGCCAATCTGGTCAACATGGATGGAATTTGAGGGTGTTATGCTGAGTGAAATAAGTCAGGCAGAGAAGGACAGATACTGTATGTTTGCACGTATAGGTGGATTAGGAGGAACTTAACGGAGGAGTTCCGTTAAGGGGAGAAGAAGGGGAAAAATAGTGGGGGAGAGGGATGGAGGCAAACCATGAGAGAGTCTTGAATGCCAAGAACAAACTGAGGGCAGATAGGGGTGGGGGGGGAGGGGAAGGGGGTGATGGGCATGGAGGAGGGCACTTGTGGGGATGAGCACTGGGTGTTATAATGGAAACCAACTTGACAATAAACTATTTTTTAAAAATTTAAATATTTAAATTAAATTTAAATAAAATAAAAATAGAAAAAAAATGCTTTAGGTGGGTACAAAATACCAAAACAGAGAAAAAAAAAAAAAGATTGCCCAACTGATCTCAAATGGTTTAAGATATCCCATAAAAATGAAAGTCCTACTACCATCCAAGAAAACCTCAGAATTTCAACTTAGGACTTAAACATACTAGACAGATTAAGCAGCCTGGCTCTCAATCAATTAACACTCACAGATAATAACACCGTGGAAACCAGGTGGCACTCTGGCAATAAGCTACCCCCCAGGTACAAATGACATCTGGTAACTTGTTAACTCTTTTGGCAATTCATTAATTAGACAAATGTTACTGAATGCTTGTTATGGACTGAACAAGTCCCGTGCAACGGGAAAAGAAAAATAAGGCAGAACCCTGCTGGAAAACAGAACATGTTCACTTTCTGGCTCAGAATCAAGAGGCATCTATATCTAGGAAGTTCGGATTATAAATTGAGCAACATCTGTCTGGCTTACTGTAACAAGCATTTTCTGTACAATTGTAATGGTACAGCCCCAAATCAGCTCATGTATCTATTAACTATAGAAGGAAATTTGCTAGACCACAAGATTCGTCTTTACCACTTCCAATGATGATACTTGTTGACTTATTAGGTGTCTGCTTTAGGTTTAACTAATGGAGCTCCCCCATCTACCTAAGTTTGTAAAAGGGCATAGAAAAGGATTCAAAGAGTAAAAGTAGTAAAGAAGCCTTAAAATAATCCTTTCATCTTTAGAGACTTTCTCTGAATCTAAAATTCTTCAAAATACTGAGCTATGTTGTTAGTTTACAAACCTGGTTATGAAATAGCAATTTGGAAAGTATATTTTGACCCAAATATGGAAACAAATCTGTTTTGAAAGTTAGTACTGATAACCTTTCCTATGAATGCCCAAATTAAAAGAACCAAAGATAATCACTGGATTCTTAAGCTACAGCATAGGGACCAAGCTCATGTCCAAGTCTGAAGTCAGTTCAAAGGTATTGGAGTTGTGAAGGCTTTAATTGGTTCATAAGCTCTCTCTAAACAGGTTGATAATTTTCTTTCTTTTTTTTTTTTTTTTTTGAGAGACAGAAGGGGAGAGAGAGAGCATGAACACGAGAGGCAGAAGGAGAGAAACAGAGAATCCCAAGCAGGTCATGACCTGAGTCAAAATCAACACTCAACTGACTGAGTCACCCAGGTGCCCCCAACAACTTTCTTTTTAAATTTTGCCAACCTTAAAACCCGATAACTTGGCTTTTTGCATTCTCTTTTTAAATTTTTTTAAACGTTTATTCCTTTCTGAGATAGAGACAAAGCATGAGCCAGGGAAGGACAGAGAGAGAGGTAACCAAAACAGGCTCCAGGCTCTGTCAGCACAGAGCCTAATATGGGACTCTAACTCATGAACCCATGAGATCATGACCCAAGCTGAAGTGGCCCAACTGACTGAGCCACCCAGGTGCCCCAGCTTTTTGCATTTCCGAAAAACAAACAACCCAGTGAAGAAATGGGCAGAAGATATGAACAGACACTTCTCCAAAGAGGACATCCAGATGGCCAACAGACACATGAAACGATGCTCAGCATCCCTCCTCATCAGGGAAATACAAATCAAAACCACACTGAGATACCACCTCACGCCAGTCAGAGTGGCTAAAATGAGCAAATCAGAGAACTCTAGATGCTGGTGAGGATGTGGAGAAACGGGCACCCTCCTACACTGTTGGTGGGAATGTAAACTGGTACAGCCCCTCTGGAAAACAGTGTGGAGGTTCCTAAGAAACTAACAATAGAACTCCCCTATGACCCAGCAATAGCACTGCTAGGAATTTACCCAAGGGATACAGAAATGTTGAGGCATAGGAGCACATGTACCCCAATGTTCATAGCAGCACTCTCCACAATAGCTAAAACCTGGAAAGAGCCTAAGTGTCCATCAACAGATGAATGGATCAAGAAGATGTGGTTTATCTATACCATGGAATACTACATGGCAATGAGAAACAATGAAATCTGGCCATGTGTGCAACATGGATGGACCTTGAGGGTGTTATGCTGAGCGAAATAAGTCAGGCAGAGAAGGACAAATATCATATGTGCACGTATAGGAGGATTAGGAGGAGCTTAACAGAGGACCAAGGGGGAGAAGAAGGGCAGAAATGGTGGGGGAAAGGGGGAGAGGCAAACCATGAGAGACTCTTGAATGCTGACAAAAACTGAGGACTGGTGGATGTGGGGGGGAGGAGGGGTGGGCATGGAGGAGGGCACTTGTGGGGATGAGCACTGGGTGTTATGTGGAAACTAATTTGACAATAAACTATTTGTAAAAAAAAAAAAAAAAAAGCCACCTTTTAAGGTGGTTTGACATTTTGATTGCTACCGAATGTTCTACTGACTATACATGGAAAGGTTTCTGCATTCTGGCCCTGGGTTTTCAAGACTTGATTCCTTCCCTCAAGTCTCTTTCCCGGCAAAGCTTTCCCTGGCATCCTCATTACTTCTTGGGACCAGGTCTGGAAAGGGCCAATGGGGTTGCTCTGCTCCAATGACCCACAGATCCTTTTTTTTTTTTTAATGTAAATATGAATGTCCTGCAAGTCATCAGAAATTAAATAAGCAAATACAGTCACAACCAAAATATTCCTTTTAAAACATCTGTTCTAATAACAACCAATTAAAGTGAGGACAGAACCCACAAAAAGTAAAACAAAGAACTGTGTTGGTGCTGTTTTTATTGCCTTGTGCAATAAATAGCACAGGAGTATGCTATCCAGCTTACTCTGGCTTCAGTCTCTCGGTTATATAGTCGAAGCTTTAAAAAGTAGCATAACTCACAGTGCAATCGGCCAAAAACATTAAGCTGTTCCACGTTGATCAAGATGGGATAAAGGCCTTGAGAAATAATGAAAAGGAGGCCCTTCACCAGGGAGTTCAACTCATTCGTTCATCATATGGATCAATTAAGACCTCTGCATAACCCTGGATTCTTTACAACTGCAATGTTTTAAACATTTTTTTCATTGAAATGTTCTCAATTAAATAAGCTGCAAAAGTAAAAGAATAAAATTTAAACAGTAATGAGACCAAGGTCTCAGAATAAAATAAATACCAGAGAATGAGAAGGAGCCCCTCAGTCTAAGAATGTCATGTGAGGGGACAGCCTCTCCCTGTCCTCCTTCCTTCGTTCTAGAAAGCAAAAGAGGCCCCTATACTCTGTAGATGCAAGTGCACTTACACAGTAGACTGTTTCAGCACACTGCGAAGGAAGGACAAAGCCACGCTCAGTTCCTCTTTCCATGAGGCTGTCAGCCACTGCTAACCCAAGAAATCTGGAGCTGGTCCACACCAAAAATATTAGAAAAAATGATGTGAAATAATTATGAATACTACCAGAACCCCAGACTTAATTTTCCTATTAATAAATAATACTGATGATGATGCCAGTGTTTTCACTGTCCCAACGTACAGAAACCTTAGAAAGTGTCACGACTGGCTTCTTTGTCTTTTCTTGGTTAGTTCAAAGTGAGCCTCTCACAGGCAGCATCAATGCCAAACAAGATTGGACAACTAGAAATACTGTGTTCTCATGCAGTGACACAAAGCTTTATCTTGAGTAACGACTTTCTTTAGGGCTCTAATAGAAAGCAAATATTTGTCTACTGCCTGCTCTGTGCACTGTCATGGGGACTTTGGGGAGATTTCTAATTCTGCTTCTCTTATGGAAGAATTCCTAATTTAACTGCAGAACAAGGGATGAGCTCTTCAGAAATCAAATGCAAATGACTTACATTTCAAGGCAATGAAAGTGCTAACAAATGGCTGTAAGTGCCAGCACCATACATACACAGATAAGACAGGCCTGCCATTCAAATGCAAAAGCAAGAGACACTCTCCTGCAAGAAAGGGGGAGCAGAAAGAAGGTGCACTAATTTGCAGCCAAGTAGGTGAAAGCGTTTGAGCACAGTCTAGTAGGCAAGAAAAGAAGTGTGTGCTCTTGCTGACAATTCCTACAGGGAGCCTGGAGACCCAGACCTGTGCTGGGCTCAAGTCTGATCTTTACCTCACAGAAGTGAAGGCATCAAGGACTTGTAGAGAGGACTACTGTGATCAAAGTGCTGAAGAGATATTAATCAAACCCTGGTATGCAAGACACAGTACAGAAAGAAACCCCTGGCATGCAGACTCATTGGGGGCATTTAGAACAGTTCCAGTGTGAGACGAGAAGTGAACCCAGGTTCAGCAGAGATACAAGAAATGGAATTTATGGGTCATCTGTGCCTCCCGTGAGAAGGCTCGGGTGAGTATGATAAGACAGTGAAGCATTGACAGCAGCCTCACACTGTAACTGCTCCATCAACACTAGCCACTAATGCAGTTTTAATTATGACTAAGACATTGACAAACAGGCCCTGGGTACGGATGAATAACAGGAGGCCAGGGAAGAGGGGCAGGTGCCAAGAGCCCGAACCAGTGACAGATCATAAATAAAGCAGGAAAAGAAGAACACAGCAGAGGAAATACCGAGACTGACTTCCCAGCAGAACTACCTGGCTTCGTGAAACATAGGTCCAAAGCTCAGAGTTATTGGCCTGAGAGAGGAGGGCAGCACCAAGGACAGACCTTCAACCACATGAGATGACCCTGCCCACTAATGCCCAACCCCAGAGCTGTGGCTTCTGGGCTCTGTAACCAAGGGCTCCCCAGAAGCGGCCTCAGAGACACCCCTGCCACTGCCTCCTGCAGAAACAGCTCTGCGCCCTGTCATCTCACTATCCTAGTCCCCATGTCACACAGCAGCTCGTTTAGGTGTTTTATTGCTGTTCAGAATATAATTACATGTCTACAAAGGGGTCCTCTACTAATAAAGTTTGAAAACAAGTGTTCTGTGAGTATCCCTGCCTAACTACTAATGAGGATGAAGCTGAGCCACCCCAGGTGAGCCGCGCCTCTCAAAGACACTCGTGTTCTAGAGGGGGACTCTCCACGCTTCCAAGACGCTCGTTAGCCAGAACTCAGGGAAACAGTATCTGAAAACAAGGAGCCACAGCTGCAAAAATGTTCAATTCACTAACATTAAAGCCGAGAAGAAAACTCTGCTGACCTCATATTCCGCTATAAAAAGGAGCAGCAGAAAATCTGGAAAAGGGCAAGTAGAGTTCTTTCGGTTTCCTCATAAAAGAACAGGGAGCAGTTCAGAAGAGACTGTGGTCTGTGTAAAAACAAGACGCTGTAGCTCATTTCACTCAGCAATTCCTCTGTGACTCCAGACACAGAAGAGCACCGACTCTGAGAGGCACACCTCAGTAATAATTACTGGAGGGCTCTGTTCCTATGCCGCTGACCACTGACAGTTGGAGCTGTGGCCGCCATGAGCTGCTGGACTCCCCCACAATGGGGGCTCTGCTGACAGGCGTGGTTCAGGTTGATTTTACCTGACAACTAGGAACCAGAAATGATAACACTGTCCCAGTGCCGTGCTCCTGGCTTCCTTGTGTCTCAACAACACAGAACTTGGCTTTCCTTCTTCAGAGCTTAGCATTTCCTTCCAAAATCCTTACTGAAAATATAACTGCCTGCTCTTTTCTAGAGCTGAGACTGACCTCACTGTTTACAATTTGTGTATTTCACATGCTGGCATCCAATAACCAGAAATTCAAGAAAATTCAAAACTCAAAATAGCTTGCCAAAACATACCCTACAATCAGGTATCACTCAGCACCCATTTCTATAGCAATATCCCAAAATGTGTGTTAAGTTTCAAAACAAAATTCAAAAACAGATAATAAAAACTTGTACTACAGACATCTGGTACCTCAAGAAATATAAACACATGGACAAACATATGTCATTCTATTCAAGAAGATTTTAAGAACCAAACACAGACATTTGTAATACTTTCAGGAAGCTATGTTAAAAGTGATGCTTCTTGATTTCTTATTAAAAAGAACTGGCAGCCTCAGGCTAAATATATTAACAGTACACAGGTGTGAATATTTTAATAAATTGCCCTGGGCACCTGTGTACCTGAGAGCATTTCTTAGTTGGGACATATCAATCATTCTAGCTTAAAGTAGGTATTTATTCACTCCCCACATATCTGACCAGGGCTTTCTGCAGGTTGAGGACTGTGCCTGGTACCAGAGATGAGATGGCAAAGAAAGACCCCTTGAGAGGCCTATGTGTGGGCAGGCCCATCCTGGTGGGGACAAAAGAGACAGTACTAGGATCAAAGGGAGTGCTGGAGACTTTCAATGGAGACCCGACAGGCATCAGACCCTGTAGCCAAGAATACTGATTTAGGTTAAGCAATGACAAGTGACTGGCATCATTAACGAGGCAGATGGGGTTTAGTTTAGGTAAGGTAGATAGATCCATGTCACAACTTGCTGAAGATTACCTGAACACGTGGTAGGGCAAAGAATGAGTGCACTTACCTGGTGGACAAACATTTAATAAAACACCTAGTGTGCCAGGCAGGATCCCACCTGCTCTTTAGTGCCATCCTTCCAGAGGAACTGATAAGAAGGCAACTGTCAGTAGGGCAGAGCCACATTCAGTTAACCAAGCTTCAAAACCTCCTCTCCGCCTGGCCCCTCAGCTCTTGGAAGGCTTGTCGGGGCCCTGGGACAGCTGCAGTCTCTTGTCCAGGAGGAGCTGAGCCACGCTTCAACTCTGCAGCCCCTTGCCGCTTCCCAGAACACCTGCTGCTGGCGAGCAGCAGGCCCTGGTTTGATGGGTGCCAGCTGCTGAGAGCACACTACCTGAAGAAATCGTGCTGCAGAACTGCTGCTTTGATGAAATGCAACAATCTGATGGGCTAGGTACACTTCAGGAAACAAGAGGTCTGGTTTTCTTTTGAAAGGAAAACTACACAGATCCCCTCGGCATCTCCACCACCCCAGTCCACCTTCACTTCCATATCCACTTAGTTAGTGTGCTTTCACACCTGCCAGAAGTCCGGGATCTTAAGCAACCACAAGTGCCTCACACTGCCAAGTTCAGCCAGAATCCGTGTGTTTTTGCCTCCTGGGGTTACTTAAGGAATAGCAGCGTCTCTTTTTCCTACACCTCTCACAATCCACACACGGAAATTCAGTGCAAATCTCTTGTTCCCTTCATCTCTGGGTTTGATTTATAGAGGTTGGAAACTAATGTGCTTTTTGGCTCATGTAATGAGAAAAATCCTTTGATTAAACACACACAGTAATTCATTTTTGAGCGAAACACCATTATTTTCCAAGCAGTTGTTTTAAAAGAAAATTAAATAGACAAAGTACAATTACTAAGTATATCAAATTCTGCTGAAGGATGACAGACAGTGGGAAGAAAACTGTACTAAGAAGATGGCAGAACCAAACTAAAAATCAAATGTGGGGGTGCACGGTGGGGGAAGACACTAATTTTTCTTACAGAAGAATCCCAGATAATTAGGTTGCCAGATTTAACAAAATAAAGGATGCCCGGTTAAATCTGCACTTCATATATCACAAGGGACACGCTTACACTAAAAAAAATGATTCATTGTTTATCTGAAAATCAAAGTCATCTGGGTGTCCTGCAACTCTACAAATAATACTGTAATACAAATAATATTTGTAATACTACAAATAATGTAATACTTCCACCTCTAGAAAGTGGAGCTTAATCCTCCTAAACCGCTTTGAGGTAGCTTATGCTACAGGATTCACTTTGGAGAACTAAAGAGGGAAAGGGAAAAATAGTTATCACTACAGTGGAGAGACCTGGCCAACGCTACATCAGCCAGGTGATCAAGGTTCATGTCACTGGGGATGTCACATGGGTGTCACAGATCCCCTGATATGATGAGAAGGACACTTCACCTCTGTGATGCTTTTCCAAAAACCCACAATCCCAGTCTAATCACAAAGTAGATGAGACAAACCCAGATTTGAGGCCATTCTATAGGATACCTGGCCAGTACCCCTCAATGTCAGAAATGGTCACAGACAATAAAATGTAAGGTGGTGCCCTGGGCTAGATCCTGGAACAGAAAAATGATACAAATGGAAAAACTGGTGAAATCCAAATAAAATCTGGAAGTTAGTTACCAGCAATGTGCCAATGCACACACATACACACACAAACACGTATACGTGTGTATGTATATATATATCTATATACACACACACACACACACATTATATATACATGTATATACATATATGCATTTTATTTTTATAAAATCAAAATAAATGAGAGGGTGTCAGAAAAACGTTTTCAAAACTCTCCAGCAAAACACAGGGAAGAAATTAACAAAACAAGAATAAAGTATTGATAACAATAACAAAAAAACATTTAAATAAGGGTTTTTTAAAAAAGGAACAGAGCAAATAGCAGAAGACTATGACAAGAAACTTGCCACTGGGAATACTGTAGGTGTCACCAATCCACGTTATCCTCTGTCCCAAGTAGGCCCTTTACAGGGCAACCAACCATCCCAATTCGCCTGGGACTGTCCCAGTTCTAGCACTGAAAGTCCCACATCCCTGAGAACTGCTCAGTCCTGGGAAAACCTAGACCTCTCAGTCTCTGTCTCCGTGTGTGTGTGTGTGTGTGTATATGTGTGTGTATATGTGTGTGTGTGTCTTGTCTGTCTCAGGTGCACATGCACACACAAATGCATACACACAAACACAAACACACAATGGGCTGAGTTAAATACACAAAAAGTTGGGCCAGAATTAGTTACCAGTAACTAAAAACTATTTTCTTATTAGTTACTAGAATCCAGGTAACTAATTCACTTTTACAGAAAGCTCTAAAATAAAACACCCTCTCCTCCCACCAATCCACTTACCACCACTATATATATTTACCTAATATCAGGCCTAGAAAGAAAGGAATTCCTTGCCATAATCTGTAAATGCAGAGTACCACCTTTTCCTATGTCCTTCCTCAGCCCTGGCACTTCTACCAGGGAAAGAGTCTTGGGAAAGGCCATCCTATAAGCAGTCAAGCTATGTGGAGATAGTGTGGTTTACTGTGCACAAACCTGAACAGTGAGATCTGGGATTTCTCAGGCCTTGTGTAAAGCGTCAACACCGCACCGGGTCCCACTACTGCACCAGACATCCTGACACTGAAAACAGATGCTCGCAGCACACAGACTGAGGCACTTTCCCATCTCACACCTGCACTTGGAAATCTGCCATGTAAGGAGTCCAATGATAAGCTCCGAAAGTAACTAAAGAATACTGGTGGCATACCAATGACCATGCTTCATTGATCACCAGAACAACAGCAGCTAGTAAGTACTGACCGAGTACTATGTGCCAGGCATGTAACTGGCTATGACCCAGCAGAAGGAGCCAGGTCATAGCTGGGGGCAACAAGGACTTTGAGAAGAAAACTAAATTATGTTCAAAGGATTGCTACAAAGTCAGATTTACACATTTTAAAACATATAAAATGGAGATCAAGGCACTGTCCCAGAATGACAAATCCAATTTAAGATCCTGGATGGGATCTTGGATTGGATCCTGGAACACAAAAGGGAGACTAGTGGGGAAATCAGGGAAATTATAGCAAAAGTTGAAGATTACATCAACTTTGTACTTACTTCAACATTGTACTAATGTTCATTTCTTGATATATATTTCTTGATATATATATATATCAATGTTCATTTTCTTGATAGCTTTTGATAACTGTGCTATGTTCATGTAAGATGTTAACATTAGGGAAAGCCAGAAGAAGGTAGAAAAACTCATTACAAGTTTTTGTAAAGTTTTTTACAAGCTTTCTGTAAATCTAAAATTATTTCAAAATAAAAGGTTAAAAAGATACTTTTGCAAATAATATGCAAGAGATTATAAAAATAAGCTCTGCAGACAAGATGCATTCTTTTGTAAAGATACTTCAAAGTTACTGAAAAGACTGAGAATTGACTTTTGTTTTTAATTTCAGACTACAAAGTACACCTTGCAAACAAAGGCTGCAAAGGATGGGTACCTTCATCGAACACTAAAACTGACATTCTTCAGGAATGGAGGTACCAATTGCTAAGAACATTTCACTTTGTTATCAAAGCTACTCATGTTTTTAATTCAGAAGCATCATTCAGAGTATAGGTAACCAAAGTGAACAAGCCAGGATCTTCCTAGAACTCAATTTGTCACTGGGGACCCAGGACCTAAATGAGGGGTAGTGGTAGCCCCCTCTGGGGTCCTGACTTTGGACCCTGTCAGGAAGGAATCTTCAGCCATGTTGGCCTACTGTGCAAAATGCAGGGTGTAGGAAGGGATAAGAATACTACATGCCAGGCACTGCGCAAGACCCTTCCACCAAAGCACCCTGCAGAGGAGACCCGCCCTTGTTTTACAAACCAAGAGGAGCCCTCAGAGAAACTGAATGACCTGCCCAAGGAAGAACTACCAACACTTCTAAGCCTGATGTGAATGCAGGTGTGACCCCTGAGGCCAGGGGATACCTGAGAATGGCTGCCCCAGTGTGACCCTGGTCACAAGGGGCAGTTGCTGGGGGCTTGTGGGGTAAGCCGGCTACCACCAAGGGGCTGAGTGGGCACCAAGCCAGCATAGGTCTCCTGAGTACAGTGCTGAGGTGTGCCAGGGCCTCTATGAAAGCACTCAGTCGTGGAAGGTGACACCAGGCACAACTGCCAACCCTGCCCCCAGCTCCAGGACCAGCCTTCCTCTTAGTGGTCATCTATCCTATTGGTAAAAGATGTGAGACACATACTCCCAATGACACTCACTAACTTATAAGTTATATACACCTTCTGTAGCATTCACACACTAAAGGCATCATAAAATAGTCCTAGAAATAGACATCTTAAAAATGAGATATGTATAAATAAAATTGGTAATATTTACTTCCCATACTCCAAATGGCTTTTTCCCCCTCACAGCCCACTCTGAAGGCCATTGGCTTATTAAGTCTGTAGCCCCTCCTGCCTGTGTGCCCAAGTCTCCCTTACGGAGAAGGAGGTAGGGGAGGTGGGATGTGCCACAAGTGGGGATTCTAACCCAGCTCCAGGTGCTCCAGGGAGGGTGAGACCTACAGAACATCTAAGCAGACCACCACCAGCAGCCCTTGTATCACACATCTACCTTCCAACCCCAACACACTCCACACCTCTACCAGAGCTATAGACTGAAAAGCACACTGAGCATGTCATCTGCCTGAGTAAAATCCTTCCAGGACTCCAGGACTTTGAAGATAAAATACAAAGTGCTTAAAACAGTGTCCAGAGCCTACACCAGGATCGCCAGCCTAATCAGTTGCGCCCACTCCTAGCTATTCCCCCTGGTCTTCAGACCAGCTTGCAGATTCAGGACCGTGCTGTGGCAGCAGCCTCCAAGAGGGCCCCAATAACCCTTGCATCCTGGTACCCAGGCCCTTATGTAGTCCCCATCCCCCTCACAGTAGATACAGCTGGCCTATGTGGCCAAGAGGACATTGTCAAATGACAGTCTGGGGCTGCCACTGCATGACACTGTGAAATGACAAGCAAGGCTAGGTCACAGAAGACACTGCAGCTTCCACCCTGCTCTCTCTTGGATCACTTGCTCTGGGGAAGCTGGCAGCTTGTTGTGAGGACGGTCAGTCATGCAGTCCTAGAAAGAGGCATCAGGAAAGGAGCTGAGGTGCCTTGCCAACAGCCAGTATCAACTTGCCAGCCATGTGAGGAAGCTACTTTGGAAGCAGACCCTCCAGCCCCAGTCAAGCTTTCAGATGGCCTGACATCTTGACTGCAACCCCACTACAGATTCTGAGCCAAAACCGCCCAGCTAAACTGCTACTATATTCCTGATGCTCAGAAACCATGTAAGATAATAATAAATACTGTTATATTAAGCCACTAAGTTCTGAGGTATTTTGTTACCTAACAATAAATACCTAATATGCTGTGGTCTCTCCCTGTGTCTTTGCAAAAACCTGTCCCTCACCTTGAAAAGTCCTATGTCCTTCTCACTTACCCATACATATATCCTCCCTCCTATTCCCTCCTTCCATCTCTCTCTCAAATATACCCTACTACACATACGACAGTGTGCTCTGCCATAGGACCCTGGACACTCCTCTCTTGGAAAAGCTCCTGAAATAGGCTAGAATTACCTGTTTCTCTCTGCTGGGACACCGGGAGCAACTTCTGGGCCGAAGTACTCTGCAAAGACACTACAGCCAGAAATGGTGGCTGGAGAAGCGCATGCTCACCCACCACTCCTAGCTCTCCAAGAAGGCTGAGCTGCAATGCATCCACTGCTCTGAGATCTTCATTGATGAGAACACATCCACAAAGCCCACACCAACCATAAACATAAGTGCTCCATGTGCCCTGAGCAGTTTGCCTCATTGAAGGGCATCTACTGCCACCTGGACAGCCACTGGCATAGCAGCGTGACTCCAACAACCAGAGTGCCAGTCCTGACCACCTGCTGGGCAGGGTGGCCTACATGAGCAGCACGACACCAGACTCCAACACCTCTGTAGAGCACAGCTCCACCCTGGACTCCACACTGAAACCACTGCAGGATGAGAAGAAGTTGCAGAATAACGGATAGGGCTGGTCCAAGGTGGTCTATAGCTGCCTTTCTTGCTCTAAGCAGGACTTCAACAGCCTGACCAGGCCCTGCACAGAGTCTTAACACAGTAGATACTCAAAGAATACCAAATCAATGAAAGGATGCCGGGATGGATGGATGGACAGATGGACAAACAGAAGGATGGACGGATAGACAGAGAGATGATGGACAGGAAGTCAGGGAAGTATGTGGGGGAAAGGTACCAGATGTGGACTCTTTCACTGAAAAGCGTTAAGAGCTTCAGTGGCCCAAATGAGGGTGCCATTATTGCAACAGCTTTGGCAAGGGCAGGAGAAACAACTTCCAACCAACTTTATATTAAATACTATATTTCATCTACAAAGAAATGACAAGCCATTTTCTGAGTCTGATCCCCTAGCCCAGTCTCTTTTGCAGTACTGCATCGCTACGGAATCTGGGCCCTGCCTTAGAAGGACACAACAGCATGGAGCTGAGTCCCAGATACCCATGTTGATCAGAAAGCCCTAGCACAATGGGCAAGAAAATGGCCAGCCTGCTCCTGATTGAGACATCTTCAAGAACTTACTTTCGGGGCGCCTGGGTGGCTTAGTCGGTTAAGCGTCTGACTTTCATTTAGGTCCTGATCTCACAGTTCGTGGGTTCAAGCCCTGCATTGGGCTCTGTGCTGACTGCCAGCTCAGAGCCCGGAGCCTATTTCGGAGTCTGTGTCTCCCTCTCTCTCTGACCCCACCCCCGTTCACGCTTTCTCTCTCTCTCTCTCCTAGAAATAAATAAAAATTAAAATTTAAAAAAAAAAAAAAAGAACTTACTTTCTTAGGCTGGGAGGTGGAGACACTGTGTTCACTGTCTTATTCCTTCTTATCTGTCTTAAATAATTCATACTAAAATTTTTTTTAAATTTTATTTTTAATGTTTTATTTATTTCTAGGAGAGAGAGAGAGAGACAGCGTGAGCAGGGGAGGGTCAGAGAGGGAGTCACAGACTGAAACAGGCTCCAGGCTCTGAGCAGGCAGTCAGCACAGAGCCCGACGCGGGGCTCGAACCCACGAACCGTGAGATCATGACCTGAGCGAAAGTCGGACGCTTAACCGACTAAGCCACCCAGGCGCCCCTTAGTAAAATATTTTTAATTGGAAAAGAACATACAGGATATGAGCTCTGGTCACAGAAGTTCTGTTCTGATGTATCTCTGAAAAAACATTTTGTTTTGTTAAATGTAATGATCAATTCATTCTCAAAGACATACAGATCAAAGTATTTACTCAACTGTTTTATGGTTACCTTTTATGAAACTTTTCTCCCAACTGAATCAGGAAAACAAGACTCCTTCTGATGCCAGTCCTTTTCTTGTCAAAGGAAAGGCCACTCCTCAGAGGGGTTAGCAACGGCCTAACCTGAGTAGGATAACAAAGGGCCAGGGCACTGAGAGGACAAGACCAGATGACACAGCCAGAGACAGCATTCCTGCCTGAGGCACAGCCCCCTCCCCACAGCCCTGGACCTTTATTCCCCATTTTGATACACAACAAAAGCAATAAAAATGACCTCAAGATAAGAGCCATAAAAACAGTTAATTTATCAGTAATTTTAGACTCCCTGGGCCACAATGTAATTATCTGAAGCAGCTGTATCAGTTCAACAATGTGACAGGAAAGGCAGAATTAACCAGATGGTCAGTTTATATCTGTTTAAAAGCAAAGTAGAACTAAAAATGGGAGAGGGTATAATTTGACTTCTTTCCTATTCTTACCTAATTTGAATATCAGTACAAATAGGCCAGCCTCATTTTTTAAAAAAATTTATTTCTTTTGAAAGACAGAAAGAGAGACAGAGAGAGAGAGAATCCCAAGCAAGCTCCATGCAGGCTTCAACCCCATGACCACGAGATCATGACCTGGGCTGATATCAAGGGGCACCTGGGCAGCTCAGTCGTTTAAGCATCTGACTCTTGAGTTTGGCTCAGGTCGTGATCTCACAGTTCGTGAGTTCAAGCCCCACATCAGGCTCCATGTAACTGACAGCGGGTAGCCTGCTTGGGATTCTCTCTCTCTCTCTCTCTCTCTCTCTCTCTCGATCTCTCTCTCTCGATCTCTCTCTCTCTGTCTGCTCTACCCCTGCTCGCGCACGCGTGCTCTCTCTTTCTCTCAAAATAAATAATCTCCAAAAAAAATTTATTTCAGAAATGAAAGAGGAGAAAT
Source organism: Proteles cristata cristata (assembly GCA_017311185.1). Lineage (NCBI taxonomy): Eukaryota > Metazoa > Chordata > Mammalia > Carnivora > Hyaenidae > Proteles > Proteles cristata. The sequence continues at coordinate 161,236 of JAESUZ010001396.1, forward strand.
AACACCCAATATAACAGAGATACAGAGGATTATAAGAGAATATTTGAAATATTCTAATATATATCTAAAATTACATGCCAACAGATTAGACAACCTAGAAGAAATGGATAAATTCCTAGAAAAATGTTACCTCCCAAAACTGAACCAAAGAAATTAAAAATTTGAACAGATCAATGAAACTGAATCAGTAATCAAAAAACTCCCAACAAACAAAAGTCCAGTTGCTGTCTGCAGCAACACAGGTGAATTCTACCAAATATTTAAAGAAGAGCTGATAACTTCTTGTCAAACTATTCCAAAAATAGAAAAGGAACAAAAACTTCAAAATTTATTCTATAAAGCCAACATTACCCTGATACCAAAGCTAGAGACACCACAAAAAAAGAGTACAGGCCAACATCACTGATGAACACAGATGTAAAAATCCTCAATAAAATACTAACAAGACAAATCCAACAATATATTTTTAAAAATCAGGGGCGCCTGGCTAGCTCAGTCAGTAGAACATGCAACTCTCGATCTTAGGGCTGTTAGTTCAAGACCCATGTTGGGGGTAAGGTTTACTTTTAAAAAATGTATGTATAAAAAAATCATTCACCATGATTAAGTGGGATTTATTCCTGGGATGCAACAATGGTTCAATATTCACAAATCAACCAACATGATAACTCCCATCAAAAGAGAAATGATAAAAACCATATGGTCATTTCAGTAGATGCAGAAAAAGCATCTGACAAAGTACAACATCCATTCATGATTAAAACCTTCAATAAAGTAGATTTAGAGGGAACCATCTCAACATAAAAAAGGGCATATATTAAAAGCCCACAGTTAATATCATTCTCAATGGTAAATACTAAAAGCTTTTCCCCTTAAGATCAGGAAGACAACAATGGCCACTCTCACCACTTCTGGAACAACACAGTAATGGAAGTCTTAGCCACAGAAATCAGACAACAACAACAACAAAAAGGAATCCAAACTGGTAAGGAAGGGGTACCTGGGTGGCTCAGTCAGTGAAGCATCTGACTTCAGCTTAGGTCATGATCTCACAGTTCATGAGTTCAAGCCAGGTATCAGGTAAGCTCAAGCCCTGCTTTGGGTGAGCTTGTGTCCTGCTTCGGGTAAGCTGGAGCTCCACTTCAAATGAACATGAGCACTACTTCAGGTGAGTCCCACTTCTCTCTCTCTCTCTCTCTCACTCTCTCTCTGCCCCTCATGAGACTCTCTCTTGCTCTCTGCCTTTCACTCATTACCCTCTCTCTTTCTCTCTCTCAAAAACATCTGACCTTTTTTTAATGTTTATTTTTGAGAGAGAAAGAGAGAGGCAAAGTGTGAGTGGAGTAGGGGCAGAGAGAGGGAGACACAGAATCTGAAAAAGGATCTGAGCTGAAGTCAGACAGTCAGCCACCCAGGTGCACCCTCCCCCAAAATTTGACTCTTGAAGGGCACCTGGGTGGCTCTATCAGTTAAGCATCCAATTCTTGATTTTGGCTCAGGTCATGATCTCATGGTTGGTGAGGTTCAAGCCCTACATCAGACTCCATGCTGACAGTGTGGAGCTTGCTTGGGATTCTCTCTCCCTCTCTCTGCCCCTCCCCTGCTCATTCTTCTCTCTCTCTCTCTCTTTCTGTCTCTCTCTTTCTCAAAATAAATGAATAAAATTCCAACTCTTGATCTCAGCTTAGGTCTTGATCTCAAGGTCATGAGTTCAAGCCCCACACTGGGATCCACACTGGGCATGGAGCTTACTTAAAAAAAAAAAAAAAAAAAAGAATTGGTAAGGAAGAAGTCAAATTTTCACTCTTTGCAGAAAACATGACACCATATACAGAAAATCATAAAGACTCTACCAAAAAACTGCTAGAACTGATAAGTGAATTCAGTAAAATCGCAGGATAAGAAAAAAAAAATCAATGTACAGGGGCACCTGGATGGCTCAGTTGGTTGGGCAGCCGACTTCAGATCAGGTCATAATATCACAGTTTGTGGGTTCGAGCTCTGTGTCAGGCTCTATGCTGACAGCTAGCTCAGAGCCTGGAGCCTGTTTCAGATTCTGTGTCTCCCTCTCTCTAACCCTCCCCTTCTCACGCTGTCTCTCTCTCTCAGAAATAAATAAAACGTTAAAAAAATTTTTTTAATAAGTTTAAAAAAATCAATGTACAGAAATTGGTTGCATTTCATACACCAATAGTGAGGCAACAGAAAAATTAAGAAAACAATCCCATTTATAACTGCACCAAAAATAATAAAATACCCCAGGAATAAATTTAACCAAGGAGGTGAAAGACCTATATTCTGAACACTATAAAACACTGATGAAAGAAACTGATGACACAAAGAAATGGAAAGATATTCCATGTTCATAGATTGGAAGGACATATATCATTAAAATTAAGTACTACCCAAAGCAATCCACACATGTACTATAATTCCTACCAAAACAGCAACAGCATTTTTCACAGACAAAAAACAAATAATCTTAAAATTTGTTTGAACCACAATAAGACCCTGAATAGCCAGAGCAATCTAGAAAGAGAAGAATAAAACTGGAGGTATCACAATCCCAGACTTCAAGGTATACTACAAAGCTATGGTAATAAAAACAGTATGGTACTGGCATAAAAACAGACACATACCAATAGAACAGAATAGAAAGCCCAGAAATAAACCCACACTAACATGTTCAATTAATCTTTGACAAAGGAGGCAACAATATGCAGCAGGAGAAAGTCTCTTCAACAAACAATGTTGGGGAAACTGGACAGCTACACGTAAAAGAATGAAACTAGACCACTTTCTTACATCATACACAAAAACAAACTCAAAGTGAATTAAAGACCTAAATGTGAGACCTGAAACCATAAAAATCCTAGAAGAGAACACAAGCAATAATTTCTCTGACACTAGCCATTATTTGCTGAAAAATCAACAGTTTTCTAGATATGCCTCCTAAAGCAAGAGAAACAAAAAAGCAAAAATAAACTATTAGGACTACATCAAAATAAAAAGCTTCTGCACAACAAAAGAAACAATCAAAACTGAATGGGAGAAGATATTTGCAAGTGATATATCTGAAAATGGGTTACTATCCGAAATATATAAAGAACTGATATAACTCAACACCAAAACACAAATAATCCAGTTTAAAAAATGGGCAAAAGACATAAACAGACATTTTTCCAAAGAATACATACAGATGGCCAACAGACACATGGAAAGATGCTCATAATCAATAATCATCAGAGAAATGCAAATCAAAACCACACTGAGGTGTCACCTCACACCTGTCAGAATGACTATAATCAGAAACACAAGAAACAAGTGTTGACAAAGATGTGGAGAAAAAGGAACACTCGTGAATTGTTGCTAAGAATGCAAACTGGTGAAGCCGCTGTGGAAAACAGTATGGAGGTTCCTCAAAAAGTTAAAAATAGAATTACAGTATGGTCCAGTAATTCCACTATGGGGTATTTACCCAAAGAATATAAAAATACTAATTCAAAAAGACATTTACAACCTTATGTTTATTGTAGCATTATTTACAATAGCCAAAATATGGATGCAACCCAACTGTACATCAATAGATGAATGGATAAAGAAAATGTAAGACACATCACACACACAGGGGAATATTAGTCAGCTATACAAAAGAATGGAATCTTGCCATTTGTAACAACACGAATGAATCTAGAGGGTATAATGCTCAGTGAAATAAGCCAGTCAGAGAAAGACAAATACCTTATGATTTTATTCATATGTGGAACTTAAGAAACAAAACAAATGAAGAAAGAGAAAAAGTAACAAACCAGCAAACAGACTCTTAAATATAGAGAAAAACTGGGAGTCACCAGAGGAGAGGTGGATACAGGGATGGGTGAAATAGGTGAAGGTGATTAAGAGTACACTTACCATGATGACCACTGAGTAAAGTACAGAATTGTTGAATCACTATTCTATACCTAAAACTAATACAACACTGTATGTTAATTATACTAGAACTTAAAAAATTATTAACTTTTTAAAAAAGTCTTCACCAGCAGGGCACCTGACTGGCTCCATCAGTAGAGCATGTGACTTGTAATCTCAGGGTCCTTAGTTCAAGCCCCCCGTTGGGCATGGAACCTACCTTTTAAAAAAAAGTCTTCACCAGCTTGCTCCCACCATGGGCATATCACAGTTTCCATTTTCCTTGTACTCTTATCAACTGATAATATTATCCATATTTTATTTTTACCAATCTAAACACACACAACAATGGGATCTTATAATCTCCATTCCCTGGAACACCAGGAACATCTTTTCAATTCTTAGAAGCCATTTGTATTTCATATGGTAATGGCCTGAAAATAGCCTTTTCCCAGTTTCCTAAAGACCTCTGGCCTTTTTTAAATTGATTTGTATAGGCTCTTTATGGGTTTCAAGTACTAGTCATTTTTTTGTAGAAAAGAAAGTATTTCATAAATGGATAGATATACCATGTTTATGCATTAGAAGACTCAACATAGTGAAGTTAACTACTACAAAGTGATGTACAGGCTTAATGCAATTCCTATCAAAATCCCAGCTTACTTTTTTGTAGGTAAGTTTATTCTAAAATTTAAAATGGAAAGCACAAGCCACAGATTCAAACAAGTCTAGAAAGGAGAATAAAGTGGAAGGAATCACTATGCCCAATACTAAGGCTTACTATACAGCTAGAGTCATCAAGACAGCATGGTAATGGTGGGGGGATATGCACCTAGGTCAATGGAACAAAATTAGAGAACCCAAAAATGGATCCACACAAGCAAGTCCAACTGATTTTGACAAAAGTATAAAAATGGAGGAAAAGACAGCCTTTTCAAAAAATGGTGCTGAATCAATTGGACATCAAAAAGCAAAAAGAAAAATCATTTACCCTAAAGATGGGTGAACTAAATTTATGTCCTCCTGGCTGTGATATTATGCGATACTTTTATAATATATAAGAAAACTGGTGAAGGGTATGCAGTATCTTACTGTATTATTTCTCACAGTTGCATGTGTACCTATAATTACCTCAGTTAAAAACTCAATTTAACAATGTTGCAAATAGGAGACAAGACTTTGGAAATCATTACCATGATATGCTTATTTGTACAAATGCAGCTGATGTTGTGAGGGAAAGGAAGGGAAGGGGAAGGGGAGGGGGAGGGAAGGGAAGATGAAAGAGAGAGAAAGAAAAAAGTTGAAAATATTCTCTCCTAGTCTAACTTTATTTTTTTGATTATCAAATGATCCTTTATTGAAATATTTTCCTTTGTAGTTCCTAACTAACTGAACATTCCTCTGCACCACTGTAATGTCATCTATGATGTTAGGAGGGTGGTGACCATCAGTATTGCAGCCCAGTGACTGGGTAGTCCCCAAGATCTCTTTAATGGTTCCAGAGAGCTCTCTAGTTACACATCAGTGCTGCATCTGTTGGTCAATGTTGGCAATCTCATTGTAAGTGAACTGTCCACAGTGCTTAATGTTTTTCTGCTTCTTTCTGTCTCTTGGTGGTTGCTTCATTATCAAGACAGAGGCAGAATGTATCACTTCATCCTGGGCCTGTCTGTTCTGAATGGTCAGTTTCACTATAATTCTCAGACCCTTCCAATCACTGGCTGCCTTGGTGATGTCATCACTAACCTTTTTTGAAGAGAGACCAGGGGCCAATCTTGGGGGCCAGGGCAGATGTGGCACCAATTCCCCAACCAGTGCACCTCAGGAATATGGCTCTGATCTCGTTGGGGTTGAACTTAGGCGGGTGGTGTCAGATGAACCCGAATTCAGGACAGCCGAGGAAAGTTGTACGTTGGCCTCCTCCAAGGCAAAAGCCAAAGACTCTCCTAGTCTAACTTTTTTATCTTCTAAATTACTTTTTTTTCAAGTTTTGTTTATTTAAGTAATCTCTACACCCCATGTGGGGCTCAAGAGTCACATGCTCCTCCGACTGAGCCAAGCCAGGCATCCCTATCTTCCAAATTTCTTTATATATAAAAAGGGTTACTTTTATCCAGTCAAATTTACTTCTCTATTTGTGTTTCCTGATTTTATCTGATTTTCGAATGCTTTGCAATCTTCTTAAAGTTGCTAAAAAGAGCATCTATTTTAAAAAGTATTTTATCCTAGGGGCGCCTGGGTGGCTTAGTCGGTTAAGCGTCCGACTTTCGCTTAGGTCATGATCTCGCGGTTCGTGGGTTCGAGCCCCGCGTCGGGCTCTGTGCTGACTGCCAGCTCAGAGCCTGGAGCCTGTTTCAGTCTGTGTCTCTCTCTCTCTCTGACCCTCCCCTGCTCATGCTGTCTCTCTCTCTCCTAGAAATAAATAAAAATATATAAAAAATAAAAAATAAATAAATAAATAAAAAGTATTTTATCCTAAATAAAGAGGTCTTTAGAGGTACTGCTTTAATTAGCCATAATAAACCCTATGAAAGATAATAAAATTAAAGAAACCTAGGCAAGACCTTAAAAGAATGACATTTATGTGATCTCAATTTCAGGCTTAAATGATACGACAAGAAAAGAGAAATTAAACATCATGAATAGAATGGAAAAAGCACATGTACAGGTACTGCTCAGGAAAGAGGGAGGAAAGATTCTATAAAGCCAGGTAACTATCAGAGCACCCCATTCCCCGCCACCCATATCAGCCTCAGCAGTCACAGTGGAGGCAACAGGGCCAAGAGTACAAACCAACCCCAGGCACTGCTTTTGGTCAAGTTATTCAACGCCTGATTCAGGATCTGACCCGTCACAGAAAGATGTCTGTTCCATTTTTCTTGTGGGAGACACAAAAAGACCTTATTTTGAAATTGTAGATTTTTAAGAAATTGGCCATGCACATTTGAGTTATCTGTACTTATGTGTGTTCTTTTTTTAAAGAACACATTCATTCAGATGTCCCAGACATCTTAAACAGCATTATAAATAACAAAGTTCCATTTTCAGTGCCTAAAATATGCCAGATGACAGTCCGAGTGCTTTATCTACTTTCTACGAAGAAGGCTGATTAACCTATCCAAAGCCACACAGTAAGGCAGTGTTGAACCTAGTCCCATGTCTCAGAGTGCTACATCTCAAAGTGCAGGCTCATGTTAAACCACACAGTCACATCTCCAACTGCTAACCAGTGTCCCAGCCTTAAGTAAGTGAGCAAGCTAGATGTACCAAAAATTCTTTCCTTGATATTAACATGGGCTACATTAATAATAAATATTATCTCTTGGGGCACCTGCATGGCTCAGTCAGTTGAGTGTCCAACTCCTGCATGTATACAACTCCATAGCAAAGGAAGTAATCAACAAAACTAAAAGGCAACTGACGGAATGGGAAAAGATCTTTGCAAATGACGTATCAAAGGTTAGTATCCAAAATCTATAAAGAACTTACCAAACTCAACACCCAAAAAACAAATAATCCAATGAAGAAATGGGCAGAAGACATGAATAGACACTTTTCCAAAGAAGATATCCTGATGGCCAACAGACAGATGAAAAGATGCTCGATGTCACTCATCATCAGGGAAATACAAATGAAAACCACATTAAGATAACACCTCACACCAGTCAGAGTGGCTAAAATTAACAACTTGGGAAACAACAGATGCTGGCAAGGATGTAGAAAAAAGGGAACCCTCTTGCACTGTTGATGGGAATGCAAACTGGTACAGCCGCTCTGGAAAACTGTGTGGAGGTTCCTCAAAAATTAAAAATAGAACTACCCTATGACCCAGCAATAGCACTAGTAGGAATTTATCCAAAGGATAAAGGAGTGCTGATGCATAGGGGCACATGTACACCAATGTTTACACCAGCACTTTCAACAATAGCCAAATTACAGAAAGAGCCTAACTGTCCATCAACTGATGAATGGATAAAGAAGATGTAGTTTATATATACAATAGAATACTACTTGGCAATGAGAAAGAATGAAATCCTGTTGGGGCGCCTGGGTGGCTTAGTTGGTTAAGCGTCCGACTTTCGCTTAGGTCATGATCTCGCGGTTCGTGGGTTCGAGCCCCGCGTCGGGCTCTGTGCTGACTGCCAGCTCAGAGCCTGGAGCCTGTTTCAGTCTGTGACTCCCTCTCTCTTTGACCTTCCCCTGTTCACGCTGTCTCTCTCTCTCTCCTAGAAATAAATAAAAAACATTTAAAAAAAAAAAAAAAGAATGAAATCCTGCCATTTGCAGCAATGTGGATAAAACTGGAGGGTATCATGCTAAGTGAAATAAGTCAGTCAGAGGAAGACAGATATATGTGGAACTTGAGAAACTTAACAGAAGACCATGAGGGAAGGAAAGGGGCAAAAATAGTTATAAACAGAGAGGGAGGGAGGCAAACCATAAGAGGGTCTTAAATACAGAGAACAAACTGAGGGTTGATGGAGGGGGCAGGGGAGAGGGGAAAATGCATGATGGGCATTGAGGAGGGCATTTGTTGGGATGAGCACTGGGTAGGTTGTATGTAAATGATGAATCACAGGAATCTACCCCAAAACCAAGAGCACACTGTATACACTGTACGTTATCCAACTTGACAATAAAATATATTTAAAAATTTTAATAAATACATAAATAATAAAATAATAAATACTACCTCAGAAAAACAGAAGCATATATTTTTAAGTCAATCATGTTTAAACTGTGGGATAAGAAAAACAAACATTATCAATGAAATGAAAAGACAACCAAATGAATGGGAGAAAATATTTGCAAGCCATATATAAGGTGTAAATATCCAAATTACATAAGAAACTCATATAACACAACAGAAAAAAAACTCCAATAATCCTGTTTTGTAAATTGGCAGAAAATCTTTAACAGGCATTTTCCAAATGCCCAACAGGTATATGAAAATAAGTTCAACATGACTAATCATCAGAGAAATGCAAAGTATAACCACAATAAGATATCACCTTACATTTGCTAGAATGACTATCATCAGAAAGACAAGAGATAACAAATGCTGGTGAGGATGTGGAGAAAAGAGAACCCTTGATGGTGACATGGAAACTGATATAGCCATGATGGAAAACAGTATGAAGGTTCTTCAAAAAGTTAAAAATAGAAAAAAAAGAACTATCATATGATCCACCAACTGTACTTCTGGCTGTATAACCGAAGGAAATAAAATCACTATCTTGAAGAAATATCTGCACTCCTATGTTAATTACAGCATTATTTATAATAACCAAAACACAGAAAGAACCTAAGTGTCCATCAACAGATAAATGGATAAAGAAAGTGTGCTATATCTATCTCTATCTATATATCTAGCTAGCTAGCTAGCTAATGTATTATTATTCAGCCACGAAAGAAAGAAAGAAAGAAAGAAAAGAAAGAAAGAAAGAAAGAAAGAAAGAAAGAAAGAAAGAAAGAAAGAAAGAAAGATCCTGCCATTTGCAACAACATGGATGGACCCTGAGGGCATTATGTTAAATGAGTAAGTTAGACAAAAACAAATACTGTATAATAATCTCCTTGTATGTGCAATCTAAATTAACCAAAATATGTATAAAGGGGGTAGAATGATGGTTGCAGGGGTTAGGGAGTGGGGGAAATGGGGAGAATGTTAAAGAATACAAAATTTTCAGTATAAGATAAATTATGAGGATGTAATGTATATAGCATGGTGACTATATTAACAATACTGTTCTATAGACTTAAAAGTTGCAAAGAGAATAATCTTAAATGTTTCTACCACAAAAGAAAACTTATAATTCTGTGAGATGATGGAGGTGTTAATCTCAATTTGGTAATCATTTCACCATATATATGTGTATTTAATTATTACACTGTGCACCTTAAACTTACACAATGTTATATGTCAATTACATCTCAGTAAAGCTGGAAGAAAAATGGAGCAGTTGGTGATTCAGTTGGTTAAGTGTCTGACTTCAGCTAAGGTCATGATTTCCGAGTTCATGGTTTCTGGCCCCATGTCAGACTCTGCTGACAGCTCGGAGTCTGGAGCCTGCTTCAGATTCTGTGTCTCCCTCTCTCTGCCCCTTGCCCCACCTTCTCTCAAAACTAAATAAACATAAAAATAAAAATAAAATAAAATAAAATAAATCTGGCAGAAAAAAAGCAAAACAGTAAAGTCATGAATTCTCTCTTCTTATACTCCTACTAACCAAATTACCCGTGTATTTGTCCGGGGTTGAGCACAAACTACAAATCATTAGCAGCCAATGAAAAATGAAACTGGATGGCACAATTCATTCATTTCAGAAAAAAAAAAGTTAAATTTCATCAACAGTTTCATGTATTAAAATCTACTGCAAAGACATAAAACATTACAAGCATTTGTTAGAAATTAAGTATAAATTAAGTATAAATTATATATATACTTATATAAATAAGTATATAGAAAAAATATCAATAATAGTTTGATATTTAGACCTAAAGTTAAAAGCTTTTTTATAAACTTTAATTGTTTTTACTAACTATCTCCATTGTGGGGCTCAAACTTACAACCCCAAAACCAAAAGTCTAATGCTCTACTGACTGAACCATCTAGACACCCCTTTACAGTTAAATCTTTAAGATACACATATCCCAAAGCTTTAAGCCTTCTCCCTGGAATGCTCTTCCCCCAGATAATCCATGTAAAGGTGCTTAATAATAATAACTTTGTGTGGACAGGCATAACACTAGTGAGCAAACCTTACAGCAAAACACTGAGCACCAAATATTTATGATAATTCAAGCTTTTCCCACCTGTAACATGGATTTTTAGAAATCTTTGCCTCACTTTACATTCACTTTATAGCCATTTCTCTGATGTCTGTCACTCAAATTTCAGGGACCATAGCCCACACATTCAGCCACAAACCTCATAAACCACCACTAGACTGAGGCCCCTGAGTGAATTCTTGCCTCCCCACAATGAAAGAACAGAAGAAAATCCTTAGATTTGAAACACTGATCTATGAAAAGAAGTCAGAGGCAAACATTTGGGACAGGCCAAATGGTAATGGCAAACAGGGGAAAGGCCCAATCCTAGATGGAAAGGCTCTGAAGAAAACTCCAAATGGACTTGTCACTTGGATTTAAACTTCCTTACAGAATTATGAAGGTTACCCACTCACCCCACCCCCACCCCCACCCCCCACCAAGCCCAGGGCTTTGACCTTAGAGCTCCTCATAACAAAAGTACTTGTAGTCACTGGTATTTCTACCCAGCAGAAAAATAAATAAATAAAGCTCAATCCTAAAACTAGAAATCCTAAAATTTCTAGTCTGAAAAATACCTCAGTTGCTTCCAGGTTTAGGTACTGAACAAATCTCACTGCATTTTAAAACCTCCTCATATCACAATTAATATTTCCATAACATACTGAATAATTCATGTACCCCTCACACTCAACTTCATCCTTTAAAACAGCTCATGAGGTCCACAGGGCAGAGATAATCATCCTCTTTGACCCCCATGACAATCTTGCAGGCAGCAGGTCAGTACTGGATTTCAAGCCTCAGACTCAAAATCTCTACTTCTGCCTACCACACTTCAATGTTAATGAGGTCCATTTTCAAAATTTTCTTTTCTTTTTTTTTGAGAGACAGAGAGTGTCTGGATGCGTGTGCGCGCGCACGCGCGCACACACACGTACAAGCAGAGGAGGGAGGGAGAGAGAATCTCAAGCCTCCAAGCCTCAGAACAAAGCCACGAGAACCAAATCTCCAATATTACATAATTGTAATTAATGTTCTTTTCAATAAATGACAAATAGAGTGTTACAGAGCCTTGTCACTTCTCCATATCCCATTGTGGCAGCCAGCCTCCAAGACGGCGCCTGAGAATTTTTGCTTCCTGGTATTCAGGCCTTGCGTACTCCCTTCCCACAGTGAGTAGGGCTGACCTGTGTAACCAACATATACTGTGGAAATAATGGTGTGTAACATGTGATCCACCTTGCTCTCTCTCAAACTGTTTACCCTGGGGGAAGCCAGTTGTCACATTATAAGCCACATCAAACAGACCCATAGGGAGGCTCATGTGGAGAAGAACCAAGGCCTCCCACCAGCAGCCCAGCCCAAACTGCCAGTCCCACGGACCAACTTGAAAGCACATCCGCCAGACCCAGTCAACCCTTCAGATGACTACAGAGCCAACTGATAACTACAACCTCACAAGAGACCCTGAGCCAGAACTACCCAGTGAAGCTACTCCTGAATCCCTGACACACAGGAAGTGTAGGAGATAGTACATGTTTATTGTTATTTTAAGCCATTAAAGTTTTGGGTAATTTGTTGCACAGCAATAAAGCACTAATATACCCCTATTTCTTTACAAGATTCTAGGCACTCAGCAGACTTGAATTTAGGCAACAGTCAGAATGATTTTCTACTGAATGATCCAGACTCTCTCAATCTGACCCTTCTCTGTCTAAACCCATATTTGGGTAACCCAATTAATTAAGGTCAGAGATGCTATCTGTAGCCACAGAGGAGGTTATGGAAAAGTGACGATTAAAGCAGTTTAGGTCATATTTATCTTAAAAGTCCCCAAGACTACTGGGGGTTTTTTGTCTACTGTCTAATAAATAAAGTCCTTCCTTCTCCTGGTTTGAACTGGCATATCATCAACAGAGGAGTAATGTATGAACTACAAAAGGTCCAGTGCTAGGTTACATGTTACTCAGCAGTGTGGGGCCTGTATTCGGGTACTTGGGGGATTCTCAGTTCATCCTGCTCATCTATAAAGTAAGAGACACCAGTTAACAAAGACATACCACCTATGGGTGAGGAGGATATACAAACAGGTATATCCTGTTGAGAACAACGCTGGCTTTAATATTGATACCATTGCCTTTGACAAAATTCAAATAAGACCTGTAGATAAGTATTATATCCATGTTAATTTTCTGGTTTCGATCATTATATTATGCTTATGAAAGATACTAATGTTAGGGAAAGCTGGGTAGGCACTCTGTGTACTATTTTCACAACTTTTTAAAATAGTAGTCTTCCCTTATCTGAGGTTTTCATTTTCCATGGTTTCAGTTATCCGTGGTCAAATGTGGTCATGAAGCAGATGATCACCCTTCTGCTGTATCATCAGAAGGTGAATAGTAGCCCAATAATACATCACAGTGCCTACGTCATTCACCTCACCTCATCACATAGGCATTTTATCGTCTCACAACACGAGGGTGTGTACAGTACAAGATATTTTGAGAGACCACATTTACATAACTTTCATTACAGTACATTGTTATAATTCTTGCTACTGTATCATTAGTTATTGTTGTTAAGCTCTTACTGTGCCTAATTTATAAAGTACATACAGGACAAAACATAGTATATGTAGGGTTCAATACTATCTGCAGTCTCAAACATCTATTAGGGATTGTGGACCGTATCACTCACAGATGTCTACTTCAAAATTAAAAAGTTTAAAAATTACAATACATTTAAAGCAACAACAAAAAAGAATACTGCCATTAAACTGTAAGTAACACTACATCCATTCCTTGAAAGGCTCTGATGCCAGTCTTACAGAATGTACTTGGAAAGGCTATGCCAACACGGTCATGAGGAAAGTCTAGCTTGATTTCAAACCACCCTAAAGAATTCCCTGGTGGGCATACTTCAAGTGTCTGGGAGTATATTACATTTTATGTTCTCAGCCTCGCATGGAACGATACAGATGGGAACATGAGCAGAAGTGATGCATAGAGTTGATGAGGTGACTCTTACCCTCTCTTCTCCTGCCTGGGAGGCCAGCTTATAAGCTGGAGGGAGCCTAGACCCCCAAGTCAGCAAATGGAGTAGATCCCCTTCCAATTCACGTTATACTTTGGTGAGATTAACTCTGAGTTAAGCCACAGAGACTCTGAGTTTGTGTGCTATAGCAGCTAGCAGTTAAGATAATCCCAATAAAGATATTTCCATTCAGAAAATAATGACCTAGGGGCACCAAGGTGGCTCAGTTGGTTAAGCATCCAACTTTGGCTCAGGTCACGATCTCACACTCCATGAGTTCGAGACCCGCATTGGGCTCTGTGCTGAGAGCTCAAAGCCTGGAGCCTGCTTCAGAGTCCGTGTTTCCCTCTCTCCCTGCCCCTCCCCCACTCATGCTTGCTTGCGTGTGTGTGCGTGCTCTCTCTCTCAAAAATAAACATTTAAAAAAAGGGGGAAAAAATGACCCATGACCCAGAACTTCTAAGAAAAAGGCAAAATTGCTAAAATTTGATCAGGTTACAATAATATCTTCATAGGGAAGAATGAAAATATCCACGCTTCCTTTGTATTTAAGTGTTCCTTCCACTGTCCTACAGAAATATTCACACAAACAGGCAAAGATTTACATACAACCAAGTTTACTGCCACAATGACTATTTGTGTTAGGAAAAAAATTAAAACAAACTAAATCAAATAGGGAAGAAGACAGCAAATAAGGAAAGACAGTCATTCAGTGAAAAATTCTCTGTGGTCCCCACAGCAGTCCCTCTGATGTGTGTTCTGCCCTATACCTCTCTACAAATTCAACCAGCAGGGCTCACAACCATGCCATGCACACAAGGAACACCAAAGAAATGTGAATTTTCAGTAATGGATGATAGTCACTGATACAGGATGATGACTACACGGAGATTTGTTATACTATCCTCTCTATGTGAGTTTGAAGTTTCCTACAGTACAAAATTTTAAAACATGTATTTCAGAAAAATTGCCGTAATTAAAAATGACTAATCCTTGTAATAAATAAAAATTACGATGTTCACTAAAAGAGGCAGGAAAACTAGGAAAACTAACCCAGGCAAATAAAGCAATTAGTCTAGTACATCAGTTGCTAGAATGAGCTGCTAGCTGATTAACTCATTAGTCTACTATAATCACTCACATAAATTCAGTGGTAATCGAAGCTATTTGTATCTACATTAACTTAAAAGAGTTCCTGAGCTTATCTGATAAACAAAGATATTGAATAGGCAGCATTCCCAATGGGCCCTCATTTCCTACACTGTACTATAAACCCTCAATTTCAGGGTTCTTGTCTTGGTGTTACTGAAATTAAATTTAAATATGATTATCATAACATAGCTAAACATCCTAATAACCAAAACCCTCTTTGAAATAACTTCATAATCTAAATTAAAGATTAAAATAAAATGCAGAAGCATGATCTATATACATGTATTCATTTTCCAAGCCATGATTATTTTTTAAAATAAAAATGACAATAATAATAATAATACAATCTTAACCAAAAGAACACTGTTAATACTGAGTAATGTTCAAAAAACAAGGTTTTTTTTTTAACAGTGTAAGACACTTATTTGCATATGTATACAACTGAAGCTTTTCTTATTAAGCTAACCTTTTACTAAACAAAATTTTTTCCAGTCTGTCAAACTCAGACAATACCTCTGACTATGAGATAAAGAGGTTCTGGAGGCAGGCCCATGACTCCCAGAGCTCTGGCCTGGAGAAAAAAACCACAGAATGGGTAAGCTCCAAACAACAGCTTTACAAGCAGGGACTTTGGTCAATACCATCCAACCTCTGGGGATAAAATGGAACACAGAGACCTGTAAACCTCAGGTCTTCTGGAGTCAGCTGGGAGACAAAGCAGGACCCACTGGCCTGAGAAATTCTGAGGCTTTATTTGTTTAAACAGACCACATAATAAATCAGAAAGATGGTAGTTAAGACAATTAAGTCAGAAATCTGAGGCCAGTGCAGTCTGAAAGATTGTCTTCTGTTGCAGCGCCTGGGTGGCTCAGTCGGTTAATTGCCCAACTCTTGATTTTGGCTCACAGCATGATCTCACCTTTCATGAGTTCAAGCCTGTGATGGGCTTGGCGCTAACAGCGTGGGACCTACTTGGGATTCTCAATCTCCCTCCCTCTTTGCTTCTCTCTCTTTCTCTCTCAAAAATAAACATTTAAAAAATAAAATAAAATAAAATTTTAAAAGACTGTCTTCTGTCAGAACAGAAGGTCTCTCCTACCTAATGGTCATGTGTCATGACCTTGAACCAGTCATTTAAGTGAAAACTGAGCTGCTCCCCTCTCACAGTGCTTGTGAGGATCACATGCATGGATATAGAACTTAGAAACTATCAGTTCTCAAATCTGTTTTTATTAACAATCATAGTCTTGTATTTATTACAATCCTTCGTGTATAACAATTCCATTTTTGAAAGGCACAAGTCTACCTTCAGAGTTATAGATTTCAAAAAAGAAACCATTTCACAGTATTTCATTTAAAAAAGAGAGGGGTACCTGGATGGTTCAGTCAGTTAAGCTTGTGAGTTCAAGCCCCACATCAGGCTCTATGCTGACAGCATGGGGCCTGCCAGGGATCCTGTCTCCCTTTTTCTCTCTGCCCTTCTCCCCTCACACTCTATGTCTCTCTCAAAATAAATAAACTTAAAAAAAAAATAGAGGGGAGGGGCCAAGATGGTGGAGCAGCATGGAAATTTTCTGCTTCTCTCATCCCTGAAATGAAGCTAGATCAGCACTAAACCATTTTCCACACCTAGAAAATTGATCTGAGGATTGGTAAAATCTACATAATTTGAGCCACAGAACTCAGCAGGCACTCTGCATGGAGAGGTGAAATGGGAGAGAGAGGCGCCGTGGAGGGTAGGGAGCTTTTTTTGCTTGTAAACAGAGGACAGAGAGTGGGGTGTGAGTACAGAAAAAGTACTCCCCCTTAAAGTAGCTGGAGAGAAAGAAAAGGAGTGGAAACACTCATAAGGGACTGAACAAGAAAGAGAGAAAGGAGAAAGGAGAGGGTTTTTTAATACCATTATGCCTCTACAAACAGGGAAGCATAGAGTCTGAGACTCTGCAGCTCAATACTTGGCAAAGCTCTGGTGGGAAGAGCAAATCCCCAGGGAAAGACAGTGAGGCCAAAGGGGTCTTTGGCCCACTCAGGAAGAGACAGTCCCCTGCTGAGAGGGCATTTGGTACAGGCCAAGTAGCCTACCCATATGCAAAGGTCCCAGCAGACCCCAGAGAACAGCCACGTTTGCTGGTGTTGAAACAAGGACGTTAGGGGGCAGTGAAGTCCAGTGCCAGATGTGTATTGTGATTTACCATAATTCCTGAAACGCTGCTGCTACACAATTGTGTGACCTCTTTGTGGGGCGGTCTGGAACCTGTCCGCAGTCCCTCAGCACCTGCAGCAGTGCAGTCAAGCAAGTGTTCCTGGGGTGGGCCAGTACCTGGCTGCTGCTTGGCAAGACCCTCACCCAAAGGATCTAAGTGGGTCCAAGCCATAAGGCCCTCGGAAGTGAAGGATTTTGAGACATAGCCCCATCTGAGATAAAATTCAGTAGGGAGGTGCTGCCTGGCCAGGCTGACAGCTTGATCAGGGACAGTGTAGAAGCCAGGAGCAGACAGAAGCCAGAGACAAAGGAGGGGTGCTTGACTGCCAATCACTGAGACCACACAGTTGTGATGCTAGAGACTGGGAAACTGGGTGATACTATTTTCACCTCTCCCAAGCATGTGCATACATGCATACAGGTGCCACAATGATCTACCCCAGTAAGCCAAGCAGCACCATCTAGTGGAGAATGGAGCTGTTACACCAAACCCCTCCAAATGCACCAACCAAGCTCTAGAGGACAACCAAAAGTCTCTCCACTTGCTTAGTTTACAGACTACAAAGTGCTTCATAGTTTGACTTCTAGGGGAAACTGGATGTAATTTTATTCATATTTCATTCTGTTCGCTGGTCCACCTATTCAATTTTCTTTTTCTTTTCTTATTCTTGAATACAGAAAGAAAAAAAATTATTTTCATCTTCTGTTTTTATAAAAAAGATTTTTCTTTAATTTTTTCTACTATATTTTTTGTAATTTTTTTGTTATTCTATTTTACTCTCTTCATTTCACTTTATTCTGTGTTTTTGTATTCATTATTTTTAATTTTTAAATGTTTTCCTACCTTTTTTCTTTTTCTCTTCTTTCCCTTTTTTCTCTGTCCAATCGAGCTTCTTTCAACTAGCAGACCAAAACAAACCTAGGATCTAGCTTCCTTTATCTGACTTTTTTTGTGTTGTTTTAAATTTTAAATTTTTTATTTTTTATTTTACTAATTCCTTTTCTTTCCCCAAAATGATATAATAAAGGAATTCACCCCAAAAGAACAGGAAGAAATGACAGCCAGGGACTTAATCAACACAAATATAAGCAAGATGTCTGAACCAGAATTTAGAACTGCAATAGTAAGAATACTCACTGGGGTGAAAAAAGCATAGAAGACACTAGAGAATCCCTTTCTGTGGAGATAAAAGTAATAACATCTAGTCAGGCCAAAATTAAAAATGCTATAGCTGAGATGCAATCTCAAAGGGAGACTGCATTATGGCAAGGATGGATGAAGCAAAACAGTTAATCTGCAATAAGAAGATAAAATTATGGAGAATAATAGAGCAGAAAAAAGGATGAAAACAGGGAAAAGATCATGATACAAGACTCAGAGAATTCAATGGCTTACTAAAAAGGAATAATATCTGAATCATGCAGTCCCAGAAGATGAAGAGAGAGAAAAAGAGGAAGAATGTTTATGTAAGCAAATTATATCGAAAACTTTCCTAATGTAGGGAAAGACATAGATATCAAAATCCAAGAAGCACAGAGAACTCTGTGAATCTAACAGTCGACGAAAACTGATCATCAATAAGGCACATCATAGTCAAATTCACAAAACACACAGATAAGGAAGGAATGATGAAAGCAGCAAGGGGGAAAATGTCCTTAAACTATAAGGAAAGACAGATCAGGTGTGTGCAGCAGACCTATCCACAGAAATCTGGCAGGCCAGAAAGGAGTAGCAGGATATATTCAATGTGCTGAATTGGAAAAACATGCAGCCAGGAATTCTTCATCCTGTAAGGCTGTCATTCAAAACAGAAGGAGGGATAAAGAGTTTCCCAGGAAAACAAAAACTAAAGGAGTTTGTGACCACTAAACCAGCCCTGCAAAAAATTTTAAGGGGGACCCTTTGAATTTGAGAAAAAACAAAACAAAAAGACCAAAAAAACAAAGACTGGAAAGAACCAGGGAACACCAACAGAAACATCAATTCTACATGTAACACAATGGGACTAAACCCATATCTTTCAGTACTCACTCTAACTGTAAATGAACTAAATACTCCAATCAAAAGACATAGGGGATCAGAATAGATAAGAAAACAAGACCCATCTATATACTGCTTATGAGAGACTCATTTTAAACCTAAAGACACCTGCAGGTTGAAAGTAAGGGTATGGAGAACCATCTATCATGCTAATAGTCATCAAAAGAAAGCCAGAGTAGCCATACTTATATTAGGCAAGTTAGAGTTTTAAATAAAGGCTGTAACAAGACATGAAGGGTATTATATCATAATTAAGGAGTCTATCCACCAAGATGTAACAATTGTAAATATTTATGTCCCCAACATGGAAAACACCCCAAATATATACATCAATTAATCACAAACATAAACCCATTGACAATAATACTATAATAGTAAGGGACTTCAACACCCCATTTACAGCAATGGACAGATCATCTAAACAGAAAATCAACAAGGAAACAATGGCTTTGAATAACACACTGGACTGGATGGACTTAACAGATATATTCAGAATATTTCATCCTAAAGCAGCAGAATACACTTTCTTCTCAAGTGCGCATGGAACATTCTCTAAAACAGATTACATAATGGGTCACAAACCAACCCTCAAATCCTCAACAACATATTAGCCAACCGATCCAACAATGCATTATGATAATTATTCACCACGAACAAGTGGCATTTATACCTGGAATGCAGGGCTGGTTCAATATCCACAAAACAATCAATGTGATACATCACATTAATAAAGGAAAGGACAAGAACCAAATGATCTTCCCAAGAGATGCAGAGAAAGCATTTGACAAAACACAGCATCCTTTCTTAATAAAAAAACCCTCAAGAAAGTAAGGATAAAAGATCATACCTCAAGATCATTAAAGCCATATATGAAAGACTCACTGCTAATATCATCCTCAATGGGGAAAAACTGAGAGCTTTCCCCCCTAAGATCAGGAACATGACAGGGGATGTCCACTCTCACCACTGTTATTCAACATAGTATTGGAAGTCCTAGCCTTAGCATTCCAACAACACAAAGGAATAAAAGGCATCCAAATCAGCAAGGAGGAAGTCAAACTTTCACTCTTCACACACAACATTATACTCTATATGGAAAACCCAAACGATTCCACCAACAAACTGCTAGAACTGATCCAATGAATTCAGCAAAGTTGCAGGATATAAAGTCAATACACAGAAATCGGTTGCATTCCTACACACCAATAATGAGGCAACAGAAAGAGAAATCAAGGAATCGATCCCATTTAAATTACACGAAAAAACATAAAACACCTAGGAATAAGCTAACCGAAGAGGGGAAAAATTTATATACTAAAAGCTGTAGAAAGTTTATGAAATAAATTGAAAAAGACACATGAAAAAAAAAACATATTCCATGCTCCTGGATAGGAAGAACGAATATTGTTAAAATAACAATACTACCCAAAGCAATCTACATATTCAATGAAATCTGTATCAAAATAACATTAGCATTCTTCACAGAACTAAAACAAACAATCCTAAAATTTATATGGAACCAGAAAACTCTCCCAAATAGCGAAAGCAATCCTGAAAAAGTAAAACAAAGCAAGAGGCATCACAATCCCAAACTTTAAGTTGTATTACAAAGCTATAATCATCAAGACAGTATGGTACTGGCACAAAAACACTTAGATCAGTGGAAAAGAGAACCCATAAATGGACCCAACTAATCTTTGACAAAGCAGGAAAGAATTCTAATGGAATAAAGACAGTCTCTTCAGCAAATGGTGCTGGGAAAATGGACAGCAACATACAGAAAAAAGAACCTAGACCACTTTTTTACATGAGACACAAAAATAAACTCAAAATAGATGAAAGACCTAAATGTAAGACAGGAAGCCATCAAAATCCTAGAGGAGGAAACAGGGAAAAACCTCTCTGACCTTGGCCATAGCAACATCTTACTCAACACCTCTCCAGAGGCAAGGGAAACAAAAGCAAATATGAACTATTGGGACCTTATTAAGATAAAGCTTCTGCACAGCAAAGGAAACAATCAGCAAAACTAAAGGGAACTGACAGAATGGGAGAAGATATTTGCAAATGTCATATCAGATAAAAGGTTGGTATCCAAAATCTATAAAGAACTTATCCAACTCAACACCCGAAAAACAATCCAGTGAAGAATGGGCAGAAGACATGCATCGACACTTTTCCAAAGAAGACATCCAGATGGCCAAAAGACACATGAAAAGATGCTCAACGTCGTTCATCATCAGGGAAATACAAGTCAAATCCACAGCAAGATACCACTTCACACCAGTCAGAATGGCTAAAATTAACAACTCAGGCAACAATAGATGTTGGTGAGAATACAGGGAAAGAGGATCTCTTTTGCACTGCTGGTGGGAATGCAAACTGGTACAGCCACTCTGGAAAACAGTATGGAGGTTCCTCAAAAAGTCAAAACTAGAACTACCCTACGACCCAGCAAATGCACTACTAGGTATTTATCCAAAGGACCCAGGTGTGCTGTTTCAAAGTGGCACATGCACTCCAATGTTTATAGCAGCACTATCGACAATAGCCAAAGTACTGAAAGACTCCAAATGTCCACTGGTGGATGAACAGATAAAGAAGATGTGGTGTATCTATACAATGGAGTATTACCCTGCAATTAAAAAGAATGAAATCTTGCCATTTGTGACAACGTGGATGGAACCAGAGGGTATTATGCTAAGCAAAATTAGTCAGAGAAAGACAAATATCATATGACTTCACTCATCTGAGGAATTTAAGATACAAAATAGATGAACATGAGGGAAGGGAAGCAAAAATAATATAAAAACTAAGAGACTCTTAAATACAGAGAACAAACTGAGGGTTGTTGGAGGGGTTGTGAGTTGAGGGATGGACTCAATGGGTAAGAGGCATTAAGGAAGACACTTGTTGGGATGAGTACTGGGTGTTATACATGGGGTATATACACTGGATTCTACTCCTGAAATCATTATTGCACTATATGCTAACTAACTTGGATGTAAATAAATAAATAAATACATAAATAAATAAGGTAAGAAAAAATTATTAATTATTTAAATTTTAAAAATTAATTATTTAAACTTTAAATTTTAAATTTAAAACACCAGATCTACTACACAAAGTGAGATGGCCAATTAGAAGTTTATAAATTCAGGGCACCTGGGTGGCTCAGTCAAGCATCTGACTTCAGATCAGACTCACAGTTTGTGAGTTTGAGCCCCACATCAGGCTCTATGCTGACAGCCTGGAGCCTGCTTCAGATTCTCTGTCTCTGTCTCTGTCTCTGTCCCTCTCCCTCTCTCTGCCCCTCCCACACTTGTAGTCTCTCAAAATAAATAAATAAACATTTAAAATTTTTTAAAAAAATCTATGATTTCATGTCTAACTTTCAAACAAGCATGCTATTTGTGTTTAACTGATTTGCCTCTCACATTAACTACAAGCCTCTGATAAGTAAAATTATTCACTTTTACAAGCCACTTTAATTTTTAGAATATTTTCATTTCATTCTCAAAAATTCATACTCAACTGCTATCATATATTTGTATATATACTTCAGATTAATATTTAAGTTCAAACAATGACAATTACTGGAATCTGGCCATTGTTCTTAATTAATATTAGGTAACACAATGTTCAGCCACAACACAGTCATCCAAAGCCACATCCACAGCTGAAGGAGCCCTTTTTGCTTCAGAATGTCTCAGCCACGCTGGCGAAAATTAGACACCTCGCCGTGACTCTTCACATCGGGGGTCATGAGTTCAAGTCCCATGTCGGGTGCAGAGATTACTTAAATAAATAAAACTTAAAAAAAAAAATTAGGTTTCTATGGCAAATCAGGCAGCTTGCTCCTGAGCATCTCCCTCCCTGATCCCCAGTGCCATCTTGCCCCTCACATCTGAGGCATGCCACACTGAAGATGGGAGTGTCCTTTCAGAAGTGAGACCCAAGTGCCAGGTGGGCTAGAAAGCCTGCACCTGACAGGGCCATCCTTGACACTCTGCCCAGGGACACACTTCACAAACAAGAACCAGAAGGGTCACTTCATAAGTCCCTGAAAGGGTGCTTGCTCCTGCCCCTCATCCCTCACCACCTGCTGAGGCCTCCAGTCTACCCCTGACTTGGTCCAAAATCTTGAAGGGCCCATCCAGGCTCAGCCTGCCAGTTCCCAAAAAAGTCAAACCAGAACCAAAAGGAAAAGCACTGCCGAGGACCTGACTGACTTCTAATCTTCCCAGAAACTACTCTACCAGACTAAACATAGAAAACAGAAATGGGGCTTTTCTCTCACTGCTTTAGAGAATATTGTACTCCTACAACTATTATGTTCCAGGTAAAATTTATTGACAATCCCACATACTGCCTAAAAGTGCACTTAAATTCTAAGGACAGGGTGCATGAGTACACAGAAAAACTTAAATGCAGACCCTTTTCAGTGTTGTCCCCTTGACCCACTTCTGATGTCAGTCCCAGCTGCTGCAGACAGTTCCATGCAAGCTTCAGTTCAGTTGACAGTCAGACTCCTCAAGCAAACACCAAGGGTCTTTTCGCCTCAGAGCCTTCTCAGAAGCCATGAAATCCTGCTCATCTGCTTGGATAGCCAATGGGGACAGGAACCAGTGGCTAAAGGCCCCACCTTTCATCCTCTGAACAGACAACCCTAGAAGACATTCTGCACTCTCTAATAAGTGGGCTGGTTAAAAATAGTGCAGATACACCTCGATCCCTATAGAACTCTAAGAATCTGGTGACCCTATGCCCTAATCCTTTGGAGCAGCATTCCTGGCCTACATCCTGTGTTATGTCCCAAAAGACGGAATTCTTACCAGATCCAACTTGAACAGTGGTTCTTAGCATTAGCTGCATGTTAGAATTCCCTGGGGAATTCATCTGCAAAGTCTTGATGTTCAGACCGTTTTCCCCAAAATAACACTGACCTGTCTCAGGGTGGGACAGCCTACCCAGGGCTCACCCTCATACAGCCCCATGAGTTCTAACAATGACCAGGAGAGCAGTCTGCTCAGCATTGCAGAGAGGCCCAAAAGATGCAGTGAGACCACTCTCAAGGGGCCCTGTCCTGAAAACTTTCAGATCTTCTCCTTATCAGAATGTACTGGATACAAAGGATCCATGAAAGTCAGATACAAATAAATGGATTGTGCACCAACAAACAGTGTTTGCTTTTATGTAAGTGGACTCACAAGTATTCTTTGGAGGAATGCTTATTCATACAATAATACAGCCACTATGTTTTCCCACGTAAGTCCATATACCTCTATTGAATTCAATTTTTAAAACCAACTAGCCAGTTGCAATATCTTTCTTGAAAATCTACCTCCTGCCAATGATCTGAAAGGCTGTACCAAACTTCCCCTAAATCATTCTTTCAGGTCTCTCATCTAGTCTGCTAATAGTTTCTCTTCTGCTCTGCCAGTACCATCTGTTTTCATTACTGTAGTGTTGTAATACATTCTGATATCTAGGAAGGCCAGGATGCTCGGCGAGATTTTTTTTAAATTAATCTCTTTAATTCCACTGGAATTTATTTTAAGGTATAGTATAAAGTATGGATCTAAAATGATTAATTTTCCATAATTGCCAACTGGTTTCCCAATTACTTCTTACTGAGAAACCCTTTCATCTGCTATTAATTTGTAATGCCTACTTTGTAACATATTATACTCTACATACTAAATATCACATACTCAATTCTCAACTGCCTATTGCCTTCCTTTAATTGGTCTAAGATCCCTGACCTGAAGAACTTACAATCTAGCAGGGAAAAGAGACAATACGTTTTTTCAAAATAAATAACCTACAGACACAGTTATAATATTTTAGAAGGTGATAAGCCTTGCAAAAGACGAAGTGGAGAGGGTAGGGGCACTGGATACACAGCAGGAACAAGAGGCAGGGACCCGGTGCAGCCTGAATGAAGTAAGAAGATCAGAGATGGAGGGTGGGAGTCCAAGGGAGGGAAGGCAGGCTTTGTCATGAAGAAGAATGGCAAGGATAGGGGCCATAGTAATTTAAGAGACAAAGGAGACCTTTTATTTATTTTCTTTTTTGAGAGAGAGAATGTGTGTGTGTGTGTGTGTGTGTGTGTGTGTGAGAGAGAGAGAGAGAGAGAGAGAAAAGAGAGAGAGAGAATATATGTGCAATTTGGGGAGAGGGGGAGAGGGAGAGAATCTTTTTTTTTTTTTGTTACAAATAGTTTATTGTCAAATTAGTTTCCACATAACACCCAGTGCTCATCCCCACAAGTGTCCTCCTCCATGCCCATCCCTCCTCCCCCCCACATCCATCAGTCCTCAGTTTTTGTCAGCATTCAAGAGTCTCTCATGGTTTGCCTCTCTCCCTTTCCCCCACCATTTCCCCCTTCTTCTCCCCCTTGGTCCTCTGTTAAGTTCCTCCTAATCCTCCTATACGTGCAACATATGATATTTGTCCTTCTCTGCCTGACTTATTTCGCCAGCATAACACCCTCAAGGTCCATCCATGTTGCTACACATGGCCAGATTTCATTGTTTCTCATTGCCATGTAGTATTCCATGGTATAGATAAACCACATCTTCTTGATCCATTCATCTGTTGATGGACACTTAGGCTCTTTCCAGGTTTTAGCTATTGTGGAGAGTGCTGCTATGAACATTGGGGGGGAGAGAATCTTAAGCAGGCTCCATGCTCAGAGCCTGACAGGGCTCAATCCCATGACCCTGGGGTCATGACCTGAGCTGAAATCAAGAGTCAGATGCTCAACCAACTGAGCCACCAAGGCACCCTTCGGGGGCACCTTTTAAAAATACTGCTCCTGGCACATGTACCCCAATGTTCATAGCAGCACTCTCAACAATAGCTAAAACATGGAAAGAGCCTAAGTGTCCATCAATGGACGAATGGATCAAGAAGATGTGGTTTATCTATACCATGGAATACTACATGGCAAGAGAAACAATGAAATCTGGCCATGTGTAGCAAGATGGATGGACCTTGAGGGTGTTATGCTGAGCGAAATAAGTCAGGCAGAGAAGGACAAATATCATATGCTTGCACGTATAGGAGGATTAGGAGGAACTTAACAGAGGACCAAGGGGGAGAAGAAGGGTGGAAATGGTGGGGGAAGGGGAGAGAGGCAAACCATGAGAGACTCTTGAATGCTGACAAAAACTGAGGATTGATGGATGTGGGGGGGAGGAGGGATGGGCATGGAGGAGGGCACTTGTGGGGATGAGCACTGGGTGTTATGTGGAAACTAATTTGACAATAAACTATTTGTAAAAATAAATAAATAAATAAATAAATAAATAAAAATTAAAAGACCAGTAAAATTAAAAAAAAAAAAAATACTGCTCCTGGGGCACCTGGGTGGCTCAGGTGGTTAAGCATCAGACTCTTGATCTCAGCTCAGGTCTGAATCTCAGGGTCGTGAGTTCAAGCCCTGCATGAAGCCTATTGAAAACAAAGAAAAAAATGCTGCTCCTGATGTGGGCCCCCTCTAGGTTGATGATGCCAGCATCCCCTAGTTGCTTCTACCAGAAACCAAGCCACCCAATCCTCCATGAAAATCAGTCCCCTCCTTTCTGGTCCTCTGTCCCTGTTGCCCATCTCAATTACACTCTGATCCTGTCTGGCCTAACCCAGTGCACTGCTCACCCTCAGGTCCTCACCTCTCCTGTCTTGCCCAGTTCAATCCAAAAGGGTCACAGCTAAAGAGCAAATGTGACCTTCCCATCCTGCTCAATTATCCATGGTGGCAGTGCCCTGCCAAAGGACCAAGCCCCAAACCCTTTACTGAAACCGTGAATAGCACTGTCATCTTTCCATCCCATCTGCCTGCCTCTCCATCGTCAGCCTCTTGCCACAAGGCTCAATAGCTTATTATCCCACTGGGTAGGTGCAAGCCTCCCTCTCCTTGTTCATGCTCTTCCAGGAAGGTGCCAGCTCCTGCCCAACCTTTCAGACCCAGCTGCCTCTTCTTCACCCTTGAAGACTCAACTCAGAGGCTTGACATCTGTTCATGCACACCTGTTCTAATGAACATTCCCCAACCCAAGGCTCTGTGTTACTCACTGTCACAGCAAACGATGTCCTCTCAGAACTGTCCCAATGGATTTCCATCTCATTAAAGGACAGGCTCCTTGGGGTGCCTGGGTGGCTCGGTCAGTTACGCATCCAACTCTTGATGTCGGCTCAGGTCATGATCTCACAGTTCGTGAGTTCGAGCCCCATGTTGGGCTCTGCACTGACACTGTGAGCCTGCTTGAGATTCTCTCTCCCTTTCTCTGTTCCTCCCCTGCTTGTGCTCACTCACTCTCTCTCTCTCAAGATAAATAAACTTAAAAAAAAAAAAAAAAAGGACAGGCTCCTTGAAGAAAGAAACCATGCCTTATTTCTCTTTCTTGTACCCATGACTAAGCCAGAATCTTGCACATGAAGAGTAGTCAACAAATATTTGTGAATAGGAAAAAGAAAAGAGGTAACTGGTCCAATTTCGACAAATACAGGTGAGGATCAAGTACAGATATCAGCCTCCTACTCAAAGCAAATGGAAACACCAATACATTTTGGAATATGTACAATTTGAAATATATATTCAGAATGCAAATGTTATCTGTATTTGTTATTTCTGCAAAACGTGGCCTTTGAGACTTTCAAGTTGGCTGATTAGAGAAGCAGAGAAAGCTGGAATTCCTTTGCTCCACTGTCATGTTTTTACTTTGTTCTGCTGAGCTGAAGTTAAAGCCAAACAAATATAAGTGGTTCTCTCTCAGGTAAAGGCTGAAGAACCCAAAATGCAATCAGCCCATATGGCCCATTAACATGTTAGCCCTCCTCTGCCAGTATCTGCTTTCCACCAAGGTACACAAAGACCAACACCTGCAGTTTCTAATGGTCTCCAGTGGAAATTGCAAAACCATTTGGGGTTATAGGTTTCTTGTAGAGAATAAAGGCCTAAGGAAAAACACATCAACAGAGAGATTCAAGGAAGACAGATGAGGAAGGAGGTCCTACAAATTGCCAACTATCAACGTTACAGAATCACAGATTTCTGGAAATAGAAAGGCCCTCCAAGGATCACCTGGCCCCACCCTCTAACCTGAAATACAAAGACACCAAATCTGAAGGGTTCTGTGATGTGGCCAAGGTCACCTAGTAGCAGTTAAACCAGAATTCCCAAGCACCCAACTCCCAGCCCTGCTTTGGGCTACTCCTCTTTTCCTTCCCTCAAACTCCTCAAGAGACATCAGGAGGGAAAATCTAAAAAGGAGAGAAAATCCATCCTCTGTGCTGTGTGTACTCCTCCAGCACTTACAAGAGGCAGGTGGGGTGAACAGCAGACTGTGCCTGGGAGCACTCCTGCCCTCCAGACCATGTTCCTTCAACAGTGGTCACTTCAGCCTCTTTACAGGAAAAACTGCCAGACCGATGCCAGCTGCCAGTACATCACAAGCCCTACAGCCACACAAACACGGTTCACAGCAAGGGTCTGGAGTGGCTGTCCTGCTTTCGCCCTTGTCCAGAGAGGGTTCACTTCTGCCTTGGTCTCTCCCAGAGCCCTGGAGACAAATGTGAGTTGGTGCTCATTAGACTGACATTTCCAAGACCAGTAGCAGCAATCTGAGGCTCCAGACGGCATCACTTCAAATGCTAAATACTCTGAATCCCTAAAAAGGATGCAGAAAAAAACCCTCAGAATTACTATCTACACCACAACCCTAAACCAATAACTGAAACAAGTTATGTCCACTCCACTGAATGTTGAAATACTGACATTTCATTCTTACAGTCTTAACATATAAATTACCTCAGGGGTGCCTGGGTGGCTCAGTCAGTTAAGTGACTGACTTCAGCTCAGGTCATGATCTTGTGGTCCGTGAGTTCGATCCCCACATTGGGCTCTGTGCTGACAGCTTGGAGCCTAGAGCCTGCTTCAGATTCTGTGTTTCCCTCTCTCTCTCTGCCCCTCCCTCGCGTGTGCTCTCTGTCTCAAAACTAAATAAACATTAAAAAAATTTTTTTAAAAAACCATATATTATACTTCAAATACTATGGACAAGAAATCCACAAAAGTCCCACACCAGTTCCTGGTTGTGGTTACTGCTGTCTTTCAGGCTGGAGGCCACAGGCCTTTTCTCCAGGAATCATACATAAGAAGTGAAAGACACATTACCACCAAACACATTTCAGCCAGGAATGGGATCCCAACGCAGTGTAAATGTTAAAAAGTCTCTGTGGTTCCCTTATATTCCACTGTTAATTGACAAATTAGCAATAACTTTCCCAAGGATGTTATTTAGCATTAAAAACAAAACCCAGGAAACTTCCATGGACAGTAACATGGAGCTTTCGTTTCTAGGTACTGAGACCACATCTCCAAAGCTTGTAGGAGCTGATGTTTAAGTGGATTGCATTTTTCCAGAACTTATAGGAAAATACAACTGGCCACGTGCCTTGGGCTCTGGCTGAGGGCTGCAAAAGGTCTATGAGTCCTGAATTTATGCATTTATTTTCTTTAGAGAATTCCATTTCCCGTAGCTTCATAAAGTAAGCTGGGACCTGACCTGATTCCTTTCCTTCTTCTTCCCTTGACTGGCCTAATGTCATGCATGATTTATCCAGATCTATCCTGGGTACTAAAATAGGCCTGGAATGAATTCCTGGATGCACTTCTCACCTCACCCAACACCAGAGCCAAGGAAGGGACCCAAGAGGAGAAATGAGCAAGTCTTTTAGGTCTATTATTCTTAACCTTTAATGATTCCTCTTCCTGTTTCATTTCATTAAATTCTATTAAGAAAGACATGAAAGAAGCCTAAAAGAAAAGTTGGCTGAACCTACCCGGTATTTTACTCATAGTTCACATCTGGGTGGAAGGCCTACATTTTCTGCTTCTTAAATCTCACAGGTTCTCCCAAAATATCTCTCTCTTGAATAAAGCTACAATTTTTGAGGCAATCCAATCTGTCATTAATAGAAATTCTCATTCAGTGAAATGCTAACTTTAAGCAAATACCAGTAAAACTCCCATTCCCTGAATGGGATGACAACTTTACCAACTTAAAGATTCAGAGCCAATATTAACATCTGTTAAAGTTAGATGTTATTGTATTATTCTCTATTCATTTTGCATGTTTGAAATATTTCAAATTTTAAAAATGCTAAAAATATCTTGCCTAGAAAATCCACATCAACAAAAAGGAATGTAAACAAGGATGATTTTTGCATCATTATTAACAACAAAAAATCGCCAATGGCCTTATAAGTCCGTCAAAAAGAAAACAGCTAAACAAAATATAGCATATTCATATAACAGAACCCTTTCCTGCAGTTAAAATGAATGAACTAGCTGTAGATGTAACAAAATAAATAACACTGCTGATTGGAGAGAAGTAGTATGTCTCAGAACAGTATATGCACTACAGTACCATTTAGGTTAAGGACACGCACAAACATGCACATACACATACGTGTATACACACACACACACTGAATCTAGTTCCAAAGAAACTCAAATCGAGAGACATTTTTCAAAATAAGTAGCCTATACTCTTCCAAAGAGCCAAGATCAGGAAAGACTGAGCAACTGCTCTAGAATGAAGGAAACTAAAAACGCATGACAATTACATGCAACACATGGTTCTGAACCATATAAAAGACCAGTTATTGGAATAAACGCTCAAAGGTGAACACAATCTGAGGACTGGATGGTACTGAAATGGCAGTGGTAATTTTCTGCTTTTAATGGATGCTTTGGAGTTCTGTAAGATGCCTCAGGTCCTCAACCACTCTCAAATGGTTTAGGAAAAATGTTCTTCTAACTTGTCTCAAAAGTGAATCCTTATAACATTTATCTCACATCATGCACAAAAATTAAGTCAAAATAAGCATTAAAAGCTAAAATTATGGGGCGCCTGGGATGGGGGGCTCAGCAGGTTAAGTGTCTGACTCTTGTTTTCAGCTCGGGTCATGATCTCACCATTTGTCAGTTCATGCCCCACATCGGGATCTGTGCTGACAGTGTGAAGCCTGCTTAGGATTCTTTCTCTCTCTCCCGCTCTCTCTGCCCTTCCCCAATATGCACACGTGCCTACACATGTGCTCTTTCTCTCTCCCAAAATAAGTAAATAAACTTTTAAAAAAGGCCAAAATTATAAAACTCTTAGAAGAAAACATAGGGGAAAGCCTTTATAACCTACTTATATACTGGATATGACACCAACAGGACAGAAAAGAAACGACAAATAAAGTGGAATTCATCAAAACGTAAAACTTTTATGTATCAAAGGTAGCTATCAACAAAGTGAAAAAGAAATCTATGGAATGGGAGAAATATTTGCAAATCGTGTATCTGAGGAAGGGATAATATCCAGAATAGATTAAAAAAAAAAACTTCCACAAGTCAACAACAAAAATGATTCAAAAATGAACAAAGCACTTCAATAGACATTTCCCCAAAGAAGATGCACAAATAGCCAATCAGCACACAGATGCTCAATAATACAAAGCAAAAGGGAAATGCAAATCACAATGAGGTACCACCTCATACCTACTCAGGTGGCTATTATCAAGAAAACAGAAAATACTGAATTCTACTCTTGAAACCAATACTGCACTATATGTTAACTAACTACAATTTAAATAAAATTTCGAAAAAGAGAGTGCTGGCAAGGATGTAACAAAATTGGAACCTTGTTCATTGTGAAGGGGCATATAAAATGGTGCTGCCATTGCAGAAAATGATAGGGCAATTCCTCTAAAATTTAAGGAAAGAATTATGACTATGATCCAGCAATTCCACTTCTATGTATACACCCAAAAGAACTAAAAGCAGGAACTCAAACAGATATCTATACAACTGTATTCACAGCAGCATTAACTCTTGACAGTCAAAAGTAGAAACAACCCAAATATCTATCAACTGATGAACAGCTAAGCAAAATGTGGCATACAGCTACACTGGAGTATTTATTATTCAGCCCTAAAAAGGAAGGAAGTTCTGAGACATGCTGCAACACAGATAAACTCTGAAGACATTATGCTAAGTGCCACAAGCCAGTCATAAACAACAAATATTATAAGGATTCTATTCATGTAAGTTACCGAGAGTAATCCAATTCACAGAGACAGAAAGTAGAATACTGGTTACCAGGGGCTGGGGCGCATGGAAGGGAACAGGAAATGAGAGTTTAACGGGTAGAGTATCAGTTTAGGGAGATGAAAAAATTCTGCAGATGGATGGTACTGATGGCTGCACAATCAACATGAATGTGCTTCATGACACTGAATTGTACACTCAAAAATGGTAAAATGGTTAAAATGTTGTTTTTTAAATTTTGGAAAATATTTTGTTCCTCATGCATATTATTACACATTGGTCTGCTGTATAATGATTTACATGTCTTACACTTGTATTTAATGTTACATAACCAGAATTTCCTTTGGTATGAAAAATAATTCTCATATATTAAACTTATTTAATACTACAGTGATATATTTTTTAGTGAATATTATATTTCAGAAGATCGATGTCTTTTTTTGGTTCATGTATAATTAACACACAGTGTTATGTTAGTTTCAGGTGTACAATGTAATGATTCAATACTTCTATACTTGACTCAGTGCTCATCCAGGTAAGTGTATTTTTCCTTTTTTAAAAAAATTTTTGATGTAAATTCTACTTAGTTCACATATAGTGTGCAGTATTGGTTTCAGTAGAATTCAGTAATTCATCACTTACATACACCACTCAGTGCTCATCATAAGTGCTCTCTTTAATACCCATCACCCATCTAGCCCATCTCCCACCCACCTCCTTCCATCAATACTCAGTTTGTTCTCCACAGTTAAGAGTCTTGTATAGTTTGTTTCTCTCTCTTCTTTGTTTTCCCCTTTCCCATATGTTCACCTGTTTTGTTCTTAAATTCCATCTATGAGTGAAATCACATGGTGTCTGTCTTTTTCTGATTTATTTCTCTTAGCATAGTATACTCTAGTTTCATCTACATCATTGCAAATGGCAAGATTTCATTCTATCTGATCATCAAGTAATATTCCATGGTATATATATACCACATCTTCTTCATCTGTTCATGAATCAGTGGACATTTGGGTCCTTTCCATAATCTGGCAACTGTTGATGGCACTGCTATAAACACTAGGGTGTACATGCCCCTTCAAATCAGCATTTTTGTATCCTTTTGGTAAATATCTAGTAATGCAATTGCTGGGCTATAGGGTAGTTCTATTCTTAACTTTTTGAAGAATCTCCATACTGTTTTCCAGAGTGGCTACACCAGTTTGCATTCCCACCAGCAGTACAAAAGTGTTCTTCTTTCTCCACATCCTCACAAACATCTGTTGTTGCCTGAGTTGTTCATTTTAGCCATTCTGACTAGTATGAGGTGGTATCTTGCTGTGGATTTGATTTGTATTTCCCTGATGATGAATGATGGTGAGCATCTTTTCATGTGTCTGTTGGCCATCTGGATGTCTTCTTTGGAAAAGTGTCTATTCTTGTCTTCTGCCCATTTCCTCACTGGGTTGGGTTTTTCTGGGGGAGGTTGAGTTTGGTAGGTTCTTCATAGATTCTGGATACTAACCCTTTATCTGATATGTCATTTGCAAATATCTTCTCCCATTCCATAGGCTGCCTTTTAGTTTTGTTGATTGTTTCTTTCACTGTGCAGAAGCTTTTCATCTTGATGAGGTCCCATCAGTTGAGTTTGCTTCCATATACTTTTTTATTTCTTCTTAATTTCCTGGATAACCCATTCATTCTTTAGTAGGATGTTCTTTAACCTCCATGTTAAAATAGTATATTTTAATATTTTACCACAATTTTTTAAATTTCAATTTTAGTTAGCAGGGGTGCCTGGGTGGCTCAGTCAGTTAAGAGTTCAACTCTTGATACTGGCTCAGGTCATGATCTCATGGGGTTCATGAGATCGAGCCCCACGTCAGGCTCTGCACTGATAGAACAGAGCTTGCTTGGGCTTTTCTCTCTCTCTCTCTCTCTCTACCCATCCCCTACTTACGTGTGCACTCTGTCTCACACACACAAAAAATAAATAAACATTTAGAAAAAAACATACAGTGCAATATTAGTTTCAGGAGTAGAATTCAGTGATTCATCACTCAATTACAATACCCAGTGCTCATCACAAGTGGCCTCCTTAGTACCCATCAACCCACCTACAATAATTTTTAAAAAACCTTATAATACACATACTACCAGAGATACCACATATTTTTTATGAGTATGTGTTAAATGTAGGTAAGCATATTTTTATTAAGTCTGGAAGAACAGGGATAAAACTTATTAATGGTGCCACCTCTGGAAATGAGAAATTATAGTTAAAATCATCATTAGTATATCTCAAACTTCTAGTTTTTAAAAGGATATCGATTTTACCTATTATATGTAACAAAAATTTATACAAAATTGATATATTATGGGCAGAGGAGAAAATTTTAAGGCAGGCAAAGGACTTCTATAAAAATAACTTCCTACCCAGGAATATCATAAAAACTCACTAGTAACAAAATAACATTTTCTAAATTGGTACTTTCCAGTTAATACACTGCTTGCACAAAATTTACAAAACAATAACAGGAGATTCTTCCCAAGAGAAAATGAAGGGAGCATAAGGACAACATGAAACAGAAAAAAAGAAAAAAAAAAAAAAAGCAGCAGCAGCCACAGAGCATAAGGCCAGATCTAGTTTGGATTTTGAAATGAAATTTTATAGGACTTGTACTTAATCCCCTGAGGGTTTCATGACACAACAATGCCACCGCCCAATAGTTAATAACAGCCTCTGCCCTCCCTGCAGTCAAGCAGCACTGCGATTCCTGAACAGAGCCACTGCTTTGGGGGCATTCTGTGGGCATCCTGCTCCTGCCTGAGCAGGAGGAGTGCAGAATGGAAACAAGGCCACAAACTTATATCTTTTCACGACACAGAAATTGAGGCTTCTGGGTTCCACTTTCATGCTTAAAAATAGAAAAAGAAACTGACTTCACATTTTATGGAGAGCAGTCAAAGGAATACATTTAATATGAAGAATCTTAATAGAAGTGTTATTCTTTCTCGTTTCGTATTGACAAAAATAAGTAAGATGGTGGAACAAAGCAGGCAGAAAGTGGCAATTAGGAACCCCTTGACCTGGTGCCAGCAAGTAGTAACACTGGCGTCCACCCCGCACAACAGCCTCCTCCAGCCCTAGACGGCCACTCTGCATCTGGAGCTGCTGCCACCCTCCGACAATTACCTCCATAATTTTCAAGATCAATGAATACCAGGAAACATTCTTTCCCAAAATAAATACTTTTTTTCCTCTGACAAGTTCTCAACATTTAGATTCAGAAACTGTCCTGACGACATGAGCTAAAATGGCATACGTAAATCAAATTCAACATTAATGTTTTGGGGGCTTTTTATGACTTCTTTTTATAATTAAAGTGGTTTCCATTTGGAGGGAACCTGGCCAGTAGTGAAACATGCGACTTCATGCTGACTCAAAGAAGGGGACCTAAATCCCTGAGACAGGTTTTTTCTGTAGTCTGACATCATCCAACAGACACTCTGGCTTTATGTCCAGGCTGTGCCCAAGGATCCCACAGAACCGGGGGTGAGTATCATATCCCTTGATGTCGAAAGGTCTGATCTCATACTAGAAACTCACAGAAACTCCTGCCCCAGAATCCCCTCACCGTCCTTCACTGGAGGCAGAAATAGGTCTTTCTGGTTGTAAACTGTGGGAGGTGAGACTTTACAGTATGTCCTACAGCTCACACCCTCGTATGAAAGCAATTCAAACATGAATCATTTACAGAGAAGCCTTGCTGTGGAAGGCAGAACACCAGAGTGGTCAAAAGCATCTAAAGTACGTCTGGACTCACTCAAGGTCTCTCATGTACCTGTTGCACGAGCTCCTAACTGCTCTCCCCACCTCTCCTTCTCCAGCTACACTACAGTGCAGCTCAGCCACCTGCACAAACACAAAGTGACATTCTCAAGTTTCAACAACCAGTGGGCTTACTGACTTCACCACAAGGCCTCGCACCATTAGGTCTGGGTCACAGCTCTGCCTTCAGTGTCCTACCCTCTCCCTGAAACCTTCCAAGCTTGGGCCACACTGGCCTTTCTTCCACTGATGGCCCCAGGGCTCCGTACCTGCTGTCCCCTCCATCAAGCACATTCTTCCCCCAGGCTTCAAGTGCCTGCTGTCAGCTCCACCTCCTTCCCCAGCCCTCATACCTAAGGTAGTCCCAACAATATTCTCTATACCTCACCCTGTTTTGATTCCTTTATATAATCACAACTTAAAATTATGCTTGTTTTTTTTTTTAATTTTTAATGTTTTTTATTTATTTCTGAGAGAGACAGTGTGAGCAGGGGAGGGTCAGAGAGAGAGGGAGACACAGAATCTGTAGCAGGCTCCAGGCTCTGAGCTGTCAGCACAGAGCCCGACACGGGGCTCGAACCCATGAACCGCGAGATCATGACCTGAGCCGAAGTCGGATGCTTAACTGACTGAGCCACCAAGGCGCCCCAAATTATGCTTGTTTTTGTATGTTTCTCACTAGAATGTAAGCTCTAGGAGGGCGCTACATCAGCTCAGTGCTGGACTTACATGCAAGGTCAGCACAGAGCAGGTACCCTTATCAGGATCTGCTGTACAGATGGAGGAGCGGGTAGGGTAAGTGAGTAGACAGTTGAATGGGTAGATGGATGGATGGACACACAGTGGATATAGAGGACAGGTGGAAAAATAAACAAGCAAATAAACTAACAAATAAATGAGGATAGGCCATTATTAAAAGCATTAACCACCATGCACCCAGTGCCACATCATGCAATGAAGATTCAGAGACAGGAAAAGCCTGACTGGATGGGCCCTGAGGTAAGCAACATGAATGAAGCACTATCTGAAATGGACCTTAAAAGATGGTGGAGGTACAGCATCAGGTGCAGACAAGGAAGCAGTTCATTTCAAGTGGATGACCAGGAACACAAGGAGGAAAAAAACACAATAAAAAAATAGTAGGCAAGGGAGGCAAGATGGTGGAGATGTATGGAGCTCTGTACATTTCACTCACCCCATCAATCAAAAAGAGAAGGCCTGAAGCCATAGGAACCCTTAGAGAATCCAGGAGTTTGGGAGGAAAAGGAGAGTCGGCTGAGAAAAGCTTATAGTGGCTACCTCAAGAAACAGGCCAAAGTACACATGGTGGAGAGTCCCAAATACCACTATAAGTAGGGAAATAAAATAACCAAAGAGCCAACAAGAGAGACCAAGAGACACCATTCAAAGAACACTTCTTGAACGGATAGGCCCTGGACAGTCAAAGAGCCTTCTTTAATACAGTACTTGCAGGTGCAGAGTGCATAACAAGACTTTAAAACTAACAAGCTAGCCAAAATGATGAAACGGAAGAACTCTCCTCCAAAGCAATTCCAGGAAGAACTGACAGCTAAAGAATTGCTCAAAACAGAAATAAGCAATAAAACTGAACAAGAATTTAGAACAATAGTCATAAAATTAATCATGGGGCTTGAAAAAGGCATGGAAGACATCAGAGAAACTATTGCTACAAAGACTATGGACCTTAAAAAGGGTTGTAATGAATTAAAAAATGCTATAAATGAGATGCATAATAAAATGGAGGTGTCCAATGCACGGACTGAAGAGGCAGAAAGGAGAATAGGTGAATTAAAAGACACAATTATAGAAAAAGAGGAAGCTGAGAAAAAGACAGATAAACTGATCCAGGACACGAAAGGAAAGTTCGTGAGCTCAGAAATACAATAAAATGGAAAAATATCCTTATCATAGGAATTCCAGAAAAGGAAGAGAGAGGGAAAGGCGTTGATGGAGACCTTGAACAAATTATAGCAGAGAACTTCCTCAATCTGGGGAAGGAAACAGACATTGAAATCCAAGAGGCACAGAGAACTCCCCTCAGACATAACTTGAATTGATCTTCTGCATGACATATCAGAGTGAAACTGGCAAAATACAAGGACAAAGAGAGAATTTTGAAAGCAGTTAGGGGTAAAAGGGCCGTAACATACAAAGAGAAACCTATCAGAATGGTTACAGACCTATCTACTGAAACTCCGCAGGCCAGAAAGGAATGGCAGGAAATCTTCAATGAGATGAACAGAAAAAATATGTAGCCAAGAATCCTCTATCCAGCAAGCCTGTCATTCAGAATAGAAGGACAGATAAAAAGTCTTCCCAAATAAACAAAAATTGAAAGAATTTGTCACCACTAAACCAGCCGTACAAGAAATCCTGAGGGGGACTCTATGAGGGAAATGTTGCAACGAATGTGAGATACCAGAGACACCACCACAAGCATGAATCCCACAAAAGACACGATGATTCTATCCCCATATTTTTCAATTCTAACACTGAAAGTAAATGGGCTAAATGCCCCCAATCAAAAGACATAGGGTAGGACACTGGACAAAAAAGACAAAATCCATCTATTTGCTGTCTACAAAAAACTCACTTTAGACTGGAGGACACCTTCAGATTGAAAGTAAGGGGATGGAGAAATATCTATCATGCTACTGGAAGTCAAAAGAGAGTTGGAGTAGCTATACTTATATCAGACAAACTGGACTTTAAAGTAAAAGCAGTAACAAGGGATGAAGAAGGGCATTATATAATAATTACAGGGTCTATCCATCAGGAAGAGCTAACAGTTATAAATGTCTATGCTCCAAATATGGGAGCACCTAAATATATAAAACAATCACAAACAAAAAACAATCTTATGGATAAGAATGTGCTAATAGCAGGGGACTTTAATACTCCACTTACAGCAATGGATAGATCAACTAGACAGAAAATCACTAAAGAAACAATGGACTTGAATGACACATTGGGCCAGATGGATTTGACAGATATATTTAGAACTCTACATCCTGAGGCCATGGAATTCACTTTCTTCTCAAGTGCGCATGGCACATTCTCCAAGATAGATCACATACTGGGACGTAACAGCAGCCCTCAATAAATATAAAAGAACTGAGATCATACCATGCACACTTTCAGATCACAATGCTATGAAACTTGAAATCAATCACAGGAAGAAGTCTGGAAAACCTCCCAAAACATGGAGGTTAAAGAACACCTTACTAAAGAACGAATGGGCCAATCAGGCAATTAGAGAAGAAATTAAAAAATATATGGAAACAAATGAAAACGAAAATACAACAATCCAAACTCTATGGGGTGCGGCAAAGGAAAGTACATTGCACTCCAGGCCTATTTCAAGAGATTAGAAAAAGCACAAGTGCAAAATCTAACAGAGCACCTAAAGGAACTAGAGGGAGAGCAACAAGAGCACCCCAAACCCAGTAGAAAAAGAGAAATAGTAAAAATCAGAGCAAAGAAGCAGTTGAACAGATCAATGCAACCAAGAGTTGGTTTTTTGAAAAAAATAAACAAAATTGACAAACCTGTAGCCAAGCTTCCCAAAAAGAAAAGACAGAGCACTCAAATAGACAAAATCATGAATGAAAATGGACTTAATTACAACCAACCCCTCAGAAATACAAGCAATTATCAGGGAATACTATGAAAAATTATATGCCAACAAATTGGACAACTTAGAAGAAATGGACAAATTCCTAAACACACATTCACTACCAAAATTCACTTGGTAAGAGATAGAAAATCTGAATAGACCCAGAACTAGTGAAGAAACAGAATCAGTTATCAAAAATCTCCCAACAAATAAGAGCCCTGGATCAGATGGCTTCCCTGGGGAATTCTACCAGACATTTAAAACAGAATTAATACCCACCTTTTCAAGCTATTCCAAAAAATAGAAATCGAAGGAAAACTTCCAGACTCATTTTATGAAGCCAGCATCACTTTGATTCCCAAGCCAGACAGAGATCCAGCCAAAAAAGAAAACTACAGGCCAATATCCTTGATGAATACGGATGCAAAAATCCTCAACAAGATACTTGCAAATCGAATCCAATGGCACATAAAAAGAATTATCCACCAAGATCAAGTGGGATTCATTCCTGGGTTACAGGGCTGGTACAATATTCAACAAATCAATCACTGTGATACATCACATCAACAAAAGAAAAGCTATAAACCATATGATCCTGTCAATAGGTTCTAAAAAGCATTTGACAAAATACAGCATCCCTTCTTAATAAAGACCCTCGAGAAAGTCGGGATAGAAGGAACTTACTTAAACATTATAAAAGATGTGAGAAGCCCTCGGCTAATATATCCTCAATAAGAAAAAACTGAGAGCTTTCCCCCTGAGATCAGGAACACGACAGGGATGTCCACTCTGACCACTGTTGTTTCACATAATGCTGAAAGTTCTAGCATCAGCCATCAGACAACAAGAGGAAATAAAAGGCATCAGAATTGGCAAAGAAGAAGT
The DNA here is from genome assembly GCA_017311185.1 of Proteles cristata cristata. Taxonomy (NCBI): domain Eukaryota; kingdom Metazoa; phylum Chordata; class Mammalia; order Carnivora; family Hyaenidae; genus Proteles; species Proteles cristata. The sequence goes on from JAESUZ010001396.1 coordinate 201,783, forward strand.
CAAACTCTCACTTTTCACAGACGACATGATACTCTACATAGAAAACCCGACAGACTCCATCAAAAGCCTACTAGAGCGGATCCATGAATTCAGTAATGTTGCAGGATACAAAATCAACAAACAGAAATCGGCTGCATTTTTATACACCAACAATGAAGCAAGAGAAAGGGAAATCAAGAAACTGATCCATTCACAATCGCACAAAAAAAACATAAAATACCTAGGAATAAACCTAACCAAGGATATAAGAGATCTATCTGATGAAAACTATAGAAAACTTGTGAAGGAAATTCAAGAAGACACAAAGAAATGGAAAAACATTCCATGCTCGTGGATTGGAAGAATAAATATAGTTAAAATGTCATTACTACCCAAAGCAATCTACACATTCAATGCAATCCCAATCAAAATTGCACCAACATTCTTCTCAAAACTGTAACAATCGTTAAATTTGTATGGTACCACAAAAGAGCCCGAACAAAGTAATATAGAAGAAGAAAACAAAAACGGGAGGGATCACCATCCCAGACTTTAGCCTCTACTACAAAGCTGTCATCATCAAGACAGTATAGTATTGGCACAAAAACAGACACATAGACCAATGGAATAGAATTGAGAACTCAGAACTGGACCCACAAATGTACAGCCAACTAATCTTTGACAAAGCAGGAAAGAGTATCCAATGGAAAAAAGACAGCCTCTTTAACAGAGGGTGCTGGGAGAACTGCACAGCAACATGCAAAAGAATGAAACTAGATCATTTTCTCACACCATACACAAAAATAAACTCAAAATGGATAAAGGACCTGAAGCCAAGAGCACACCGTATATACTATACGTTAGCTAACTTGACAATAAATTATATTTTTAAAAAATGTTTAAAAAAAAAAAAAGCTTCTGCATGGCAAAGGAAACAATCCATAAAACTAACAGGCAACCAATGAAATGGGAAAAGATAGTTGCAAATGACATATCAGATAAAGGGCTAGTATCCAAAATCTATAAGGAATTCACCAAACTCCACACCCAAAAAACAAACAACCCAGTGAAGAAATGGGCAGAAGACATGAACAGACACTTCTCCAAAGATGACATCCAGATGGCCAATGGACACATGAAATGATGCTCAGCATCCTTCCTCATCAGGGAAATACAAATCAAAACCACACTGTGCTACCACCTCATACCGATCAGAGTGGCGAAAATGAACAAATCAGAGGACTCTAGATGCTGGTGAGGATGTGGAGAAACAGGCACCCTCCTACACTATTGGTGGGAATGTAAACTGGTACAGCCCCTCTGGAAAACAGTGTGGAGGTTCCTCAAAAAATTAACAATAGAACCCCCTATGTCCCAGCAATAGCACTGCTAGGAATTTACCCAAAGGATACAGGAGTGCTGATGCATAGGGGCACATGTACCCCCATGTTCATAGCAGCACTCTCAACAATAGCCAAAACATGGAAAGAGCCTAAGTGTCCACCAACTGATGAATGGATCAAGAAGATGTGATTCATCTATACAATGGAATACTACACAGCAATGAGAAAGAATGAAATCTGGCCAAGTGTAGCAATGTGGATGGAACTTGAGGGTGTTATGCTGAGCGAAATAAGTCAGGCAGAGAAGGACAGATACCATATGTTTGCACGTATAGGAGGATTAGGAGTAACTTAATGGAGGACCATAAGGGAGAAGAAGGGGAAAATAGTGGGGGAGAGGGAGGGAGGCAAACCATGAGAGACTCCTGAATGCTGAGAACAAACTGAGGACAGATGGGGTTGGGGGGAATGGTAAGGGGGGTGATGGGCATGGAGGAGGGCACTTGTGGGGATAAGCACTGGTTTTTATATGGAAACCAACTTGACAATAAACTATTATAAAAAAAAATATAGTAAGCAATCTGCAGGAAACTAATCAGTTTAATATGAAAAGCCTTTACCATGAATTTAACAAATAAGAGATCATAAAATATGAACCCCTAACATGTCCTCTGTGTTTAAAAGTAAATGATGAGTCAACTGCCCACAAAGTCTCGACATTCATGCATTCCATTAAACTGCAATTCTCCCAGCCAAGGCCTGGGTGATGATCACCCTGGGTTTTTATTCAAGTCCCATGAATAAATCAAGCAATGAGTAAGCCATGTCTCATACCCAGACAACCTAGAGAACTACACACTGCTTTTCAAACCAAAAACCTTAAGAGGCAAGCTCATCCAGCCACTGGGCAATCCACACATAGGGGTCCTCTCTCTTAAGAAGCAAGTTATTCCACCAGCACATGCCTCAATGTCACTCGGCAGAGGAGCCCATCATCTGTCACTAATGTATTGAGCTGTTGTTCTCTATCAGCTTTTCCCTGACATATCTGCAACTGTGTCAAGAAGGCACCATGCTCTGGAATATTTTCATCATCGCTGTGTGTATGGGGTGGGGGGTAGGGGAGTGTGGAACTGAGGGGGCACTGATGAATAAGAACAGCCTCATATGTGACCTCAATAATCAAGCCCAGCCTTCTTGCTTCCTGGCAGCTGCAGTAACACAGGTTGTAAAGTATTTTTAGAAACTGCAGCTGAGGGGCTGGGGGGGAGGGGGGGGAAGGCAGGGTGGTCCAGAGAGACCAATGCCCGGAGCAGATAAAAATGGCAATGTTCAATTTCCTCTAGTCCAGTAGTTCTCAAACATCAGTGTACTTGAAGAACACACAAAGAACTAGTTAAAAACATAAATCTGCTACTCTTCAGCCTTTCACATCTAGACATGCCAGGAACTCTGGTTCAGAAAAGCAGGGGGAGGGGGAACATGTACCAAACCTCTGCATTTTAATATGCACCCTGCACGGCTTGAAGCCCTCAGAGGAACACAACTACCAGCCTAAGTGACTCTAATGGAAAGAGAGTATGGAATCCCTGCACACAATAGCCCCCAGCCCACCTGTCTCTTCACTTCTTTAGGACCTTGTGAGGATCTGATGAAAGCTCACTTTTTATGTCCCTCCCTTCCACATCATTCTTTTCTCTCCATTAGTAACGTGAATGTTTGAACAAGGCTTTCTACAAAACACCACTGATTTGCCAAACATTCTTCTACAATTATCCAGGACTATGAAACTCCTAATAAATTACCTAAAATACTAAAAATTCCCAAATAAAATCTTGAGTCTGTATAATTAATTAAAGTACTACTGCACTCAAAGTATAAACCCATGGAAGGATAAACTTTACCTCCCTCCTTTGGGAATAAAAAAAAAAAAAGATGCTAGTTAATCTTTGGCAGGTCAAGTCAGTAAGGCAAAGAGTTTGTGTTTTTAACACATCTGCAAATAAGATTAGAAGATTAAAATAACTAAGAATCTTCCCAAAATACATACACAGGAACAAACAAGGAAAGCCCTGAGCTGATATCAAGAATCAAATTCTTGGGGCACCTAGATGGCTGTCGGTTTTGAGCATCCAACTCTTGATTTCAGCTCGGGTCATGATCTCACGGTTCGTGAGCTCAAGCCCGCAATGAGCTCTATGCTGTCAGCACTGGAGCCTGCTTGGGATTCTCTCTACCTCTCTGTCTGCCCCTCTCCTGCTCTCTCTCTCAAAATAAACTTAAATTTAAAAAAAAGCTCTTAAAAGAATCCAATGCTTAACCAACTGAGCCACACAGGTGCCCCTACCTGCCATATTTCACTAGGAGGGAACAAACTCTTTTCAATTTTTGCAATTTCAGTAACACACGTTATGAATTTAAGAAGATAAGATGAAGACCAATCAATCCATCAATAAATGGGCCCTCAAGCAATGACACCATCATATGCCTCTGGGAGAGGCCTCTTTTCTTTTCTTTTAAGTTTATTTATTTATTTTGAGAGAGAGAGAACAGGGTAGGAACAGAGAGAGAAGAAGAGAGAGAATCCCAAGCATCCTCCATGCTGTCAGTGCAGAGCCCAATGTGGGGCTCCATCTCTTGAGCCATGAGACCATGACCTGAGCCGAAACCAAGAGTCAGTGCTGAACTGCCCGAGCCACCCAGGCACCCTGGAAAGGCGTAATTCTACAGTGTACCAACTTAGGACAATCATCTATATGGAAACAAATTAAAGACAAGAACAACGCCTTGCATCTCCTCAACTAGGAAGAAGTCAGCCTTCTTGGAAACATCTTCGAAGCTCCCAACCTTTCTGTCTGTACACCCAGGGCAGGGCACCTCCCCGCACCCACACCTGATAGGACTCAGTAGGGATTGTGGCTGCTGGTGAACAGAGAGCAGGATTAAAAGGAAGTCAAGAGCCCAATCAGCCTCCACACCCGACTCTCTCCCCAGAGGATTATGCTGCTTTCCTAACTCAGGAAAGTTAGTGTTCACATTGAAAGAAAACCAGAGGTGATTTCTCTAGCCTGAGACACCTGGCCAGGTGCCAGCCCTGTCCTGTTGTGAGCCTTTTGTGTGGCAAGTGAAGTCCCAGGACTCAGGGTCACCAGCACCCCCACCATGATACCGTGACAAAGATGAACACAGTAACAACAAAAGCCCTGCAATGAAGAAGCTCTGGCTATGTTTCCGCATCTGTTTTAGCAACACTGCAGTATAAACAAACCAGGACTCTTATCAACATCTGTTTGATAAATCAATGTGACAAAATGAACTAACAACTGGTAATAAACGACAGGATCTGGGTACCATTTTGGCAACCAGACTTGGAAGCACACTCCTGTGGCAAGTTAACAGGCGAGCCTAGCTCAGGTCATGCAAAAACTGAGATGAAACCAATAGAAATTGGGAACTCGACCCTTTAAAAAAGAATAAAAAAAGAAAGATCTGCATTAAATAAAATTTTTCCTATGAAAACAGACTTATGGACATCAACATAATTCTGCCTTATAGTCAAAATAATTCTCATTAGATTTGAACCTCAGAGTGGAACATGCAGGAAAGAAGAGCTTGCCTCTCTGTATCTGCAACGGGTGGCCACCTGTGTCCTAGTCTGTCCGTCATTTCACCTTCTAGCTTCTGTAGCATGTATTACTAAAAAGGCTACCTCATCTCTGGAAGTGCACATAAATAATACCAAACAGAGCTCTTTGCCCCACCCATCTCTCTACCCTATGTATTTCTTTCTGATCCCACAGAAGCCATGCATGTCTCAAGCCAGGCACTCCAAGGTCCCCAGGCATGGAGATGGATGCTTGCTGGTAAGACAAGTCTACAGAAGCCTAAGTGTCCACCAACAGAAGAAGATGTGGTTTATCTATACCATGGAATACTACATGGCAATGAGAAACAATGAAATCTGGCCATGTGTAGCAACATGGATGGACCTTGAGCGTGTTATGCTGAGCGAAATAAGTCAGGCAGAGAAGGACAAATATCACATGTTTGCACGTATAGGAGGATTAGGAGGAACTTAACTGAGGAACGAGGAGGAGAAGAAGTGAGGAAATGGTGGGGGAAAGGGAGAGAGGCAAACCATGAGAGACTCTTGAATGCTGACAAAAACTGAGGACTGAAGGATGTGGGGGGGAGGGGGATGGGCATGGAGGAGGGCACTTGTGGGGATGAGCACTGGGTGTTATGTGGAAACTAATTTGACAATAAACTATTTGTAAAAAAAAAAAAAAGACAAGTCTACAGAAAATGTTATATGTGAGATGCTGGTACTATTCAGACAAGCAGAAAATTAAAAGCACTGGTACCATTTTTCACTGGTCAACTTACCCCAGCAATGTGTCAATACACACATGAGCTAATTCAAAGATGTGTATTTCAAAGTTCATTTTTTCCAGCTCCTTCTAGTATTTCAATTAAGTGAGATTTTCAAGCACACTAAATAAATGAGAATATAAATAATTAATGGCAGCTCTATGAACTAGGTGGGCCCTGAGCCCCAGGGAAGAGCTTCTTAATTACAAAATACACCTCCCCATCTGCTCACATATACATGCAACCCCAGGCAAACATCTCCCATTTAAGGGGAAGGGCATTTAAATTAAAACAAGAACAGGATTAACCTCCTACCATCAGGAATGGCTCAGTAGGGTGTTGAAACCTCCCAATATCTAGCCACCCACAGAAGAACTCATGCTCTAGGAATCTTTTCTAGGTAATCATCAGCATGTCCCTACCAGAATCATGTTCTTCTGCAAGAATGCAACAAGGAAAAGAGCTTCTGTCTGGCGGTTCTGCTATCATTTCCATGCCATGTTCCCTTTGGAAATATGTCTCTCACAGCCACATAAGGTTCGTCTTCCAACTTCTCACCGTCAGAACGTATCAGGGGACCCACACAGCAACCTATAAATGCACAGGGCGTGCAGCCAATGCAGACACAGGAATGCAGGCAGAGGCTGAAGAGGCAGTTCCAAAAGCAAGCAGAGATCTAGTTAAGGCAGGCAAACCACTAGTCACCTGCACCAGCCCAGGCTTCACTAGCAGTAAGTAGCTGCATCACCCATAGAGCTCTGGGACTCATGAAATAAGAGTCTACTTCTAACTGAAGTGCAAGTTTGGAAACAATAACTGAGAATGCCTCCTCCCCTCCACATCCTTAAAGGTCAGTGAAAACCTCCAATCCTTTGGGAGGCCTGCCTGGCTTGACTGCCAACAGCAGTGGCATTGGCCTTCTCAGAACCTAGGACATTCACAGACAGCACAGCTCACCAGCCCATGACACACCCCGGGCTCACCTTCAGGACGTGGCGGTGAACAAGAACAAGGGAGCCTGAGGAATGGCTTTTAGAAGTGCGGTGGACAGATAAGGAACAAGGAAACAAGCAGATAACAACAGACGGCCAAGTGCAATGAAATTAATCATCAGAGCACAATGAGAGAGTAGCCAGCAGGGGCTTGCTCAGGATTGAGGAGGTCAGAGGATCACTTCTGAGGAAGGAGAAGACACTGACACTGAGACAAAAGCCAAAGGTATGTCTCAATCTGTTCTCAGAACAGAGAGGCAGTGAGATTAGGTAAAGCATAGGGACTAAGGGGCAAATGGCTGCGGAGAAGGGTGGGTGAAGCCACAGAAGCCGAGGCATTTGGGCCATGGTGAGTGACAGGAGGGAACTTAGACTGTAATCTAAATGCATCTGGAAGGCACTGAAGGGCTTTTAGGAGAAACGTGACATGATGGTTTCATGACACAGCCTACACTGTCATATACTACTCTTTATCTCTCTCTCTCTGTTATTAAGCTTCCAGATTTACATTGCCCTAGATCTATCCCCAGGAGCAGGAACTGGGTCACAGCACTTCTTTCTCTCCCTCAGGTTCCCAGTACACTGTCATGTACTAAAAAAACACTTGATGCATAAATACACACACAAACACACACACACTGCATATCTGTTCAGATTGTTTAAAGAACCTGTATTTAAAAACTTGCCAAAATAACCATTTCTCTATAGTGTATGTAGTTTTCGCTACTAGTTGGGTTATACTGAGAAAATAAACCACTTAGAATTAAAAGCTCAGAATAGAAAGGTATGCTTATCTATCAGTGAAAAGAATTTGGCTGTGGTCTTCCAACCAACACAAAAGCAAACAAATTATCTATGTTTCCAAGGAGGAACCCCCTTCTTACTGAGAATGGAAAAGCAGAGAAAGACCACAGGCAAAGGCCGGCACCCACCATCACAACAGCCCTCCATGCCTACTTGTCGCCATCTACTGGAGAGTGAAAGACACAGATCTGTGCACTGTTGCAGGATCTGAGACTCCCGGGCCAGTTAACTAGTAAAACAAATGAAACGGATACAGCACAATTCATGCATTTGAAAAGAAAGCACCTAAAAGACAGACCCAGAAAAAACTAAAATAAAAGACTTCTTCGGGCACCTGGCTGGCTCAATCAGTGGAGCATGAGACTCTAGGTCTTATCGTTGTGAGTTCAAATGGCACACTGGGTGTAGAGATTACACACACATACACACACACAAAAAAAAAAATGAAAAAGGAGGGGGGCTCCTAGGTGGCTCAGTCATTTAAGCATCTGACTCCTGATTTCAGCTTGGGCCATGAACTCATGGTTCGTGACTTTGAGCCCCGTATCAGGCCTGCCTGGGATTCTCTCTCTGCCTCTCCCCCATTCACTCACTCCCCCTCTCTCTCCCATCTTTCTCTCAAAAAGAAATAAACTTAAAAAAATACTTTCTTACTGTAATAAGTTAGCATGGCTCATTAGATGTTAAAAAAAAACATGCCTATGTGCTTTTATGTTATAGAGAGGAAGCACTAATTAAAATAAGATTGAGGATCCTAAAGATATAACGTATTACTCTAATACTTCTAAAAAGATATTTAGGGGCACCTGGGTGGCTTAGTCGGTTAAGCGTCCGACTTTCGCTTGGGTCATGATCTCGCGGTTCGTGGGTTCGAGGCCCGCGCCGGGCTCTGTGCTGACTGCCAGCTCAGAGCCTGGAGCCTGTTTCAGTCTGTGACTCCTCTTTCTCTGACCCTCCCCTGCTCACACTGTCTCTCTCTCTCTCCTAGAAATAAATAAAACATTAAAAAATAAATAAATAAATAAATAAAATAAAATAAAAAGATATTTAGAATGAAAAAAAAGAAAACTTGACTGAAAATTTTCTTCAAATTGAGTCAAAGCAGAATTATAAATCAGAACTGCGAAACCACAATCAAACCAAACCAGAGAGGGTAGACAGACGCAAGAGGAAAACCAGGAGAACAGCATCCCAGAAAACAGGGTTCAAGACCATGTTCAGAAGGAAGTGAGTCACAATGACAGACTTGTCATCAGGGCCTGCCAACCCTGGAATCAGGCAATGTGGAGCTCAGGAGGCCTTGGTGGGAGCCTCTGCAGATTACAGTATATGCAGAGCAGGCAGCAAGAAGAAAGGAAATGGAGGCGTTTCTCACCTGGAAATGCTCAGAAATATTTAAAAGCCACAGGAATCAGATGGATGAGTGAGAGAGACACACTGACTAGACAAGACAACAAAGGGCTTCATGGAGGCTGCCGGAAAGAGGAGACTAGGGAGGGCGCCACAACCCAGGCTAGTCTGGCCCCATCCTAAGCAGTACCACAAGGCCTTGCATGTAAAAGGGCCCACCCCTGGCTTAACGCTCTGCGGTCACCATCCTGAAATTCTTTATTATTTTTAAAAATTATTTTAATCTTGCACTAGACCCCACAAATTACAGAGCTGGTCCTGGTCCAGGGGAGGCACTGGCCTTGGCACTGAGAAGTGCAGCTCTGAAGAGAGGGATGGAGAAGCAGGGTCAATACCATCCGACGGGTTCTCTCTCTGTGAAACAGAAAGACAGTCATCTGCTATCAACAAGCAAGAGAGCAGACAAGAAAGAAAAGGTTAATACTCCATGGATGGTGAAGAAAATTAACACACTTCATTTTAACACAATGATCAAGGGTAACATCACCTACATTAAGACAAATCAGTCTCAAGTACTTCCTTATGACGCAATGAGAAGGGCACATCACTTTTGTGCTATTTTCTATTCCTGTCAAATACATAACTTCAATGTAAACAGAGAAAGTTCAAATTGAGGAATATTCTACAAAACAGCATACCAGCACTCTTGAAAGTTGTCAAGGTTATGAAAGACAAGGAAAGGCTGAGGAACTGTCACAGATTAGAGAAATGACAATTAAGTGCAATGTGGGATCACCATTAGAAAAAGGACATTAGAGGGAAAAAGAACTAGTCAAATTTAAATAAGATATATAGGGTAATTAATGGTATATCAATTTTAATCTCAATATTCAATCAGTGGACTATCATTACATAAGACAGTAAAGTTAGTGCAAGCTGAATAGAGTATACATGGGAACTGTGACACTTTTCTTTACATCTCAAATTACTTCAAAATAAATTTTAAATTTTCATGTAGATTTTTCATTTGTGATTTTCTTTAATGTTGTCAGTAATTCCAGGAACCTCAATTATCACCCTTGAAGTCCAACACTCTACCACATCACACATGTTCCTGCTTTGCTATCAATCCAAAGAATCAGGAACAAGAAAGAAAGGTTATGGGGCGCCTGGGTGGCTTAGCCGGTTAAGCGTCGACTTTCGCTTAGGTCATGATCTCGTGGTTCATGGGTTCGAGCCCCGCGTCGGGCTCTGTGCTGACTGCCAGCTCAGAGCCTGGAGCCTGTTTCAGTCTGTGACTCCCTCTCTCTCTGACCCTCCCCTGCTCACACTGTCTCTTTCTCTCCTAGAAATTAAAAAAAAAAAAAAAAGGTTATGTTTCCCTTAAAAGTTATAACTTTGACCTAAGAAAAAAAGACAACAGCTAACCTAAAAAAAAGAAAGAAAGAAAAAGAAAAATCACCTATGGGTAAACTGCTTATTTTTTTAGTTTAAAGAAACTGAATAAGAATATAAAAAATAAAAATAAACCATGGCTCCCACTGAACAGAAACCACAGACATTTTCCCCAAAAAAAGGCTGGGAGGTGGCAAGCATTCAGAGACTACTAGATTTCTCTTTAAAAACAATGTCAAGGGGCGCCCGGGTGGCTTAGTCGGTTAAGTGTCCGACTTTCGCCCAGGTCATGATCTCGCGGTTCGTGGGTTCGAGCCCCGCGACGGGCTCTGTGCTGACAGCCAGCTCAGAGCCTGGAGCCTGTTTCAGTCTGTGACTCCCTCTCTATCTGACCCTCCCCTGCTCACGCTGTCTCTCTCTCTCTCTCCTAGAAATAAATAAAACATAAAAAAAAAATAAACTAAAAAAAAAAACAATGTCAAGTGACCTCCGATTTTAGGCAACAATTCTTTGCTTTCAGTTTTTAAAACTGGGTTTGAATCCTAGTTCTGTCGCTTAGCAGCCATGTGAACTTAAGCTACTGCTTAAGTTTTGTGCTTCAACTTCTTTATCATACCCAATGATAAAGACTAAAGTACTTAACACATTAAAACAAAACTGAGAGCAATATTGGCTTATGGGAAATTGTATTGGGAGAAGCAGGGATGAAATTAGGAGGACACCAGATTTTGGCCTGGATGACAAGATAAATAGTAGTCCCATTAACTTAGGAAAAAAGAAAACAGAAGGAACATTCTGAAGGTGGGGTGGCAGGAGTTTAGTTTTAGCTTTCCGCATTTAAGAAGACTATCAGCTGCAAGCTGTGAATTGACCTAAGCAAGTGTGATTTTGCATAAATAATAGGTTCTTCTTGGTTGATAACAATAAGGACCCAAAATGGATGAAAGTCTGTTCTTCTCCTATTGACTGTGATCAGGTTATACTGATAGCAAATCTCCTATCAATTTCTGCCATACATGCAGACCTTGGTATTTAAGGTAAGAATTTATTAGCAAGCAGGCACAAAATAATTCACATATACTGTTTTGTAAAGCTTACAGAGCCTTAGTACTCTATCCCAGTGCCTGGACAGGGGACTATGTAGGTTTCAGACATTGTCCATAAAGATTCAGGCTAGGGTAGCTCAGCTGGTTAAGTGCCCAAGTCTTGGTTTCCACTCAGGTTCATGGTATCGAGCCCCACATCAGGCTCCCCACTGACAGTGCAGAGACTGCTGGGGACTCTCTCTCCCTCTCTCTCTCTGACCCTTCCCCACTCCCATGTGTGCGTGCACTATCTCTCTCTCTCTGCCAAAATAAATAAACTTAAAAAAAAAAAAAAAGGATTCCTATACGTGCAAACATATGATGTTTGCCCTTCTCTGCCTGACTTACTTCGCTCAGCATAACACCCTCAAGGTCCATCCATGTTGCTACACATGGCCAGATTTCATTGTTTCTCATTGCCATGTAGTATTCCATGGTATAGAGAAACCACATCTTCTTGATCCATTCATCAGTTGATGGACACTTAGGCTCTTTCCATGTTTTAGCTATTGTGGAGAGTGCTCCTATGCCTCAGCATTTCTGTATCCCTTGGGTAAATGCCTAGCAGTGCTATTGCTGGGTCATAGGGGAGTTCTATTGCTAGTTTCCTTAGGAACCTCCACACTGTTTTCCAGAGGGGCTGTACCAGTTTACATTCCCACCAACAATGTAGGAGGGTGCCCATTTCTCCACATCCTTGCCAGCATCTAGAGTTCTCAGAGGAACAAGGGGGAGAAGAAGGAGGGAAATGGTGGGGGAAAGGGAGAGAGGCAAACCATGACAGACTCTTGAATGCTGACAAAAACTGAGGACTGATGGATGTGGGGGGGAGTGGGGGATGGGCTGGAGGAGGACACTTGTGGGGATGAGCACTGAGTGTTATGTGGAAACTAATTTGACAATAAACTATTTGTAAAAAAAAAAAAAAAAGGAAAAAAAAAGGATTCAGACTATAAACGCTGCTGTCTTCTCATACTCTATTCCTGTGAAGAGAGTTATCTCAAAAGTATTTTATTCAATAAGTATCAATGAAAAAAACATTGTAACTTTGAACAGGTCATATATATAATACTTCTCCCACCTATTGCATCATTCCACTTCATAGCTTCCTAGCAAGGGAGGGAGAGAGAGAGAAAAGAAATGTCCCTTCAGTTATCACTCCTCTTCCCACTCAAAGGCTAAGTGGGTACATGAATTAAAGGCTTAAGAAGTGTTAAGCATAATAAGAACCATTCAGGTTGCAAGAACTATCACAGATTTCCTTTCTCTATTTTAATTAAAAATTTCCTCAAAGCTTAGAGAGCTAGCAGCAAATCCCGGTCAGCCAGTACTTTAGAAAAATGAGGGTTTACAAAGAACCTCATGACACATGTACCCACACCTGGAAAAAAACCCACTCCAGGTAACCATTCCAAACTGGTGAACAGGCCAGTCCAAGGCTCTGTGGCGTTATGCCACTACTCTGCTGCCACCCAGTGGCGTGTAGGCACCAATGCACCCAGCAGGGGAAAGGAGCCCAGAGGAAGAGCTTGTAAATAACCCAAAGTCAAGGGAGAAGTGCTGTCCAGGCTACAATAGCACCACGGAGATGCAGTGTAAACAGATGCATTCTTGATTAAAACATATATCAGGTTACTACAGTGAAGTCTTTACCCCACCTCAAACTGAGAACTGCTGCAGGGCCAGAAGACAGACCCAAGAGTCCAAGCTTACCTGTTTTGGGTCAGAGGCAGCAGCGCCAGGTGCTGGGGACTCCAATTCTACAGTCACAGGTCCATCATTCTGAATGTGGACTTGCATGTAGGCACCAAACTTGCCATCTGAAAGAACAATGCAAACAGTTATGAGAGATGGGGCCCCAGGTTACTCCTGTCTAAAAAGCCACCTAGATCAATGTAATCAGAAACAGGAGTAGGAGTAGACAGTAACCACAGGGAAAGGTGGCCAACTGCACAAAGAGGGAGGGAGGTGCAAGTTAAACAGCAGAGGTGCACTGCATGTCCTACAGACTTGGCAAGAATGAAAAGTTCTGAGAACACCAGGGCGGCGAGGTGTGGACTTACAGGACGATAAAATGGAAGGAAGCTAAAATGGTTTAACCACTTTGGTGGGCATGGTGGTGCTTGAGCAAACCCTACAAGTCTGGAATTCCACCCTGAGGAGTCTACTCAGAAACTCTTATACAAAAGGAATGTTTAAGGGTATTCACTGTGGCCGTGTTTACAACAGAAAAAGTGGACACAATCTGTCCCTCATTGGTGGATGAATGCATAAACTCTTCTTTAATTCCTCAGTGGAATACTGTGTGGCAGCCATATCCACCAGCAAGGAAAATCTTAAACACATGATGTGATCTTTAAAAAGTAACTTACAAGGACATATTATTAAGATACCATTAATCTATTTAAATGATATATTTTTTTAATGTTTTATTTTTTTTTTTTTTAGGAGAGTGAGAGAGAGAGAGACAGCGTGAACAGGGGAAGGTCAAAGAGAGAGGGAGTCACAGACTGAAATAGGCTCCAGGCTCTGAGCTGGCAGTCAGCACAGAGCCCGACGCGGGGCTCGAACCCACGAACCGCGAGATCATGACCTAAGCGAAAGTCGGACGCTTAACCGACTAAGCCACCCAGGCGCCCCTAAATGATATTTTTAAATACCCAAAACAAGTTTTATTATTTATGAAAATATATATATGTATCAAAAACACATGAACAGGAAAGATGAATGCCAAACACAGGACAGGAGCCACATTCATACTGAAGGGAAGGCAGGGGATGGTGGGATTTGAGAGAGACAGACCTCAGATAAATGTGACTAACTGGGCAGTCAGTACACTAGTATTTATTTTCTGTATGTTTCATGATTAAAACTTTCAAACAAATTAAATAGAAAAGGAAAAATATAAGGTAAGGAAGGAAGCCCTGCTCACTTACTGGGAGCCCAGCTCCCTAAGACTCATTTCAAAACGGCTACGGGCTGCCCCAGAAAAGAGTACCTCTCTATGTCCTATTCCAAACCTTCAACACTGAAACCTCCTCAATTGTGTCTGATCAATCCCCAAATACTGAATTACACTTATAAAGAAAGCCAAGGGGCACCTGGATGGCTTAGTTGGTTGAGCATCAGACTCTTGATCTCAACTCAAGTTAGGTCTCACGGTTTGTGAGATGTACTAACAGTGCCAGCCTGCTTAGGATTCTCTATTTCCCTTTCCCTCTGCCCCCCTCAGCTCACTCGCTCTCTCTCTCTCTCTCTCAAAATAAATAAACTTAAAAAAAAAAGCCAAGAATATGCTTTGAGAGATGATGCCATGGAATATCAGAATGTCAACTCCACCCATCCAAGTACCAGTGTTAAGCACCGGGCCTAAAGACTATTGATGACACATACAGACGCTTACTCAAAGGAACACACTGGTCTTGACAATTCATCTGTGATAAATCCAAAGTAAGAGAAGAGTCGGGTCCCTGAGGCACCTGGGTGGCTCAGTTAGTTAAGAGTCTGACTCTTGATTTCAGCTCAGATCATGGTCTCCCAGTTTGTGAGTTCCAGCCCTGAGATGGGGTCCATGCTGACACTGTGGGGCCTACTTGAGATTCTCTCTCTGTCTCTCAACATAATTAAAATTAAAGCATTAAAAGAAAGAAAGAAAAGAGCTGGGTCCAGAGTGAAACAGTACAAGTGCTCAGAAACTGAGAACCATCACGAACTCTTCCAGTGCCACCCACCATTAGGGAGCAAAGAGAGCATGTGAGATCCAGTCCACGTTTGAAAATCACTCACTGCTTTTCACTCCTAGCAACTCTGTGCCAGGCATGGTGCTAGAGATCAAAGGCTCAGCTTAAAGGCACAGATAGCCCTGGAGCTCATGAACCCTGTGGTCTAGTAGGGGAGACAGTTGGACACATCGTGGTGATAATCAATGCTGCATGGTAGAGAATTTGAGGGATTCTGGCTCTGCAGGCCAGAGGAGGGTCCGAATCCCCTTTGGGGACTGGGGAAGGAATCAGAAAGTCTTCTTGGATGAGGCTACAGGGTCCAGGATTTGAAGGACAACTGGGAACCAGGCTGGAAGAGGACAGGCCCAGCCCCCACGAGCTCTGAGACCTTGGGCAACTTTCCTAATCTCCCAATGGCTCTGTTTCTTGCCTGTATCACAGGGATGCTAACAAGAGGGCCTAAATCAAGGGGAAAATTTAGTGAGAGTGTATGCAAGGACTTGGGACAGCAGCGGCTCATGTATGGTGTATGCAAAATCAGTGTTTGCTCTTGTTACTGTAAGAAGTCATGTTTGAGAGGCTCCACACAACCAGAAGCATGCTTCCCTGTGCCCTGCCAGGTATTCCTTGAATAAAGAATACCACGGTCACATACTTTTGGAAAACCACACTTGTTGGAACTCTCTCTTAGAGAATCATAAGGCACAGCAGCACAGCAACAGGCTCTCAAGACATCTTTGAGTAGAGAAATCTGTTTCGTTTCTTTACCCTGGTGGTTCCCAAACTAACCTGGGCAAGGAGCCCTTATTTCACACAAAACATCCTTTATAAGCAAATGACCCTCTGGAAGAGGTCGAGGAAAAGAAAAGCACCAAATGGACACACAGCCAGAGCGGGTCAGCCTGGATCCTTTCTGGCTCTCTCCCCTGGAGAGTGGCTACACTCTCAGGTCCTGGGGGCCCTCGGGTACCACACCCACTACAGCACAGTGACCTCTGTGAGCCTTCGCTCCCACCACAATTGTTACCTCTGATTCTTCGCTGTGGTGTGCTCCCTCCAGTGATCCTTTCCCTCCTGGAGGGTCTTAGCAAAATGGGCACACCAACGGCTGGTTTTCTCAATGCACTGACAGCAGCACTGCAAACTACATTAGAAGCACCCACGTTGTTCACCACTTTTACAGGCAAGATTAACTTAGTTCCTACTGGGCAGCCCAGTGTGCTCACACAATGCTGACTTTTCTTGAACTCCTATCAGATTAAAGTGGCCATTCAAACCTACAGAGCGTTTGTTTTATCCATGTCAGACTAGCAAAAAAGACATCAGCTGGGAAGGAAATCATGTGTTTAATTGCATGCTAAAATTATGGCTACAATTAGTAGCAAATTTCAGCCGCTACACTCCTCAGGGAAGCTGAAGGCAGACTCAGGAGGAAAGGAATTATTTCCGACCTTGAATTTCTGTTGCCAGGATATACAGCATATGCTTCACTGTGTTTATCGTTCCAAGTAGCGAGAAATTTATTTTCTTTTCCTGTTTTTCTTCAGTTATGAACAGAACTATTATCTGAACTTCTATTTGTACAGACAATAAATCCAAAGTCATGTTTTAAGAGGTCTTAACATGGGAACATTTTTTCCAGTTCAGATCAAAGAGTAAAGCCCCATGAAAAATTATACTGGCCAGGGGAAATAAAAAACATTTTTAAAAATAATCTTAAAAGACAGAAACAAATCTGCAAAACTACATCTGGGCTCCAATGGTGATATGATCAAGTCATCCTTAAAGTCCCAGGGTTCTATCCAGAGCTGGAGGAGAAGCACATGTTAAGCATGTTTGTGCCACATGCTCCCAGCTGGAACACTCCCAGCTTTGAGCCCCAAACCTGCTGTGACCTAGTTTCCAGCAGCCACTGTCCAAGGGCCCTACCAGCTCCAAACCAGTGCACCCCATTAATGTGCGAAGGCTGATGTCCCTCCTCTTTCGACAATGCTTGACTGACAGTCACCACTCCCCGAGAAGCCCTGCTCTGCCTCTCTGTGCCCCTGTTTGTTCAAGGATGAGAGCAGGACAGCTGCAAGGAAAATGCATGTGAATTAGGATAGGCATGGCACAGGGCCCACAGCCAGTCGGTGGGCAGGAAATCTGAGTCTCTGTTAACTGCTGTCACTCCCACCACTATCCATAGTAGGATATGGGCAAATGGGGGCAGGGGGAGGGGGCAACAAAACCACACCAAAATAACATGTCATTGAAGAAAAATGGAGAAGAAAAGGCATGATGGTCATTTCTTGGCCTGGCTGGGAGCAAGCCCCACGCACTCCACTTTCCAGAGCCAACCTGCATGGCCATGATCAGGCTGGGACTCGGCCTACCTCTGGGGACCAGTCCTGAGCCCTGGGCTAGCCCATCTAAGCACATACCCAAAAGCAGCTCCCTCTGTCACTAAAGCAAAGTCCTCACCAACAAGGCTACCTCTTTGTTCTACTTTACAGCTATTTAGAACCTGGGCAGACAGACAAGAGAGTTATTGATGGAGGACTCAACATAAGGTGCATAGGCTGGGAACCAAGAAATCATGCAAATGTGTGGAAGTGAGGGACTCAAAATAAGCATGTGGCAAGGTGAGGGCCATTGCAGCTAAAGGAGTGTGGTCTAGACCCACAGGCTTGCATCACACCTGGAGCCCAAGGGAGTGTGACCCTGGTGGGCCACACGTACTATAGCAGCTGTCCATCAGCATGGAAATGCTTCTCTAGAGTAATTCTGGCCCCATATCCCCCAAGGGCTCAGTCAATTCAGGGTGGCAGCAGGAAGGCACAGATTCCCCAATGGGCTGATCTGGCTCAAGGGAGCCTGTAAAGCAGAGGCAAGGGCTCTGGGAGCCATCAGCAAAGACCAGCAGCTCCAGCAATGGCATTTCTTAAATGACTTGACTAGGAAATTCAGTTCTCAGAGAAAGAATACATGGCAGGTCCTGTCAGCCTAGTTTCTCAGAAAGTGAGAGCCAAGCCTAGGTTGATAGCATTAGAACCACTGTCAGATTCCACTCTACATCCAGGCCCATGGAGGGAACACAAACGGTGATCTCTGGAATCTTGTGGCTTCTCCTCAGTCTCCCTTATCAGTGGTCTCTGCTTGTCTGTGCTTATCTCTGTTGTGGTTCAACCCACTCAAGAGAAACATCTCCTCTGGGCAGCAGATGTCTCAGGGGTGGGATTCCATGGCCAGAGGAATTAGGAAACAGGCTCTGTGGCCCAGGACGGAAAGTGCCTTCTCCCAGGAGACAGGGCACCTGTCACCAAAGGGGACTACCCCAATTCCAAACCGAAGAGCTGGAAACAGGGGCTCCCAGGGGAAATGGCCTACAATTAATCTCTCACCAGGAAATGATACCCTCATCTGAGCTGAAGTTCTGAAGTCAGATTCAAGGCAACTGGTATAGCCCTCCTTGCATAACAAGGAGGCTCAAAGCAAAGTATTCTCTGACCATCAGGCTTTGCTTGGATATCTCTGGGCTCTACTGGGGTCCCAGGCATCATTCTACCTGGGATAACTGCATGGAAGGTTACCTGGTTTCCACATCAAGGCACCAGTGAGTCTGTGTGCAGACAATGCAATGTCTGAGGCCCCAGTGGACCTGCATGGGCCTTGTGCGATACCTGTGCAGACCTGCTGAAAGAGCCTGGATCCCACTGGGCAAGGACACCCTTCCACCAACATTTCATCACTAAGGTGCTCCTGTGTGGCTCAGTCAGTTAAGCATCTGACTCTTGGTTTTGACGTAGATCATGATCTCATGGTCTGAGAGTTCAAGCCCCACATCGGGCTCAGTGTTGATAGTTCAGCCTGCTTGATATTCTCTCTCTCTCTCTTTCTCTCTCTGCTCCTCCCCTGCTCATGTATATATATATACACATACACATATATGCATACATACATATATTTCACCACTTAACCTCACTGCAGAACCTCTGGTGTGCTGGGCTGGGTGATGTGCCTGGACATGGTTTGGGACACAGGCTAGGGAATAAGTCTTCACTTTGGGAAGAGAATAGCCTTGGAGAGGCTTCACAGCAGGGCTCTAACCCACTTCAGAGCCTCTTAGGACAAAAGACACAATAGGAGCAACCTCAGAGAGGTTCAAAGGTAGACACAAAGGACTGACCTGTAAACTCTGTCCCTCCCCTGAACAGGGAGCCCCCCCCCCAATGGCCAAAAATACAGTCAAAGGAGGTAGGAGAATATGCTAAAGGGTGATTATTATCATGGACCACAGGATTCATGAATTTATAAATTTAGTGTAACCCAACTAAAAGTTACACAGATTTTCTGGAGCTAGACAAGCTGATTTAAAACTTCATATAGAAGAACAATCAACAACATGCAGGAAAACTCCAAAAAGCAATATGAGTGAGATTAACCTTACCCAACATGAACATGCGTCTTCATCATATAAACAGACCAAAAAAAAAAAAAAAAAAAAGAATAGAAACAAAAAGGTAAAGTTCATAAACACATACAGGAATTTAATATGGGATAAAGTCAAAATATCAAATTAGTGGAGGGAAAGACAGTTTTTAAATCTTTTTTTAATGTTTTATTTATTTCTGAGAGAGACAGACAGTGTGAGCAGGGGAGGGTCAGAGAGAGGGGGAAACAAAGAATCTGAAAGAGGCTCCAGGCTCTGAGCTAGCTGTCAGCACAGAGCCCAACGCAGGGCTTGAACTCACGAACCGCGAGATCATTACCTGAGCCGAAGTCAGATGCTTAACCAACTGAGCCACCCAGGTACCCCAAGAGAGCTTTTTAAATAAATGGTTTTGGGAATGGTTTTGGGAAACCTTTTCATAACCACCCGGAAAGATATGTATTGGATCCACGCTTTACACTGTATACAGGATAAACTCCAAATGGATCAAGGATTTCAAAATAAAAAATGAAAGCATGAAAGCACTAGGTTGGGAAATAGCCATATTTCTTTGTAACTTTGGAGTAAGAAATGTCATACAAATCATAAGAAATTGTGATTCAAAATCCAGCAGACACTTCAAAAAATTAATAATCAACTACTTAAGGATCAGAAATGTCTGTCCACGGGCATTCAGTTCAGGTCGTGATCTCACAGTTGTGGGATTAAGCCCGGTACTGGGCTTCTCAATGAGCACCAACCCTGCCTGGGATTCTCTCTACCCCTCCATCTGTCCCTCTCCCACTCACTCACTCTGAAAATAAATAAATAAACATTAAAAAATTTTCTGTCCAGCAAACAATCCCTTAAAGCAAGGTCAAAGGACAAATGATAAAATGAATGAAAAATATCTGCAACTCATATACTAAAAGCTCACAGAAAAAGGGTAGCCTGGGTGGCTCAGTTGGTTAAGCAGTCAACATTGGCTAAGGTCATGAGTTCATGGTTTGTGGATTTGAGCCCCACATCGGGCTCTGTACCGACAGCTCAGAGCCTGGAGCCTGCTTTGGATCCTATGTCTCCCTCTCTCTCTGCCCTTCTCCCACTCATACTCCATCTCTCAAAAATAAAGAAACGTTTAAAAAAGAGGGTGGGGTCAAGATGAATGAACAGTATGGAAGCTTTTTTTGCATCTCTCATCCCTGAAATCCAGCCAAATCAACACTAAACCATCTTACACACCTGGAAAACTGAACTGAGGATTAACACAACGACCTGAACCACAAAACTCAGCAGGTACATAGCACGGAGAAGTGAACTGGAGGAGAGAGAAGCCACGGAGGGCGGGGAGCTATTTTTGCTTGCAGAGAGAGGACGGGAAAGAGGGTGAGGGTATGGGAAAGCACCCCCCCCTCCCCGGTAAGTAGTTGGAGAGAAAAGGAAGAATACACAAGGGACTAAACAAAACAGGGAGAAAGGAGAGGGTTTAAATTCCATTAAGACTCTATAAACGGGGAATGCACAGTCTAAAATTCTGCACCTTGATACCTGGCAGTGCTCTAGTGGGAAGGGCGAATTCCCAGTAGCAGAGAGTGGGGTCCAAGGGGTCCTCAGACCACACAGGGAGGAGTGATTCCCCTGGGAGGAGGACATTTGGTAGAGGCTGTGAGGCCTCCCCCCCCACAACAGGTAAAGGTCCCAGAAGACCTTGGAGAACAACCACATTCGCTGGTGTTGGAACAAGGACGCTAGGGGAAGCCTGGTGCCAGATGTGTGTTTATTTAACATAAACCCTGAAACACTGCAGGATCGCATGAACTTTTTCTGGGGCAGGCTGGCACCTGGCCGGAGTCCACACGCGTCGGCAGCAGCACAGTCCTGTGAACGTCCCTGGTGGCAGGCAGGCACCCAACCATTGCTCAGTGAGACCCTCCTCCAGAGTGGTCAGAACAGGTCAAAGCCACAGTCCCTCTGAAGTGAGGGGTTGGGAAACACAGGCACATCTGAGATAAAACTCAGGAGGGAGGTGCCACCTGGCAGCCTAATGGCTTGGTCACAGACAGTGTAAATGTGGGGAGTGGACGGAAGCCTGAGAAAAGGGGGGTACTTGATTCCTAGTAAGGGAGAACACAAAGTTCTGCTACTAGAGACAGGGTAGCTGGGTGATGCCATTTTCACCCTTCCTACACATACACATACCTGCCTACATGCACAACAATACAACCTAGTAAGTTAAGCAGCGCAATCTAGTGGAGAACAGAGCCGTTACACTAAGCCCTACTCAACTGGGCCAACCTTGTTCTTCAGGAACACCACAAGTCTCTCTGCCTGCTTAGTTTATGGACTATAAAGTGCTTCATAGTTTGACTTCTAGCGGAAACCGATGTAATTTCAATCGTATTTCAGTTTGTTTACTGGTCCATCTATTCAATTTTCTTTCTTTTCTTATTCTTGAATACAGAAACAGAAAAAAAAATTTTTATTTTCCATTTTTATTAAAAATATTTTTAATTTTTCTAATATAATTATTATTTTGTAACTTTTTTAAATTATAATTTACTTCCAGCATTTCATTTTATTCTATTTTATTCTATTTTTTCCAAATTTCCAAATATTTTCCTTTGTTTTTCTTTTTCTTATCTTTCCCATTTTCTCTAACCTATCTAGCTCCTTTCAACAACAAGACCAAAACACACCTAGGATTTAGCATCCTTTATTTGATTTTTTTGTGTTGTTTTAAATTAAAAAATTTTTTTTCCTCTATTACTTCCTTTTCTTCCTTCAAAATGATGAAACAAAGGACTCCACCCCAAAAGGAAGAACAGGAAGAAAGGAGACCCAGGGACTAAATCAACAGATACAAGCAAGATGTCTGAACCAGAATTTAGAATCACAATAATAATAATACTAGCTGGGATTGAAAACAGACTAGAATCCCTATCTGCGGAGATAAAAGAAGTAAAAGCTACTCAGGATGAAATTTAAAATGCCATAACCGAACTGCAATCTTGAATGGATGCCACGGCAGCAAGGATGGATAAAGCAGAGCAGTAAATCAGCGATATAGAGGACAAACTTATAGAGAATAATAAAGCAGAAAAAAAGAGGGAGACTAAGGCAAAAGAGCATGATTTAAGAATTAGAGAACTCAAGGGCGCCTGGGTGGCTCAGTTGGTTAAGCGGCTGACTTCAGCTCAGGTCACAATCTCACAGCTCGTGAGTTTGAGCCCCGCATCAGGCTCTGTGCTGACAGCTCAGAGCCTGGAGCCTGCTTCAGATTCTGTGTCTCCTCTCACTGCCCTTCCCCTGCTCATGCTCTGTCTCTCAAAAATAAATAAACTTAAAAAAAAGAATTAGAGAACTCAGTGACTCATAAAGAAATAACATCAGAATACGGGTTCCATAAAATGAAAAGAGCGAAAAAGGGGTAGAAGGTTTATGTGAGCAAATCATAGTGGAAAACTTTCCTAACCTGGGAAAGACAGACATCAAAATCCAGGAAGCATAGAGGATTCCCATTAGATTCAACAAAAACTAACCATCAATAAGGCATATCACAGTCAAATTCACAAAATACTCAGGCAAGGAAAAAATCATGAAAGCAGTAAGGGAAAAAACGTCCTTAACCTACAAGGGAAAACAGATCAAGTTCACAACAGACCTATCCACGGAAACTTGGCAGGCCAGAAAGGAGTGGCAGAATATATTCAATGTACTGAACTGGAAAAATAGACAGCCAAGAATTTTTTATCCCGAAAGGCTGTCATTAAGAATAAAAGGAGAGATAAAAATTTTCCCAAACAAAGGAGTTCATAACCACTAAACCAGCCCTGCAAGAAATTTTAAGGGGAACTCTCTGAGAGGAGAAAAACAAACTTAAAAAGGGGGGGGGGGAGCAAAAGCAACAAAAACTAAAAAGGGCCAGAGAACATAACCAGAAACTCCAACTCTACAGGCAACATAATGGCAATAAATTCTTACCTTTCACTACTCACTCTAAATGTTAATGGACTAAATGCTCTAATCAAATGACATATGGTAACAGAGTGGATAAGAAAACAAGATCTATCTAATGCTCTTTACAAGAGACCCATTTTAGACCTACAGATACTTTCAGATTGAAAGTAAGGATATGGAGAACCATCTCTCATGCTAATGGTCACCAAAAGAAAACCAGAGTAGCCATACTTATATCAGACAATCTAGACTTTAAAATATAGACTGGAACAAGAGATGAAGGGCATTATATCATAATTAAGGGGTCTATCCACCAAGAAGATCTAACAATTGTAAACAGTTATGCTCCAACCATGAAAGCATCCAAATATATAAATCAATTAATCACATAAAGAAACTCATTGATAATAATACCATAATAGTAGGTGACTTCAACACCCCACTTACAGCAACTGACGGATCAACTAAACAGAAAATCAACAAGGAAACAATGGCTTTGAATGACACATTGGACTGGATGAACTTAACAGATATATTCAGAACATTTCATCCTAAAGCAGTGGAAAACACATTCTTCTCCAGTGCACATGGAACATTCTCCAGAATAGATCACATACTGGGACACAAATCAGCCCTCAAGAAGTACAAAAAGATCAAGATCATACCATGCATATTTTCAGGCCACAACTCTATGAAACTTGAAATCAACCACAAGAAAAAAATGTGGAAAGACAACAAATATTTGGAGACTAAAGACATCCTACTAAAGAATAAATGGGCTAATTTAAAGAGGACATTAAAAAGTACATGGAAGCCAATTAATCTGATAACACCACAGCCCAAGACCTCTGGGACACAGCAAAGGTGGTCATAAGAGGGAAATATATAGTAATCCAGGCCTTCTTAAAGAAGGAAGAAAGGGCTCAGATATACAACCTAACCTTACAACTTAAAGAGCTGGGAAAAAAAACAGCAAATGAAACTCAAAAACAGTAGAAGACAGGAAATAATAAAGATTAGGGGAAAAGTCAATGCTATCAAAACCAAAAAAAACAAACAAACAAACAGTAGAACAGATCAATGAAACCAGGAGCTGGTTCTTTGAAAGAATTAACAAAACTGATAAACACCTACAAGACTGATGAAAAAGAAAAAGGAAAGGACCCAAATTAATAAAATCAAGAATGAAAGAGGAGAGATCACTCCAACACAGCAGAAAATTCAAACAATAATAAGAAAATGTTACAAGCAATTATACACCAAATAAAATGGGCAATCTGGACGAAATGGACAAATTCCTAGATACACATGAACTACCAAAACTGTATCAGGAAGAAATAGGAAATCTGACAGATCCATAACCAGTAAAGATATAGAGTTAGTAATCAAAAATCTCCCCAAAAAACAAGAGTCCAGGGCCAAATGGCTTTCCAGGGGAATTCGACCAAACATTTAAAGAAGAGTAAACACCTATTCCCTTGAAGCTTTTCCAAAAAATAGAAATGGAAGGAAAACTTCTGAACTCTTTCTATGAAGCCAGCATTACCTTGATTCCAAAACCAGACAAAGATCCCACTAAAAAGGATAACTACAGACCAATTTCCTTGATGAACATGGATGCAAAAATCCTTAACAAGACACTAGCCAACCAGGTTCAACAATACATTAAAAGAATTATTCACCACGACCAAGTGGGATTTATACCTGAGATGTAGTGCTGCTTCAATATCCATAAAACAAACAGCATGATACATTACAACAATAAAAGAAAGGACAAGAACCACATGATCCTCTCGAGAGATGAAGAGAAAGCATCTGACAAAACACAGCAGCCTTTCTTGATAAAAACCCTCAAGAAAGTAGGGATAGAAGGATCATACCTCAAGATCATTAAAGCCATATACAAAAGACCCACCACTAATATCATCCTCAATGGGGAAAAACTGAGAGCTTTCTCCCCTAAAGTCAGGAACATGACAGGGATGTCCACTCTCGCCACAGTTATTCAACACAATATTGGAAGTCCTAGCCTCAGCAACCAACAACACAAAGGAATAAAATACATCCAAATTGGTAAGGAGGAAGTCAAACTTTTACTCTTTGCACATGACCTGAACTCTATATGGAAAACTCACAAGATTCCACCAAAAAACTGCTAGAAATGATCTATGAATTCAGCAAAGTTGCAGAATATAAAATTAATGCAGAAATCGGGTGCAGTCCTATACACCAATAATGAAGCAAAAGAAAGAGAAATCAAGGAATTGATCCCATTTACAATTGTACCAAAAAACATAAAATACCAAGGAATAAATCTAACCAAAGAGGTGAAAAATATATACACTGAAAACTACAGAAAGCTTATGAAAGAAACTGAAGACACAAAAAAATGGAAAAATATTCCATGCTCCTAGATAGAAAGCAAAAGATTGTTAAAATGTTGACACTACCCAAAGCAATCTACATATTCAATGAAATCCCTATCAAAATAACACCAGCATTCTTCACAGAGTTAGAACAAACAATCCTAAAATTTGTATGGAACCACAAGAGACCCCAAATAGCCAAAGCAATCTTGAAAAGGAAAACGAAAGCCGGAGGCATCACAATCCTGAACTTCAAACTGTGTTACAGAACTGTAATCATCAAGACAGTATGGTATTGGCACAAAACCAGACACTCAAATCAATGGAACAGAATAGAGAATCCAGAAATGGACCCACAAATCTATGGCCAAATAATCTTTGACAAAGCGGGAAAGAGTATCTAATGGAATAAAATCTCTTCAGCAAATGGTGTTGGGAAAACTGGACGGTGACATACAGAAAAATGAACCTGGACCATTTGCTTACACGAGACACAAAAATAAACTCAAAATAGATGAAAGACCTAAATGTAAGACAGGAAGCCATCAAAATCCTAGAGGAGAAAGCAGGCAAAAACCTCATTGACCATGGCCACAGCAATGTCTTACTCAACACGTCTCCAGAGGCAAGGAAAACAAAAGCAGAAATGAACTATTGGGACCTCATCAAAATGAAAAATTTCTGGAGAGGGGAGGGGCAAGATGGCGGAGAAGTATGGAGCTCCGTACATTGCACTCGCCCCCATATCTCACATGGAAAAGATCTGAAGCCATAGGAAACCTTACAGAACCCAAGAGATTGGGAGAAAAAGGACGCAGAATCCACTGAGAAAGCCTTCTAATGTGAGTGCGAACTGGGGAAGATAAAATCGGGCCGGGATCGGAGACTCACAAGGACGGGGGCGATCCCCCTCAGAGAGAGTGAGAGTGGAAAGAGAGAGGACAAAACTACTCAAGACACGGTCCCTGTCGCTGAGTAACAGAAAAACCTCCGCTCGGGGCACAGAAGGTCTGTGAGAGCCAAATCCCTGCACGCCAGGTCCCTGCTCACCAACTCGTCCTGGAGGGGCTGCACACCAACCGCTCCTTTGAGCTCCTGGCTGGCTGGACCCCTTGAGAAGCCGCGCGCGTTCAGGGCCTCCACGCTCCTGGCTTGGCTGGACGCGTAGAGGGAAGGTGAAGGGCTTAAAACTGGGAGATTTGCCCACGAGTTCGTGTTTCGGGTGACGAGACACAGAGGGACGTGGTTTCTCGCTCTCCAGTGGGCCCGGCATGCCCCCCAGGCAAACCCCCGTCCTTGCTCACCAACCCGACCTGGAGGAGAAGGGAGCAGCGATTCTGGCTCCATCCCCAAGACTAGGCAAGAGGCTTGGAACTGCACTGAGGGGATCGCCTGCAAGGTTGTGTCTACGGCAATTTCAGTGGGGCGCGCAGAGTGGGATTTGGAAACTAGGCCTGGCCTGGGTTAAGGAGTGCAACCCACTTATGCTGCGCCGGGGAGTTTACACACCGAAAAACGCGAGGTGCAGCGCTTGGTTCAAGAAGGGACTGGAGCGCTGCCACTCTCCTCCCAACTGTCAAGGCAGAACTCCCGCCTGACTCATTGGTTCACACCACGCCCATCCCTGCTAGAGAGCTGCCCTCCTCCCTTCCCCCACGCCCCCAACACTGACCTGATTAACTCTGGTCACTGGCTTGCTAAAACAGTCACATCTAGTCCATTCTATAGATGTAAATTCTACACCTACTGACCTTTTCATCTCTTTCTGTGAGGAGTAATTAGACTATATAGTTTCTCTGGATAACACCAGCGTCCTTCTCTCACTTATCCAAACATATTCCACCCTTTAGCTCTTTGAAAAAAGCTTCTTATCACTTCTGCCCATTCATTCTATTTCCAATTTTGCCTCATCCCCACCCTGTCTTCTCTCTCTTTCTCTTAGCTCTTCAACCAGCACTGCATACACCCGGCTATTTAATTGTACCTGGGAAATCCGGTTATATGCTTTAAACCGTTCTTTGTCCATCGGTTTTCTTCTTTTTTCCTTTTCTTTCTTCTTTTTGACCTTTTTATGTATTTTTTATTCTCTATCATTCGCCTTCCCTCCTCCGTCTTTTCTCTTAACTTTTTCGTTTCCCTCTGGGTACGCATGTTTGTTGCATTTGTCTGTGCGTTTGTGTGCCTCTGCTCCCTGTGTGTTTGTCTGTCTGTTTTCTTCTCCAGGGCTACCTCAAGAAACAAGCCAAAGTACACATGGTGGAGAGTCCCAAATATCACTACGAGTAGGAAAATAAAATAACCAAGGTCTCAACAAAGGAGACCATGAGATACCATTCAAAAAACTCTCTGAAAGGACAGGCCCTGGACAGTCAAATAGTCTTCTTGGGTACAGCAGCGCTCACAGGTGCAGAGAGCATAACAAGTCTTTAAAACTAACAAGACACAGAAAAGTAACTAAAATGACGAAATGAAAGAGTTCTCCTCCAAAGAAATTCCAAGAAGAAGTGACAGCTAATACAATGCTCAAGACAGATATAAGGAAAATAACTGAACAAGATTTTAGAACAATAATCATAAAGTTAATAGTTGGGCTTGAAAAAAGCATAGAGGACAACAAAGAAACTATGGCTCCAAACAACATGGAGCATAAAAATAGGCATGATGAATTTATAAATGCTATAAATGAGATACATAATAAAATGGAGGTGTCCAATGCACAGACTGAAGAGGCAGAAAGGAGAATAAAGGATTTAGAAGACACAAAAATAGAAACAGAAGAAACTGAGATAAAGAGAGAGAAGCTCTCTCTATCCAAAAACATGAAAGAAGAGTTCGAGAATTCAGCGATAAAATCAAACGGAACAATATCTGTATCATAGGAATCCCAGAGGAGGAAGAGAGAGTGAAAGGTGCTGAAGGAGTCCTGGAACAAGTTATAGCAGAGAACTTCCCCAACCTAGGGAGGGAAGAAGATGTTGAAATTCAAGAGGCACATAAAACTCCTCTCGGATGTAACTTGAATCAATCTTCTGCATGACATATCAGAGTGAAACTGGCAAAATATAAGGACAAAGAGAGAATTTTGAAAGCAGCTAGGGAGAAAAGGGCCCTAACACACAAAGGGAAACCTATCAGAGTCGTGACAGACCTACCTACTGAAACTTGGCAGGCCAGAAAGGAATAGCAGGAGATTTTCAATGTGAGGAACAGAAAAAATATGCAGCCAAGAATCCTCTATCCAGCAAGCCTGTCATTCAGAATAGAAGGAGAGATAAAAGTCTTTCCAAATAAACAAAAATGGAAAGAATTTGTCACTACTAGAGCAGTCCTACAAGAAATCCTGAGGGGGACTCTCTGAGGAAAATGTTGCAAGGAATGCAAGATGCTAGAGATGCCACCACAAGCATGAATACCTCAACTGACACAATGACTCTAAACCCATATATTTCAATAAAACTGAATGTAAATGGGCTGAATGCTCCAATCAAAAGACATAGGGGAGCAGAGTGGATAAAAAAATAAAATCCATCTATTTGTTGTCTACAAGAAACACATTTTAGACTGGAAGACACGTTCAGATTAAAAGTAAGGGGATGGCGAAATATCTATCATGCTACTGGAAGTCAAAAGAGAGCTGGAGTAGCTATACTTATATTGGACAAACTGGACTTTAAATTAAAGTCAGTAACAAGGGATGAAGAAGGGCATTATCTAATAATTACAGGGTATATCCATCAGGAAGAACTAAACTTACAAATGTTGACGCACCAAATATGAGAGCACCTAAATATTTAAAACAATCACAAACAGAAACAATCTTATAGATAAGAATGTGCTAATAGCAGGAGACTTTAATACTCCACTTACAGCAATGGATAGATCAACTAGTCAGAAAATCACTAAAGAAACAATGGACCTGAATGACACACTGGGCCAGATGGATCTGACAGACATATCTATATCTATATGACAGATATATTTAGAACTCTACATCCTGAGGCCAGAGAATTCACTTTCTTCTCAAGTGCGCATGGCACATTCTCCAAGACAGATCACATACTGGGACATACAGCAGCCTTCAATAAATGTAAAAGAACTGAGATCATACCATGCACACTGTCAGATCACAATGCTATGAAACTTGAAATCAATCAAAGGAAGAAGTCTGGAAAACCTCCAAAAACACGGAGGTTAAAGAACACCGTACTAAAGAACGAATGGGCCAATCAGGCAATTAGGGAAGAAATTAAAAAATATATGGAAACAAATGAAAACAAAAACACAACAATTCAAACTCTATGGGATGCGGCAAAGACAGTCCTAGGAAGAAAGTACACTGCACTCCAGGCCTGTTTCAAGAAATCAGAAAAAGCGCCAAGTGCAAAATGAAATAAAAGGCATCAGAACTGGCAAAGAAGAAGTCAAACTTTCACCTTTTGAAGATGACATGATACTCTACATAGAAAACCCAACAGACTCCACCAGAAGCCTACTTGAACTGATCCAAGAATTCAGCAAAGTTGCAGGGTACAAAATCAACGTTCAGAAATCGGTTGCATTTTTATACACCAACAATGAAGCAACAGAAAGAGAAATCAAGAAACTGATCCCATTCACAACTGCACAAAAAACCATAAAATACCTACGAATAAACCTAACCGAGGCTATAAGAGATCTGTATGATGAAAACTATAGAAAACTTATGAAGGAAATTCAAGAAGACACAAAGAAATGGAAAAACATTCCATGCTCATGGATAGGAAGAATAAATATAGTTAAAATGTCATTACTACCCAAAACAATCTACACATTCAATGCAATCCCAATCAAAATTACACCAGCATACTTCTCAAAACTAGAACAAACTATCCTAAAATTTATATGGAACCACAAAAGACCCTGAATAGCCAAAGTAATACTAAAGAATAAAACCAAAACGGGAGGCATCACCATCCCAGACTTTAGCCTCTACTACAAAGCTGTCATCATCAAGACAGTATGGTATTGGCACAAAAACAGATACATAGACCAATGGAATAGAATTGAGAACTCAGAATTGGACCCAAAAGTGTATGGCCAACTAATCTTTGACAAAGCAGGAAAGGGTATCCAGTGGAAAAAAGACAGCCTATTTCACAGATGGTGCTGTGAGAACTAGACAGCAACATACAAAAGAATGAAACTAGATCATTTTCTCACACCATACACAAAAATAAACTCAAAATGGAGAAAGGACCTGAACATGAGACAGGAAACCATCAAAACCCTAGAGGAGAAAGCAGGAAACAACCTCCTTGACCGCCACCGTTATCAATTTCTTACTTGACATATCACCAAAGGCAAGGGAATCAAGAGCAAAAATAAACTATTGGGACCTCATGAAGATAAAAATCTTCTGCACAGCAAAGGAAACAATCCATAAAACTAACAGGCAACCAATGGAATGGGAAAAGATAGTTGCAAATGACATATCAGATAAAGGACTAGTACCCAAAATCTATAAGGAACTCACCAAACTCCCCACCCAAAAAACAAACAACCCAGTGAAGAAATGGGCAGAAGACATGAACAGACACTTCTCCAAAGAGGATATCCAGATGGCCAACAGACACATGAGATGATACTCACCATCTTTCCTCATCAGTGAAATATAAATCAAAACCACACTGAGATACCATCTCATGCCGGTCAGAGTGGCTAAAATGAGCAAATAAGAGGACTCTAGATGCTGGCGAGGATGTGGATAAATGGGCACCCTCCTACACTGCTGGTGGGAATGTAAACTGGTACAACCCCTCTGGAAACAGTGTGGAGATCCTCAAAAAATTAACAATAGATCTCCCCTATGACCCAGCAACAGCACTGCTAGGAATTTACCCCAGGGATACAGGAGTGCTGATGCATAGTGGCACATGGACCCCAAAGTTCACAGCAGCACTCTCAACAATAGCCAAAACATGGAAAGAGCCTAAGTGCCCATCAACTGACGAATGGATCAAGAAGATGTGGTTTATCTATACAATGGAATACTACATGGCAATGAAAAGAATGAAATCTGGCCATGTGTAGCAACATGGATGGAATCTGAGGGTGTTATGCTGATCAAAATAAGTCAGGCAGAGAAGGACAGATACCATATGTTTGCACGTATAGGAGGATTAGGAGGAACTTAACGGAGGACCATGGGGGAGAAGAAGCGGGGAAATAGTGGGGGAGAGGGAGGGAGGCAAACCATGAGAGACTCTTGAATGCTGAGAACAAACTGAGGACTGATGGCGGGGAGGGGGGAGATGGGCATGGAGGAGGGTACTTGTGGGGATGAGCACTGGATGTTATATGGAAACCAACTTGACAATATGCTATTTGTAAAAAAATAAAACAAAAAAACAAAGTGACCTTCAGGACTTCTGTTTGCAATGCAGAGACAAAGGTTTGCTCTCCTTCTTGGGGATGGTGAACTGTGAAGACTGCAATCATCATGGCCACCCTGCAGAAGGCCAGCCTGAGGACAAGGCTAACACACATGGTGGAAAGCGGGGTTTGGCAAATCCCTGAGAAACAGTCACAGCAAACACAGAGGGAATGTAGCCCAAGCTGAACCTGAATTCATCATACCTCTGCATTCTTCAGTCATGAAGCAATAAACCTTGTTTCATTTAAGACAGTTGAGCTGGGTGGGGCTCCAAGTGGCTGGTGAGGAAATGCCTGAAAGAACATGAGCACTGGGTGGGAGGGACAATTTTCCCTCTATTCAATCCTTAAAAATTAAGAGAAACAATATAAATTTAAAATAAAGTTTCAGTCACTAAAGAGAAAGGGAGTAAAAATAAATGCTCAATCTAACTAAATCAAAGGCCAACACATGAAAGCAACATAAGTGTCCACTGATAGATGAAAGCATAAAAAAGATATGGTCTAGGAGGGGCCTGGGTGGCTCAGTGGGTTGAGCATCTGACTCTTGATTTCAGCTCAGGTCATGATCCCAGGGTTGTGGGATCGAGCCCTGCATCAGGCTCCGTGCTGATTATGAAGCCTGCTCTAGATTCTCTCTCTGCCTCTTCCCCTCCCCTGCTCGTATGCTCTAAAAAATAATAATAAATAAAATCATTTTAAAAAGATGTGATATATAAAAGATATGTATATACAATAGAATACTATTCAGCCATAAGAAGGAAATTCTGCCATTTGCAAGAACATGGATGGACACTAAGGGCTTTCAGTCAGACAGAAAAACACTAACGCTATACAATCTCACACATGGAATCTAAAAAACCAATCTCATAGATACAAAGAACAGACTGGTGGTTGCCAGAGGCAGGGGTGGAGAGAGGGTGAAATGGATGAAGCTGGTCAAAAGGTTCAAACTTCCAGTTGTAAGATAAATAAATTCTGGGATATAAAAAATGGCATAACGACCAAAGTTAACAATACTGTATCATATATTTGAAAGTTGCTAGGAGAGTAGCTCTTAAAAGTTCTCATCACAGAAGTGCCTAAGTGGGTGATTAAGCATCTAACTCCTGATGTTGGCTCAGGTCACGATCTCACAGTTCGTGAGTTCAAGCCGCAAGTTGGGCTCTGTATTGACAGCGCTGAGCCTGCTTGGGATTCTCTCTCTCTCCTCTCTGATCCTCCCACCCCCCCTTAAAAAATAAATAAATAAACTCTTAGTTAAATTATTTGTTTTTAAGAGAGCGTGCACACACGTGTGCAAGCAGGGAGGAGAGGGAGAGGGAGGGAGAAGGAAGTGTGGAGGGGGAAGAGAAAGAAAGAGAGATAGGGAGAGAGAGAAACCCAAGCAGGCTCCAAGCAGTCAATACAGACCCCAATATGGGGCTCAATCTCAAAAATCATGAGATCATGACCTGAGCTGAAATCAAGTCAGACACTTAACTGACTGAGCCACCCAGGTGAACCAAATAAATAAACTTAAAAAAAAAAAAAAAGTTCTTATCACAATAAAAGTAAAACTGTAACTATGTGAGGTGATGAACAATAACTGAACTCAACACTGGTGATCATTCATAATATACACATATATCAAATCATCATGTTATACAACTAAAACTAATGCTAAAACTAACATATGTCAATTGTATCTCGGTAAAACTAGAAAACAATTTTAATTTTTTTCAAAAGCAAATTAAACTACTTTCAGTCTTAAAATTGCTGAAGTGACCCTGAGAATCTGAAAACAAAGCCTGGGTGGTTCAATTGGTTAAGTATTCAATTTCAACTCAGGTTATGATCTCATGGTTTGTGGGTTCAAGCCCCACATCAGGAACTGCACTGACAGCACAAAACCTGGAGCCTGCTTCAGATTCTGTGTCTCACCTCTCTCTCTCTTTGCCCTCTCCCACCTGTGCTCTCTCTCTCTCTCTCAAAAATAAACTTTAAAAGAAAAAAAAAAAGAAAGAAAATGTATTTATTAGCAATTTTTTTATGTCCCAACATCCCTTCAACTCTTGGGGATCTTTCTATATTGGAGCTGGAAGCCAAAAACTCAAAATTAACCAAAACACAGCAAGTGTATAAAACATGCTCTCTACATCTTGTTCCACCGAAGACCACAAAAGAGACAAAAAGCCAAAAGAGCAAGAAGACACTATTGATATTACTGTAGCTGTTTCTGAAAGTCTGAAGGATTTGGAAATAAACTGATTAAAACTCTTCACATAAATCATGTCAATTTTTCATCAAAAGGATCAAATGTATTATAACCCCACAAACTTAAATTGTGACCCATTATAAAATTATATTGTTAATAGTACATTGCTTCAGGCCCTTCACAAAATTAGCTGGACAAAATACACACCATTTCAAAAAGTAAAAGGAACACATAGGGTGCCTGGGTGGCTCAGTTGGTTAAGTGTCCAACTCTTGATTTTAGCCCAAGGTCATAATTTCACAGTCTGTGAGTTCGAGCCTCACATCAGCTCCACACTGACAGTGCAGAGCCTGCTTTGGATTCTCTCTCTCCCTGTCTCTCTGCCCCTCTCCCCACTCATGCATGTGCTTTCTCTCTCTCTCAAAATAAATAAATAAACTCTAAAAAAAAAGTAAAAGGAACACAAAACACCTAATACTACACAAAACAGTCAGTCCTCTTTAAGGACTCAGATGAAAGCTCATTTGTTTTCATTTGGGCATTCCTTAACAAGCACTAGTGTTCGGCCACCTAAAATGCCTTCACTTACACTCTTATGATATTCCTTGTGCTCATCCTTTCAAGGGACTTCAGTGCATTCCAAAATGTGTCTGAGATTACTCAGAAATGGGATAATTCTACAAACACCAATCAGAGGAAACAATGATGAAAGCACTTAATTCTCAGCTCAGCGAAGAAAAATAATTATTCAGAGGACTTAATTCTAACTCTGGGAAAAAACATGTTTGCAGCAAAGCCATGCAGAAGTAACCCGGCAGACGAAGGATGGGGAAAAATACTGGAGACATCCATGACCCGACTTGTGAATGGAGCTCTAAACTTGGGTTATTTCCAGAAGAGGCAAACACATTTGCTCAAGTAGGACCTAAGTAAAGACTGGGATTTAAGGCAGGGGTGTCCTGATCACAGCAAAGAGACACCTTACACAAGAGGAGAATTAAGATAAAAGGAAATGCCAAAGCGGAATAGGAATATCAGTCTCCTAAAAGTAAGTAAATCTGATGAGCTGATAATCCTCAATGTGGGGCTTTGCTACAGAGCTTCAAAATCAGGCAGTAACTTTTATTACTTAAGGTTGAAAATGGATACAATAAATAAGAGATCTGGGGTTTGTTTCCTCCAGAGAAAGTCAAAGTATAGGAGATACCACAGAGTTAACTATTTACAACTCTTAGATGTCTATAAAGGGTATGATAGCATCAAAGAAACTGCAGTTAGGTATTGAGACATTCTTAGAAAAGTCTCTCACTGAGATGTATTACCAAAGGAGGCTAAACATTCTAATAACTTTGAAGAAAAAGGCAAAATATGATGGTATTAAATGCGATCTGCCCTCCAGAAACCTGAAAAGAGACTAGAAATGAATGGCCCCCTTAAAAAGACACATAATTTCAGATTCATAACTCTCCCATACACCAAGATCACTATACCAAGGCATTTTCTAGACTAAATCTCAGTCAAACTAGGTTGGCATTCCCTCCAAAAAACAGTTAAGTAAAGACCTAAACCGTCGCTATCCAATATGATGGGTATTAAGCACACACAGCTATTGGGTACTTGGAATGCGTCTGGGCCAAACTAAGATGGGTTATATGTATAAACTACACACTAGATTTAGAAGACTTAAGCATAACAGCAAGAATGGAAATTATCTCAATAACATTTTATATTGATTACAAGGTGAAATTATACTATTTTGGATATACTATTTTGGATATATATATATATATATATATATACACACAGACACACACACACATACACTTTTAAAATTACATTAAATACACACACACACACACACACACACATACACTTTTAAAATTACATTAAATACACACACACACACACACACACATACACTTTTAAAATTAATTTCAGGAGCACCTGGGTGGTTCAGTCAGTTAAGCATCTAACTCTTGATTTCAGCTCAAGTCATGATCTCCTGGTTCGTGAATTCGAGCCCTGCATTGGACTCTGCGTTGACAAGTGTGGAGCCTGCCTGGGATTGTCTCCTTCTCTCTCTGCCCCTTCCCTACTCACATTTTCTCTCTCTCAAAATAAGTAATTATTTAATTAATTAAATTAAAATATAATTAAAAATAATTAATTGATTAATTTCACTTGTTTTTTACTTTTTTTAATATGGCTACTAGAAATTTAAAATGACACATGACTCTAGGGTGCCTGGGTGGCTCAGTGTGTTAAGGGTCTGACTTTGTCTCAGTTTGTGGGTTCGAGCCCCACATCAGGCTCTGTGCTGACCGCTCAGAGCCTAGAGCCTGCTTCAGATTCTGTGTCTCCCTCCCTCCCTGCTTCTCCCTCGCTCATGCTCTTTCTTTCTCTCTCAAAAATAAACATTAAAAAAACTTTTTTTAAATAAATAAATAAAATGACACATGACTCATACATGTACCTGTACTGTCCTCTCTATCAGACATCATAAGCAAGCAAAATTAAACACTACTATATCAAACACACTTCTGGGTAGCTAAATATTTCATACGTGAAAAGAAGAATGAAAAAGAGTGGGACACCTTGGCGGCTCAGCTGGTGAAGCGTGACTCTTGATTTTGGCTCAGGTCATGAACTCACAGTTCATGGGATCAAGTCCCTCATGGGGCTCTGTGCTGACAGCAAGGAGCCTGTTTGGGATTCTCTCTCCCCCTCTCCCTGCCCCTCCCTCACATGTGCAGGCATCTGCTCTCTCTCAAAATAAATAAATAAACATTAAAAAAAAAAAACGAAAGAAAGAAAAAGAATAAACAGTATCAGTGGCATTCAGAGGACTCCTACCACAACAGCAGTGGCAGCAGCCACTATGTTGTTTTAAGAATAAGCACAACAACAAACTTTCTGGAAAAGGAGATGCTAGAATGGCAGATTCTCTTTTTCACCCTGCCTAGACATGTCCCAGAGACTCTCCTCCTGGGAGGACTCACCAGTCTGCCTACCTTGGATGAGCTCCGGCCTGTAGGTCTTACGTAGCTGCTCCAGGAAGCTGTTGTAAAAGCTCTCAGCCTGCTCCGTGGGCATTGCCAGGTGGAAGTCCGGCTTGTTCCCCTTGAGCACGCACTGGAGGGTGAACTGGCTGATGCACAGCACCTCATACTGTTTGTCCATCACACTCTTCGACCAGTGTTTCCCACTTTCATCCTCAAACACACGCAGGTTTAAAATCTTTCTGACCCTAAACAGAAAAACAGTGGTTAGGGAAACCTGAAGAATCATAAGCCCCCGACACACGCCATACACCCAAAGTGTCACCAGCATCCTGTCAAATAAGAACATAATGTGGACATACTATTGCATGTATTATATATATATGGAATTATATATGAGGATATAAGGAGAAAGTTATTTGGGCCTTGGGTGAGTTATTTATCCACCTCTATGCCTCAGTTTGCTCATCTGTAATATGGCATAGAAACAGATCTTCCTCATGAGGTTGTTCTGGGATGCCTTTTTTTTGTTTTGTTTTGTTTTGGCCAGTACCTCTAATTCATAGCAGGTACGCATTGGAACTTGAGCTAAGAACAACCACTTGCTAACTGCTCCTTTAAGTTGGTGGATATGTCAAGACATGGGTCCAACCCTAATTTTTTTAAATGTGTTTTAAATTTATTTCTGAGAGAGAGGGAGAGAAAGCACGAGCAGGGGAGGGTCAGAGAGAGATGGAGATACAGAATCTCAAACAGACTCCAGGTTCTGAGCTAGCTGCCAGCACAGAGCCCGACGTGGGGCTCAAACCCACAAACCGTGAGATCATGACCTGAGCTGAAGTCGGACGCTTAACCGACTGAGCCACCCAGGCACCCCAACTCCAATTTTTTTATAGAAGAATTCAATCTTTACACTGGAATAAATGATACCCCATTTTTACACCCTTCCTTGGAGCTACTCAAAATGAAAAACTGGGCCAACACCCTGGAAAAAACATATGGTTATTGCAAATATGCAAAAAGTCCTGGCGAAAGCCTCCTTGACAACTGTCATATGCCTCTTAAGCCCTAAGAGGGCATTCCTTATAAATGTGGATGACAAAGAACA
This sequence comes from Proteles cristata cristata, assembly GCA_017311185.1. Taxonomy (NCBI): domain Eukaryota; kingdom Metazoa; phylum Chordata; class Mammalia; order Carnivora; family Hyaenidae; genus Proteles; species Proteles cristata. Next base: position 240,273 of record JAESUZ010001396.1, read on the forward strand.
GCCACTTTGGCAAGAAAGAGGATCAAGAAACATTTATTCCTTAGCAGGAATTAGGTTCCAAGTCTGATTTTCCACCTAATACAAAAGGGACAATTGGGTGGAATTATGCCCAGATATGGGCACCAACGGGCAGAATAAACAGATCCATACATCTGGAGTAAATGTGCCAAGTGATGCTGCAGGGGTTGGGGGAGGGTAAACATGGGGATGGAGAGGCTGCCTGTACTTAAAAGAGCCAGTCAGGCAACAGCAATGACAAACTAACTCAGTAAAAAGAGCACCAGCTTCCAAGTCAGGTAGCCAGGACTCTTTTTTTTTTTTTTTAATGTTTATTTATTTTCAAGAGACAGAGAGACAGAGCATGAGCAGGGGAGGGGCGGAGAGAAAGGGAAACACAGAATCCAAAGCAGGCTTCAGGCTCTGAGCTGTCAGCACAGAGCCCAACGCCAGGCTTGAACCCATGGACTACAAGATCATGACCTGAGCCGAACTCAGATGTTTAACTGACTGTACCACCCAGGCATCCAGGTAGCCTAGATTCTAATTTGAATTCAGGCTTTTTGCTAAATACACATTCGTGATCTTAGGCAAGTAACTGAATTATCTGAGCTCCAGATCCTATGTGTACAATGAATTGGACATTTTTAAAATGGATAAATGGTGCCCAGATCACACTGCTCAAACTGGAAACAGATATCATTCATAAGAAAAGAAGTTCAGTTTTGCATTAAGAGAATGGTTCATGGATATAACAGCAATTAAGGACATAGGCTGTTGGATTCAGCTCTGCTGCTGACTTAGTGGGTATCATCTGACAAATTACTCTTCCTCAGTCTCCTCATCTGAAACACACATACTACATCAAATGGGACAGATAAAAGTAACACAGGAAACCTCACAGGAAGAGTATGTATATATGTATGTACATACATAATTCAAATAGCTAGGCAGGTAGATAGCAAGAAATACAGAGTTACAGATATAACTACTACATATCCCAAACAGAAAGGTCTTAGATTTTTTTAAAATGTTTTTATTTATTTCTGAGATAGAGAAAGACAGCGTGAACAGGGGAAGGTCAGAGAGAGAGGGAGACACAGAATCTGAAACAGGCTCCAGGCTCTGAGCTAGCTGTCAGCACAGAGCCTGACACGGGGCTCAAACCCCCGAACTGTGAGATCATAACCTGAGCCGAAGTCGGACACTTAACCGACTGAGCCACCCAGTGCCCCCAGAAAGGTCTTAGAAATCCGCCTCTTACATGTGTTCCAGTTCCTTCTGTGTATCTTCCAGAGAAATACCCAGCAACACACAGATGCCTCGTCCAATAGCACTTATTTGCTCTCCTCCAACTAGAAAGGAAACAAAAGAGGAAAAAAAAAACTCAGAACCAAACAAGTGTCATGATGCACTTTTAAGTAACCACAGGAATGTTTAAAAATCACACATACTTCTCATAACCTCTTTGGTAAAGTCAGTGGGTATTCAAAAATGAGCTTCATAAATGCAGTTAAGACTACCAAGATTTAGGTCTTTTCTAATTTTATATTTGGAATGAACGAGTTGTTAATAACCAGTAAGCTAAATTTTAAGGCCACGTTTTCTTCTGTGTTACCTTGGGTAGAATACCTTAAACTTTTCATGTTTGCCCATCTATAAAAACAGAAGAGTTTTTCTCCCCAGGGAATCCAGCCCAGCTATATTAATTCTCTGAAAGGAGATGCCTGCTTTTCTTGAGAATCAGCAAATATGGTAACAGAATATACAGGCAGTACAAAATAATAAACATTTATGTCAGAAAAAGAAATTATTTTTCTACTCAATGCAAGAAGATAAATATACAAAAATCATAGTTTAAAAGTTAAGCTTCAAGTCAGCAAACTTCTATTATGTCCTAATTTAGTACTTAAGTTTGTATTCTAAGCCAATGAGCACCAAATCCCTTTCAATCATGTACCTCATCCAGAAAAAACAAATCTCTCAACATACATTCCAAACCTTTGTGTATGTATTTACAGTCAAATATATGCTCTATCACCATGAGACAGTATCTCAGTGATGGTTCAGTTCTTAGGCCAAGACCCATCATTTTACAGTGAACCTAAATCCATATTTCAAGCACTAACCTTCATAACCATCCATTCTTTTGGCCAACTTTTTGCCAAATCTCATTAGATTACTGACATCTGGTTATTTTATCATCTATTAACCTAACATTCCAATCAGGAAAAGGGTCAACTCTGCCATTTTCTTGTTTGCTTCTGTTAGATAATATCTATAAATGTATCTGAAAAGGCACCATAGACTGTAACATGTTGTAATATCCAGTAAGCTAAGGAAAGAATGAGACCCCCTCTTCCTTCACCTGTATGACAAGGGACCACCTGACATGCAGATCCCAGGGAAGCATCAGCATCAATGCATTCCAAACCAAATATCAGTAAAGCTTAATTTCTCTTCTTTTAATGCTAAAAAATATTTTCTTCTGTGCCACTTTTCTTACAATGGACTATGAATGATTTACTGTCCTTTGAGCCAATGACTCAGAATCTGAAACAGGAATAATCTACCTGAAACAAGCAGTAAACAACTGGGGTGGCTGACTTGTTGCTTTAGAACACTATCAAGCTTTATTTGTCCTTTAAATAAATCAGTATTATTTTCTTACAATATCAATATATTTTTAACATTTTCACCATAGTATGTTTTATTTTTAAAAAATAGTTTATTGTCAAGTTGATTTCCATATAACACCCAGTGCTCATCCCCACAAGTGCCCTCCTCCGTGCCCATCATTCCCCTTCCCCTCCCCCCCATAGTATGTTTTAAAAGCTTAAAAAGAATGGTTGTTGAATTGTACCCACCATTAAATTAATGCATATACAATATAAAAATTTTGGAAAATATAAAAATCAGGAATATAATATAAATATATTTTTATATTATTTATAAGTGTATATAAATAATATAAAATAAAATATATTTTATATTTATAAAAACAGAAAATATAAAAAACTTTTTTTCCTAAAAAGAACCTCCAAGCACTTCAAAAATTTCAATGATTTCCCTTCGTTATCTTCTCTATTTGTAGGTTTTACTTCCTATTTGTTTTCAATTACTATAATAATATATATAAATTTTTGTGCTCCATCTTTTCTCTTAACATTGCATAAGGATTTTTTCATGTTATACGATTTTCCTAAGTATCTTTTAATAGTTGCATCCCATCAAGTGGAACAGTTGCATTCCATCCAATGGACCAACTAACCATCCCATTTGGCTGGATATATGGCTTGTTTCAAAATTTTCACTACAATATATAACACCGTGCTGAAAATCTTTGAATACCAGACTTTATATTTTACAGTTTAGAGTAGTTTTAGGTTCACAGCAAAACTGAGCAAAGGTATAGATTCCCCTGTACTCACTGCCCCCATAAATGCATAGCTTCCCCATTGTCAACATCCCCCACCACAGGGGAACATTCATTACAATTGATGAACCCACACTGACACAACATTATCATTCATTCAAAGTCCATAGTTTACATTAGGGTTCATTCTTAATGTGATACATTCTGTAGATTTGTTGGACAAATATATAATGACATGTATCCACCATTACAGTATCATAGAGTAGTTTCAATGCCCTAAGAATTCTCCATGCTCTGCCTAATCATTCCTCTAAATCTTTTCCTATAATTAGGATTCTCAAAAGCAGAATTACTATTTAAAGTGATTCAAATCACTATCTGAGGAGTTTCAACATTTTTATAATGTATTATTATCTTAATAAGAAACAAATTATGCCCCAAAGCCTGTATATGACATAGTTTGCTGCTCTCTTATGCCAGCGTAGTTTTGTTCCCCACCTCCAGGAACAAGCAGAAGAAACAGAAGGTTCAAAAGAATATTTTATTACAGACAGATGGATTTCCAAGGGAAAAAACTTGAGAATCGCCTTTTTAGACAACAGATCACAGGGCTAGAAAAGACACGAGATATTTGGTCAATTTCCCATATATACTGGCATCACCCCATCACCCCTGACCTCTTCTTTGAGAAGCATTCATAACCTCTCAAATTAACTCATTCAGACCCATTTCAAATCCTCTTCCCAACATGATTTTATTCAGATCTTAGCTGCTGAACCTGAGGGATGAGACATGGTTACCATACTTTGCCGCCTGTGAACCAAATATGTTAAGTGCTCCATAATAAAGCTTTTAAAATTAGATTACCACAATAACCATGCTAAGGCATCAAAATGTGCTTGACCAATCTCACTGAGTCTGCCATATAATAAGATATGACTCCTAACATTGTACTCTGTCCCAACCATAAAATCAGAAGTGACATTTTAGAACCCCTGAAATAAAATGCCATTCATGTACAACCACATTTCAGTGAAGCCAGTCACTTTCTAAAGGAATCAGAAAATCTCTTTCCATTACAATTGAATTAGAAGTCCTGGCTAACTTGAAGGTCCCTCTAGCACTGAGAAAGAATTTCGTTTTATTTAACACCTTCCCACAATTAGTACCCATACCTTTTTTAAATACCCTTAACGTTTTTAACATGCAGGCTTGTTGGCTGGTTTTTAACTAAGCATACAATTTAAACAGTAAATTAAAATCACTCAAACAATTTAGCAAATCTCACAAAATACATGCTTTCAATATTCCAAAACAGCAGAATGAAGAGTTCAAGTAAGAGAAGATTAAAATTCTCCAAAGTTCACTCATTGGTGATGACCACATAGAGCAGAATGCAAAATTTTGCTCAAAAAAGGGAGAAAATCTTCTCATCTATGAATTTTCCCAGTTTCCATGAATTTAAATATTAACTGAAATGCAAAAACAAAACAAAAAAAAAAACGCTTTGTTTTAAAATTCCATAAATCCCAATGCTATTCTGTCCCTTACTACTTCAGGACCATATCCAAAACCAGTTAAGAGAACAACTTAGAAATCACTAGGCAGGGTTGAAAAGTAGACTCTCTGATCTAAATATACGGTTTTGCTGGGTTTGGTTGTTTCTTCATGAGATTTTGTTGCTTTGTTTTTAGATTTATACTTTTGTGTACATAAGAACATATACTTGGTGTGGACTTGGCTAGAAGAAAAGGATATCTGGAATTACTTGGACTGAGACAATACTATAATTCTGCAAAAACAAAACAAACAGAAGTCTAGAAAACAATCTAAAATTAGTCATTAAATTTTTTTAACAACTTTTTTATCTTGGTTTGTTTTTAAAGATACCTTATATACATTAATCATCTGCACCCCTGATGTTCAAACTAGACTACAGTATATCCAGCGATGACTAATGGTTGGGTGGCTTGTTCCACGAGAAACTGGTGGCAATGAGAAACATTTCATCCAGAATTCTTTAGCGTCTAACCCCATCCCTGCACGGTTAGGCGATTGTAAAGGTCCTGGGGCGGGGAACATTCTGTCTAGTCTGGGCGCTGGTCACGTGTGCATAACTGTCACAACTCAACCATATGGAAGACTCTTCATATCTGCGCATTTTATTGGCAGTCAAGCTCCATAAAAACTGGGACATGTAGACAATGGGCAAAAATGGGAAATTTAAAATAGAACGTTATCAAGGGGAGAGGGGGGTCCTTGCTACGGAAATGTTGCCTACGTGTTGTTTGTGCAACATTCCACCGAAGAACGGGCCATGGGGATGCTCGGAGATTCTGCCACCGGGTACTCAGGCCCAAAACCAAAACAAAAAAGGTAATAATGAGGCGCGTTTATCGTGAACACTGTAGCCAGGGCCGCGCCAAGGCTCGCCGGGCACGTGGAGGGCGCTGCAACCGCGGCGACGCCCGGAGCCGGCCGGAGGACTCCAGGCTGCGGGGGCCGAGCTCGCCAGGGCCCTTGGCGGCCGGAGGGGCCCCGGGGACGGCGCGGGGGAACCCTTGTGGGGGCGGCTGGGGACAGCCGGGAGCGGGGTCAGAGGTGGCTCCTCCCGGGCCCGGCCCCGGCCCCGCCCGACTGACCTGTGACGCTGGCCCGGGTGACGCGCTGCACCACGGCTTTCATGGCGGCGGCTGGGGCGAGTGGGGCGGCGCCGCGCTCCTTCCGGCCTCGCGACTCGGCGGGCGGCTCGGTGGCCTGCGCCCTCTGCGGGTGACACCAGGAAGCGCGCCGGTGGGCCCAGTCAGACCCGGTTGGCGGCGGCCCTCCTACGTTGGCCACGCCCATCCACAGGTTGGCCTTGTGAGCAAGGGGTCACGCCCACCTGGCGATAGGCCCCGCCCCTTCCTCGTCCAGCCCCAGCCACAGGTGGGCCCAGCTCCGACCCTGGGACCCAGAAACCCCCGCCCGGGCGCCACCCCCTACCCGGACTCAGTTGTGCCCAAACCGCAGTTTCTGCACCGGATGTTTCTCACATCTCCGATCTAAGAGCCAACCATCCCTAAATCCCAGCTTTGTTCTGAATCCTAATCCTGTGGTCCTCCTTCCAACCCTCTGTCCTGATGTTCCCAAATTCCTTTTCCCTTGTTTTCCTGCCTCAGTGCTTCTCAGAAACTAGACAGAAGAGAATCTGCTGCCTAAAATAGCCATTTAACTACAGTATGTAAATATTCATTCGACTTAACCATGCCTGGTAGTGCGGAGACACATGATTCTGTAATACTCATTACTCTAATACTAATACTTAGCAGCTCCTCCACCCAGGGTTGTTAGAGGAAGTTTAAATAAGATAGACTGTGTAAAAATGATTTGAAAGTCGCAAAGGACTGTACAAGTATTACCCTAACAAATTATTATCACTGATAAAAATAAGCCCCTTTCCAAGTGCCTTCTTCTCAAAGCCCTCTAATAGTATTAGTGGGTGTAGAGTGATGACATTCAGAACAGGTACCCCAAAACATGGCACCTTGTCATATTGAATATGTTAACGGAGCTTGAGAAAAAGGCAGAGGCAGGAAAGTCACTCTGACCTTCCCCCTACCTTTTCTCCCCTGAAACAGGTCATAAACCCTTGTGTGAGAGGTGCACTCTTATCTCCAAAGACAAAGGAATGGCAAAAACAAACAGGCCTTGCGAAGTTTCCCTCGGTTGACTATGCTTACCTCGTATTCCTTGGCCTATCATATTCCTCTATGATGTCTGCTCTTCATCAAAAATAGCATAAGACGGGGGCCTGGGTGGCTTAGTCTGTTGGGTGTCTGACTTTGGCTCAGGTCATGATCTCAGGGTTCATGGATTCAAGCCTTGTGCTTGAAGAGTGTTGGGCTCTGTGCTGACAGCTCAGAGCCAGGAGTCTGCTTTGGATTCTGTGTCTCCCTCTCTCTCTGCCCCTCCTCTGCTCACACTCTGTCTCTCTCTCTCTGTCAAAAAATAAACATTAAAAATTTTTAATAAAATAATAAATAAATAGCATAAGAATACACAGGTCTAACTGTTTCTTTGGGTCTTCATTTTCTTATGAAGGCTCCCTGGCATGTAAAAGTTAAATAAATTTGTGTACTTTTCTCTGTCTCTCAAAATAAATAAATAAACTTAAAAATTTTTTTGAAGCTTGAAAGGGGTCTTGAGATAAAATGATTAAGCTCTGCTGATTTAATGTAAATAATTTTCAGATTTTAAGTTTTTCTCACTCTTAGGGTCTCTGGCTGGGTCTGACACTTAAATTAACAAAGATTAACAGGAGAAACAGTGGCGGGGCGGGGGTGGGGGGAAGGAGGCAGAGGCAGAAAGAGAGGGGTACAAAGGATCTGAAGAGGACTCTCTGCTGAGGGCTCAGACTTACAAACCGTGAGATCATGACCTGAGCTGAATCAGTTAAGCAGCCGACTGAGCCACCCAGGTGCCCCATATTTTTAGATGTTTCAAAGAAACTCCATCCCCAGTGACTCCCAAGATCAAGAGTCATATGGTCTACCGACTGAGCCAGCAAGGCACCCTACATCAAGACCACTTTACATTACTAAAAACACCCCAAATAGCTTTTGCTTATCTAGTTTATATCCAAAGAGATTTACTGTATTAGAAATTAAAACTAAGAAAAATTGTTAAATATTGACTTCTAAAACACTTAAAAACGACACTAATAAGGGACGCCTGGGTGGCTCAGTCAGTTGAGCATCCAACTCTTGATACCAACTCAAGTCATGATCTCATGGTCATGCTGGGCATGGAACCTGCTTAAGATTCTCTCTTGCTCTTCCTTCCTCTCTCTCTCTCCCAAAAAAAGCAACAACAACAATAATAAATTGATTATAAATTAACATTAGAGCAATGAAGTCATTACATACCATGGAACCTCTGGAAAACTCCATTGTACATTCCTTTTTTAAAAAATATTTTTTATTTATTTTTGAGAGTCAGAGACAGCGCGAGCAGGGGAGGGTCGGAGAGAGAGGGAGACACAGAATCTGAAGCAGGCTCCAGGCTCTGAGCTAGCTGTCGGCACAGAACCCGACACAGGGCTCGAACCCATAAACTGTGAGATCATGACCTGAGCCAAAGTCAGACACCCAACCGACTGAGCCACCCAGACGCCCCTCCATTGTACATTCCTGAAGGAGTAAGAATGAAAAAGACAAATATTGTCTATATATTATCATAAAAATATTTGGAAATCACAGATCCTCTAAAGGGACACTTTGAGAGCTATTGGATTTAATAATGGTATTAAGTCAATATTAATTTCCTGATTTGTATGTAAGAGAACATCTTCTAGAAAATACATATTGAAGTATTTGGAGGTAAAGGCATATCATACCTGGAATTTACTCTCAAATGTTTGGAGAAAACTAATATATACATAGAGAATAAAGAGAGAATGATAAAGCAAATGAAGTACAATGTTGACAACTTGGAACGGAGGGGAAGGGGAGAGTACTTACTTTTTTGTAAGTTGGAAAATATTTCAAAATAAAAGGTTTTAGAGGTGCCTGGCTATCTCAGTGGGCGGAGCATGCAATTCTTGATCTCAGGGCTGTAAGTTTGAGCCCCAAGTTGGGTGTAGAGATTACTTAAAATCTTAAGGGGTGCCTGGGTGGCTCAGTCAGTTAACCACCTGACTCTTGATTTTGGGTCAGGTCATGATTTCACGGTGTGTGAGATGGAACCCAGTTCAGGCTCTGCACTAAGTGTGGAGACTGCTTAACAGTTCTCTCCCACCCTCTCTCTCTGCCTCTGCCTTGCTTGCTCTCTCTCTCTCTCTCAAAAAATAAAAATAAATTTAAAAATTTTAATAAATAAATAATAAAATCTTTATAAATAAGTAAATAATAAAAGGTTTTAGGGACACCTGGATGGCTCAATCAGTTACGTATCTGACTCTCGGTTTCGGCTCAGGTGATGATCTCCCTATTGGGGGGTTGGAGCCACATTGGGCTCCGTGCTGACAGTGCAGAACCTGCCTAGGATTCTCTTTCTTTCCCTCTCTCTGCCCCACCCCCTTTCCCTCTCAAAATAAATAATAAACTTGAAAAAGTTTTTAAAAACATACCAAAACACCTGGGTTCTTTTTTTATATTTATTGAACTCAAAAAGATCAACATCAGAGGCAGAAATATCTAGCAGCACCTCTTCTGGGGGCCTCCTCCCCTCTGCACACATTCTTTGACTTCTCAATTGCCATTCTCCTGGGAGTTCCATCCTTTCCTGGACTTCTTCCATCTCCAACTTCTGCTTGTGACATGCCCCTGATGGATGGGCCCTGTGCTCCCTGGCTTTTCTCTCTATTCTCATCTTTTTAAATTTCACCTTCATGCTACCGACTCACATTTTCATTGCCACTCCAAACATCTCCTGTGACCTTCTGCTTCCAAAGACCCTCTTCACATCTCCAGTTCCATGAATCACAGATGCCACAAAGTAAATAGATTTTAAATGGAATTCAGGACTTACACCCCTGTTGTATAATAAAGAATTTGGCCTTTGTTCTGGGTTTCTGGCATAGAGTTGCTATAATCCTCAGAATTTCCCTAGTGATAGGAGTGTGTTTGTTATTCATGCCCCTTGATCACACCTGACTTTATGCTATTAAGCCAGTTCAAGACAGAAGCTGGTCACCAGAAAGACCCATCATGGGAGTCATTGTGGCAAATTATCAAACCTGAGGGAGTATAGAAACACCCAAATTTTAAACAGTTGGTCAGAAGTACAGGTGGCTTGGGAACCTCTAAAGTGCATCTGGCAACTGAAGTAAGAGCAGTCTTGTTAATGTTTCTGCGCAGGGTCTGGGCGAAGTCTGATTAGTGCCAGGAGCAAACTACAATATACTAGTTGGTGTTATAATAATTCCCCAAAAGGAAAAATAAGACAAAAAGAGAGAGGGAGATAAACCACAAGAGACTCTTAAATATAGAGAAGAAACTGAGAGTTGCTAGAGGGAGTATTGGGTGGTAGGTGGGCTAAATGGGTGAGGGACATTGAGGAGGGCACTTGTTGGGATGAGCACTGGGGGCTGTATGTAGGTGATGGATCACTAAATTCTACACCTGAAATCATTACTACACTATATGTTAACCAACTTGGATTTAAATAAAATTTTAAATTTTAAAAAACAAAAACACACTTGTTTGTATCCAAACCCTTTGCGGTATGGTTGTGATCTCCTGTGTGTAGAAGTGCAGTCTCTTGGGGCGCCTGGGTGGCTTAGTCGGTTAAGCGTCCGACTTTCGCTTAGGTCATGATCTTGCAGTTCGTGGGTTTGAGCCCCGCGTCAGGCTCTGTTCTGGCTGCCAGCTCAGAGCCTGGAGCCTGTTTCAGTCTGTGACTCCCTCTCTCTCTGACCCTCCCCTGCTCACGCTGTCTCTCTCTCTGTCTCCTAGAAATAAAATTTAAAAAAAAAGAAAAAAAGAAAAAAAGAAGTGCAGTCTCTTTCTCTACTTCCTGAAATTAGACCAATCAGGTGACCCAATTTCAGTCACAGAATGGCACCATTTTGAAGCCTAGCGTCAAGAAAACTTGAAAGGTGAGACATCCAGAGTAGCAAAGTAAGGAGCTTGGTGGACTCTTCCCCCAGCAAAACAGCACTTTAACTAATGAAAATTAAAAACCAAACAATTTTTTCAAGTCTCTAAGAATTGTCCATACGATTTCACTCATATGTGGGATTTAAGAAACAAAACAAATGAGCAAAGTGGGGAGAGGGAAGGGAGAGAGCTGGCTACACAGGTGATGGGAATTCAACACTATATTGTGACTGTGATTCAACACTACATTGTACATCTGAAACTGTTATTACCCTGTATGTTAACTGGGAATTAAATAAAAACTTAAAAAAACAAAGAATAACTCCCCAAGCCCTTCACCACCTGGACCATCCCTGTCTAAATCAATGGTTCCTCTATTTACTTGAGCCATAAGTGATTCATAATTGCTCTCTTTCCCTCTCCCCATGTTACTAATCCATCAACAAATCTTCCCACTCTCCAAAACATACCTGCAAGTGCCCTCTTCTCTCCACTGCCATGTCATCCAGTCATCCATGCTCCCTGTCATCCCTCATCTGGATTTCTACCACAGCTCTCTTACTTGTCTCCCTACCCATCCCCAACCCCCTCTCCAAACAGAGATAAAAGTGATGTTCCTAGAGTATAAAATCTTCACTTTTCACGCTCCAGTCTTCTTTGGATTTCTCAAACAAATCCATTCATTCCTACCTCAGGACTTCAGCATCTGTTGGACCACCATCTAGAATATTCTCCCCCCATTCTCTATACATCTTGCCCCTCTCCTTCCACTAAGTTTTTAGCTCAAACCTCCTCCTCAGACGGATCTTCCCTGACCACACAGACAAAAGTGTTCCTGTTCCCTGTGATTCCCTATCACCATCTCTGTGATTTTCCCCTCAAACTCTGATAACTATCAATTACTCTAGCACCTAATTAAGCTGTGTTCTATTCATGTCTCTCATGCTTACCCTTGTATCCTAAGCATCTAACAGTACTCAGAGCTCAGATAATATTGTTCCATGAATAAATGTTGTGTGAACGTGACTTTTTGGTTAACAGTGTGTCATAGACTGACAGCATGGCTGTGACTATTCTAGGCGTTCTACCCAGATGCAATGTCCAGAGGTACAGAAGACCATCTCTTCCTGGTGCTTCCTCTGAAGCTAGGACATCTTGCCCAGAAGCCCCTCCCTCTTGGCTAGCCAGAATGAGATTACATAACCATGCTTAACCCAATTATTGGAAGAGAGATAGGACATGCCCCACCCCACCCCCACATGATTGGCTCAGACAAGAGGTTCTTTCCTGGGGGCATATAGCCCTCTGGGGGGTTACTGGAGATGTGTGTAAAGAGGGGCGTCAGGAGCTGTCACAATGTCTGGACTTTGTTACTGGCATTTAGTGACCAGAAAGTTTGAAATGCTAAGGCTTTTGCAACACCTAGGGCAGCAGACAAACTGGACTGTCCCATCACAGTGCCAGAAGTCCCCCTTTGAGAAACACAAACACCTGGACCAACCAGGACCTGCCCTCCAGGACTGGGCCAGTCCCCCTAAAGAACAAGATGGGGTGGATTCATGGGTCTGTAAGCAGGAATGGAGGTTGGGTAGGCAGTCAGCAATGTCTACCAAAAGGTCATTTTCAGCTGGATGCCATGTTGCCCACTTTTTATTGAAGAGGCTTCTGCCTGAATATTTTCAGTTATCACCTTAAATTCTTGAATATAGGATTGCTGAATCAAAAGATATGCCATTTTGCATTTTGATACACTGCTGAAATGTACTGCTAAGGTATGTTAACACCAGTGTAAACACTATTTCAGAAGACAGGCAAGGTCCATGCGACAAACACTCCATGGGTACGACACTGAAGAGAGCCAAGCAACCCACAGGACTATAGGAGGGGATTGGACTTTCAAGAAGGAAGGTGTTCACACTTGATTTTCAGGACCACCTAAGATATATTTTACTCCTGATAATGGTAGCGTGTGCACAAAGCACTTTCTCATTGGAAAGTCATAATCCTGTCAGCAAACAGGGTAGATATTATGTCTCTTCATCAGAAGGAAATGAGGCTCAGAAAATTAGAGATTTTTCTGTCATGGAAATATGAGATTTGATTTTTTTTAATGAATTAATGGGGGATGGGGGAGAGGGGAAGGGGGTGATGGGCATGGAGGAGGGCACTTGTGGAGATGAGCACTGGGTGCTATATGGAAACCAACTTGACAATTAACTATGAAAGAAAAAAATAAATAAATAAATAAATAAATAAATAAATAAATAAATAATGAAAAACCAGAATACACTAAAAAATAAAAATAAAAATAAATAAAATGAATTAATGGATAGATGAGATCTGCTAGAGTTACATCAACTGTAACAGAGCCTCAAGTCACAGTGGCTTAAACATCACAGAAATTCATTCTTTTTCTCATAGATCCTAGACTAGTATGGTCCCCCACAGAGCCAGAGAAGAGAATTCCTTTCATTTCATTGTTGTTCTTTTCTTTTCTTTAAGACTTTTATTGTTAAGTAATCTCTACACACAATGCGGGGCTCCAGCTCACAACCCTGAGATTTGTACAAGCTACCAACTGAGCCAGCTAGGCACCCCTTGATTTGTTGTTCTACCATTCTTTAGGAGTTGTCTTTATCTGATGGTCTAGTCAGATGGCTCAGGCCCATCTCCTTGCCCCTCCAGTGGGAGGGGCTCAGGAAGGGGAGCACATGCCCAGGAACTGGCTCATCACTCACTCACACCCTGTTACAGATGGGGCCCACTTTCCTTTCAAAGAGGCTGCAGACTTTAGCAAATACTCCTGTGGAAGAAAAAGTCTACAGTCTCTGCCACAAATTCCAAACAGGAGTACTCTTCTGAAGACATCGTATTAATGAACTGTCCATTTCCAATCATTTTAAATAGAAGATATTATTGACCTGATATAAATCCAAACAGAGACATAACTGTTCATCCCAGAACCTGTGAGTTGTGCACAAAATAATTACTTTTACATTCCCTCTAAGGTGGTGACTATAGTAGCTACTCTATGGATGTGACATGAATAGGTGAAGGAATAAATGAAGAAAGAATAAGTGAAAAATGAACTGGTGAACTTTTTCTTCTGAGTTAGTTGTGCTATGGGAAATGTCTTTTGTGTAATAGTAATATCTGGATAGGACATATTTTAGCAACTAGAAATACATGTAATACTAAAAATTCTCTTTGCATATTCGGCCTTTTTCTGATAATACAGGATGCTGCTATGTCCCAAATCACCAACTACCATTCTATTAGGTAGCATGTAACATAACCAATGGATAGAATATGTGGCCAAATTGCTAATTATTCTAAATTTACTGAACTTTTTTTTAAGTAGGTTCCACACCCAGCACAGGGCTCAACACGGGGCTCAAACTCCTGACCCTGAGATCAAGACCTGAGCTGAGATCAAGAGTCAGATACTTAACGGACTGAACCACCCAGGTGCCCCTGGACTTCTGTTTTTAATAGAACCATGATGGAGGGGCACCTGGGTGGCTCAGTCCGTTAAGCGTATGACTTTGGCTCAGGTCATGATCTCACAGTTTGTGGGCCCAAGACCCACAGAGCCTGGAGCCTGCTTCAGATTCTGTGTCTCCCCTTCTCGCTGACCCCCCCTCCCCGCCACTTGCACTCTCTCTCTCTCTCTCTCTCTCTCTCTCTCTCTCTCAAAAATAAATAAACATTTAAAAAATATTTAGAACCCTGTGGGTAGTTTTTCATTTGTGGCCTGGCTCTCAGAACAACATAAAACGTGTATGTTGGTAACTTGCACTTTTTGGCATTTGGATTCTAGAAAAAATGAAGTTTTCTGTTTCTTTTCAAAGCTTATAATGAATAGCTCCCTCTCTGCTTTATGAGAGAAGGTTGCTATAATGCCAAAAGCTTAAGCTCTGTTGCCGGAAAACCCTTGCTTTCTGTCCTAGCTCTGTCCCTTTCTGTGTGACCTGAGCAAATATGGTTTTACCTCATTTGACCTCAGTCTTCTTATCTGTAAAGTGAGGATCTTATCGGGATTGTGGTGAGGAGTAAACATAATACAGGAGATCTCAAAAAAATGATCTTGAAGCAAATAACTTAAGCATATTTTTACAATTACATATATCCATCATATCTGGGCCATATCTGTCATTTTGGAAATGATGATAGATCATGTAATTAATCTTAAAAGTCTAATTCAATGCTTAAAATTCTCTCTCTCTCTTTTCCTCTCTCCCCAGCTTCCATTCTCTCTCTCTCTAAAAAAAAAAAAAAAAAAGAAAGAAAAGAAAAGAAAAAAGAAACAGAAGTTTTGAAAAAAAGTCTACTTCAGGGTAAAGCAGAGCTCCCTTGAGTGTTTAAAGCCCAACACTCTGGGGGCACCTGGGTGGCTCAGTCAGTTGAGCGACCGACTTTAGCTCAGGTCATGATCTCACGGTTCATGAGTTCAGGACACGCGTTGGGCTCTGTGCTGACAGCTCAGAGCCTGCAACCTGCTTCGTATTCTGTGTCTCCCTCTCTCTCTGCTCCTCCCCCATTCATGCTCTGTCTCTCAAAAATAAGTAAACGTTAAAGGAAAAAAAAAAAAAAGCCCAACACTGCATGCTAGAGCACTCCGGAGTACAGTGTCCGCCCAAAAGCATATTTTTTAGCTCCAGTAGGTGGCTCTTGATGGCTTAGGAAAATCTTAACTATTGCTTCTTTAACTTCTGCCACTTAGACATCTTTCTGGTTCCATCAGTACACAACTGGGTATGGTTTTCTTCTCTGAAAATAGACAACCTCCGGGGGCCTCGGGGGGTCTTAGTGGGTTAAGCGTCCGACTTTCGCTCAGGTCATGATCTCGCGGTTCGTGGGTTCGAGCCCCGCGTCGGGCTCTGTGCTGACCGCCAGCTCAGAGCCTGGAGCCTGTTTCAGTCTGTGACTCCCTCTCTCTCTGACCCTCCCCTGCTCACGCGGTCTGTCTCTCTCTCTCTCTCTCCTAGAAATAAATAAAACACTAAAAAATTTTTATTTGAAAATAGACAACCTCCAGGAGAGTCTCAGTTTCCTTTTGATGTATGCTGAATCTGTGACAGAAAAAATACAAAAACATGGCAAGACAGCCCTCTGATACGCTATCACCAGAAAGAACCTGTTAGAAATAAGTCCATCAGCCCAACAAAAGGAGGGACCTGGAGCCTCAGAGTACAGTGAAGAGAGGCTTTAATCAATGTTCTTGTAAGGGCAGGTATCTGATGGACAGGCACACTCGGGGCAGCGAAGGCAGACAATTTCTCTCCTAGCGTGCAAGTCCCTCCCCTGGTTCCTTATTGGCTGAGCACTTACAGAGATTACAGCCTTACCCAGTCACCGCCTAGGGGCCCTAGTAAGGCAAAAAGTAGTCTGATTGGAACACATGTACAGTCCCTGAGGTGATGTAGAGACTTTCAGTCCCTCCTCCCTTTGTTCTTCGGCTTATGCTCATTACAAAGCCAGTGAAAATGAGCCCCAAAAACGGAGAGGGGAAGAACCAGGAAGTGAAGTGTCTAAAGGTGTGGGACTCCTTTGGTGGTGGTGGTAGAGGGTTCATACATATTTCCAATAGGTTGTAAATCTATGATTATTAGACAGCATAGTTTTTATTTGGTATTTATGAAAATGAATCATCTCCCTTACTTCTTTCTTAGCCCTATCTGATCCCGTCCACAGAATCCACTCAAAATACTTCCTTACGTTAGATGTGAACTTCAACTCACCTATGGTGTTTGGTGAGGCAGCAGTTACCAGGAGGACTGGAAATTGAGCCACTGCCTGACATTGCCAATGACTGAGTGCTGTCAGGATGCTATAAAGAAAAATTATCCAAAACTTGGAGTATCAGGTGAAAGGAAGGTACTAAGTGCTTATTTTATTTTTAACTTTTTAAAATATTTATTTGTGAGAGAGAGACACAGTGGGTGAGCAGGGGAGGAGCAGAGAGAGAGGGAGACAGAGATTCCAAAGCGGGCTCCAGGCTCTGAGCTGTCAGCACAGAGCCCGACGTGGGGCTCGAACTCACCATCAGTGAGATCATGCCATGAGCCAAAGTAAGACACTCAACCAATTGAGCCACCCGGGTGCCCCTAGCAAGTGCTTTTAATGTCATCTTGTCACTGTGTTTAACAAGCTGTGATACTGTCATTTAGAATAAGAAATATATATTTGGTCTTCATTCAGGTGAGAAGGACCTCGGCTGTGACTGGCATCTGGTGAGGAAGTGACAGTCTTACAGAACTGACCCCTTGATCTGTGGGATCTGATGCTCTCTCTGGGTAAATAGTGTCAGAATGGAGTTGAACTATTGGACCCCCAGCTAGTGTCCAAGAATTGCTTTGGTGTGGGGAACTCCCCCATCCCTTGCTAACACACAGTTGAATTGGGTCCCATTCGAAGATTTTTTTTTACAGGGTCACTCAAAGATTCCTTAATTATCTAGGGGAATGTACTTTTGTTTGACCCATCATTTACCTATGATTAAACACTTGGGTTTTGTGAAGTTACATAGCAACTTCTAGATTCTGGCCAATGAGAATAAAAGTGATTCCTGTCTAGTAAACAAAACCCCTACGTATAGGTATTTACTGCCCTGTAGAATATTAACCAGGAATCTTATTCTAACATTTCTTTCTCCAATGCCTAAATCATCCTTGTTCTCCTGTTCTCTTTGAATTAGCTTTATCATCCTACCGGTTTTTTTCACTGATGAGTTGAACAAGTCTTTGATATTTACTCATCTGATTTTATGTTAGATTCATGGTTTTAACTTTTTAAAAAGTATATATAAAGATTTTGTTTCTAAGTAATCTCTAAACCCAATGTGGGGCTTGAACTCTCAACCCCAAGATCAAGAGTTGTGGGCTTTACCATCTGAGCCAGCCAGGTGCCCCTTGAAAAATCTATTTTGACAATCTTCAACTTTATAATAGCCATCCTTCCATATCTAGATGGACTTTGCATGGGTAGTGTGCCCAGGGTCCCCAGGACCACCCCCAAATTTGGTGATTCCCTAGCAGGACTTTGAGGACTCAGCAATTAGTCATACTCATAGCTATGACTTATTACAGTGAAGATACAAAGCAGAATCTGCAGAGGAAAAAGGCACTTGGGGCAAAGTCTAGAGGGAACCAGGCACAGGCTTCCAGACCCTTCTTCCAGTACAGTTTCTGGTGCTTGATTCCTCTGGCATCATGTGACATTTCTAAAGTGTTTACCAGAGGGGTGCCTGGGTGGCTCAGTCGGTTAAGTGTCTGACATCGGCTCAGGTCATGACCTCATGGTTTGTGATTTCGAAAACCACATCAGGCTCTGTGCTGACAGCTCACAGCTCGGAGCCTGGATCCTGTTTCAGATTCTGTCTCTGTCTCTCTACCTCTCCCCTGCTCAAGTTCTGTCTGTCTGTCTCTCTCTTTTTCTCTCAAATATAAATAAACATTTAAAAATTTAAAAAAAAATAGGGGCGCCTTGGTGGCTTAGTCGGTTAAGCGTCCGACTTTCGCTTGGGTCATGATCTCGCGGTTCGTGGGTTCGAGCCCCGCGTCGGGCTCTGTGCTGACTGCCAGCTCAGAGCCTGGAGCCTGTTTCAGTCTGTGACTCCCCTCTCTCTGACCCTCCCCTGTTCACGCTGTCTCTCTCTCTCTAGAAATAAATAAAAAAAAAAAATTAAAAAAAAATAAAGTGTTTACCAGGAAGCTCATTAGAGACTCAATGCCCACAGCTTTGACTGGGGACTGTTGATGTAGGTACGTTCTTGTAGAGGCTGCTTTTAGGCAAACAGACTAGAGCAATAGAATGTGGAGAGGGCCCATAGCGCCCACCTGGCTGAATACAGACAGGCCCATCAGGTGACCCACCTCAAAATACCCATTGGCCCTGACCAATGGAGAATCCCATATATCACACCTCCTCCTCTTCTCCCTTTAAAAACAGCCCCAACCCACTGCCTCATTGCAGACAGCCTCTTCTCTGTTGTCTAGCCCACCACACCCTTGCACTGTATTCAGTAAACTTCTATCTCCTTTGTTCTGCCTCAAGTGAACTCTTTCACCTTGAGCATCACCAGCTTCCACCTGATCATCATCCCACATTTGGAGGCACCCATCCGATTAAGAGACACCCCATCTAGACACCACACTTCTGTCTAGCATGCACCAAATTTCCAGATTCTCAAATGGAAAGCAAGGTATTCCACTAAGGACCACATTGTTTGCACAGTTTAGCAACAAGGAGCCTCTCTCATCAGTTCGAGAATGGTAGAAACTCTGAGGAAATCCAAGTTCCTGGATGCCAGCTGAGGACCCACCTGGCTGGCCAGCCTTTGTAAGGATAGCCGTGTAGGCCTGCTCTCTCAATTCTTCTGCATAGCTAGGTTACAAGCTTATAAAGGACACAGAAGAAAGGCCTCCTCAGGGACTCGAAGGCACATTGCATGAGCTCTCTCCCATCAGCTCAGGCTGGCCAATGAGATGTAAGCGGAAGTTGTCAGGTTGGGCCTAAGGAAGGCTCAGGTAAGAGATGGCTGACAGCTAGAGTATCCCTCTGCACGGCTGCACTTCCTCCTGTCCAGGAGTGTGGAGTCTTCAGCACCATCCTGTGAATGAGAGGATGGAAACCTGCCGGGAGCCGCACCGGCCTCTCTGGATGGCAATCACGGCAAGGAAGTGACAATGTTTGCAGCTTCTGCCATGAGAAATGAAGACTAGTATCTCCTTCTGCTACTACTGGCTCATGCTGGAAATGAGCCTGCTGGTATTGACCAGGCCTCACAATATTCCATATCAGACCCATATTCTGAATACAGATACCTCATAAGGAAAAGCATATTCCTGCCTTTACAAAAGAGACTTTAGATGAAAGCTCTATAGACAATTGTCAAAAGGCTCTTCCTATGGGCCTTGCAGATCCAAGACTTAAGGGGTTAAGAACACAAGAGTTAAAACTGAGCCTGGCCCTGAGACAAACAGCCTATTTCAGGGCAGAACATAAGTTACTACATATATCTTTGCCAACTGGTGAAGCATAGCAGTCCCTTCCTCAAGGCCTACATTCCACAAACACCCTCCCTTACACTGGCAACTGGGATGAGGATAGATAAAAGTCGCTAAAACATAAACCCAGGTGCAAAGATGGACACATTTAGGGCCCCCGTGTTAGTTTCCACAAATAAACCAATTCAGAAACATTTATCTTCTTGAGGGCCAGACAGAATGACTCCTAGCTTATCTATATACAATTTAACTTGTATGTTATGCTGTTTTTCTCTATGAACATTCTGTTAATTGATATCACAAAAGGCCTCCCATTGTAAGAAATTCCTTTCTATGACTTCATCTTGTTGCTGAACCTTAAAATAAAGACACCAAAACCGACAGGACAGAGATGCCTGCCTGGTGATCAGAAAGAATCTCGGGGCTCTCTCATTCTCTTTCGCCGACACCGTCCATCCTTCAGGGACCCCTGGACCTGTCGGAGCCGGTGCGGCCTCCGACAGAAACCACTTTCTATGAATGGAGAATCAGGACAGAAGAAGCCTGGGCCCTGGATAACTCCAAGCATCCCCTCTACCAGCCCTGGACAACCTACTGCTGGCTGCTCCTGTGAGAACAAACCCCTCTGAATGTAAGCTGCTGTAGTCAGGCCACGGTTACTAGCAGCAACAAGCAATCCCCACTTTATGTAAAATTTACCTTTAAGAAAAGTTATGCACTCAATACTGCCAGACCTCTGAATTTACGGAAGCTTGTTTCCAATCCTGCAAACTTCTTTAACAGGCAGTTTCCAACTTGTGAACACAAATTTAAATTGCATTTGTAACGTGGATGTTTGGAATTCTGAAAACATTTTCCCAGAGAAATATTATTAATTATATTTAGTTGCTAGATAAGTCCATAAAGGTCTATTTGGGCCACAATTTGGCTACACTATAGGAATCACTTAGTTCCAGGCTACTTGGAGCCACAGTTTGTTGTGTTTTACTGGTTGGTTAGAAATAAGATTATGGAGGAAGTATGCGGCCTTACCACAAGCAACTGGGGTTGAAGTGTTTTAAACAAGAAGAAAATGTAAGCAGATATACTATCTCTATCATCTATCTATGAAAGCTTTAAAAAATTTTGAGTAGAGCTGACACTAAAAATCTTCTCATGTGTAAACACAAACTTCCACTTTGATGAAACTAGGAGCCATGTTTCCTCAAAGCATAATGTATAAAGAGAGAAATCAGATGGTGGACTGGTAACTGACATAATGGAGGGGAAGAAGCAGAAACCTGAGGGCTGTTAAAGAAAACAGTATTCAATTACCCTTGTTAAAACACAGTAAGGCAGACTTTATTCAGGACAGGGAGAGAAAGGGGGCTCAACTGAATACAGCAATGGGCAAGTGGGAATTTACAGTCAAGGAGCAGAGTGGGAATCAGGGGATGGAAAATTACCAGGAGGAAACATCAGGTACAAGAAGAAATTCCTCCAGAGAATTTGATCTACATACAGATGCTGGCATTTTGGTACTTCCCAATAAAAGTCTGGCGTACGGGGTGCCTCGGTGGCTCAGTTGGTCAAGCATCCAACTTTGGTTCAGGTCATGATCTTGCAGTTTGTGGATTTGAGCCCCATGACGGGCTCTGTGCTAAGAGTTCAGAGCCTGGAGCCTGTTTCGGGTTGTGTCTCCCTCTCTCTCTGCCTTCCCCTGCTCGCACTGTCTCTCTCAAAAATAAACAAACATTAAAAAAAAAAAAAAAAAAGTCTGGCTTGCTGCCTGGAGTGGACATTTGTCATGGTATTTGCCTGCCCAGCAGTTTTTGAATATCCTTCTTATATCTGGAGAACTTTCCCCTGTAAAAAAAAAAAAAATTTAATGTTTATTTGAGAGAGAGATAGCACTTAAGTGGGGAAGGGAAGGAGGGGGAGGGAGGGAGAGAGAGAGAAAGAGAGAGTATCTGAAGCAGGCTCTAGGATGAGAGCTCAGGGCAGAGCCCAACGTGGGGCTTGATTTCACAACCAATCTCACAACTGTGAGATCATTAACATACCAAGAGTTGGATGCTTAGCTGACTGAGCCACTCAAGTGCCCTGAACTTCCCCCCTTAAAAAGTTCATGAATTCCTAGTACAGAAGCCAGAAATTCACTTTCCCAGCCTCCTTTGCACGTAGGGCCCAGGCATGTGATGCTATCAGTTAAGTATCACTGCACAGAACAGATGAAAAAAATTTTTTTTAAGTTTATTTATTTTGAGATGGGAGAGGGGCATACGAAGAGGGAAACAGAATCCCACGCAGGCTTCATGCTGTCAGCACAGAGGCTGATCCGGGGAACAATCTCAAGAACTGTGAGATCATGACCTGAGCCAAAATCAAGAGTCAGTTGCTTAATCGACTGAGCCACCCAGGTGACCCTAAAATCTAATTTATAACATACTTACCAAGTACTCAATAGTACACAAGGTCTTCTATAAATCCCAGACTGAATGTAGGTGGAGATTTGCTGAACATAACCTTAAAGGGACCACTAGAGCCATGTCTGTCATCAACATGAAAGAAATCTAAAGTTACATGAACAAGTTTCAGAAAACTGAGCCTATAGAAGCTCGATGTGAAATTTCACTTCAACCTTTCATTCACGTATTGAAGGACACCCCTTATACGCAAGTTCACTTTTCTTCAAGGAAATATTTATTGCATATTGCTAGTGATTATATTTCACAGCAAAATTAAATTAAATGGATAAACTTTTCACAAACATAAACGGGAAATTAAGGCATCCATCGAATGCATGTGCTGAACCCAGTCCCGGTTTTCAGCTTTCAATGGTTAATCAGGATTCTGGTCCAGGGCCACCAGTCCATGATTTCAAAAAGTTGAGGATCCTGTCAGTGACTGGAACAAAATCTTCTTTATATGTGACAATTGTTTCCACGTAAAACCCTTTTGGGGGCTCGAGCATTTCATTTTTTGCGACATTCTTTTGCTCTACTTCATTACCTTTCAAAAAAAAAAAAAAAAGGAACACTTGAATGATGAACTTTTAACATACGACAGCAGGCCTAAAAATTATTAGTCAACTCTCAGAAATCAGATAAACTGAGGTGAGCACTACCCCCGCCCCCATCAGATTCCTGACACCATATTTCCCTTTTGTAAAAGGAAAAAATAAATACGACATGAGCACTACAGACACTGCAATAAAAATACTCAATTCTGGATATGTGTACTGTCAGGCCACTGACCATCTTCAGCACTTATTACCTAACAGCTTTACCCAAATGTACTTAACATATGGTACAATTAACTCCTTTGTAATGTGCCACTGAATGGCTTTTAGTATATTCATATCTGTGCAACAAGCGCCGCAATTTCAGAACGCTTTCATTCACAAAAAGAAACGCCATTCCTTTTAGCAAGTCCTGTCCCAAGTCCTTGCCTTCAGCTCCAGGCAACCAGAAACTGTTACAGGTATCTATAGATTTCCAGCCTACTTATGAAGGCTCAGAGATTTCCTTTTCCGCCCAGTAACTGGGAAGATTTTAGTACTCGGCGGCGGGGGTGCTGAAGTGTTTGCTCGCCAACTGCGACGGGAGGTAATGCAACCGCGGCATCACCTGTTTCAATCCCCGTCGAGGGTCTCTGACATTCCTTCTGGAGCCTTACACAGATTCGTCCAATTCTGAGTGTCAAAACGGCCTCCCTCAACAAACAAGACGTAGGGAGGAGGATTTAAAACGTAGTTCCGGGTAGATTCCATTATAACGAATGGCTCTAAGCAATCTTTACCGCTGGTTTTGCAGAATAAACCCGGTGCTTGCGGCACAGCTGAACCCCTTTATACAACCCGATGGGGACGCCTCACCGAAGGCTGCGGGGGGACCGTACCTGGTACTTCGCTCTTTTTCCGTCCTAAAAAAATAAAGGACCCCAGCACGGTCCAGGCGCCCAGCGCGTAGACCATAGACATCCGCCGATACCAGGACGTGGCCTGGTCCAGACGCATGGCGGTACTCGGAGAAGATTTCGATCCTGGGAAGTCCCGGGCGGAGGCGGGCCTTCCAGTCTGCGCGTCACAGCCCCGGCCCCAGCCTCCAATGGAGAGCCCACTCTGGGAGGCCGCTTCCTGCGTCGGCCCCTATGCACCCTGGGGCGTGTAGTCCCTAAAGTCGCGCCGGAGATTGCACTCTGAGTTGTGGGGTCTAAGTGGCTTCCGTGCAGGACTGCGCACCCACTGCCTCGCATACCATGTGATGGGAACCAAATGACAATTTCTCTGAGCCGACTTCTCTCGTGGAAAATTGTAACCACCTGCCTTACGCAGGATTCAGATGGTATTTGTAAAGATTAATTTCACTCCTCCAGCTCTCAGATATGCAGTAATACCAGTCTTCCTACTCAACTCTTCTCCATTTTCCTTTCTGGAACCCAATCTGGGTGAGCCTTGGGTCCTCTTCGTCAAAGCTAATCCCTCCACTGGGCTCTGAGCCCTATTCTTTTTTATTGATAAGTAGGCTCCACGTCCAATGTGGGGCTTGAACTCGGTGCCCTGGTATTCATGGGTCCTATTCTCACAGCCTCCTCAGGGGCCTTTCCCATCAATTACACTACCCACATCTCAAAAACAAAACTGGGTCCACCTTTAACTTTTCTCTTATCCATACATTTCTTCAAAGCATAATCTACTTTCACTCCACCAGACCAAACAACTTGAGAGCAAACCTGATGTGCTTGGCACATAGAGGGCATTCAGTAAATTGCCATATTCAGTAACTACTTTTCAGCTATAGTCAAATTTGCCTTCTAAATCATTTGACACCACTAACCTCACCTGCTCCTTTCATGGCTTCAAAAATATAATCTTCTTTGGTATCTTCCTATCCTTTGCGGATCTTCTTTCACCCTCCAGAAATTGCTTTGCCATACACACACACGCGCGCACACACCTCTAAATGGATGGGCATGGAGGAGGGCACTTGTGGGGATGAGCACTGGGTGTTATATGGAAACCAACTCGACAATAAACTATTTGTAAAAAAAAAAAACAAACCAAAAAACACAACAACTCTAAATGGATCATAGGCTTGAATGTAAAAGCTAAAACTACAAACCCATAAGAAAACAAAGGAGAAAATTTGCCACCTTGGGATAGGTAAATATTTTGTATAATACAGAAAACATGAACCATAAAACAAACATTGCTAGGGACACCTGGGTAGCGCAGTCGGATTAAGTGACTCTTGGTTTCTGCTCAGGTCATGATCTCACGATTGGTGAGTTTGAGTCCTGCTCTGAGCTCTGTGCTGACAGTGCAGGGCCTACTTGGAATTCTCTTTCTCTCTGCCCCTTCTGTTCTCTCTCAAAAGAGGTAAACAAACTTAAAAAAAAACAACAACCAAATATTGGTAAATTGGATGTTTTTTCAAAATTAAAGCTTTTACTCTTCAAAAGTCACAGTTAAAATGAAACAAGCCACAAAATTAAATATTCAAATACCTATATTTGGCCAAAGACTTGTATCCAGAATACATAAAGACAACTTACAACTCAATTATAAAAAGACAACCCTATTAAAAGCCAGGCAGCAAATTTTAACAAACTCTTAACCAAAGATATAAAAATGGACAAGAAGCACAGGAACATCATTAGTCAAAACAGAAATGCAAATTAAAACCACAAAAAAGACACCATTACACACCTATTAGAATGGCTAGAATTTACATGAATACCAAGAGATGTGAGGATTTGGAACAATCAGACCTATTACTTGTGGGAACATACAATGTCACAATGTCTTTGCAATACTGGCAGTTTCTTAAATAGTTGAACATACACCTATTGTATGACTCAGATATTCCATTCTTATTTATCCAAAAGAAATAAAAACATCCACATAAACATGTATATGGTGTTCACAGAGCTTTATGCATAAGAGCCAAAAAAGGGAAACAATCCAAATCGATATCAACTAGTGAATGGATAAATGAAATGTGGCATCAAAATAAAAAGGAACTACTCAGCAAATAAAAAGGAACTACTGAAACATGCAGCTATGTGGTGAGTCTTAAATGGTTTCTGCTAAGTGAAAGAAGCTAGACACAAACAATACCAGACAAAATTTTAGAAGCAAACTAATCTACAGTGGGACAAAGCTGACCAGTAGTTGCCTAAGGAAATCTTTGGGGGTGATGGAGATGTTCTATATGGTGGTGGCGGTTTCATGAGTGTACACCTGTCAAAACTCATTGAACTGTATGCTTTAAATGGGTGCAGTCATTGTAAATTATACCTCAATCAGGTTGCTAAAAACAAAACAAAAACATTGATATTCTGTTCAAAGCTCGCTTCTCTTCTCATCCTGAGCAACTTTATTCATGTTATTTGTTAATGACTGAAATCTCCCAATTTTCCTGAAAGTCAATTTGTATGAATTACTGCCCACCTGCTAGACATTCTGCTTTATCTCACAAGCTGCTTAAAATGAATGCCCAGAACTGAATTTATCAGTGCTAGGAAAGAAAGAGGAAAGAACTCTTTCCTTCCTTTTCTGTAATTCAAAGAATGATTGACATGAAACCTGAACTCAGACTCTTGCCTGATATCCCATTTGTCACCTCTGTCTGAACACCTGCCTCTTTCAGGCCTCACCTGGATTCCAGCTTCCTCCCATCCATCCTGCCACTCTCTAGTGTGTGAAAAAAAACTCTAACTGATCCTTTCCCCTGCTTAAAATGTCAAGAGGCTTTCCTTGCCTTGAAGAGGGATTTCAGAGTCCTTATTAGGCACACTGGCTCCATGCTTCCTTGCTCAGGATGGCTGCTTTCCATACAATACTACTCCTCACCTCCATGTTCTCTCTGGAAACAGCCACCGGTACCCAGAGGTGGCACCTGCATGGCCATGTCTTCAATACTGTCACCCAATGGTGCCACCTCACATCAGGACCTAAATTCATTGTCACTGAAGAGAACACCAGAGCAAGGTGGGTCTCCACATTTTACCTTCTGTTAATTTGAAATGGAAAGGACCAAAGTGGAACAGGTTAAACCTTAATCTGTATATGTAGTTTTCTGTACCCTTTTATATGATGTATCTCAATTAAAAATTATTTCCAAAAAGTAAGAAAAATATTCTATGGAAAAGGTACATAAAATAAAAACCCTGGGCATTTAAAATGTAAGTGTTGGGGCACCTGGCTGGGTCAGCTGGAAGAGCATCCAATTCTTGGTCTTGGAGTTGTGGGTTCAAGCCCCACACTGGATGTAGAGATTACTTAAATAAACTTTAAAAAATGAAATGAAATAAAATGTGTTAAACACCTTAAGATAGGTAACCCTCCCAGAACACACACCAAAGGCAAAAGGCAATAATATAATTTCAAAATATAAAGAAGAAATCAGTCTAGATGGTCCAACATTCAATTAATAGTTTTCCAGCTTTGCTTTTCTACATAGCACTGAGTACCTTTTAATAAATTATATAATTTAGTTCCATTTTTTAAAAAGTTGTTGGTCTTCCCTAACCAGAACATAAGCTCCACAAAAGCAGAAATTTTTGGTTTTTTGCTACATTCTCAGTGCCTGTAAAACACTCCATACATAGCAAATACTGAACAATTATTTATTGAGTGAATGAAAAAATAGCTCTAAAGTTCTGAGAGAAAATTATTTTGGACCTAGAACTTTACACTTAGCAAAACTATCAAGTATGAAGACAGAATAGATTCAGTCAATTATCTCTCATGTAATTTTTTATAGAAGATAGCAAATGACTTATGGATAAAGAGTAGAACTAGTCCAGGAGTCCAGACAAAAGAAATTCCTGGATGGTTGCTGTTGTAGCAATTGGCCTGTGATTAAAGGGGAGATCAGTGACCTTCAAAGAAGAATGGACTCCACTCAGTAGAATAAGAAATTTGAATTTCTGAATAAAAAGAAAACAAAATCTTCATCAAAACAAAAAATTAGAAACTCTAGGGAAAACAACATTATAAGAAGTCATGATGTGAAAAGCAAGCAAACCAACCCATGGGGTGCAAGAATGTGGACACAGTGACTGATTTTGTCACTGGACAGGTTTTCCTTCAAGTTGTAGAAGGGCTGAGGCAGCAAATCCCTGGAGAAACATGTAATACCACCTGACCGAACATGGACAATGTTTATATTATCACAACTGTGTAAATGGTATTTATTAGTTTTCAACTTACAGAATGAACTTTCAGACAAAAGACGTAACTATGGTTATAGGTCAGAATCTAAATTTTACCAACTTTGATAAATAGAAAAATAAAGGTGTATCTGATCAGAACTGGATGGTGGAGAGAAAGGCCTTATGTTCCTCATTCTGGAAAATGGTAATTGAGAGACATTGGCTAAAACTGATACAGCAACAACAATCTTGAAAGGAAAGGTTAAAATCAGTCACATCTGAACAGGATGTCTAGGCTCAGAGAGTGGAGGGAACTGTTATTTGTTACAAAACACCGAAGGATAAGTTTTGTTTCTTTTTTTTAAAATGCATATATTACTTTGCTTAAAAAACAGTGCCTGTTAAAGTTATTTTACTTGATGCCCAAGATAAACGTGCTATTACTTTGTTACAGTTATTTATGCCCATCAGTCACTCTTTAAAGAAAAAAATTTTTAATGTTTATTTATTTTTGAGAGAGAGAGAGCATAAGCAGGAGAGAGACAGAGAAGAAAACAGAATCTGAAGTAGGTTCCAGGCTCTGAGCTGTCAGCACAGAGCCTGGTGTGGGGCTCGAACCCACAACTTAACCCACAAGCTGAGAGATCATGACCTGAACTGAAGTCGGATGCTTAATTGACTTGAGCCACCCAGGTGCACCTCCATCAGCCACTCTTTATGGCTACCTGGGTTGGGCTGGGCTGGGCTGTTTACATGCGAGTTAGGGACGGTGCACTGCAGACAACTTGGCCTTGAAAAAGTTTCACATATTTCAAGCTTTCCTTTGGTCTATTAACATTTAGACAGAAAATGATGATTAACTTCAGGAAATATCTCTTGGGGGAGTCACTTAAAATACACACATACACACATAGACACCTCAGGAAACCAAATTTGCATTAGCATTATTTTATCTAATGTGCTTTAACTAGATTTATTTCCTTTCTGATCATTATGATTTTTATCTAAGTAAGTTGCCAAAATACATTACCTCTGATTTTATAGAAGTGAGAAATTAGGATACAAAAAGCATATAAACATCTACAAGTACCAAAACATTTATGACCTTACAATTTCATGTTGCAAGAAAAGGGGCACAAATAAGGAATACAAAATAAATTATAATCTAAAGAGTTACATACAATGCTTCCTTTGATTATTTATTAAAACTTACAAGGAAAGTGAAAGGAACGTTTTTAAGCCATTATAGGCAATTATGAACACAATCTGACAATGCTCGGCTCACATCTCCAGCTTAACAAGCACTGGACACAGCCAGCTTCTTCAAATGATCCATGAACACCTGCAGGCTAACATCGTCAGTTAGGATGGGTGCTCCTGTTTCCTGAAATTTAATGGTAAAGATTTATTGGCAGGTATCTCAAAAACTAGTTAGAATTCATCAATTATTAAGGACCTTCCCACCTCAGAACATTCACAGTGCTTCCCCCTCTGCTGGGAGTACGCCCTCTGCTTCACTAACCAGTCTTTCAACTGAAGCATAATTTCCTCACAAAACCCTTCTCTGAACCACTGAGTTCAGGCCATCCCTGCCACTACAGACATCTCTGGGCATATGCCCTTCTACTTTAATCCTCTCCATAGTTCTGATGACCTGTCCAGAGTCTGACTCCTCATCAGGCATAAGCTCCTAGAGGCAGCACTCCGTGTCCCATCTTCCCCATCACACTAACAGCACCTAGCCCAGTGCTCTTTCATGCCCTGCTTACAAGAGAAGCTCGATGAGGGTGTATTTACAAATGAGTGGATCAGTGTGTCCACTGAATAACAGGTGGATATTTGTATTACCAGAAAATGCTCGTGATTTATGTAATGCTAAGGGAAAAGAACTGAATAGAAACTTTGGCTTCCAGTAAGATCCCAAACTTGTAAAAAATAAAAATACACATGATGTATATATGAAATGTGTACATCACTACCTACAAAGAAGCTAGAAATACTTAACTCTAGACAGTGGCATTATAGGTAATGTTAATTGTCTTCCTTAATCTTTTCTTTAACATACTCAAATTTTCCAAAATGATACTACCATTATAATTAGGAAAATGTAAGCATAATTAAAGTTTTATAAGAAAATTTCTTCTAGGAGGACCAAGGGGGAGAAGAAGGGCAGAAATGGTGGGGGAAAGGGGGAGAGGCAAACCATGAGAGACTCTTGAATGCTGACAAAAACTGAGGACTAGTGGACGTGGGGGGGAGGAGGGGTGGGCATGGAGGAGGGCACTTGTGGGGATGAGCACTGGGTGTTATGTGGAAACTAATTTGACAATAAACTATTTGCAAAAAAAAAAAAAAAAAAAAAAAAAAAGAAAATTTCTTCTAGGAATAAGGAGTAGATCTGATTTTCCCTACTCCTTCCACTATGTACAACTAAAAATCCATGGACACTTTATATAAAACAAACGTGAAGATTCTAAAAGGTGGAGAGAAGAGAGCGGACGAACCAAGGGCCCTGAGGCCCATAGAACAACACAGTGATGAGTTCCCTAGGTTTCCTTTTTGCTTCATATCTCAGACCTGGAGATGAAGAGGCTAGCAAACAATCACTGCACACAGATAAAAACATCAGAAAAAAGCCAACTTTCTCCAGCTAAAGGACCAGCATAGCCTAGGAAGACAAAAAAATGCTAGATAATAATGGCTGCACTCCAAAGGTGACAGAAGATACAGTGGCCCAAACCACACCAGCCTAGGCTGAGTGGGCACCTTAGACTGATACCTTCACAAGACAGCAATAAGGGACTTCAACATCCCCACCAGGATGCTGGCAGAGAAGGTCAAGGATGGCACTGGGAATTTTATCCCCAATGGCCAGGGGGACATCTCCCTAGCCATGGTATCAGTAGAGACCATTCAGGGAGCCTATAATCCCCCCCCCCGCCTGGCAGTTAATAAGATGTCCTCCATGTCCCCTGCACTGGGTATCAGAGGCAGCCTAGTGGAGAGTCAACACTTTTCATTACCACCTAACACAGATAAGGCCATATCCACCCTGCGATTCATGGAGACGAGGTAGGGAGCTGGAATGCTCATCTGCGCCCAGCAGTAACAAGGAATTGTCCTTCACCCAGGTGTTAAGAGGCCAATGGAAAGCCTGGTTTGCTTTAAGTGAATGAAAAACAGACAATCAGCAGGTATTAAGCTGCCTACAGTGTTAGAATGATCTGACAGAGACTTCAAAGCAGCCATGACAGAAATGCTTCAATAAGCAATTATGAGAACACTTGAAACAAAAAGTAGAAAGCCTCAGCAAAGAAAGTCTCAAGAAAGCAGTAGACATAAACAAGAATCAAAGGAAAATTTTAGAACTGGGAAACACAGAAACAAATAAGCTCAGTGTATGAGCTCAATAGCAGAGAAGGAACAGAGAAAATAATCAGTGAACTATACGATAAAATAGTAGGAATAATGCAATTGAAACAGAAAGAAAATAGGTGGGGAAAAAAATGTACAGGGCCCCAGGGATATGTGGACTGTGAAAGACCTGACATGTATGTCACTGGAGTCCCAGAGAAAAAGGAAAAGGAGGATTGGCTGAAAAATTACTCAAAGAAATAATGACTGATAACTAACCAATTCTGGCAAGACAGATAAATATACAGAATCAAGAAGCAGAGCAGTCTAAACAGGCTAAATCTAAAGACATCCACACCAAACACATGGTACTTAAACTTCTGAAAACTAGTGTTAACAAAGAAGCAATTCTGAAAGCAGGCAGAGAAATATCTTACATATAGGGGAAAAACAATGAGAATGACAATTTCTCATTAGAAACCAGAGAGACCAAGAGACAGACAGCAAAATATTTTTCAGCTGGCTGAAGGAAAGGATGGCCACCAGAATTCTTTATCTAGAGAAAATGTCCTTCATGAATGAAGGAGAAATCAAGATTCTCAAATGAAAGAAAATTAACAGTCTATTACCATCAGACCTAAAAGAATGGCTAAAGGTGGAGTACCTGGATGGCTCAGTCGGTTAAGTGTCTGACTCTTGATTTCAGCATGGGTCATGGTCCCAGGGTCATGGGATCAAGCCCCTGTTGGGTTCCATGCTGAGCATGGAGACTGCTTACAATTCTCACTCACTCTCAAAAAAAAAAAAAAAAGAAGAAGAAGAAGAAGAAGAAAAAGAAGACAGAGAAGGGGAAAGAGGAGGAGGAGGAGGAGGAGGAAGAAGAAAAATGGCTAAAGAAAGATCTCTACCCAAAAAGGAAATGATAAAAGAAGGAATCTGGGAGTATCAAGAAGGAATAAAGAACACAGTAAGCAAAAATATAGATATATAATTAGATTTGCATCTTCTCCTGAGATTTGTAAAATTATATTTTATGTTTGAAGAAAAACTGTAACACTAATGCATAGAAAAAATATTTGACAAAATTATAAATAGGGTAAAGGAATATAAATGGGAGTAAGTTTCCTGTACATCACTTTAACTGGTCAAAAAGCCATCGGTAAACTATAATAATCTATGTATATAATGTAATATAATGCTCTACTATCTACAACCAGGAGTGACAACTAAGAAATGCTACACAAAGAGATATACTCAAAAACATTATAAATGAATTAAAATGGAATTCCAGGGGTACCTGGGTGGCTCAGTTGGTTGAACATCTGACTCTTGAGTTTGGCTCAGGTTACGATCCCAAGGTCATGGGATCAATCCCACACTGGGTTCTGTGCTGAGCATCCAGCCTGCTTAACATTCTCTTTCTCTCTCACTTTGGCCCATTATTCCCCTACTAGTGCTCTTTCTAAAACAAAATTTTTTAAAAAAAATGGAATTCTAAAAAATGTTCAAATCATCCACAGGAAGGCAAGAAAAACAGAGAAATGAAAACCAGAGAAAACAAAAAATAAAATAGACTTAAGCTCTAACATATTATTAATTACATTAAATATAAATGGTCCAAATGTACAAACTGTAAGAGTTTAACAGAGGAGATTAAAAACAACAACCCAACTATGTGCTGTTTATAAGAAATTCACTTCAGGGGCGCCCGGGTGGCTTAGTCGGTTAAGCGTCCGACTTTCGCTCAGGTCATGATCTCGCGGTTCGTGGGTTCAAGCCCCGCGTCGGGCTCTGTGCTGACTGCCAGCTCAGAGCCTGGAGCCTGTTTCAGTCTGTGACTCCCTCTCTCTCTGACCCTCCCCTGCTCACGCTGTCTCTCTCTCTCTCTCCTAGAAAGAAATAAAACATTAAAAAAAAAAAATTAAAAAAAAAAAAAAAAGAAATTTACTTCAAATATGAGAAAAGAAATAGGCTGAAAGTTAAAGAATGGTAAGAGATATAACATGCAAATATCTTTTTGCGTGAAAAATAAAAGGAAAGCAAGAATGGGTTTTATTAATGTCAGACAGACATCACTGTAAACAAAATGGCCAGAGACAGAAAGAGACATTATATAATGATATAAAGTCAACCCACCAGAACACAGCAATCCTAAATGTCTATGCAACAAACAACAGAGCTACCAAACGTGTGAATGAAAACTGACAGAACTGAAAAAAGAAACAGATAAGCTCACAATTAGATTTGAAACCTCTCTCAAAAACTGACAGAACTAGACAGATAATCAGCAGGGATATGTAAGAACTCAACAATATCAACTAACAGGATCTAAGAGACATTTACAGTACTCTCTATACAACAGAATATACATTCAAGTGACCATGAAATACACAGATCATATGTGTGTGTACACACACACACACACACACACACACACACACACACACACACCCCAAGACAGACCACAGCTTGGACCATAAAGCAAACTTCAACAAATTTAAAATAACTGAAAACAAGGGCGCCTGAGTGGCTCAGTCGGTTAAATGTCCAACTCTTAATTTCAGCTCAAGTCATGCTAACAGTGCAAAGCATACTTGGGATTCTCTCTCCCTTTCTCTGCTCCTCCACAGCTCGTGTGCTCACTTCCTCTCTCTCAAAATAAATAAACTTAAAAAAAAAATAGTTGAAATCATACAAGGTATATACTCTAACAATGGAATCAAAACAAAAATCAATAACCTACAAATAATAAGATAATCTCTAAATGCTTGGAAACTAAGCAATACATTTTTTTTTAAATTTAGGGTGATGCTCACCTTTTTTTTTTTTTTTAAGTTTCTTTCTTTTGAGAGAGAGAAAGAGCACAAGCAAGTGGGGAGGGACACAGAGAGAGGAAGAGCGAGAATCCCAAGTAAGCTTTGTGCTGTCGCTGCAGAGCCCCACGCAGGGCTCAAACTCACAAACCATGAGATCATTACCTGAGCCAAAAAAAATCAAGAGTCAGATGCTTAACCAAATGACCCACCCAGGCGCCCCAACTAAGCAACACTTCTAAATAAATTTAAAGCAAGTACAAGAAAATACTGATTACAAACTCAACAAACTGAAAACAAAGACAACAAGGAGAAAAGGAGATAAAGGTATTCACAGAAAGGAAGAAATAAATTGTTTTTATTTGTAGATGACATGATTATCTATGTTGAAAATCTCAAACAATCTACAAAAAGCTACCAGAAGGAAAGTCACAGGATATAAGATAAAAATACAAAAATTAATTGTATTTCTATATACTAGCAATGAACACTGGGGCACTGAAATCAAAACTACAATACCATTCACATCACTAAAAAAAAAAAAAAAAGTGAAAACATTCAACCTTAAAGAAAGAGAAAGAATCAAAACAGAATGAAGAGACATACTGAGTTCATGGATTGGAAGGCTCAAGATAGTAAAGATGTCAATTCTCCCCAAGTTGATATAGAGAATTGATGTTATTCATTTTTAATGTTTATTTTTGATAGACAGCGTGAGTGGGAGAGGGGCAGAGAGAGAGAGACAGAGGCTCTGAAGCAGGCTATACACTGACAGTAATGCAGGGCTCAAACTCACAAACCGTGAGATCATGACCAGAGGTGAAGTCAGATGCTCTGCTGACTGAGCCACTGAGATGGCCCTGAATTGATGTAATTTTTATCAAAATCCCAGCAAGAGTTTTTAAAGACATAAATAAGATTATTCTCAAACTTTTATGTAAAAGCAAAGGAACTAGAATAGCTAAGACAATTTGAAAAAGAAGTGGAGAAACCAGTCTACCTGATTTTAAGACAAACAATACAGTTACAGTAGTAAGACTGTAGTATTGGTAGAGGGATGAAAACACAGATCAACGTAACAGAGAAGAAAACCCAGAAATAGACCCAAACAAATACGACCAGCTAACCTTGGACAAAGATGCAAAAGTAATTCAATGGAAGCAAGACAGCCTTTTTGATGAATGGTTCTGGAGCAACTAGACATCCATACACAAAAAATAAAACTAAGTCTCACATTGTACATAAAAATTAACTCAAATGGATCACAGACTGAAATGTAAACATAAAATCAGACAAACACAGGACATCTTTGGAATCTAGGGCTAGGCACAGAGTTTTCCGAGTTGGCACCAAAAACATAATCCATAAAAGGAAACACTGATAAAAATGAACTTCCTAAAAATTAACCAGTTTTCCTCTGCAAAAGACCCTGTGAAGAGGATGAACAGACAAGCTACAAGCGAGAGAAAATATTTACAAACCACATATTCAACAAACGGCTAGCACATAGAGCACATAAAGAACTTAAAACTCAACAACAAAAAAGCCAATCCAATTATAAGATGGATAAAAGAGAGATTTCATTGAAGAAAACAGACAAATGGAAAAGTATATGAGAAGATGCTCAGCATGATGATTAGTCATCAAGAAAATGTAATTTATTATTTTATTTATTTTTTTAACTTTATTTTTGAGAGAGGGAGAATGGGCAGGAGGAGGGAGAGAGAGGGAGGGAGAGAGGGAGGGAGGGAGGGAGGGAGGGAGAGAGAGAGAGAGAGAGAGAGAGAGAGAGAGAGAGAGAATATCCAAGGCAGACTGTGCACGAACCATAGCCAGCTAGATGCGGAGTTTGAACTCATGAACTGTGAGATCATGACCTGAGTCGAAGTCTGACGCCCAACCAACTGAGCCACTCAGGTGCTCCAAGAAAATGTAATTTAAAACCACAATGTTATACCACTATACACCTATTGGAATAACTAAAATCAAAATGATGACAGTGCCAAATGTTGACAAGGATGCAGAGAAACTGGATCACTCACACATTGCTAGTGAGGACGCAAAAGGAAGCAGTCTATCCAGAAAACAATACCGCAGTTACTTAGACTAACCACATGACTACCATACGACTGAGCAAATGTACTCCAGGGCATTTATCTCAGAGAAAGGAAGACTTATGTTCATAAGTAAAGCATACGTGAATATTTACAGCAGCTTTATTCCTAATAGCCAGCAACTGTGAACCCAGATGTCCTTCAGTGGGTGAATGATTAAGCAACTACAGTACATCTCTATCATGGAATACTACTTGGCAAGTAAAAAGGAACAAATTACTGATACATGCAATAACTTGGATGAATCTTTAGATAGTCATGTTGAGGGAAAAAAGCCAGTCCCCAAAGGTCATGCACCATGTGATTTCACATACATAACATTCTTGATGACAAAATCACAGAAGTGGAGCACACAGCAGCAGTGGCCAGGTGTCAAGAAAGGGATGGTGGCAGAAGGGAAGTGAGAGTGACTGTACAAGGGCAAATGAGAGATCCCTGTGGTGATGGAAGTGTGCATCTGGACCATATCTACGTCAGTACCCTGGCCATGACACTGCATTATGCTTGTACAAGATGTTCCTACTGTGGAACACGAGGTAAAGAGCACAGAGAATGTCTCCGCATTATTTCTCACACCTGCTTGTAACTTTACAATTACCTCAAAAGAAAGTTTAACTTTAAAAAGTGTAACAGAATGGAGGGAAAGAAAAGACTTATTTGAGAAAGACATAAATGTTAGGAATAATTAGATACAGAAGGAATCAGAGGCTAGAAAGTGAGGAGGAGGCAGAGCCAGTGGTAAGCAGGAGTAGATGTTTTTGCCCTGGACCCTTGGGGGAGGGGGGATGGAGGATGGAGGAGGGAAGAAGAGGGAGCAGGCTTGGGGAAAATGTTGCTGCATCTATGAGGAGAGCCAAATGCAGGTCACGCTACAGAGTTCTGTCCTCTGGCCGAATCTGTCATATTACCCTGTGTATTGCAGAAGGGAATCCACACCAGTGTCCCCTCCTGCCCCAGCTATGTTATTCAAAGTTTCCACCTACCCCACCACCCCCCAGCAAAATACATTAGGTAATTCTGTCTTTAAGGCCAAAAGGGATCCATTTGGTAACAAGTTTTTCAAAAAGAGCCTGGCCTCCTCCCCTAGATACCTGACAATTTCTTACCTGTCCCCAAGCATACAGGTTATTGTGTGTCTGAGATGGATTCACTTTGGACAAAAGGAATCGGGCCTTTAAAAAAGCAAGATATTTAAAGATTACAATGGCATTAGTATTAGTGTAATAGTAACAAGTGTTTACAACATTTCTTTTGTTAAATTAGCATTTTTCTACCACATAGGAACCAATTTCTTTAATGTAAGCCAATAATCCCCATTTATAAGGGTTCCCAAAACATGAGGTATGTTTTATTTTGGCAACCCTCTACTTGTACGTTAATGTGTTTTTACCACTCATTTAAGAAGTCATATTTGGAAGTTTGGCTGAATGTCAATTTATGTCATCACATAAAATATTAGCTATGGCACTGGACTTATAGCCATGAAAATATGTCAGGAAACCAATAGAACATGAGAGCTGGAATTCACTTCACTTACCTGGCTGCCTCCGTGCTCCGTGTTAATGTAACGTGGCATCGGGAAGCGTGCCTGCAGAATCTCTTGAGCGTCATCCAGTGGTGCATGCAGAAGGTGCTTGAAGTTTTCGTACTCGGGCATGTCCTGGTAACCAGCTTTACGCCACTGGGCTATGGTCTGCACCAAAACAAACCAACCAAAACCATTGTGGAAACACCAAAACAACAGTCTTCCTTGACACACTTGACACTCCCACCACCACCGAGAACGTGTTTTCCATGAGGAAGTCTTATATCAAGAACGACGAGTTGCAGAGAGGAGAGCAGAGCTGGGGAGTGTATGTGTAAGCAAAGAGGTGCAGCCAGGACACCCGCACCTACAGGTTCTCCCAGAAATGTCACAGCCATCAGTCACACCTCTTCCCTTTCTTTTTCTTTTTAATGTTTGTTTATTTTTGAGAGAGAGAGAGCAAGCAGGGGTGGGACAGAGGATCTGAAGAGGGCTCTGCACAGACAGCAGAGAGCCTGATGTGAGGCTTGAACTCAAGAACCATGAGATCATGACACCTGAGTCGAAGTCAGACACTTAACCACTTAACCAACTGAGCCACCCAGCGCCCCACACCTTTCCTTTCTAACTGTACATACCAACTAGCTACAAACACCCAGGGAACAGCTGTCCCAAGGAGCCCCCTTCCTTTCCACGTCCACTGCCATCACTCGGTCCAGCCTCTCATGTCCTTACAGCTGGTAGGGAAAGGGATTTGTCGGATTCCTACGTAGAATCCATTCCCCCTTCTCTTTCCTCGGGGCACACTTCTATGCCCTTGTCTAGTGCCCTTGTCCAGTGCTTAGTCACACAGACTCATTCCCATCTCCCTGGGTCTCTGAGTTGGGATACTGTTAACTGGGGAGAGAACAGCTGCAAGAATCAAAGTGTGGGTGTTCACTAGGCAAGTTTATACAGGCAATAAACCTATCTCCCCACCTCAGCTAACACTGTGTCTCACCCTTTTTTATCCCCAAGAGCAATGCTCTAGAAAATGTCTTGCGCACACCGGAAAACAAGAAATATATGCTGACTGATTAATATGTCTTTATAAGTAACCTGAAGTGCTTTCACATGTTATTTAGAGGACATTAAAAAAGAAAACAGTGAGAGGGAAATGGAATAAGAGGATGTAACAAGTGATCAATAGGTTTTAAAAACAGAACTGTTCATCTGATACCAGAAAGAGCATTCTCTTTAGATGCTTCCTTCTGCAGCCTGCTCTCCCTTCTTCTCAGAGTTTCCAGTAACATTTCCCAGGTCTTAATTTTTTTTATTTACTTATTTTGAGAGAGAGAGAGAGAGAGAGAGAGAGCACGTGTGAGCAGTTCAAACAAGTGTGGGGGAAGGGCAGAGGAGAGAGACCATCCCAAGCAGACTCTGCACAGTCAGCACAGAGCCACCTCAGGGCCTGATCTCATAAACTGTGAGATCATGACCTGAGCCGAGATCAAGAGTCAGATGCTTAACCGACTGAGCCACCCAGGTGCCCCTACCAGGTGTTAAGTTCTGACTGATTGGTGGCATGGAGGAAATGCCTACAACCTTGTTTGGGTCCAAGTATTCATCAGAACACCCACAACCAGCAGACTTGGGGCTTTTGGAGAGTGAGAACTATGTCATTATCTTTGTCTTTAGAACCCATTACTTGCATGCAAATGGGAGGTCCTCCATAAACGTATGAACGAACAGGATGGGGGTTGTGGTCAGAAATGTCTGAGAGGGGTAAGCGGAAGGCCAGAAACCTAGTCATAATTACTGCCCCTATAGGAACCGGTGAGAACAATTGGTCACCCAAAGGCCCTCGGTCTAGGACCATTACTGAACCCTATCGTCGGTGGGCAAGCAGCCAGCAGAGTGAGCATCAATATGCTGAAAACTATACAAATATGCATATTAATATCAGGAAACTAAGTCATTCTATTTATTTATTTATTTATTTATTTTATTTCTAGGGGGGAGAGAGAGAGAGAGAGAGAGAGAGACAGTGTGAGCAGGGGAGGGTCAGAGAGAGAGGGAGTGACAGACTGAAACAGGCCCCAGGCTCTGAGCTGGCAGTCAGCACAGAGCCCGACGTGGGGCTCGAACCCCACGAACTGCGAGATCATGACCTAAGCGAAAGTCAGACGCTTAACTGACTAAGCCACCCAAGTGTCCCTAAGTCATTCTAGTTATTAAGGGAATACTGAAACACAATGTATACCTTTGCAGGACATCTGAAATCACATATAACGTAAAGACACTAGGAAGTCATGTCAATCACTGGAACAATTTATTGACAGTAAGGAATGGACAGCAGGAAAAGAATGTCAATGAACATAATGCTCACTGAAAGGATTTTCTTCAGAGGAGCCATTCCCTTTCTTAGGAAACCCCTTTGAGAAAGAAAGGGCTTCTCTCCTGAAAGCCATACACAGTCATATTCGGGATCCACAGACCCATTGTAAGGGTAAGCATGCCACCTTTTTTTAAAAATTTTATTTTTAAATAATCTCCACACCCATTGTGGTGCTCAAACTCACAACCCTAAGATCAAGAGTCGCACGCTCTACTGACTGAGCCAGCCAGGTGTCCCCCAAGGTTATTTTATCAAAGAAAAACCTTAGTCCCAAACTTACTGTTTACTAGTGACTCTAACGTAACTCTGAAAGGACAGCAGTGTGTGTGAAAAGTTGACTGAGGAAAAGTAAAGTGACCCTGCCTGGCAATTCAAAAAGCAGTAAGTTACAGAGATTTACTTAGAGCAAATAAAATTAAAATTACCAAATATACAAATACCTGCCCCCCTCAGGGACCTGAAAAAAAATTTCATTCAACAGAATAAAAACTGCTGTCCTCATAATAAACATGAGGACATGTTTATTGTTTTCTAA
The DNA here is from genome assembly GCA_017311185.1 of Proteles cristata cristata. Lineage (NCBI taxonomy): Eukaryota > Metazoa > Chordata > Mammalia > Carnivora > Hyaenidae > Proteles > Proteles cristata. The sequence continues at coordinate 281,091 of JAESUZ010001396.1, forward strand.
GCCCAAATTATTTCAAATGTTATCAAAACTTAAATTAATAAAAATAAAGCCAAAACAATAGTAAGGAAAGAAATTAACATCTTCTTACCTCACCAAGATAAATGACAATTTGGAAGAACGTATCCATCAGCAAAATTCTGTCAGCTAGAATGCTGCTGCTGTCCAAGAGCACTGGCTGAAGAAAGAGGGAGAGGGATGGCATTGGTCTTTCCCGTTCCCACATGGCGACCACTCCAACCCACACCTGGGGGTCCATTTAACAGCTATAAGGCTGCTTACAAAAGGCACCTGGCAGAGTGACTCTCCCTGTCTTTAAGGAAACTCCTGCTTTCTGCTCTCTGACTCAGCAGTTCTATGTATCAACTTTGTAGAAGAAACAGACTCCGAATAATCCCTCACCAAGTGGGAAGAGAGATTAAGGACATTTTTTGCTCCAGGAACCAGAAACAATTCCAAACATTCTCAGTTCTGTGTTAGAAACATTCTCTCAAATCTACCACTGTAGATAACTGAGAACAGTGATGCCTATATGAAAAAGAACAGCTTTTAATACAAGTTTTAAAAGTTTACTACAAAATATATTTTATTATGATTTCTATCTCAGCAATAAAAGTAACATACTCATTAAGGAAAATTAGAAAATTTGTACCCAAGTACAACAAACGTTCATAATTTATTTTCACATAGTTTTTAATACTTGTATGCCAAAAAGTACATAATTTAGGAAAGTTTGTATTTTGATATTTTTCATATAACATCTTTTTTAAAATTTATTTTCTTAGTAACCTCTAAACCCAATGTGGGGCTTGAACTGACGATATCAAGATCAAGAATCACATGCTCTTCCAACTCAGCCAGCTGGGTGCCCCATCCTTTTTAAAAAAATAATTTGATACTTATATTTTTTTCCCTTTTCTCTTCTTCTTCTTCCTTTATGCCCAACATGGAGCTCTAACTCACTACCCTGAGATAAAGGGTCACAAGTTCTACCGACTTAGCTAGCCAGTGCACCTTCATGTAACATTTCAATACTTTATCACATTACATAAACTTTGTAAACATTTCTTATTTATTTTCCTACTATTAAATTCTTGGATTGTTTTCTAATCTTCTGTTATAACAGTTCATTTTACTATTTCTTTGAAAAAAGCTTCTTCTATATGTAGAAGGACTTCCTTCAGGCACAAGACAGATTTACTGGGTCAAAGTATATGAACACAGTAGGAAAAAAAGTACTCATACACTTTTGTAAGTTTTTTTAAACATGTAATCCTGCCTTCCACAGATAATAGCTTTCTTTATATACCCTATGACTTTTTCCTATGTGTATCCTTTAATTATCAGAAATAATGTTAAATTACTACAAAGACTCAAAGTTTTCTTTTTTTATAGCTTTGTTCTAAGAGTAAACTTGCTAGAAACAATCCATACTAGGTGATTCCAATTCTGAGAAAACCGTTCACGTAAAACCTCACCTCTGGTGGCCCATGGAATGAATAGGAGTACAGAATGGGCTGGATCATGATGAGGGACTGGGTGAGGTCCTGCCGGGCAAAATGGTGTCTGTAATACGACGACTCATCAGGACTGTTGTTAAACACTTGGAGAAATGGAGATCTTCTAAGATGGAACATGAACTGCATTTACATAAAAAAAAAAAAAAAAGAGAGAGAGAGAAAGAAAAAAGACAAATGCATACAGCTGTAACTTTCGTAGAAACCCAGATAGTGGACTTGCCTTAGGTCTCCAAAAGAGAAGCCAGATTTTAAGACAAAGGCTTCTATTTCATGTGAGCAGAAAGTACATGGTAGTACCAAGGAGAGGGGGAAGAGGGAAATGGGAAGCTGTTTAGTAGAGTTTCAGGTTTGTAGGATAAAAAATTCTGGAGATCTGTTGCATAACAATGTGAATATACTTGAAACTACTGAACTACATACTTAAAAACCATTAAGATATGGGGCGCCTGGGTAGCTCAGTCGGTTGAGTGTCTGATTTTGGCTCAGGTCATGATCTCACAGTACATGGGTTTGAGCCCCGCATCAGGCTCTGTGCTGACAGCTCAGAGCCTGGAGCCTGCTTCAGATTCTGTGTCTCCCTCCCTCTGACCCTTTCCACTTGCACTCTGCCTCTCTTCTCTGTCTCAGAAATAAATAAACATTAAAGAAATTAAAAAAGAAAAAAGAATGATTAAAAAGTCATTATGATGGTAAGTTTTATTTGAGTTTTCCACCAATTAGAAATAAACATTATTAAAATAAACATTATTAAAAAAAGAAATAAACATTATTTTTAAGAAAGGGGAAGGGGCCCTGTGGGTATGTCAAAGCTACCACATGTAAGGAGAAAGGCAAAGCAGCATTTATTTCTGGAGTCACTGGGCCAGGTTGCAGACAGAACACCTAGAGAAGCCACAGTGCAGTGGGGAAAAGGCACACTCAGGAAAGCCACAAAAGTTGTGAGTACAATACAAGAAAGTACTAGTAGGATGGGATGAGAATGGAGGGCAGCAGGAGGCTTCCCAGGCCACTGGGGTCTGAAAGACGTGCATGAGGCAGCCAGAGGGAGGGGACTCCTGCTGCAGGAGCAGCTAAGAGGGTGGAGAGCTCAGGACTCAGGCTGGTATGCTGGAGTGAGGGGTGTGTACAGGAGAGGGAAGGATAAGAGATGAGGCTGGAGAGGTGTGCTCTTTACCACAGGATCAGAAGGTGGATGACAGACTTAGCTCAATCTAAAGAGATGCCAGAACATGAAAATGTGCTGCACTAAGTATAAAGCTTCCTGAGATTCCCAATATTAAACCACAGGCTCCTAAATAATAATCATGGCTGACATTCAATGCATCCTGTGTGCAAAGCACAAAGCAGTTGACAAAAACGACTTTATCCTTCCAGTAGGCCCACAAAATAGGTTCTCTTACTGTCCCTGGTTTACGGGAGAGCAAACTACGTGGTGGGCAACTTGCCCAAGGACACTTGCAGTGAGGGGCAGAGCTGCTCTAATACAGGCATCTGGTCCCAGAGACTGAGCTTGGCCTCTAACCTAGATGCCTCAACTGAAGGAATCTTAGAAACCACCTCATTCAATGGTGTTCAAACTGTGCTCTTAAGTCCTAGCAGATTCTTAGGGTTCAGGCTGGGGGGTGGTGAAGGGTGCTGTGGCAGCACCCTGTGGGTGAGGGTGGTGCATGGGCACAACCAGAGCAGCTGCAAGTCTATTTGCTTTATGTGCTGTCTTTTAAGAGGTCCTCTCAAAGAAAGGATTCCACGGCTTTAAAGAGACTGCAAGCCACTTCTCCCGACCCATTCCCTCCTTCTAAAGGGGAAACCAACATCCAGGGGATTCAGGACCCCATCCCAGATTGGCAGCAGCAGAGCCAGCGCTGGAACCCCACTCTGACTGGCAGGTCCAGGGCTCCTTCCCCAATACTGTACAGCCTCAGCTGTTCCGGCACAGGGCCATGTGTCAGGGACCACAGAGCCCTGCCCTGGGTGGGGGGGTCAAGTGAAGTGACCTCTAAGGTTCCCTTCTAACCCTAAGAGTCCAGGCTACACAAGTTCACGACTGAAACCCGTGACTGCTTTCCAAATTAAGTAACTAAAAGAATAATACCTACCTGCATATCTAAGTGCTCACAAATTTAATGTTTCCTTTTTTTTTTTTTTAAATTTCTGAGAGAGACAGCATGAGCAGGGGAGGGTCAGAGAGAGAGACACAGAATCTAAAGCAGGCTTCAGGCTCTGAGCTGTCAGCACAGAGCCTGACATGGGGCTCGAACCCACAAACTATGAGATCATGATCTGAGATGAAGTCGGATGCCTAACTGACTGAGCCACCCAGGCGCCCCTCACAAATTTATTTAAAAATAGAAGTTTTCTACTTTCTACTTATTCCTCATTAGGATATCTCTGAGGGAAGGGAGGGGAAGGGAAGGGAGGGGAGGGGAGGAGGGGAGGGGAAGGGAGGGGAGGGGAAAGGAGGGGAGGGGAAAGGAGGGGAGGGGAGGGAAGGAGAGGGAAGGGAAGAAGTGCTGAGTTTGCCTCCTGTTCTGGAAAAAAGCAGCACTGCAAAGAGGCCACCTGGAGAGTCCTGGGCCCCAGCTGTGGAGCAGGCTCACATCCACCAAGCGCTTAGCGGGCACCTGGCCCTGAGGTAAACACTCCGTCCACCTCAGCCTATTTCCCCACAGCACCAAAGGGGGCAAGCTCTAGTTTTCTCATTTACAGATGAGCATGGGGGTTCAGAAAGGTAAATGCACACATCCCAGACAGCGGCTTCATGCTCCCTCCTTCCCCTGTCTAATGGCTCCCAAGTGCCTGGTCCGGGCACAGAGTGGCTATTTACAGGAGCTATTATTACTGCTGATTCCCAGGTATGACGTAGCAGAGCCACTACAGATTTTTCATTAAATATCTGTCATTATTTCTGGCCTCATTTTGTTATATTCGTCTTCATTTGCGCTTCATTTTCTTGATTTGCTAAGAAAGCTGCTTAATTTTTAATTTTACATATTAAGAGATTCTGTTGTGGCCTTCAGCAACAACCCTGTTTTGCCTTTTCATGGAAGTTTACATACTTCTCCCTGCATATCATCTTTGTCCTCTGTAGGGCTGAGACACTGTCTCACAAATACACAGAGAACTGAACAAGAGCAGAATAACCTTCATCACCTGTAGACAGAGTCTCAAAAACACATCAAGTCTTCACTTTAGCCTGAGAACAGCGAGTCTTAGTTCTAAAAAAGAATTTTTTTGAGAGAGAGAGAGAGAGAGAGCACAAGTGGGGTAGAGGGGCAGTGGGAGAGAGAAAGAGAATCTCAAGCAGGGTTCTCGCTCAATGTGGAGCCTGATTAAAAATAGGTTTTTTTGCAGCATGTTTGATTTTCATCACAATTTATTCTTCTGTAGTTATTAAAAAAAAACACCTATTACTTACCTGAGGATACAGAGAGAAGGAATCTGATAACCTAAAAGAAGTGGGGTCTTCTTTGTTATACTGTCCAAATTTCTGACACTGTAGAAAGAAAACAGCAAAAAGAAAAAAAAAAAAGAGAGAGAGAGAGAGAGAGAAAAGCCAAGTTAGTGTCATCTGGAAAATGCCTACAGTAGACAGCTATGCTCTGATTCCAACTCCGGACTGAGAGTCCCAGACCAGCACTTCTCAAGCATGGCTGGGCAGACCCAGCACCCAGGGTGTTGTTAAACACAGACTGTGATTTGGCAGGTGTGTAAACATCCTGCATTTCTAACTGGCACCCCGGCAATGCTGCCGGAGGACAGCCCAGACCAGTCAGCAGCTCAGGGAGCTCTCTCAGGCACCTCTCCCATAATAAAGCCCTGAAGTGTGCAGAAAACTGACAATGATAAATAAGCTTTGATGTTCTATCACTCTACAGCTCAATTCTCCCTTTTTTCAAAAGCAATTTTCTGACCACTATTCTCTCTTCCATTCTTTATTCCCTCTTTGTTTTGCACCTCTCTTCTGGCCACTAGAGAACTGGACCTTCTGCCACTGAAGGAAAGCTCATCTCTGACAGTTACCCTCTCCTACCAAGTCTGATGACCTTGTACGGCTCTCAACTTCCTGGACTCCCTAGTACCATGAGCCAACCAGCTCCCTCAAACCTTGAGAAATTCTCCTCCACGTGCTAACACGGCACTTTCCTATCTCTCGTTCTCTCCAACTGATCCTTCTCTGTCTTGTTCCACAGCCCCCCATCTCCCTACCTCCTAACTGTGGGTTCCTTGGAGGCTAGTTCTTGGCCTCTGCTCCCATCCTCACTACTTCGACTACAAGTAACAGACCAACGTCATCTAAATCCACCCCCACATCCAGTGCTGCCTGTTAGAGGCACCCAAATGCAGGATGGCTTCTCTTGGATATATTTTTCACATGTGTAAAATAAACTGAACTATTTATTACATTAAAAAAAATTTCACCCCCCATCCCTTCTACCTCTTCCTCATCCTTGCAGTCACCCACACTTAAAACCTAAGTCAATGTCGATTTTTTTGTTTTTGATTCCATGAAGAGTTTGACCAAGTTTTATCAATTCTTCTTTCAGCATAGGTCCTGATTCCAAACTCCCTCCCTTCTAACTGTCCTACCACACCCTGGTTTCAGCTCCCTTGAACCTCCAGAACTGGTCTCCACTGGTCTTCGTAACGGCAGTCTTTCACCCTCTAATTTATCTCATATGGTAATGGTAAATGTAAACACAAGCATCATGGTCACGGCACTCCCCTGCTTAGGAATCACACCTAAACAATCCCCCCCTGTATTGATGCAGTGACTTAACTTTAAAATCAAGGGATCCAATAGAATTGTTGAATCAATTATGTGGTGCACCTGAAGCTAAAATTACATTCTATGTCAACCACACTTCAGTAATAAAAATTAAAACAAATTCATAGAGGCGCCTGGGTAGCTCAGTTGGTTGAGCGTCCAACTCTCAATTTTGGCTCAGGTCACGATCACAGGGTTGTGGGATTGATCCTTGCATTGGGCTCTGCGCTAAGTGTGGGGTCTGCTTAAGATTCTCTCTTTCTCTCTATCTCTCTCTCTCCCTCCCTCTACCTCTCTCCCCTGCTCTCTCAAAAATTTTTTTAAAAAATAATAAATTCATAAATAAAATGAAGCATTCTACAATTAAGCAGCACCTTCACTGCTTTTCCCCACTGTACAACCTGGCCTCATGAGATCTCTCTGGGTCCCCAGCAAAAGCTGAAATGCACAGCCATGTCACACAGGCTTGTCCATGCTTGGCCCTGCCTTCTCATCTGTTACCCTACTCTTTTTAAGAACACTTGATTGAAGGCTCACTTTACCATGAAGCCTTTGCCAACTACTTGGACCTTCTGCTCAACTTTCAAATTGTGTTTCAAATGTTGACATTCCCAAAAAATGGTTCCATGGGACAGCCAGGGCACACATACAGCTAAATAAAATTAAATTAGGTGTTTGATCATGAACCTATGTTGTCAATTTCTATGTTAGTTAAGACTACAGAAATTACTGATTTACTGCTTTGTAGCTCCAAATTTACTCTTCCGCTTGGTGTAAAATGGGCTTAGGCCCTTTTAAGTATTTTTCCTGTGCCAGCTGGCATGATGTTAAGCTGTCAGTAGAGGGCACTGGAGGCAAGCATCTGTTTCAAGGTTCCAGGGTGCTCACTCTGCAGGAGTGCCTATGGCTTCCTCAGTGCTGAGCTTCTGGAGTCAGCAGTTACCCCTGTATACACTGTGTGCCTCTAGGAAGCCACTTCCTGGTGAAGAGCTCTCCTTGGCATCCCGAGGGTAGACTTTCATCCAGTTCCAGGAAGTGAATTTCTGTCAAGCTCTTCTGGCATGATACAAGAGTGCCTTCCTTGCCATGAGGGATTCAGTGAGCCATGGCTGTGCCCTCCCACCTAGATCAGCCCTGGGAGGAAGGGAGTTCTTTCTTGGGGGCTCTACCTCAGCCTAGAAGTAATGGCTGCTGCATATTCACTCTTCCTACATTCTTTAGACTTCTCTTTGCTTCTTACTACCAGCTAATCCCTCACCATTCAAAACCTCTATTGTGAGTCCTTTTTTATTATTAAAAATTGTTTCTTAACGTTTATTCATTTTTTTGAGAGAGACACACACAGAGTGTGAGTGGGGGAGGGGTAGAGAGAGAGAGGGAGACACAGAATCTGAAGCAGGGTCCAGGCTCCGAGTTGTCAACACAGAGCCTGACGCAGGGCTTGAACTCACATGAACCATAAGATCATGACCTGAGTTGGAGCTGGACACTTAACCGACTGAGCCACCCAGGCATCCCTGTCTTTTTATTTTTTTTATATTAAGTAGTTGCTCATCAATGAAATCAATTTTTAAAATTTTATTTATTTATTTTGAGAGAGAGAGAGCAGGGGATGGGCAGAGGGAGAGAGAATCCCAAGCAGGCTCCACGTTGTCAGCAAAGAGCCCAATGTGGGGCTTCAACCCAAGAACCATGAGATCATGACCTGAGCAGAAATCAAGAGTCTGTCACTTAATCTTTGACACGCCCAGGAGCCCCAGTCTTTTTTTTCTTTTTTTAAGAGAGAGTGTGTGTGTGTATGCGCTGGTTAGGGACAGAGAGAGGGGAAACAGAATCTTAAGCAGGCTCCACGTTCCATGTGGAGCCTGTCATGGGACCTGAGATTATGACCTGAGCCAAAATCAAGAGTCAGACACTTAACCGACTGAGCCACCCAGGGGCCCTGTGATAGTAATTTTTAAGTAAAACTTTCCCTGCTTAAATTACTGTGTGATATCTCTCTCCTGATTCCACCCAAAACAACACATGAGGCGTCTCTACACTCACTGAGCCATGGATCCCTACTGCTGAAAAAAATCCCTTAGATCTGGAGAGAAAATATAGACCCACAGCATCCACAGAGACACATCTAAAACAACTCTTACAGTACCCAGATTTGCATCTTTCTCCAAATGTCCTGTACATGTCATTCCTTCCTAACCGTAATGTAAGCCTTTGAGGGGAAAACGTATGTGCAAATATGTTTGGTTTAAGGTAAGCAACACAAAGTTCTTGTTGACTGAATGTATGAAATGACAGGTTTAAGCACCAGGTTTCTTTTTTTTTTTTTTTTAATTTTTTTTTTAAATGTTTTTTTTTTTTTTTTTAATTTATTTCTAGAGAGAGAGAGAGACAGTGTGAGCAGGGGAGGGTCAGAGAGAGAGGGAGTCACAGACTGAAACAGGCTCCAGGCCCTGAGCTGGCAGTCAGCACAGAACCCGACGCGGGGCCCGAACTCACGAACCGCAAAATCATGACCTAAGCGAAAGTCGGACACTTAACCGACTAAGTCACCCAGGCGCCCCAGCACCAGCTTTCTTTTCTCAATGTAGAGCAGAGTCTAAGACTGAATCTGGTGCCACTGTGCCCAACTTACCAGTCGTATGAGCTGTCGGTCCAGCCACCGGAGCACATCGGGCCCTTCCTCTGACTCTGCGCGGAACACCCCCAGCCGAGCCATCAAGACTGCCGCGGCCTCCTGGTCAAATGCTGCTTCTATGTGTCTCAGCTGGCTCTGCGCATCTGCCCAACTGACAATTTCAGAATGAGTGACGTGCTTACATTCAGGAGAGACCAGAAAGCCAGATTTCTGTTAAGACAAAGAAACCTAAGTCCTGTTACTTCATGTAAGGCAACATAGATTTGAACTCCACTGTCAGTAAGGAATCAAAGGAATTTTACATACATTTCATTTGCCTTCATGTGATTTCTGAAGACTGTAAGTGCAGAGGAAAAATTATGGAGAACTTCCCAATGTTCTAAAAGATATCATGAGAGTAGATACCAGCAAAAATCTGTATGTCTACAAATATACTGGATGACTTTCCAGCATCATACCGAGGGCAGAAAGAATTAGCACGTATAACAAAGTTTTCTAAACGAATAAAGACACTATGAACAAAACTGAAAGATAACAGACCAGAACCAGATGTGAACAGACAATAATCATCCAAAATACATAGAACCCCTGCAAATCAATGAACAAGAAAAAGAAACAGGTTTTACAAAATGGGCAGAGACGATCACAGAAAGAAATATATATAGCCAATAAACATGAAAAGTGCTCAATTCATTAATAAACAGAAAAATACATATAAAAGTGGCTAACTATATATTAGTATATTATATATATAGCTGCTCTATATTAGCATGTTAGAGATCAATAATATTCATTATTGAGAAGACAGGACTCTCCTTACCCTATCAGGGAGACTATAAATTAACTTCTTAGGATAATTTTGCAGGATACAAAATTCTACTTCTATGAAGTGGCTAGAAAGAAATACTCATATACACAAAGACATAAACACATGAATGCTGCACTGTTGGAAGGAAGGTAGGACCTGAAATTCCTCCAAGAGAGGAGTGGTACATCCCATCCAAACCATGCAATGCTGTGCAGCCATTACAGCAAGTGAGGAACTCACATGTATTGATGTCAAAGATGTCCTTGACACGGTATTGAGAAAAGTTTGTAAGTATACTAATATAAGAAGCCATACATGCATATAATATACACATACAATGTACATAGAAACGGGACTGTGAAGATGAATACCAGTGTAGTCACAGCAACTCGTCTCTGGGGAGAGTAGACAGAGACCCATTTTTTATACACTTATGAGCAGCTTGAATCTTTTACAAGGAGAATGTATTTATGGGTTACTTATCTGATGATAATGAAAATTAATTTTTAATGAACTTATTCTTACTGAAAGAGGATTCTTCTAGGCAAGTGACTACAGGCCTAACTAGGTTAGCCAGCAATGCCTCTTCCTCCTTCTCCAATCACATGAGCCAGTGAGACCGGTGAGAACCACTCAGCGGAATTACGAAGATAAACTAAGAGATGTTAAGTGATCTCTTCAAAGGAAAAGCACTGATGGCTCCAGAGAAAGGAAACCGGGATGCTCACTTTCGGGCAATGGTGGTCACGCGGATGCGCCTCTGGGTGCTGGAGTGTTGATACTGCGTGACAAACTGGATGGCGCCTCTGCCTCCTTGGGGGATCGGGGCGTTGTGCTGCAGGCAACAGGCCACACACCTGGTTACTGTCACAGGCATGACTCAAACACACATGGTCACAGAGCCCACTGTGCTCTTCCTAAAATGACTAACACAGTGGTGACAGCAAGGTTCTTGATGCACTCTGAACGGTACATTTAAAATCTGGACATTTCACTGTACATAACTTTTACCTCAAAAAAAAAAAAAAGCCATATTCAAGTAAATATTAAACTCAAGAGGGGCGCCTGGGTGGCTTAGTCAGTTAAGCGTCCGACTTTCGTTTAGGTCATGATCTCGCAGTTCATGGGTTCGAGCCCCGCGTCAGGCTCTGTACTGACTGCCAACTCAGAGCCTGGAGCCTGTTTCAGAGTCTGTGACTCCCTCTCTCTCTGACCCTCCCCTGCTCATGCTGTCTCTCACTCTCCTAGAAATAAATAAAACATTAAAAAAAAATTGTAATAAACTCAAGTTACTGATATGCATGCAAAGTGTTTAGGGATGAAAGACACAACAGGAATTTGTCTTAAAGCAAAGTAAAATATGGTAAAACGGGAACTAGAATCTATAGAAGTATAGATTCTAAGTGGAAGGTGACAATACCTATAATTATACAGATATTCACTCTACAATTCTTTTCATTTTTCTGTACATTTGAATTTTTCTTTTTTTTTTTCTTTTTTAATGTCTTATTTATTTCTAAGAGAAAGAGAGACAGCGTGAGCAGGGGAGGGTCAGAGAGAGAGAGAGAGACAGAGAGACACAAAATCCGAAGCAGGCTCCAGGCTCTGAGCTAGCGGCCAGCACAGAGCCCGACGTGGGGTTCGAACCCACGAACCGCAAGATTATGACCCACGCTGAAGTCAGACACCCAATCGACTAAGACACCCAGGCGCCCCCATTTGAATTTTTCTAAATAAAATAATGAGGAAAAACTGACACACTCAAAAAAATTCACCAACATTATGAAGGCTGGTAAAAAGCTATTCTCCTAATGAACTTATCAGTTCAATAATTTAAGTGACGAAAGCAATCTGCTGTCTGACTCTGACCAAACCCTGAAAGGAAAAAAAGGGTCATGCCAGACAGGTATTAGGAAAATACAAGCCCAAAGAAGCATTAGTCTGCAGAGAAAGAAGCCAGAGGTCACCAATCTGTAATAAATCAGAAAACCCAGGGGTGCCTGGGTGGCTCAGTCAGGTAAGCATCTGACTCAATTTCAGCTTAGGTCATGATCTCACAGTTCATGAGATCAAGTCCCATGTTGGGCTTTGTGCTGATAGTGCAGAGCATGCTTGGAATTCCTCTCTCTCTGTCCCTCCGCCACTCACACACGCACATTCTCTCTCAAAATAAATGAACATTTAAAAATAAATAAATAAATCAGAAAATACAACACCAAGACATGAATACTCATAAATCCAACTCACCTGATTGACTACTTCAAAATAGATGCCGAGCGTAGATGTGGGATCCAGGCCACAAATTTTCCACTGACTTGTGCCACCAACACCAAGCTCCTGGGGTAGGAAAAGGAATTAAAAATAAAAACAAAAAAGCTACTATGGTTAATGCTGATGAAGAGTACTGACTCTAAGAATGGTAGGCTACTTAGAAGATCTCATTCCAAATGAAAATTTAAATTTAACTAAAAAAAGTAAAATTAGAAGCCAGAATAAGGTTTAAGACTTATTACAGGACTCTAAAACTAAGTTTTTTATATTAGAACTTGGACCATTTCCATTATATCACCAAGATAGCGCTTTCTCTCTCTCGACAGACAGACAGACACACACACACACTGTACCACTGAAGTTAGCTGAAATAATCAAGTCAGGGTTAGAATTATCTTGAAAGTTACCCTGAAAGTTTCACCTTTATTATTAGAACAGGAAACAGTTACAGAACATTAGTTATTAAATATAATTTTTAATCCAGTTCTTTTACGCAAAAGCTACATATAAATCTTTGTAAAAGAATTTAGATTTTAGTGGTGCGAAGGCTGCTTTTTATTGACTAGTCGAAGGACTCCCAATGATAAATGAAGTTCACTGAAATGTGAAGAGTGTTGCTGTTTTAAGCAGGACATCTACAAGAAAAGGCTGCAGTTGTCAAAAATACCTAGAATTGCCAACCAAGATCACTAGATTCTGCAATATACACTCTTATCATTCAGTGACTATTACCCATTTTAACATGCTTCATCAAAATGCAGAATAGTGCTTTTACTTTTTTTTAACATTTATTTATTTTGAGAGACGGAGTGTGAACAGAGGAGGGCAGAGAGAGAAGGAGACACAGAATCTAAAACAGGCTCTAGGCTCCAAGCTGTCAGCCCAGAGCCTGACGTGGGGCTTGAACCCAGGAACGTGAGATCATGACCTGAGCTAAAGTCGGCCACCCAACCGACTGAGCCACCCAGGCGTCCCAGAATAGTGTTTTTATTTATTTATTTTTATTTTTTAAAAATATTTTTATTATTTCTAGGAGAGAGAGAAAGAGAGAGAGAGAGAGACCACGCACATGAGCAGGGGAGGGTCAGAGAGAGAGGGAGACACAGACTCTGAAATAGGCTCCAGGCTCTGAGCTGGCAGTCAGCACAGAGCCTGACGTGGAGCCCGAACCCACGAATTGCGAGATCATGACCTAAGCGAAAGTCGGACGCTTAACTAAGCCACCCAGGCGTCCCCCAGAATAGTGTTTTTAAAAAGAAGTTTATTTGAGAGCAGAGAGAGAGAGGAAAAGAGAGGATGCCAAGCAGACTCTATGCTGTCAGTACAGAGCCTAACGTGGGGCTTGATCCCACAAACCACGAGATCATGACCTGAGTCAAAATCAAGAGTTGGATGCTTAACCAAGTGAGTCAACCAGGCACCACCAGGATACTGTGCTTTTTAGGAAGTGATGTGAGTATGCATCGAGAGTGTCATATTTCTTTTGTATGACTCCAAATTGTACACTGCACCCAAATTGGACACTGCCAGGTGTGTAAAGCTGATACCACTGTGGTCTCTACTAAGCCATGCCAGGAGCTTTCGTACCTGGCCAAAGAACCAGCAATCCCAGGAAAGAGACAGTCAGAGGGTGAAGGCTACAGGCTCTGAGCTAGCTGTCAGCACAGAGCCCAACGTGGGGCTTGAACCCACGAGCCGTGAGATCATGACCTGAGCCGAAGTTGGATGCTTAACTGACTGAGCCACCCAGGCGCCCCGCGAAGGGAACATTCTTAAGAGTAATCACAGAACAGTTCTAAGTGGAGAGAGGAGAGGACACTGTTTCATCAGTATTTCCAAAGCAAGTTGGTGAGATGGATGGATTTGTGCATGTTCACCTTCCCTTTTAGTGGTCTTTTCTAAAAGAAGCAGGGAACATCTGTTGGAAGGTGAAGGGCCACACCCAGGGAAAATGGCAAAGAAGCAAAAGATAATTGCATGCCTCCCTTTCTTGGCTTCCCAATCCCTTCTTCCAAATCTTCCCATACCACAACTCAAGTTTTAATACATGCAACTTCTTAAAGCTTCAAATCAAGGGGTTCAGAGTATGCCACTGCAAAATATACCACTCTCACATAAAGATTATTTTAAGCTGAAAGTAGTTTGAAAAGGCTGAAAAACTCGCTGCCCTCCTACTAGGAAGGGTAGGATGATTCTCAATCATCAAAGACAACTCTAGATACTTATCAGCTCAGAGATGGCACAAGACAAAACTATACAACAAACCTGCTGGACCAATAACCCTCCTTCTCTTCCATTACCTCCCCCCATCTATCTGCCTTTCCACACTGTGCCGGTCCCAGAGGCTCAAAGTGCCTTTCCTGTATCTTGTCATTTTTCTACAGATTTACTGTTCTTTTGTTAAGATGCCACATAACCCAAATTCTAACCATCCCTCTGAGTTACTCGTTACTGAGTCCATACATGCAATGTGTTAATGTGCAATGCATGTGTTAATTTTTTCTCTTATGAAACCTGTCCTTTGTTAGTCTTGTTTGCAGGGCCCCAGCCAATAAAATCAATATGCGTATACAAAAAGAATATTTTCCCTCTTCTAGAAGCACCAATGCCTGAGTGGGCCACAAACCCTCCAGAGCCCCAGAAGTACATTTTCTCACTGAAACACAAATTCCTTACGGAAGTATTTACCCTGAGTAACTATAAAGATAAAATTAGGATATCACCATTTGATAATCTCCAATAAAACATAATGATTTGAGTAACAATAATCAATGGATGTTAGCAAGCAAGATATTCTTATTGTGCTACAATCATGTTCAACAGATTTCTTGCTAACAACTAAAAGGAAATGTACCCTTATAACAGAAAGATGTGGGGCAGCCATCCTCTTCACCACACAGTCTAACTCAGCACCACTAACACAGAGGACCTGATAGATATGCCTCTTGAAGAAACACACACGAGTTATAAGATTATAAGTTATAAGAAAGTCTGCCTGACTTTCACTAATCTAACTTCCACTTTATAGAAAATACAGAGAGGATAGAAACCCATTCACCTTGAGGGTGTTATGCTGAGTGAAATAAGTTAGGCAGAGAAGGGCAGATACCATATGTTTGCATGTATAGGTGGATTAGGAGGAACTTAACAGAGGGCCAGAGGGGAGAAGGGGAAAAATAGTGGGGGAGATGGAGGGAGGCAAACCATGAGAGACTCTTAAATGCCGAGAACAAACTGAGGGCAGATGGGGGTGAGGGTGATGGGAAGGGGGGTGATGGGCATGGAGGAAGGCACTTGTGAGGATGAGCACTGGGTGTTATATGGAAACCAACTTGAAAATAAGCTATTTAATTAATTAAAAATAAATAAATAAATAAATAAATAAATAAATAAATAAATAAAAAGAAATCTGTTCACTGCCATCTCAAGGAAACAAATATCCTGAGACTGTGCGGTACTCTACTGTAGAAGAGATGGACACTTGGCACTGTTTCTTCAACAAATCAATGTCATCAAACAAAACAAGCAAAAAACCCCAAAGAACAGGAAGACCATTCCAGATTTAAAAAGACTAAGGATATATAACACTAGATGCAATACTGGTGAGAGGGTGGAAAAAACAGCTACAAAGGGCATTCGGGGCAAATTTTGGGAAAGAACATGTTAGATACAGATGATATTAGCAAATCATTTTTTCTTAATTTTGATATAATGTTGTGGTAAGAGAATATCCTTACTTTTAGAAGATGCACACTCAAAGACTAAGTGTCATGACACTGCAACTTGTTTTCAAAGGTTTTGAAGAAGTATGATAAAGCGAATATGGCTGATAAGAACCAGATAGACAAAATAAATATTACAAAGATAGAGGACAGCAATTAAGGCAAAATGTTAACAATTACCAACTCTAAATGGTGGGTATACTTCTTTAACCTTCTCTGTATGTTCAAATTGTATTTCGTTCCTCTTGGCATCCTCCACCCCACTCCCAAAATCTCATAGCTGAATCTCTACTGGTTCCTAAAACAGCTAATGAGATTCATAAAATTAACTTCATAGGCAGATTTTAAGTCTATGGAAAATATTTTGGAACAGGAAATATTCCAAACCCCTGCCAGGAATTCGGGGTGTAAGTCCCCTTGTACACTGGGATGATGAGTGACTCCTCAGATGGGCGTTAGGGCATCAACATGCCTTACCCAGGGAATTACAAGAATAGTCTCTCAAATCACTTTGACTTTGTTGTTAAACTTCAACAAAAGGTTAACCAAAGTAGTCACTAAGTATTATACTAAGCGAAGTAAGTCTGTCAGAGGAAGACAAATACCATATGATTTTACTCATATGTGAAATTTAGAGAACTGAAGGTTGATGGAGAAAAGTGGGCAGGGGATGGGCTAAATAGGCAATGGGCATTAAGGAGGGTACTCGTGATGAGCACTGGGTGTGGTATGTAAGTGATGAACCACTAAATTCTACTCCTGAAACCAATATTGAGTTGTACATTAACTAACTAAAAAAAAAAAAAAACTTGAAACAAAAATACAAAAACCAAAGTAGTCGCTAAGTACACATTCACTGCTGATGAAGACAAAAGTGAGGATGTGAGGGGTGCCTGGGCGGCTCAGTCCGTTAAGTGTCGAACTTTGGTTCAGATCATGATCTCATGGTTCATGGGTTCCAGCCCCACACTGGGCTCTGGTGCTGACAGCTCAGAGCCTGGACTCTGCTTCAGATTCTGTGTCTCCTATGCTCTCCACTCCTCCCCTGATCATTCTCTCTCCCTCTCTATCTCAAAAATAAACAAAGAAAAATGAGGAAGAGAAAGATGAAAAAAAAAAAAAAGATGAAATCTAGTGTGGGCCTCCCTCGTGCCAGGAGCTGTTCTGCACGTTTTACCTGAACCTACTCATTTAGCTCTCCCAACAGATAACGATTACTATGTCCGCTTCCTAGATAACAACGTTGAGTCCCAGAGCGATTAAGTACCTCATCCAGGCCACAAGACTAGCAGGGTAGATGTGTGCCCTTGTATCATGTCTGGCTCTAGAGTCCAGTGTGTCCTCATTGAAGAGGACAACCAAGGAAGGATATACTTGTCACAACTCCAGCCGAGAACCACCCTGGAGAGGCCTCACTGGACCCGATAGTCTGTCTTCCGGCAGCTAAAGTATAAGCAGAGGAAATGAGCCACCAGCAAAGTCACCTCACCATCTAGTGGTAACTTAACTTTTCACATATTCTCAAAGCATGTTACCCAAAGAACATAGCTGTGTACATATACAACAGTGTCATTCATGCCCAACCAACTCAAATGGTCTCTGAACAGTGAGACAAAGGTATCACTTCTAAGGGCAACACACACAGGTTTATCTCTGAAGGATTTAGCTGAATGCCTGCCTTGCTACACAGAATACCTTGTGGCTCACTGGCACAGAGACCCAAACAAGGGCAGTGGGGTCAAGGGAGTCCAGGCTCTAGCTCCTCTCCTCCTTATCAGCTCTGACCCAGAGAGTAAAATACCTGAACTCTCTGAGCCTCAGTTTTCTCCTCTGACCCTTTAGGTAGATGGAAGGACAGACAGAAATGATAGCACCTCTCAGCATCGTGGTTGTCGGTAAGAGTCGGCCCTTTTCCCCTCACCACAGACACATCCCAACAAGTGACATAAGGCTGCCCAACTGACATTTCTAACAAAATAAATCCTGGGGTACAGGGGGTGAGAATAATGGAGTTTTCCTTACATTTTCTGACACACATGGTCCTTTCACATTCAGAGACACACAAGGACCAATGGCTCCTGCAACTTTCAGTTCCCGAGAGGTCTAAAACGGAAATACAAGAGAGCATCAAGTTAAAATTCATTGAGAGCAATCCTCTCATGAAATACACAACAAAACTTACAGGAAGAATATGGCAGTGTTACCATTCCATTGTGAAGAAATCCTATGTGGATATTTCTCTTACAAACTTTTCCGTGACCACTGTAATTGGATAAAAACTTTAATAAAATCCTCCTTTAGAAACTGCATTGACTTTGTTTCTAAGATAATGCAGCGTTTTGAACTTTCTCACCTAGAAATTATTGTACACAGAGGAAATAATTCTGCCAAAAACATATTTTTTTTCCAATCCCAAGTACTTAGCTGTGATTATTTACAATTTCGGATCAGTGGATATACTGTTTTATGTTGCTTTAAAAATGCTTAATTAATGAACTCCAATATACCTACACGGCCAACATACTTAGACTTTTAAATCTCAATTAAGAAAGAAAAAAAAAACTCAACCATTTGAGAAGCCTGTTTAAAGTTTAATCCAGATGATTTAAGATTATCTCTAATTCTCAAAGTAATAATCCCAATTGTATGGTGTAACAGCCCCTTCTAATGTTTTCTCAATGACTTAGAATGTTAAGTGTTTAGGGCTTTCAGTCCCTACAAGAAAAAGCAGGACCCAAACTCCCACTGCTGCTCTATTTCCAAGTGCTCCGGTTAGTCTGCAGGCAGACACTGAATATAAACATGGGTGTGTGAATGTGGGGGCCCATACCAACGGCCAGGGGGGCGCTCAGCACCAGGCGGCAGCCTCTGTGCTCAGCCCACCACCCCTTCCTTGGCTTGCTGTCCCAGAGCAGGACCGAGCAGAGCCTACAGAGCACTCAGAAACCTCTTTGCATAAAACATTAATAAATATACAGGTCATCCTCAAGAAGCAAATATACCTTGGTCAACTATTTTGCTGGGAACTCTTTAACTTACGTTTTGGTGCCTGTGTCCACCAAGGTGAGACTTCTACAAGTCTGACTACTAAATAAATAAGAACACTCCTCTTCCATTAAAATTTTAGAAAGCTATCATACCTTCACTTCCAAAGTAGCACCGAACGCCATGCGAAAATGTCCATTGAAATCTTTACTAAAAATTCTTTGAAATGTCTGCTTGAAGAGAGAGGTGTTGAAAGAGTCTCCCATCACCATGTGGCCTCTAGGAGAGAAAAGAAGAAAGTGGACATTTAGGATGACTGAAAGCCACTCAGGTGCTTCCATGGTGTTCAAAAATAGTAATTTTTTTTTTTTTTGAAATATTAAAACCCATCTTTATTGTTTAAACCTGAGTATTTTGCTTCTCTCAATTCTTTTTTTTTTTTTTATACAAATAGTTTATTGTCAAATTAGTTTCCACATAACACCCAGTGCTCATCCCCACGACTCTTGAATGCTGACAAAAATAGTAATTTTTAAAAATATTTTTTGGGGCGCCTGGGTGGCTTAGTCAGTTAAGCGTCCGACTTTCACTTAGGTCATGATCTAACGGTTCGTGGGTTCGGGCCCCGCGTCGGGCTCTGTGCTGACTGCCAGCTCAGAGCCTGGAGCCTGTTTCAGTCTGTGACTCCCTCTCCCTCTGACCCTCCCCTGCTCATGCTGTCTCTCTCTCTCTCTCTCCTAGAAATAAATAAAACATTAAAAAAATATATTTTTTGGGCGCCTGGGTGGCTTAGTCGGTTAAGCGTCTGACTTTCGCTTAGGTCATGATCTCGTGGTTCGTGGGTTCGGCCCCGCGTCGGGCTCTGTGCTGACTGCCAGCTCAGAGGCTGGAGCCTGTTTCAGTCTGTGACTCCCTCTCTCTCTGACCCTCTCCTGCTCACGCTGTCTCTCTCTCTCTCTCCTAGAAATAAATAAAAATTATAAAAAAAATATATATATATATATATTTTTTATAGTTTATTTCTTTATTTTGAGAGAGAGAATGCGCATGAGTGGGGGAGGGGCAGAGAGTGAGAATCCGAAGCAGACTCCACTTTGTCAGCATGGAGACCGATGTGGGGCTTGAACTCATGAAACATGAGATCATGCCCTGAGCTGAAGTCAGACACTTAACTGACTGAGCCAACCAGGTGCTCCCAAACAGCAATTTAAAGACGGAAAAAAATCCCACACCTCTGAAGGTGCTACTAATTTAAATAGGAAACAGCAAGTTCATTTGTACTTAGGAAAGACACTATTTTCAAAATATCAAAGATAGGAGTCCTCAGAACAGTTCTAAATCTGTCCTACAGAGGTGGTCAGACAAATCTGTACGTGATACAATCTCATACTATACACCCCCATACGTTACAACAAGGAGTGCCTATACAAACTGGTGAAGTCCGAGCAGGGTCTGTAACACACTTCATTCTATCATACCATGTCAATTCCTGGTTGTGACACTGTGCTATATTTCTATGATGCTACCACTGGAGTTGCTAAATGGAAGACCATTGACAGACCTCTCTGTAGTATTTTTGTAATTTCTTATGAAACTTCAATTATTTCAAAAGAACCCTTCACTGGTAAACCCACAGGTTTAATGGTTCATCTACTGAGGAAATGTGTCCAGCTCCCCTCACTCACTCTTCTCTGATAGGGGAAAATACCCAGGCTGCGGGAAACCCTTTTCAGGTTAATTAACTGCCTCAAAACATTGGATCTTTGGCTGTATGTGAATTATCTCTAGTGTATGAATACCTATATTCATCCCTTTTTGAAGTTAGAGGGAAATACTGGTCAAAATTTCAGCAGTTCACATATTTGGGCAGATAAGCACCACCTGATGCAACTTATGCACCTAGTCCTTGATCATCAACGGGATTTCAGAATTAGGCAGGACACAAGGTCATCTGGTCCAGCTATCTCAAGAGTGCCTGACCCCTCCAGGAACAGAAATGGCTCTTTGGCCCATTATAGTCCACCCTTCTCACCTTGCTTAGTCATGGGATCCATGGTTTCCTGGAAAAAACCTACATTTCCACATGCAGCCTGCCTTGCATGTGGCCACGTAACTCAGCTTTGTTTGTTGGAGGTGGCCTTTGTGATTTGTGGGGGGCATTCTCATGGGAAGACGCATATCTTCCTTTGACCCCTCCTCCCTGCTGCTGTAACACAGTGAGAGCCCAGTTACTGTTCTGAAGTGCAGGCAGCACATAAAGGTGGTAGAACAGCATAGGAAGGGCCTCAGCCCCAGTGATAATGAAACCAACTGCCTACTTCCAGTGTCTACCTCTGGTGCACTCACACAAACCTAATTCTTACTTATACCAACCCTCTATAACATACCTGCCAGGTTATCATTCTATTAGACTTGATGTCCTCCAGCATCGGGAGGTCAAGCCCTCCACAGGCAGTCCATTCCAGGCATGGAACGGTGCTAACCGTTAATACAGTCAGTCTTCATACTGGGTGAAATTCTACTTCCCAGCAGCTCCCAACACTGGTTCTAGTTTTCCCCTTTCGTCACATATGGAACAAACATATCTGATGCCCTCTACACAGAAGAGGCCTTCGATTGTTCAATATAGATCTTACACCCCATCTGTCTTTAGTGGTGTCTTTTCTAGATCCTTTAATCACTCACCTTATGACACAGTTCCAAGTACTCTCCACCACTCTCCACAGGGGAGATACACACACACACACACACACACACACACACACACACACACACACACACACTCTGGCATATAAACTCAGGGATGTTCGCAAATACAGTAAAGCTTTTCCATGGATATTTTAAGATAAGAACTCTTGGATGATACTGGTAGGAATTAATCCTACTAAATGTGGCTCACTGGTATAGCTATGTCAGTGTCATTTGGGACTTTGGTCACCTAACAAATCTGCTGTTCTCTGGGACAGCTTCAGGTGACTTGAGTTCAACCTTCTACACACTCCTTCGTTATTCAGTGAGGACCAGCAGCATCGCCTGGGAGCTTGTTAGAAATGCAGAATCTCAGGAACATGCCGTAGGTCTATGCCAGTACTTCTCAGACTGTTCTGAGGAAACCACCTGGGAGCTTATTCAAATGCAGGTTTTGATACAAAAGGTCTAAGGTGAGACTCGAGATGCTAGATTTCTTGTAGGCTCTCATGTGAGGCTGACGGTGCCTGTGTTCAACCATACTTTGAGCACTAAGGGTCCAAAACGTGGTTCTTAAACTCTCCTCACATTAGAAACACCCAGGGGAGTTTAAGAAATGCTGATGCCTGGGTCATACCCCATGCTTATACATCAGAATCTCTGTGGGACAAGACTTAAAGCAGGAGTAGTTTTTAAAGTTCCCAGGTGATTCTAGTGTGCAGCCAGTTTCAGATCTATGTTGCACATCGGCAGTTCAGGCTTTCTATGCACCAGTCCCCTGGTGAGCATGTAAAAGCTGACTGCTGGGCTGCTGCCTCACAGTCTGATTCAGGAAATCTGGGGTGAGACCTGAGGAGATGCACTTCTACTCAGTCCCCAGGAGCCTTGAAGGTTGCTGGTGAGGCCCCATCACACTCTGAAAACTGTGCCCTACACTGTCATGCACCCTCCAGACTGAGCATGTGCTCTGTGTCGGTTATGCTCCCTCCACTGACACCACAGCCTGGAACTTCCTGAAAGCTTATCTTGGTCAGCCATGCACATTCCAATGGTTCCACCACTCACTTCTCTTTCGTTAAAACACACACACTCGCCTTTCCCAGGTGTTTGTGGTCAACATACCCAGTAAGATTTGCACAACACTTCATCTCCAGAAGTCCTGTCTGATCAAGGGCACAAGCGTAAATATCAATGCAGTGACCATTTGTAGCAGTTCGGTTGGCAAGCATCTCATAGTGCTGTGAAGAGAGAAAAATTATCTTTAGGAAACAGCAGTGTTTTCACTAGGTATGCCTTACTGTACCAAAGGGATGTAACCAAACTTAAGAATATGGACATAGTTGTCTTTATAACATCCATATTAAATCAAACATATAGTTTTCAATCTCAAAATGCTTTTAGCAGTTTTAAGACCATCCATTCTAAGTAAGGACTCAGAACTATGGCAATAATTTAACAACAGCCAAGATCTGGAAGTTATCTCAGCAAGAGCAACTTGCTGACCACAAAGCATGGTCACAGCAAAGTTGCTGTCACTCCAGAGCAACCTAAACCCAGTACTAGGTTACTAGAATTACAGCCTGTGTTCAAGAGTACCTACCTTGGTCGCCTTTTTCATGAAACGTGCATTATCTTTCTCAATATCATGCCAGGAACGAATAGGAACCTTTAATTCATCTCCAACTACCATGCCAGGCCCTTGGGTAGGGGGACCGCCAGTGAACAACATAATCCTGGCTCCCGTGTTTGGAAAAGTGCCCTAAGACAGTAAATGGCAGTATTTTAGAAACATACAACCCACCTCAAGTATGCTTCCATTTCTCTAAAGAATACTCCAAACAGTTCTGATCAGCTGAATACCGTTGATAGTAGAAAATAACACAATGACACAAATGACAATCTGCATGTCTTCCAACCTAAGGGCTTCATAAACTTTTTTTTTAATTCACTGTGAGCATTTGCCATTGCCCTAATAGCCTTGTGTTTCTCATGAAAACTTCTGATATTTTCAAAACATCACGAGGTTCCTTCACTGTGGATAATAATAACGACCGAAGTGCTTTCTGATAAATTAACCCAGTCAGTTGACTTAGGTTACAACTGATTTTCAAACAAGATTAATAAACACAAATTGTGAGAGCAAGCTTGTATGGTTTGAGGCACCCCGGTAAATTCTGAGTTACCTCCAAAAGGCCAACGGCAATGGACAAAGCAACACCAGTGGATCGCAAAGGTCTCTTCCCCTGAGTCACAGGCCATGGGTCCCTCTGCAGCTCCCCAAGGAGATCAGTGAGGTTCATGTCAATCTTGTGAACGGGCTGCAGAAATCTGTATGATTTTCAAGAGGCAGGTCAATCCTGATTTAATAAGTACTCTGGGTTTTACCCCTCAGTGACACACAATCACGGCTCCGCAAAATAATTACTCACAGTAGAAAAAACTTACAATTTTGCCCCTTTAAAAAAATTTTTTTAATGTTTTATTTATTTCTGAGAGAGAGAGAGAGAGAGAGAGAGAGACAGACAGACAGACAGACAGACAGCATGAGCAGGGGAGGGTCAGAGAGAGAGGGAGACACAGAATCCAAAGCAGGCTCCATGCTCTGAGCTGTCAGCACAGAGCTTGACGCAGGGCTCGAACCCACAAACCGTGAGATCATGACCTGAGCTGAAGTCAGACTCTTAACCAACTAAACCACCCAGGTGCCCCGTAAAACTTGCAATTTTGTTTCTTGAAAGCAGTTTTAGCCAGGAAAATAATTTAAAACTGAACGTACAGCAATTTATATACATAAATTTATGTATTTACATAATAAATTATAAATATATGTAGTATTAAAAAAAGGATTTAAATAGGAACAAATTTTAATTAAATTCTAAGCAGCAAAGAAATGCTAAAGACAGGCCTAATGTAAATTCAATCCATGCAAAGTTCATGTATATGGACCACCTTCATCATTCTTAAGATCCACTTTATTCAAGTTTATTTACTTTGAGAGAGAGAAAATGTGTGTGCACCTTCAGGGGAGGGGCAGAGAAACAGGGACAGAGAGAATCCCAAGCAGGCTCCATGCTGTCAACGCAGAGCCCAACGTGCAGCTCAATACCATGAACCATGAGATGACCTGAGCCAAAACGGGGAGTCAGATGCTCAACTGACTGAGCCACCCAGGTGCACCTAAAGATCCACTTTCACATGATTCTCAAGTACTTCCCTTGAGATTTAAGAGTAACTACAGAGAGCAGCACTGGGTTTCTTATCATAGTAAGTGGTTGTTCCCAGCACGTCAGCCAATGAATTTTATCATGTTTGCTGACTGTTGCCAGCCCTAGGCAGCCCAGGCAGTCAACAGGCTGAGAAAAATAAGTGCCTAGTCCCAGGTTTGCTTGAGGACACCCCACAGAAGCCTTTTCTGTTTTATTTAAAACTCAAAAGAGGACAACAGCCTTGAGCAAGAGAAGGGGAAGGCTTGAGTACAGTGGTCTCAAAACCTCTGTGATGATACAACACTAAGAGGAAAAATATTCTGAGCAAATCTACCACATACATATGTATGTGTATGTACGTATTTGTATACACACAATTCAGTTATTAGTTTGAAATATATACCAATGTGTTATACAAGTCGTTAAATATTTTTTTTTTTTAATATTTTATTTATTTCTAGGAGAGAGAGAGAGACAGCGTGAACAGGGGAGGGTCAGAGAGAGAGGGAGTCACAGACTGAAACAGGCTCCAGGCTCTGAGCTGGCAGTCTGCACAGAGCCCGACGCGGGGCTCGAACCCACGAACCGCAAGATCATGACCTAAGCGAAAGTCGGACGCTTAACCGACTAAGCCACCCAGGCGCCCCAGAAGTCGTTAAATATTAAATATTGATTAGGTTTAATCATTTAGAGTTTTTTTGGTCTAAAAACAATAAAACAGAAGTTCTAACATTTTTCTTCTCTCCCTTCAGCGGATTGCCCTGCATGCCCATTACTGTGTATGCAACATTCTATGTGGGTAACTCACCTGCTTGAAATGAAAGGGTGCTCCTGTGGTTGACCAGGTCTTGCTTGTTGCAATGGCATGGCAGGCTTGGTGAGGCCCAGCATATCCTACAAAACCGAAAAGGACTCATTTTCCACAACACTAGTGTGAATGACCAATTACTTTTTAAGACATCTCCTTGCTCCTGCCTGTGCACAAACAAGGCACAAACCTGTATCTGCTTTGCGGTTAAATCTTTGGTCCCTCGGAAGACATAACTTTTGGAGATTCCTTCACAGCTGAGTTCATGAACTTGCACCATCCTCCCAAACGTGATCAAACCCACCAGAGCATCTGGAGGAAGGAGGCTCAAGGACATTTGCAGGGATTCTTTGAGTGCTTGAAGGTCATCTTCTTCCAGGCATGTGTCAACCACATACAGGAAGATCAGAGGGGAGGGAGCACCTCGCTTTATGCAAAGAAA
The DNA here is from genome assembly GCA_017311185.1 of Proteles cristata cristata. Lineage (NCBI taxonomy): Eukaryota > Metazoa > Chordata > Mammalia > Carnivora > Hyaenidae > Proteles > Proteles cristata. The sequence goes on from JAESUZ010001396.1 coordinate 306,941, forward strand.
CACAGCACGATGATCAGTATATAGACAGACATAACCAGCTCTTTTCCAACCAAATCCGATATGTAAATAACAAATCTTGTCTATATTTACTGTCAGGAAATATGAACATCCAATTAACTTCTACTGACTTCATTAAACGACAGGTTCTATTAAAACAAACTAAATGTAAAAACTATTTGTATCCAACAATTTATTCTACGTATTTTTCAAATGTTTTATTTTTGAGAGCGCATGAGCAAGGGACAGGCAGAGAGAGAGGGACAAAGGATCTGAAGTGGGTCCGACACAAGGCCCAAACCCACGAACCGTGAGATTATGACCTGAGCCAAAGTCAGACACTCAACTGACTGAGCCACCCAGGTGCCCCTCTACATTTATTTTTCTTTTTTTTTTTAATGTTTTTATTTATTTCTAGAAGAGAGAGAGACAGCGTGAGCAGGGGAGGGTCAGAGGGAGAGGGAGTCACAGACGGAAACAGGCTCCAGGCTCTGAGCCGGCAATCAGCACAGAGCCTGACGCGGGGCTCGAACCCACGAACCGCGAGATCATGACCTAAGCGAAAGTCGGATGCTTAACCGACTAAGCCACCCAGGCGCCCCTGCCCCTGTACATTTCTGAATGCCTTCCATGTGCCAGACACTGTTCCAGGGCCTGGGATATATCAGGGAACCAAAAGAACAAAGATCCCTGCCTACCTTAGGAGTTGATTTTCTGGATGGAGGGAGTAAGGGGATGCCAGGAGCAGAGGTGGGCGGCAGGTTCCAGTATTACATGAGAGGTCAGAGAAGCCTCAATAAGAAAGTAACATTAGAGCAAAAACCCAGAGGAGAGGGAAGCAGCAATAAAGACATAGGAGAAAGAGAATTCCAGCCTCTAGCAAAGGCCCACGGGCAGGAGCATGTCCAACGAAAGTCATGAGGCCCATGTGGCTCAACGAGGACACTAAAACAAGCTGAGGTCTGTATAGGGCTGGTCCACAAAGAGCTTTGAAGAGTGTCTCTTACTTAGGGTGAAAGGGAGTCATTTTCACCACTGGAGGTTTCTAAACACAGAAGTAACATGACATATTTTTAAAGAGTTACTCTGGCTTTTGGATTTAGAATAAACTAGAAGTGGGAAAGGGTAAAATTAGGAAGAAGGTTAAGAGACTGCCCAGTAATTCAAGAAAGAAAAGAAAGAGGTGATAGTTGGCCCAGGAAAAAAGTGGTCGGGACGCCAGTCAGAGTGGCTAAAATGAGCAAATCAGAGAACTCTAGATGCTGGCGAGGATGTGGAGAAACGGGCACCCTCCTACACTGTTGGTGGGAATGTAAACTGGTACAGCCCCTCAGGAAAACAGTGTGGAGGTTCCTAAGGAAACTAACAATAGAACTCCCCTATGACCCAGCAATAGCACTGCTAGGAATTTACCCAAGGGATACAGAAATGCTGACGCATAGGAGCACATGGACCCCAATGTTGATAGCAGCACTCTCCACAATAGCTAAAACATGGAAAGAGCCTAAGTGTCCATCAACAGATGAATGGATCAAGAAGATGTGGTTTATCTATACCATGGAATACTACATGGCAATGAGAAACAATGAAATCTGGCCATGTGTAGCAACATGGATGGACCTTGAGGGTGTTATGCTGAGCGAAATAAGTCAGGCAGAGAAGGACAAATATCATATGTTGCACGTATAGGAGGATTAGGAGGAACTTGATGGAGGACCAAGGGGGAGAAGAAGGGGGAAATGGTGGGGGAAAGGGAGAGAGGCAAACCATGAGAGACTCTTGAATGCTGACAAAAACTGAGGACTGGTGGATGTGGGGGGGAGGAGGGGTGGGCATGGAGGAGGGCACTTGTGGGGATGAGCACTGGGTGTTATGTGGAAACTAATTTGATAATAAACTATTTGTAAAAAAAAAATTAAATTTAAAAAAATTAAAAAAAAAAGTGGTGGGGAGAAAGAAATGATTGGACTGTGGACAGATTCTGAATATAGACCCAGGGGGATTTCCTAGTGGACTGGATATGGATATGGAATGTACAAGAAAGACAAGTCAAGGATGAACCTAAGGTTTTTATGCTTGACTACAAGATGGAGTACCCTCAAAGGAGCAGGAGATAGCTGTGAAGGACAGGCACTGAACTCAACCAGTGACCCCCTTTCTAGCCTTCTGCCAAGAATGTAAGTAAGCCCAATGCATGCACACACATCATAACCAAGTGTTCAGGATCCAGCTGCCCTCATAACTTTAAATTGCCCAGAAAGGTAAGGGACACAGAAGATAAAGTGTCTCAAGAGAAACTCAATATTTAACACAACTCATTAAATGTATAACAGAAAAGTTACCTGTATCACATACTCAATTGTAGAAAACTGGGGCATCAATTCAGCAGGCTGATTCACCTCAGATATGCCTGTATAAGCAGGAGGAAACTGAAGAGAAGAAAACGAAGCAATGTTTTATTAGGACTCAAAGAAATTTACGTTATACCTTTTTTTTCTATTTATAAAAAGAGGTAATGTCCATGAATTAATTCTGAAAGTGTAAATTATAGACCATGTAACTAAAATACAAAAATCAAACTTTTAAATCAAAACCCTGCCTTACATTTATATCCCACTATAATTTTTTAAAATGTAGTTTGAGGGTACGTTGCAGCTTCACAATGATTAAAAAAGGCACTATTAAAAAACATATTTTAAGCACTGCCCTGCAAATTAAGGGCAGAGATTTTAGCTGCCTCATTAATAATTTATGTGGAAGGCCATGCTTCACCAGAGGGCAGTGCCCTTGCAGCCCCCTGCATTCTCCAAGGCCAGAACGTAGGAGTGTGACTGGGCTTCTCTCTTTAAACCCTTTTGGAAAGTGACTGATGAACTAAGCAGGAGATGGAGTGAGGAATGCTGAATACTGATGTACTGTCCACCAGTATTTCAAGACATATTGGCCTGGGACTCTAGTCTCTAGGGAAAATGCCTTCCAGAGAAGTGCCACTGGAAATAGAAATGAACCCTCAAGCAACTTGCTAAGGACCACCCTAGAGCTGCCTCTTCATTTTCCCTCATCCTTCTTTTCATGATGCCTTACAACATGAAGCTTCTATCACTGGCCTTTGGAGAGGCAAATCTCTGTATTCAAATTTTGGAGACAAACCTTTTGCTCCACATTTCAAAAGAGGACAGAGAACCTGGGGAGAATTCAGAGAAAAAGGATCCAAATGACAGAAGCGATAGACTGTTGCTATGTGTAGAGTACGGTTCTACAGAAAAAGAAGGTAAAAGATGGCAAGCATACGAAACAGAAATTGTAAATGAAATTTTATGGAAATATATAAGGAAGCTGTAAAATCATTTTTCTTCAAAGTTAAAAGTCATAATTTGGGAAATAGATTTAAATTAGGAAAAATTTCATTTATACAGGAAAATATCTGATGAACCTTGAAAGTTATAAAATAGTTTTAACCAACAACAAAACAAAGAAAAGCTAGAAAATAACAATTCTTATAAACAAGAGGAGCCCTATGCAAATGAGGCATTAAATAAAGAGCTGTGATTGAAACCAAAAAAACTTATATGGAAGACTAATGCTTTTATTTGGATTTATTATTTTAGCTGTTATCAATAAAATAATACATGTCCATTATAGAAAAACTGGCAAATACAAGAAAATATAAGAAAACAGAAAAGGGAGCACTCACTGGCTCAGTTGGAAGAGCATGCAATTCTTGATTTTGGAATCAAGAGTTCAAGCCCTAAATTGGGTGCAGAGATTACTAAAAAAAATAATAATAATAAACTTAAAAAGAAAAAAGAGAAAACAGGAAGGAAAAAAACCCTTTATGTTCCTACCAACTAGAGACAGCTAGAGTCAACATGTAGGTGTCTTTCTTTCCAGACTTTTTCTGCTTAAGCACAGATGATCTCATCCTGTATATCCAATTTTGCAACCTGCTGCTTATACTTGACATTATATCACAGGCATTTCATCTTTAAAATTTTCTGCAAACACTTGAAACTCATAGCCTATAAACTGATGTTTTACCCAGTTTTTTTAATTATGATAAAGCATATATAACTTTTACCACATTAATCTTTGGTCAGTGTATAGTTCAGTGGTCTTAAGTATTCATCACCACCATCTACCTCCAGAACTCTTTTTATCTTGCAAAACTGAAACTCTGAACCTATAAACATTTCCTCATTATGTCCTTCCCCAGATGTTCTAATATTAATCCCTCACTAGATTTATGATTAGCAAATATTTTTGCCCATTCTGTGGACTACATTTTTACTCTGCTGACACTGTCTTTTGATGTCTTAGAATTTTCACTATAACTATATTAAACACAGACCTCAATTCTGAATGTCTTTAAGAGTTGCACATACTCCTGAATCTCTCATGGAGGTAAATTTTAAATGGTATCTGCTCATAATTTCCAAGCCTATACTTAGTACACTGATTGGTCTATTTATCACTGGACTTACTGTAAGATGTATGAAAGAATGAGATTATTAACTGTAATTATAATTAAATATATGAATAAATAAATGCCACGTTATCAATATCTTAAGATCTACTAAACCACTGTATACTATACTGGAAATAATTAAATTTTTCTAAAAGCTTTATTGAAATATATTATATATACCATAAAATTCACCCTTTTAAATGTATAATTTGGTGATTTTTTTTTTTTAAATTTATTTGGAGAGAGAACGTGTGCACACGAGCAGGGGAGGGGCAGAGAGACAGGGAGAGATAGAATCCCAAGTAGGCTTCTCACTGTCAGCACAGAGCTTCACGTGGGGCTTGAACTCATGAACTGTGAGATCATGACCTGAGCTGAGATCAAGAGTAGGACATTTAACCGACTGAGCCACCAGGTACCCCAGTAGTTTAAAAAAATTTTTTTTTAATTTCAAAACTTTTAAATCAAGAAATGCTCAACATTGGTACTTGGACCCTGAAAGTTATAAAGATAAAAAATGAAAATTCAGTAATGTACACACTACGCAATTAGAATAAACTGAAGTCAAATGAAATATACACAAGATATCTGTTTTCTTAGGATAACATATTCACTGTCTACAGAGAACATTAAAAAGGGGAATTTTATGTCCCTTCCACAGCAAATGATAAAAACCCACATAATGTAACTAAGTCACCATTCAACAGAAAAATCACAAATGTTCAGGTTTCAATTATGCTTAACAAAAGCTATCGCCTTGACGTCAGCAGAAATTGATGACTACCCAGACAGACACAAATTCAACCTTCCTTAATTATTTTCAGAGTAGTTCAACTAAAATGAAACACAGAAAGACACTTTAAAAAATTCACATACCTGATTTCTTTGGAAACAGAAATTACAGGCCCAAAGTTTTGCTCGATAATCGACCTGACTGTGAGAAAGATAAATATTACAGCTAGGTACCATTTTCATTTTTAATGTGGAAAAAAGCATTCAAATATAATCTTCAAGTTCAATAAATCACACAGATATGTTTCCGTGTATGAGCAGGAACGGATGGAGGGATGGAAAATGTCTGCTGCAGTTAAGAGTTGTGGCTGTTAAGTACACCAAACATTTCCTTCAAACAGCAGCACTGAAGAGTTAGTAAATCTTCTTTTCTCTTTTCTAAGTCCCTCGACAATATTTTAAATGTCATGATTTTACATAAGTTATAGGCTATTCCCTTTCATCATGGTATCTTAACATAATTTGTATGATTTTTCTAGCACTTTTTTAGTTGAGATATATGAAACTTTGAAATGTCAACACTAAATGTCACTGCCTGACTTTCACCTCACCTAGCTCACTTGAAGAAACGTTGGGAGGCATGCTTCCTAGAATTGGCTAAGAGAATGCTTCAGTTGGTTTTTTTCTCCCTTTCTGCATTTAGAAAATAAGCAATGCCTATCTCTTTGAAGGAAGAGTAGCAGCATCTTACACATGGGTACGATAAGTAAAAGGAAAGGGAATGATGTAAAAAATGTTCCCTCATAGGAGTCTTGTTTTTTCCCTCATATAAAAGTTTTACCTTTTAAAGAGTATTTCTGATACTCTTCACCTGTTTAAAAATTCTTTCAAATAATGCCTACATTTCAAAGAAATATCATAGGTCACCATCTCAGGTACAAAAATTACATTTAACAATCATTAAGAGTTATAATTTCTTCAGCCTATTACTTCTTACCATACAGCATCACCATACCAGGTAAGAGAAAACTGTAAAGAGCTTTCTAATTTTGTTTTTGAAAATGCTTTAAAAGGCACCAATATAATCTATCGTTAAGCCAAAAACAAAGTGCAATCAGAAAAAAAAAAAAAAGTTAATTCCAAATCCTTTCCCTTGACTTCTACCTCATTCCTGTAAGTTCTAATTTTACCTCAAATATTACGCCAGGGAGACTTATACTTCTACAAGCATTCTTTCTTTATATATATATATATATATTTTTTATTTTATTTAAATCCTAGTTAACATAGAGTATAAGAATGGTTTCAGAAGAATTTAGTGACTCATCACTTACATATAAATAACACCCAGTGCCTACCACAAGTGCCCTCCTAAATGCCCATCCCCTATTTAGCCCATCCCCCAACCCTAGACTTCTACAAACATTCATCACCTCAGAATCTTATCACCTACTACTAATCCCAAATTTGAGGACTTGCCCAAATGGAATCAGTTTTGTGGGAATCGCATAAAAGTCATAATTTTTACTGTATTCTTCCTTTTTACGAGTTTTAAAAAGAATTCATACCAAAGTGGATTGAGAATGGCTTTGCAAGTTGGCCGGCTACAAAGCACAGGTTCGTACTGTACAGGAGGCAGATCTGGACGTTCTTTCAAAGGAGTGAGGAGACAAGCCAGGGGAACAACCATTCTCGTAGCCTCGAGGCGGCTGGAAGGCCACACGTTCCAACTAAAGCGCACACCATCCCGCTCTTCATTCTGCTGAATGAACTCCAAATATGTTGCCATAGTCTAAAAAGAAACTATAGATAAGATATAGATAAGGCTACAATTTTATGTGAAATTCTCAACTTCAAAAAAGAAGACAGTCACCCAACAATGTTCTTTAAACACTTAGTCTAAAAGAACTGGTCACTGTAGGATGACATCTCCCTTCCCTTTGACTCCCAAAAGTCAATTAACCTCACAGTTATCTTTGCCTACTATTCCTTTGTCAACTCTCCTCTCTAGCACTTACGAGAAAAGATGCTGGGAGTTTACAATCATTTGATCATTTCCAAGCTTAATGTAAAACCTCCTCTGAGGTCATGCAACATCGCAACCAAGCGAATTCTCAATTCCCTTTCCCCAAGAGTCAGCCTCAAACCCTGTTTCAGCATCCAGCTACCTTCCTTCCTGATCCCCTCCCTTTCATGCTTTATTAAAGCAAACACTGTATTAAATTTTACTCTCCAAGTGATCTTGTTTTTGTGCCCTTTCCCCTCCTCTCTTTGTTAACTGTGGAGACAAGAATTGGATGCTGACGTGTGAATTCAGTTCATAATGAGAACCACCACCAGGTCTGAGCCATAATATTTCTATTTGAGATCACCAAAATTATAATGCTAAGTTTGCTGTCATGCTGAGCAAGTCCTTCACCAGGACTTCTTCCTCACTATGTTTGCTTAGGCTCATGCCTTGAAAAATTCTGGTTGATAAAAATAACCATTTAGACTAAGTTTTTCAAGCCAAGACAATGCCAACTCCATTGAGTGTTTCATACATTCTGTTTAAATCCTAAAGTCTAGGTTAAGGCTAACACATATCTCAGCCACTAGGGTTCAAGGGAACCTAGCTTCAAGGGAACAAGCCCCTCAAGAAAAATGGAAAAATAGGCAAATTAAAGAATCTACATTAGGGGAACCTGGGAGGTTCCGTTGGTTACGCATCTGACTTCAGCTCAGGTCATGATCTCACAGCTCGTGGGTTCGAGCTCTGAGTCAGGTTCTGAGCTGATAGCTTAGATCCTGGAGCCTGCTTTGAATTCTGTGTCTCCCTCTCTCTCTCAAAAATAAACATTAAAAAAAAAAATAAAGAATCCACATTAATAGTGGCTTCTAGTGCTCACTTCCTGAGGTGCTCAATCATAAATGTTTCCATGTTATTATGAGAAGTGCCATACTATAAATAATATGGGCTAAGGGAACAATTTTTTGCATGGGGGGGGGGCAGAGGGAGTAAGGGAGAGAGAGAACTTTCTTTTTAAGGTTTATTATTTATTTTAGAGAGAGAGAATGAGAGAGCACATGCAGGGGAAGGGAGATAGGGACACAGAGGATCCAAAGTGGGCTCTGCACTGACAGCAGAGAGCCCAATGTAGGGCTTGAACTCACAAACCAGGAGATCAAGACCCAAACCAAAGTCGGATGCTTAACAGTTAAGCCACCCTGGTGCCCCGAGAGACACAGACTCTTAAGCAGGCTCAATCTCATAACTGTGAGACCACAACCTGAGACGAAATCAACAGTGGAATGTTTAACCGACTGAGCCACCCAGGAAATGATTTTATATGGCTAGAAAAGCAAATGAAGGAATTAGCCCTCTACACACAACCCAGACCCCAACACTTATAAATGTTTGCTCTAACTGAAACTCTAAAGCATCTACTTCTTATTTTTGGCAAAGGCCGGAAACTGAAGCACCCTTTACACAGGAGGCCCTTCTGCAGCTACGAAGTGGCAAAGGGATAGCTCAGGTGGGAATAAAAGCAAGTTCTAATATCACAATTCTCAGTAAGTTTCATTCACTGACTGTTACCAGTTCAAAACAGTTCATTAATGAAGATACTGGCTCCATCCAATATCCCCAGGGAGCTACATATTAAAACCTGCTCTTTCCGTTTCTCACTGTCTCTTTCCCTTACCTCTTCTAGAATACGGATTCTTAAACCTCGGCACAAAACCAACGGGGCACTTCAGAGCGTCAGTAAATCTTCTGAAGTTGTATGCAAAACTGTGTGCATGAGCGAAAATGCATTTTTCTAGGGCGGTCGATCTATGGCTCACATCATATTCTCACAGGGGAAGAGGTTCTCAAGAGGCTAATAGTTGAATGAATGAGTTGGTGAAGGAGTGAATTAAAAGAACTTTAAAAGTTCTGTAGGAGTATCTGTCAAACATACACCCACCCCAAAAACTGAACCGATCATTCCATCAAAGCGTAACTTTTCAGGACACGGTAGCGCCAAGTTTAAGCAAAGCGTAATGCTTCAAGCTCAGTCCGTAGACCTGGGTCCCAGTTCCAGCTGTCCCGAGGCAGAAGTCACTCACCCCATTTCAAGTTACCCAACTGTAAAAAGAAACCTGAATCCTTCCGCACCCCGCGATTCCGAGGGTTCCCGAGCCGGCTGGCCGCACCGCCTGACGAGGAGCGCGTCACTCTCAGCAGACCCCTGGGTCACTGAGTCCCCAAGTTCCTCTGCCCGCCGAGCCGCCGAGAAAAGGCTTCGACCTAGGAGCAATCCATTCGGTCCCTACAGATACTCTAATCCATGCCCTCGGTCCCCCATCACACGCGCTCCCACTCACCTGGCAGAAGCCGTTCGCCCGGCCGCGTTCGCACCCACAGCTGCTAGAGCCCCGCTCCGGCTCCCACCGCCAAGTCCAGCTCAGCTCTCAGCCGACTGGTTAGCGCCCCTGTGCGTCACGCCACGGCGCCGTCCTCGGGCCAATCAAAGGGGGCCTCTCCCCGCGGAGGAGCGGAAGCAAGACTCTCAGTGAAGCCGCGCCGCCATCTTGGAATAGGGCAAGTCCGTGATGCCTCAGGGTTTCAAACCACCGCTCCGCAGATCCTAAGTTCCTCCACGTTCACCTCTAAACGTTTGTGCTTCAGAAAACTCAGGAGGCTGCCGGACTGTTCCCTAAGTGCAGCCGGCACGCCTCAGGGGTTCGCTCTGATCCAACATGAGTTCCGCCCGCCTCACTAGAAAGTCCCTCTCATCGCCTTAGTTACCGGGAAGCGAGAATGATGACGTGTAGCACCGGAAAAAGGAGGGGCGCCGTGCGGAGCAAGCTGAAGCTTTCCGGAAAAGGTCTCGGCGGGGCAAGGACCAGGGCGGGGAGGAGGCCGCCCGCTCTGGATTTGGGAATTCAACAGGTACAGAAATACTTTATTATGTTAACTACCATTATGTTACTGCTCGCTGTGTTGGCCTCGCGTTCTCTTCAGGGGCTGACACTAGCGGACAGTTACTCTCTGCATGCCTAGCCCTGTTCTCCATATTCAAGCATCTTAGGAGGCTAAGAAAACTCATATAGAACACAACTTTCTACAGCCACCACAGCCGTTATACACCTTTTTCCAAGAGACGAAAATGAGCACATTTATTAATGTGACCTCGAGATACAGCCTCTCTATATTTTAAAAAAAGAAGCAAAGCTATATAAACTTAAAATAATGCTTAGAATGTATCTAGACCTCCAAGATGTATCATTCATTAGCTCAACGTAGTACGAAATGTTAAGTTACAGAGCACAAACTAGTTTTAAGGCGATGTGTTATGAAACATACTCCTAATATAAGAAGTTTGTCAAGTAATTCACTTTTGTTGAACAAATTTAGACGATTTTCATCTTCCTAAAACATGTCAGAATAAGATTGGGTTATTTCATCATTAAGCGAATAAATTTAGGCAGTTTGCATTAATCTCTCAGTAAGGAAACAAACGCAATTAAAATATATACACGTTTGTATTATAGTTTACTCTGAGAAAAGACCTAGCTGTGTGTAGTTTTTGTTAACCAAACATTAGAAGAATATCATTTACCAAAGACTTGCTTTAGTTATTTGACCCTGCCCTCTTTCTTTTTTTCTTTAATTTATTATTTATTTATTTATTTATTTATTTAACAGATAGTTTATTGTCAAATTAGTTTCCACATAACACCCAGTGCTCATTCCCTCAAGTGTCTCCTCCATGCCCACCCCCCCTCCCCCCCACATCCATCAGTCCTCAGTTTTTGTCAGCATTCAAGAGTCTCTCATGGTTTGCCTCTCCCTTTCCCCCACCATTTCCCCCTTCTTCTCCCCCTTGGTCCTCCGTCAAGTTCCTCCTAATCCTCCTATACGTGCAAACATATGATATTTGTCCTTCTCTGCCTGACTTATTTCGCTCAGCGTAACACCCTCAAGGTCCATCCATGTTGCTACACATGACCCTGCCCTCTTTCTATACTAGAAACTTCTAAGAAGGATTTAAAAAAAAAAAATCTTACACATTTAAAGTATTCAAAGTTTAATTTCTTTATTTTCTGGGAGTTTTAGGAATATTTGATTTATGCAAATATGTATTTATCTCAGTAAGCCAATCAGAACAGAGCTCCTATTTGTTTATTTAATTTTAGAGAGAGATGGTGAGTGAGAAGAAGGTAGAGGGGCAGAGGGAGAGAATCCCAAGCAGGCTCCACACTCATCATGGAGCCTGACTCAGGCTCAATCCCACAGCCCTGGGATCACAAATAGAGCCAAAATCAAGTCGAATGCTCGACTGAGATACCCAGGCATCCCAGAACAGAGCTCCTTTAAGACACTTACTAATCTGGGGTGCTTGGGTGGCTCAGTTGGGCATCCAACTCTTGATTTTGTCTGGGGTCATGATCTCAGGGTTCCTGGCTCCAAGCCCCATCCTGCTGACCACCCTGTGTGGGGCTCAGCCCTGTTAGTGTGGAGCCTGCTTGGGATTCTCTCTGTTCCTCTCCTGCTCGCACTCTCTCTCTTTCTATCTTAAAATAAAGAAATAAACATAAAATATGTTTTAATTAAAAAATAGAGACATATTAATCTAATTGTTTAAAGGTCTTCAAGCTTGGTAAGCATTTCAAACTCCACAATTTGTGAAGGCTTTTCTTGGTTACAGCCATAAAGACACAGAGATGCATAGACACAAAGAAAGTATACAGCTTTGATTCTACAACTTTTATCACAGGTCAGAAGTGAACACAGAAACACAAAAACTCACTCGATCAGATATCATAAAGCCATTCTTCTTCCCATTAGGCATGAAAATCTTTACTGATTTGAACTCAGATTAAAAAAGGCAAACAAAAGAGACCAACTAGATTCTCTGCCCTCTCTTTTCCAAAAGAAAATATATCTCTATCAATTAGCTTAGTGAGACCACCAAATGGTTAGAATATAAAGCCAAATTTCTAATCACTGTTGCCACCAATGAGGAGAAACATATCAGCTGTAGATGTGTCAGAAACAAAACCAAAAATACAGAATCATTAAAGAAAAAACCTAGAGAAACAGAGTCAGTACATTGTTGTATGATTGTCGCTTGAATATTAACTCTTCACTCTGGGAGCCAAAAGCAAAATATGCCTGGGCTTAATTAAGCACCCCAGGAAGTAATCTTCAGGAACATGATTTTCCTCATTGTGTCAGGTGAATCTATTGGGATTCTGGTGAAACCGTCAAAATTGTTAAAGTCTCAAAAAGGTAAAATTCTGGCCCTCATACCAATGTAAAATGAGAATATTGTCAAAAACTCATTAATGAGGGAACAAGTAAGGATGTTGTGACTGGTTCAAGGAAGAATTTAAAAAAAAAATTTTTTAACATTTCTTTATTTTTGAGAGACAGAGGGGAGGGGCAGAGAGAGAGGGACACACAGAATTGGAAGAAGGCTCCAGGCTCTGAGCTGTCAGCACAGAGCCTGACGCGGGGCTCGAACCCACGAACTGTTGAGATCATCAGCTGAGCCGAAGTCGGACACTCAACCGACTGAGCCACCCAGGTGCCCTAGAAGAATTTGATTTATAGATTCATTTTCCCTACCACACAATTCATTTGCATTTCTGCAGACAAGACTCATTTGCATTGTTATGCACAGGAAATATTTGCATTACTATCAGTTTTCTGTAAATTAATTTCTTTCTCTGAAGAGTTGTAAAATAGCTTTGTTAAACATAGAGGCACACACCGCTTACAATTAGATGACCCCAGAGAGTCCTTTAAAAAATGCCGAGCATAGTTGGTCCGAGGGTTGTGGGTTATCGTTAAGCTAAAAAATGCCCAACATTCCATGGAAGTTCACCCAGTAATCTCTTTTGACTATTTCAGTCTTTCACAATTTTCCTGACATATTTCTTATCATCTGTAATCTAATTTCTATATCTCTGGCTCGTACTTATCTAACATGAGATTCATATATTCAGCAACCTGCTAGTTATCTCTGGGCATTCTTGGCACCCCAATCTCCATATGTCCTGTTAGTTAAAAAGAAGACCGTTAGACCGATGGGGTTCTAATGCCATGGCAGCCTACATAAGCAACCTGAAATGTAAGAAATGCCTAAAGGTTATGAGATCAAAACACTGACTACAACCAACAGCCAACTGGACAATCAAATAATTTCTTCTCTTGGCTTCTACGCCTCTGTTTAAGTGTTTTCCCTGACTCCTGTAGACAGAGGGGTCCTAACCACTTCCAGTTTGGTGCTATTTGATTCAAATTGAATTTCGCTCAAATAAACTCTTATAATTAAAAAAAAATTTTTAATGTTTATTTTTGAGAAATTACACATGAGTGGGGGAGGGATAGTGAGAGAGGAAGACTGAAGATCTAAAGCAGGCTCTGCACTGAAAGCAGCAAGCCCTGTGTGGGGCTCAAACCCACCAACTGCGAGATCATGACCTGTGCTGAGGTTGGACGCTTAACCACTGAGCCACCCAGGCTCCCCAGCTCTTTGAATTTTATTATGCCTCAGTTTATCTTATAATGGTTCTAAACTGAATTCATCATTCCCCTTGCCCTAAACTAACCTATCTATTGTACTTTCTATTTCACTTGGAGGTATCATTCTCCCAGTCATCCCAGTCACTAGGGAATTATTCTTGGTCCTCCTTTCTGGTGGGGTTCAGGACACACTACCAAAATATGACACATAAGCATCTTGAATATTTTAAGCCAAAGGATCTTGAGCAAGGGTAGGTGCAAGGAGGGGCCCACTGACCTCCCCCAAAAAAGTCTTAAGATCATCATGTGAGAGGTGCTCTGCTTTCACCAGGAGGAGACATTTGTTACATCTGCAGACAGATGGGTGCCATGTGAGCCAGACAAATGCCATCTTGGATAAATCCACAGTGACTATCTCTCTGGGACCTGAAGCATTCTCCAAAATAGCTGTTCCCCTCCCACACTTTCTTTTGTCCAAACATACTATTAAGTACATCCTTGGAGCATAACATCCTTAACTTTCCCTGGAGATATGACTATGACACTATTCTCAAACATTTCCTCCTGTGTGTGTGTGGCGGGGGTGTCTCCCAGATTGTATTCCCCAGCCTCTAGGGCTAAAAAAGCAGGTCTTAGGAGAGATAGGGCCACAGAGATCTATTCATCCCCTTAGTAAAACATTTCTGTTAGGGGTGCCTGGGTAACTCAGTTGGTAAAGTGACTCTTGATTTTGGCTCAGGTCATGATCTCAGAGTTTGTGGGATCAAGATCTGCGTTGGGCTCTGCACTGACAAAGAGGACTCTGAACTGACAGTGCAAAGACTGCTTGGGATTCTCTCTCTGCCCCTCGCCAGCCTGTGTGTGCTCTCTCTCTTCCTCTCTCTCTCTCTCAAGATAAATAAGTAAATATTAAAAAACCATATTTCTGTCAAGCTGGATTTATCAGGCTTTTCCTTTGGTCCTATGACTCTTTCAATCTTTTGAAGTCATTGTATGTATAACTCCCTTTCACAGAAAGATGCTAAGAGGAATCAGAATGAACAGGCCTTGCTAAATTATTTCCAGTTAACTACCCTTATTTCATATCCTTTTGTTCTATTGCATTTTCCTCATGACCTACCACTCTTCATAATCTGGTTTAACTGCTTTATTGGGTTTTCGTTTCCTTTTTAAATAAATGTTTTTAATGTTTATTTTTGAGAGGGAGAGTACAAGGGGGGAGGGGCAGAGAGAGAGAGGGAGACACAGAATCTGAAGCAGGCTCCAGGTTCTGAGCTGTCAGCATAGAGCCCGATGTGGGGCTCGAACCCATGAACTGTGAAATCATGACCTGAGCTGAAGTCGGACACTTAACAGATTGAGCCACGAGGTGCCCTGGGTTTTCATTTCCTGATGAAGGCTCCCATGTCATGTAAAACATATTAGAAAATCAATTTTTGTATGCTTTTCTCTTGTTCATATGTCTTTTGTTTCAGAACCCCAGCCAAGAACCTAGAAGGGTAGAAGGAAAAGATATTTTTTCTTCCCCTACCTCTCTAACACTCCAACCCGGAAAGTAATAATGAATCACTTGGGCCTATGGATTTTTTTTTTTATTTTAAAGGCTTCTCATTTACATCTACCTACTTAGTTCAGGCCTCATTCCCTTTTCCTAAATTACCACAACAGCCTCCCAAATGATCTCTTTGCCCAAGTTTTGCCAAAGCCAAATCTCACTTCGGTTGCCAGATAGATTTTTCAGAGTCACACACCTGCCTCTGACCTTGCCTTCTTTAAAACAACCTAGCTTTCCCTCACGCACAGGATAAAGTAGATGCCCCACTGAAGCCCCATCAGTCCTACAGCACTGAACCAATTATCTCTCCCAGCCTGTGTGCTGCCTCTCACCTCTGTGCCCTGTCCATCCCTCCTCTTTGCTAAGAACAACCTGGTCACCTCCATGCTTTTCCCACATGACTCCGATGTGTCCCTCAAGACTCCAGAGAAGCTTTCCTTATATTCCCTTTTCTTCTTATTGGTTAAAACAATAAGAAAATGTGAAAGAAATGGCAAAGGAACCACAGAAGGTATAGATTGCCTGGACAGTAACTTTGGAGAGTCACAGACAAACTGCCTAAAGAAGAGATTCTGACCTGAAAAGAAAAGTTCAGGCAAAGGAAGGTGATTCAGAAAGAATCTCGGAGGTTGGTGGTGGCTGAGTGTGTCAGAAGAATGAAAACAGTCGAGTTCTTGAGAATGGCTCGTTCAATGTTAGCAAATGATGTACCAGACAGAAATGTGCATTTTCAATGTTTTTAGTTCATAAAAATGATGTTTTAGTTTTGAAACTAAGCAGTTTTTTCTTTGATAATGGCAAGCTCAGAAAATGTTTTTCCAAGAGATAAAAAGTAGAAAAGAAAACAAGGTGGGTTTATGTGTAAGTACGTCATCTTTGCCATCATTATCGACCAAAACTGAGAGTGTTGACAGTTGAGACCATTGCCTTATTTTTTTCCTTCTCAGAGGAAGACCAACTACCTTGTGAGTGAAAAGAAAGACAGATCTTTTATGTGTTGCATGTGTGTGCAAAAATGTGATTTTATCAACCACGGGGCATGGGGACAGGGCCTGTGGGCAGAAAGAGCTGCTGATAAAAGACAGATCTTAAATCTTAAGGAAGGATAAATCCTTTGCAGCTCACAGTTCCTATTAATAGAGTGTCACTGTTCCTTGAACTAAAAACCACTAAGCAAATGATCTCTAGGCTGCAGGAATGCCTCTGCTTGTTTTATTTATGTTTTTAAAAATTTTTTAACATTTGTTTATTTTTGAGAGACAGAGCATGAGCAGGGGAGGGGCAGAGAGAGAGGGAGACACAGAATCCAAAGCAGGCTCCAGGTTCTGAGCTGTCAGCACAGAGCCCGACATGGAGCTTGAACTCACAAACCGCGAGATCATAACCTGAGCCAAAGTCAGCCGCTTAACCGATTGAGCCACCCAGGCGCCCCTGCCTCTGTTTATTTTAATTTACGTTCAAATGTTAGGGGCTCAGTTGGTTGAGCATCCAACTCTTGATTTTGGCTCACGTCATGATCCCAGGGTTATGAGTTCAAGTCCCACATTGGGCTCCGGCGCTTAGTGTGGAGCCTGCTTTGCATTCTCTCTCTCCCTGTCCCTCTGCTCCTCTTCCCTACTTGTGCCTGCTTGCTTTCTCTTTCTTTAAAAAAAAAATAGCAAAAAAAAAATTTTTAAACAGCTTATGTTAAGTTTTGATGACTATCATCATCAGGATATGAACATGTATGTCACCCCACAATGTTTCTTTGTGCCCCTGTTATTTTCTATAGTTTTAATGTATTATTATTATTATTATTATATTTTAATGTGTATTTATTTTGGAGGCAGAGAGAGAGAGACAATGTAAACAGGGGAAGGGCAGAGAGAGAGGGAGACACAGAATCTGAAGCAGGCTCCAGGCTCTGAGCTGTCAGCCCACAGCCCCATGTAGGGCTCCAACTCACACAGTGTGAGATCATGACCTGAGCCAAAGCCGATGCTCAACAGACTGAACCACCTAGGCCCCCCGCTGCAGTTTTAAGTAAGTAGAATAATATAGTATGTACTCTTTTTTTTTTTTTTTTTTTTTTTGGTATAGCATCTTTCACTCAATTATTTTGAGATTAATCCATGGTGTTGTGTGTCTCAGTAATTCATTCCTTCTGAAGTGAATAAGGTTTCATTTAAAATTCAGACTAATATGGGGTGCCTGGGTGGCACAATTGGTTAAGTGTCTGGTTTTGGCTCAGGTCATGATCTCATGGTTTGTGGGTTCTAGCCCCACCTCAGGCTCTGTGCTGACAGCTCGGAGCCTGGAGCTTGCTTTGGATTCTGTGTCTTCCTCTCTCTCTGCTCCTCCCCTGTTTGCACTCTGTCTCTCTCTTTCTCAAAAATAAGCATTTAAAAAATGATAAAATTCAAACTAGTATGTACGGAAGTGGCTTTATAGATATTATCTATGTATGTTACCTATAAAGACTGATTATGATGCCCCTAGGAAACTGTTATGCTTTTGCATTAATGTATCATACATTACAATTCATAATTTCAGTCAAATAAATAAATAAAATTCAATAACACTGAATTCTTTTTAATATTTTATTTATTTTTGAGAGAGCGAGTGAGTGTGTGTGTGTGCACAAGTGGGAGAGGGGCAGAGAGAGGAGGGCAAAGGATCTGAAGTGGGTTGTCTGCTGACAGGAGTGAGGCTTGAACTCACAGACTGCGAGATCATGACAGCCATCCAGGCACCCCTCGGCTTTTGTTTGTTTATTTATTTTGAGAGAGAGAGAGAGAGAATGAGCAAGAGAGGGGCAGAGAGAGGGCGAGAGAGAGAATCCTAACACCATGGAGCCCAATGTGGGGCTCAATTCAGAATCCGTGAGATCTTGACCTGAGCCAAAACCAAGAGTAGGATGCTTAACCCACTGAGCCACCCAGGCTTCCCAATAACATTGCCCTTTTCAAAAAAATTCATAGTCTAAGGTTCAAGAAGAATAAGCCTGGCTTTTCCTAAAGAACGTGGTGGTGGGGCAGTGTATCTTGATCACCTGCTTGTGCATATTCAAATAATAAACTGTGGGGGAGCCTCAGTTAAGCCATCGACTCTTGATTTTGGCTCAGGTCATGATCTTGTGGTTTATAGGTTTAAGCTCTGCATCGGGCTCAGTGCTGACAGTGTGGAGACTACTTGGGATTCTCTCTCCTCCCTCACTCTTCTCCCCACCTCGTTCTCTTCCTCCCCATAAATAAATAAACTAAAAAAAAATGCCTTAGAGTGTTTCTCAGTAACAAATGCAGAAACATACCTGATGTACAAAGTGAGTAACTTCATAAGAAAGGCAAGGAATAAGAAGCACTTTCTGTTCCCAAATGTTTTTTTTTTTTTTTGAGAGAGAGAGAGAGGGAGGAGAGAGAGTGAGCACCCAAGCAGGGGAGGGGCAGAGGGAGAGAGACTTATTTTCAATATTTATTTTATTTTTGAGTGGAGGAGAGAGCAGAGACAGAGAGACCACACGCAGGGGAGGGGCAGAGAGGGAGACATAGAATCTGAAGCAGGTTCCAGGCTTTGAACTGTCAGTACAGCCCACGAACCTTGAAATCATGACCCCAAGGGAGAGAGAGAATCTTAAGCAGGCTTCATGCCCAGTGTGGAGCTTCATGTGGGGCTCCATCCCACCACTGGGAGATCATGACTTGAGCCAAAATCAAGAGTCGGATGCTTAATGGACTGAGCCACCCAGGTGCCCCTGATTATTCCCATTTTTTTTTTTTTACCACATAAATGTACATCTGCCCACCTCGGCATAAAATATTTTGATAAATCTGTAAGGCAGGACTGCTTCCTAAAATTTCAGGACTGCCATATTATAATAGGTAACCACTGCATTGCTACCTCAGTTTTCCCAGTCTCTAAATTCATTAAAATATTGATGTGGAAAATGTTGGGGTTCAAAGCCAATGGCTAAGAAAGAATTCTTGAGACATCTTTGGTGCAAAAAGGTGGTTTTATTAAAGCACAGAGACAGGATCTGTGGGCAGAAAGAGCTGCACTGGGGTTGTGATGGTGACTGATTATATACCTTCAGGTTGGGAGGGGGTTAGGGACAGGAAAGTCTCTAAGGTATTTTAGCAACAAGGTGTCCAGGACCTTGAGGGGTTAGCTGCTGTTAGGAAAATGTCATTTATTACTGTTTAGTAAAACCTCAATCATGATATCTCTCAGATGTATATCAGGGGCTATAAGCTTGGAGAATGATTGTCAACATATATCTGGGGTGGGGGGAGGTAAAGGAAGTTTCCAAAGGAACTTTCTTATGTTCAAAGTAGACTTGGGGCGCTGATGCATAGGAGCAAATGTATCCCAATGTTCATAGCAGAACTCTCAACAGTAGCCAAAACATGGAAAGAGCCTAAGTGTCCATCAACAGATGAATGGATCAAGAAGATGTGGTTTATCTATACCATGGAATACTACATGGCAATGAGAAACAATGAAATCTGGCCATGTGTAGCAACACGGATGGACCTTGAGGGTGTTATGCTGAGCGAAATAAGTCAGGCAGAGAAGGACAAATATCATATGTTGCACGTATAGGAGGATTAGGAGGAACTTAATGGAGGACCATGGGGGAAGAAGAAGGGGAAAAATAGTGGGGAGAGGGAGGGAGGCAAACCATGAGAGACTCTTGAATGTCGAGAACAAACTGAGGCTGATGGGGAGGGGAAGGGGGGAGATGGGCATGGAGGAGGGCACTTGTGGGGATGAGCACTGGGTGTTATATGGAAACCAACTTGACAATAAACTATTTGTAAAAAAAAATAATAATAATAAATTTAAAAAAATAAAGTAGACTTGGGGCACCTGGGTGGCTCAGTCGGTTAAGCATCCTACTTCGGCTCAGGTCATGATCTCGCGGTTAGTGAGTTCGAGCCCTACATCGGGCTCTATGCTGACAGCCAGCTCAGAGCCTGGAGCCTGTTTCGGATTCTGTGTCTGCCTCTCTCTCTTACTTTCCCCTGCTTATGCTGTCTGTCTGTCTGTCTGTCTGTCTGTCTGTCTCTCTCTCAGAAATAAATAAAACATTTTTAAAAAAAGTAGACTTACAGGATCCAGGAGGTCTGGATAGTGTTAAGATTGCCTTTTGCCCTTAGCAAAGTGTCATCATCAAGGGAGCTGAGCTCCCAGAGGGATGTCACTCTGCCTGTCTCAAGGACTTGTCAGTGGGCTGTAAGTTATAATGAAATATAATTTTTTTCTCCTGCCTGTGTTTCTCACATCAAGTGTGACTGTTATCCATGTGCCATCACCAATGGTGATACCTTTTAAAAGGACAGCATTGAAAGCAATGAAAAATAACAACCAGGGCTGACAGTGACAATTGTACTAGCAACAAATGTTTTGAATCAGAAGAAAAAGTAATATGAATTCCAGGAGTTTCTTAACTCATAAAAAGGTTATTTCTGTATATATGGATCACCACACTTCCCAATAAAAATATATCATAATTCTAGTAAAGAGAAGACATATTCTGGGCTTGTCACAGTCTGTCCCAAATAAAGCGCGGAGGGGTCCAGAACGCTAGCAAGAGGCAAGTGGAAGGCGATTTACATTTGCTGGAAACTGTCAAGTTTGCCTTGGCCATCTTCTGCGGTAAGGGCGGCCACAATCCAAGAGCCGGCCCGCGGGCAGCCCAGAACCACAACTCCCAGAATGCCACAGTGCAGGCTCCTCAGCGGATGCAGCCGCGGGCTCCCGGCCCCGCAGGCCCTATTGCTGGTCGACCGTGGAGCCTCTGCGCTCATGGCTTCCCCGAGCAAGGCAGTTATTGTTCCCGGGAACGGAGGCGGGGATGTGGCCACCCACGGCTGGTACGGCTGGGTGAAGAAGGGGCTGGAGCAGGTAAGCGACAACCCCGACTGCGCTGGGAGCCTTGAGGGGACAGCCGACTGAAGTTTGAGTGTGCGTTCACCTCGCCTCCAGACCCCCTCCCTGTCAGCGAAGCCCTGTGTATTTTCATTGCTCTCCGCTGCCCAGTCTCAAACTCTAGAACTAGTGGTCAGAATTTTGGTGGATAAAACTGCCCGCAAGACTTCTCTGAAGGTTCAGTGGTTAGAGTACAAGGCATCACCTCTTAGAGCACCCCCGTCTCCCTGCGTCCAATGCTGGTTCAGATTTGAGGCTTCCTAGATAAGTGTACATCTATCTTCTCTGCTTCTTGCCTCAGATTAAAAAAAAAAAATCAATATATAATATTTAATACAGAAAAAAGATGTGTGTAACATATGTAAATTATGAAGTATAATGTAATGAATACCTGAGGCTCCATAACCAAACTAAAATCTGCAACATTAACAATACCTTGGAAGCCACATGTATATCTCCCCATCGCATTTCCCTGCCATTCTGAAATTTTTTTCATTTGCTCCTCTTTTAAAAATGAACATACTTTTGCAAATGTGTGTGTATACTTTAAACAATATCTTATTTAACTTGGCTTCTTTCTAAGTTTTATACAATTGGTGTCCACCTGTAGTTGTCTTGTGCATCTTGATTTTTTTTTTTTTTTTAACTTCTTCCATAACCAGTCAATAGGACTGCTTTCTGGGTTGCCATTCTCTAGAGCTCTAGAGTATGTTTCTAGAATAACATTCTAGGGTTGTAGCTGAAAACTAAGGCGAGAGCTACAAACCAAAAACAGCAGGGCTGAAGCTGTCCAGGGGGTGGGATCTCTAACTTTCTGTACTACATTTTGTACCATGTTTTACCTACTCCCTGGTGCGCAGTGTGTTTGACTCCAGGTCCGTTTATCTAGAATGCATTCTATTCATGATGCCTCTGTAGATACATGCCTACGGTGATAAACAGAGATGTACACATGCACATATGTACAGAGCTGGGTAGGTAAGAACTACAGACAGATGGAAGTTTATCAGGAGGGTTGTCTGTTCACATGTAATCCAATGGTACCCAACCCGCTTCATTTCATAACATGAGCAAAGACTTACTGAATTGATAGAGATTATATCAGGTGTCTCATTTCTTATTAGCAAAGTATTAGTTGTAATTAAGCTCTTTATT
This sequence comes from Proteles cristata cristata, assembly GCA_017311185.1. Lineage (NCBI taxonomy): Eukaryota > Metazoa > Chordata > Mammalia > Carnivora > Hyaenidae > Proteles > Proteles cristata. The sequence goes on from JAESUZ010001396.1 coordinate 329,249, forward strand.
ATAGCTTTTTTTTCCCCTCGTGTCATAGATACCTGGTTTCCAGTGTTTGGCTAAAAACATGCCTGACCCAAGTAAGTTTTAAACGTGTTTTTAAGTAGTCTCATCTTGTTGGGTTCTGTCTTGCCATTTTCCTGGTAGAGAATAGGAATATCGTAGTAGAGAAGCCAAAGGGAATATATACCTAAGAATGAATGATGGCAAGTAGTTTGGAGAAAAGGGTGTAAACCAAAAAGCACTGCAGAAAATTCTAGTAAGGATCAAGAAAAGCAGCTGGGCTTGGTAAAATTTAATTTTCAATTTTGCAAGCAACTTGATTTTCCCTTCTATAAGTCACCAGACTCAACAGATATTTCCAGGCAAAATGTAAGAGTGTTTCATGTGAGACAGAGATATGATAAAACTCTACAGCACCTATATGAGATCCAAATATTTCAAACTGTAACACTGCACTTTTGTTCTGACTATGCCCATGACTTGTGTCAGGAATTTCCTCTTAGGAAAGAAAGAATAGTTATACATGTGAACTTGAGACTGTTGTCTAGAGTTATTTCTTAAGTTTGAAAGTTTACATCAAGGCTTCAGAATTATATTTTTATTATTTCCCTAGTATTTTCTTATAAGGACAAGGTAAAAAATAAAATCTATATTTATACGGATATATCTATAGCAAAACTATGGACTTGAGTCTTTCAAACAGCAACACATAAATTGTTGGCTCTATTGAAACAGCCCCATCTCCCTTGTGGTACTGCAGTCCTTAAGTTGAGAAATGCTGAGTAGTCCTCTGTTAGAAAGGTGGGGTGGCATTAGACTAAGACTGTCCTTATCAAATGACACTTTTTCTTTACCCTGAAACTTAGTTACAGCTCGAGAGAGCATCTGGCTGCCCTTCATGGAGACGGAGCTGCACTGTGATGAGAAGACCATCATCATAGGCCACAGTTCTGGGGCCATTGCAGCCATGAGGTGCGCTCCCTGTTGAATTATCACCCTAGGTGGGCTCCAGCTGGCTTACAGACTTCACTGCAGTTCCTTGAACTTGCCAACTATGCACCTACCTTATGCCTGTGCTTGTCCCTGTTCTACCTGGCATAGTCTGTTCCTAGATACTTGCATGGCTTTCTCTTCTTTAAGTCTCTTTTCACTAAGGCCTACTCTAATCACTCCCAGTGAAACAATGGCTCCTGTCCCTTTTATATCATGGTATCCCTCTTTTAATTTATTATACTTTTTGACATCTGATGTCCTGTTTATTTCCTGTCTCTGGCCAGTAAAAATGTAAGCTCCATGAGTGTGGGACTTTGTTCACTCTGACATTGAGACCTCAATGCCTAGATGAGTGTCTGGCATATGGTAGGTGCTCAATAAATATTTGTTGGAGGGCAGAGGCTGTCATAGCACCCTGCAACCCCCAGTCCTTAAGATTCATGACGCTTCTCTGATATTCTTGGTTATAAGATGATGTCTCTCCCTTTAGGATTATAGGAAACTAATGGATAGGACTTAGCTGGCTGAACAAGCATATTAGGGCTGGTTTTCTTGCATATTTCCTAGGCTGGATGATGAAGGAATATGGTTTTTGTGTAACCTCTTGTCCCAAGCAGTCACTCAGGATGGCATATGAGTTGAATGTCAGAGGACCCTGCCAAATTCCATAACTTTTCCATCATTTGAAGCTATGAAATAATGCTTTACAATGTGGAGCTGCAGAATTACAGTACATAGTGTTAATAAGCTGCCAAAGATTGTCTGGAAAATGAAGAAATTGCTTTATGCTGAAATCTTTACCAGCTCAAGACCTACCGAATTTTTCTCAGGCTATTGGCTAATCAATATGTGCCTTCTTTTAAAGATCCTTGTAACTGGGGCACCTTGGGTGGCTCAGTCGGTTGGATGTCTGACTCTTTTGGCTTAGGTCATGATCTCACGGTTAATGGGTTCAAGCCCCACATTGGGCTTTCTGCTGGCAGGGCGGTGCCTGCTTAGGATCCTCTCTCTCTGCCTCTCCCCTGTTCATGCTCTTTCTCTCTCTCTCAAAATAAATAAACTTCAAAAAAATACCTGGGGTGCCTGGGTGGCTCAGGTTGGTTAAGCATCTGACTTCGGCTCAAGTCATAATCTCAACATTTGTGGGTTCAAGCCCTGCTTGTCAGGCTCTGTCTGTGCTGACAGCTCGGCCCCTGGAGCCTGCTTCGGATTATGTGTCTCCCTCTCTCTCTGCTCTTCCCCTGCTTGTGCTCTGTTTTTCTCTTAAAAATAACACACACACACACACACACACACACACAAAACTTACTGCAGATTGTCTACAACCTAAAAATTAACATCTAAAGTAAAGGTAGGCAAGGAGAAAGTACATGCCAGTATGCAATATAAGATTGTAGGGGAAAAGAATATTGATAGAGCCACAGAGGACCACCCTGTAGATTACTAATCACAAAGGGGACAATTGTGTCTTTACAATGGATATCTGATATCACCTTAAGTAATCAAACTTAATCTCACCAATAAAGGGACACTGGCATTGTGTGTCTCTGATATGATAGAGTGGGAAGGACACATTGCCTGTGTAGTATTCTTGCCAAAAATGTTTAACCTCTGTTTAATCATGAGGAAACAGACAAATTCAATTAGGGGTGATATACAAAACAATTGGCTTAAACTCTTAAAGAATATCAATGTCATTTAAAACAAAAAGTTTAGGGGTGCCTGGGTGGCTCAGTCAGTTAAGCATTTGACTTCGGCTCAGGTCATGATCTTGCAGTTCGTGAGTTTGAGCCCCGTGTTGGGCTGTGGGCTGACAGCTCAGAGCCTGGAACCTGCTTCAGATTCTATGTCTCCTTTCCTCTCTGCCCTTCCTCTGCTCGTGCTCTGTCTCTCTCAAAAATAAATAAACATTAAAAATCTTAAAAAACATTTTTTTTAAAGTGACTAAAGGGGCGCCTGGGTGGCTTAGTCGGTTAAGCGTCCATTTTTCACTTAGGTCATGATCTTGCGGTTCGTGGGTTTGAGCCCCACGTCGGGCTCTGTGCTGACTATCAGCTCAGAGCCTGGAGCCTGTTTCAGAGTTTGTGTCTCCCTCTCTCTCTGACCCTCCCCTGCTCACACTGTCTCTCTCTCTCTCCTAGAAATAAATTTAAAAAAATATTTTTAAAAAAAAGTGACTAAAGAGTTATGAAAAACAAACGCAATGCATGATCTTTGACTGGATCTAGGATTGAAAAGCAGTTTTGGGGTGCTTGGGTGACTCAGTTGTTGATTTAGACTCAGGTGGTAATCTCAGTTTGTGAGTTCAAGCCCCGTATCAGGCTCTGTGCTAACAGTGCAGAGCCTGCTTGGGATTCTCTCTCTTTCCCTTTCTTTCCCTCTCCTGGGTGCATACGCATGCTCTTTCTCTATCTTAAAATAAATAAATAAACTATTAAAAAGAAAAAGCAAGGCAGTTTTAAAGAACATCTTTGGTATGACTGGGGAAAAAATGAATACAGATAGTATTACTATCTCAATGTCAAATGTACTGGGTACAATAATGGCATTGTGGATATATAAGAGAATACCTTGTTCTTAGGGGACACATTTGATGTATTTATGTGTGAAATGTAAAATTAATGAATCTAGGTGCTTGTTGTTCAACTTTCCTGTAGGTTTGAAATTTTTCAAAACAAATGGTTGGGCAAAAAGTTTAGACTGCAAAACAAAATACCAACCCTAAATTTTTCCTGGCACAAAGGCCCCTTGAAACTATTACTATTCTACATCTTTCCCTAGCCTAGCCTTTGCTGAGTGTCTGCTGGGCACTATCCTAGGCACCAGGGTCACAAAAATCAAGAAGGCTCACACTTGCTCTTAAGGAGCTGATGGTTTATTGGGGGAGATAGAATACAACACAAAAAGTAATACAATGCAATGTGGAATGTGCAACAAAAGAGGTACATTTCCACTGTGGTATAGTATTTCTTAAAATATGGTTCACAGATCACTTGTATTAGTCATCTGGGCTGGGGGAGGTGACATGCCTTAATATGCAGATCCTTGGGCCTCGTACCAACTCTCAGTCAGACACTCTGGGACTGAATCTACATGTTAACCAACCAAGCAGTGCTGATGCATACTGAAGGTAGGTTAACAGGCACATCAAAGAGAATGACTACACTTAAAAAATATACATTTATTTTTTTTGGGAGAGCACAAGCGGGAGAGGGGCAGAAAGAGGGGGACAGGATCTGAAGCAGACTCGGCACTGACAGTCTGACAGCAGCAAGCCTGACATGGGGCTCAAACTCATGAACCGTGAAATCATGACCTGAGCTGAAGTTGGACACTCAACCAACTTAGACACCAAGGTGCCCCCACTTTTTGTTTTTTTGAAAGGATTACCAAAGAGGTTTGGACTACCTTGAAAAATAAGTAGAAACTCATCAAGTAGCCAAGGATACATTATTAACCACTGGGCTTGGAGTTTGGTAGTTTCCTTACTTTTTAAAATATTAACCTCAACAGCATGTAGCACCTGCTTTCTGTAAGCTAAATCAAATGAATTTTCATGTGTGTTTTAAAAAAAATTGGTTTTGGCAATCAGTTCTAACATTCAGTATTAGCTGACATCATTTCTCTTTCTCCAGGTATGCAGAAACACACCAAGTATATGCTATTGTGTTAGTGTCTGCATACACCTCTGACTTGGGGGATGAAAATGAGCGTGCCAGTGGTAAGTTTGAAGGCAGAAACCGATTCAGAAAAGCCCTTCCTTTAGTCACAGGACTACATGTTCAAGTTAAACAGCACTGGCTTTGGAATAGGCTAAAAAAACCTTTAATAACAGATGAGAAAAATGGCCATCCTTCTTCTTTGCAAATTAGACCCTTTGAGATGTAACAGACTACACTCTAATGCATTGAACGCTAGAGGCCTGATTTTTATCTGAGCCACATACTCCCCTTCACAAATAGCTATGGTATTAAGCCCTACAGATTTGAGAACTAATGAACTTCTAACTCACAGGCTCAGATTCTGTGTGTCTGCTATGGTTTTTGCTACATATTTTACCATGGCTAGAATGGGAATTACCCTATATATAGGCATATATATATATTATTTTTTTCCCCATAGGATACTTCAACCGTCCCTGGCAGTGGGAGAAGATCAAAGCCAACTGCCCTCACATTGTGCAATTTGGCTCCACTGATGATCCTTTCCTTCCCTGGAAGGAACAACAAGAAGTGGCTGACAGGTTGGAAGCCAAATTGTTCAGATTCACTGACCGTGGCCACTTTCAGAACACGGAGTTTCAAGAACTGATCAGTGTGGTAAAGTCTATGCTGAAAGTACCAGCATAGACAGGATCACTTCTGCTACTTTGCATTCCAATATAGGGGTAGAGCAATGATCAGTTTATTAATAGATAAAAATCATCTATTATCAGATGATTAGTGGACACATTAAACAGATCAAAGTTCTGAAAAAAAACAGTTTCAATATTCAAACTAAGTTACAAACAGCATTTCCATTTTCCATTGGATCTCTATCTCACAAACTGCCATGAACTAAAATATTTTTCCCATTTGATTAGGGACATAAGGACAGTTTAACCACCTTTATCTGTACAAAGTCAGTAAGACCGAAGTGGGATCCAGCTTTCCTGATTCCCAGTCCAGATTAAAACTAGTTTTGTGTATGTTGTAGGAGTTGTACTCCTCTTTGAAATGAACCTTTTTTAGTTGGCAGGGTGAGGTGAAGAAAATACTAAAGGTCCAGAGTGGTGGATTAGAGCTCAAGACTGTAGCTGTTTTGAGCTGGCCCAAGACAGTAAACCCAGACTAGGGCTTTCATCTTTGGCCCCTGCCCTCCCTTCAAGCATGTTGAGGGAGAGGGATACATACAGATCTACGAGTCAGGGGTATGCTGGATCCGGCAGGGAACAGAATCCCAGCCTGTACAAACATGTCAGCATAGCCAACCAGATGTGTGGTAGGGATTAGGACAGCACAGAGAACTTGTGCGCTATCTAAATTGTTGTCATCTGGGAAGGTGGCAGGTTGCTGCCAATTTTCTGATTTTTCGAGGGAAAAACTTCATGTAGTTGTTTTCATATCTAGGGACCATATATGTTTATATACATGGTTCATATGTATATGAATTATCCCCAATACTTGTACATATGGATTACAGAAGTTGGCAATGACAGTGTAAATAAAAAATTTACAAACACTGCAAGACATGCAAAGTCCAAACCACCCATTTGTGACTTCTGCCATTAGGATTACCTTAGCCAGGTGCTTTAAATAATTCTCTGTAAGCCTGAGAAACTTCATGTCAAAGGATGAAACCATGGGAATAATATAGATTTTGTTAAAAATTTTTAAGAATTTTTAAAAGTCATCTTTCCATACTTCAAATTTTGTTCTGTAAAAAGTTCTACCTTTTAAATTCCATGTTCCTTTAGCTTGCTTTCAAGCATCATTCCATGACTTTTCTTCTGATGATACTCCTTAAAAAAAAAGTGTTTTCCCTTTCCCAACATTTTTTGGCTGTTATGATCCCTAAGTATTGACTCAAAACAATTTCCAGTGACTTCATACTTAATGTTACAGAATCTGATGCTTGCTGCAAAAATATGAATTTCCTTACTATATATATAAATATATATATAAAGGAGATTCAAAGCCATCATTTTAACCTGAAAGGTCTTGGCTTCTAAATGTGCTCAAAAGAAAAAAAGGAAAGACTCTAAACTTTTAATAGCAGTTACCTTTCAGGAGTGGGAATTTTAGGTACAGTATGAAGGAAGTCTCCTTTTTATTTTGTACACCTGGGGGTTATTGAGTTTGTTATAGTGAACATATATAATTACTTTTATAATTAAATGACTATATTTAAAACAACTCATTTGACATGTTAGTGAGAAGGAAATTAGATAAATTGAGTAATAATTTTCTTAAAAACGTTTGATTTGACCAAGCCTATAACCAAACTTTAATTCTATTTGAATTACTTTGAATTAGTAATTGTTCTACTTACTTTCAGCCTTGTTTTCTGAAGTCTTTTTTCAAAAAATTACAGTTATACTACAAATAAGTTAAATATTTTATTGTCCTCTTTCTCCACAGAAAAACAACAAATACATACAATTGAGAAATAATTTTGAAATTCTTCATTCCTATAATTAACATAGACCTGTATGTAAGGATTGTGCTATATAATATGGTAGCCAGTAACCACAGGTAGCTATAAATTAAAAATTCAGTTCTTCATTCAAGTCTTCACAGTCATGAAGTGACTAGTGGCTACTTTTACTGAATAGCAGATATGGAATACTGTCATCACTATAAAACATTCTGTTGGACAGCAATAATCTAGGGCATGTATTTTTATTCTTCCCTTACCCACCATCTAGTAATGAGTAAAAGTTCAAAGTAAAAGTCACTCAGCTTGAAATTACTTGTTTGACTAGTTTTTACTCAGCTGATCACCATAAAAATCATGGCTCATAAAATCTACTCTTTACCAAACTAAGCTTAGGAATTTCACTAGAAGAATGCCACATAAACTATCTATTTAAACCACTGAATCATGGTCTCTCAGGATTGTTTGACTTCCTATTGTCATTAGTAAGCAGAGCAGAAGGGCCCTGACAGACTCCAGGGCTTATCTATTCTCAGGTGACCAAAATACCTTATACTCAATGGAAATCAAGTGTCAGGATTAGGAGTTCACCACATTTTTGTGATTTTTGTGTGTGTTGTGTGGTGTGTGTGGTGTGTGTGTGTGATGAGTCTAGAGCCCCATAATTTGTTTTGGTCAAAGTTTACTTTTGGTGGGTAAATATCCATTTAACTATATAGTAGTCAGAGGTGCTGTATTTTTAAACTATTGTCTCTTTTCTCCTTCAGTTAGTATTCAAAATGGAAGACATACTATGGGAAAAGCATTTAAAGGGTCTCTTTATTCTGGTTAGTCAATGAACTTCCATTGTAGCCTTTGATTGTAAGCTTCAAAAATCAATCTTTGGCTATCAAGACATAATATAAAATCTGTAGTTAATACATGAACTGCTTTCTTCCCCCCACATCTACCTCTCCCCCAAGTTCAGTTTTCTTATTAAATCAGACTAGCACCTCTGTGACAGGCCAGGTTCCAAGAAGGACAGGTAATGTTCTTACTATTCTAGCTTTCTTTGGGGGTGGAAGAGAAACCTTGTGTAGTTTCAGGCTCCTAGATTTTTCCATATCTTCTAAATGATCCTTGTTTCAAAGTGCTAGAGTCATTGAATGCTATTTTATAGAGCTGGCCACATACTCCATCTGGTTCTTAGTTGGTTACTGAGCTCAATTTCATTTTATTGATCCCATTTATCTCAAAATTACCCTTCTGATGGCTGCTCACTTGGAGTATCTCCAAATTGGTAGTGTCTCCAAACTGGTGGTTGAACTCTGGCATCAGGAATGGCTGACCTTGAATTCCTTTCCCTTGGTCCCATACTTTTGGCTTGGACACAGAAATCATTAAGTGGAGTACAAAATGAAAATACAACAGCTGAGATCCTAAAAAGCTAGCTTCTGTGCAATAGTACACCGAATAACCTACTATGGTTAATGATTAGGACTGGAAGTACTATTAGAACTGAGAACAATTATAATAACTTTCTGCTAGGTTTAGACCAATTACAGCATGACTTTAGAAGAGAATAAGGAAACAAATCTAAAACAGGACAAGAAAAGAATAGTACCCTGCTCACAATGAAGTATAAATGGAGGGCAATGGATTATGGGACAATTCTAGCAAATAATACAGTTGAACCACAGAGTGAAACTTACAAGCCTTTAACAAAGGACTAGTGAAAATGTTCTCTTTAGGATGAGAATAATCATAACTATGCACTGAAAATCCTTGATAATAGTCATCATTTGAATTTAAGGTAAGTCCAATGCATAATTCTCTGAAACAGAATTTCTAACATAAAGAATTAATAGTGTGGAAAAGGGATGTTCCACTCTGTCTTCCCCACTCTTCCCTAAGTGCTATTCCTGCCCCACCACTTTTAATTCCTTCTCAATGAAACCACTGAGGAAAGAGAAAACAAATGGTAATAGTGAACTAAATATAAAAAATTTCCAATGAAGACCTTAGTAACTAACTTGAAAAGGGGCATTTTTAAGGTCTAGCCATTATAGTATTTGGCAAATATGGAATTTTTTGGCTTCTTTTTCCATGAACCATCAAAAGTCTTGAAGGTTTAAGGAGGTGGTCTTCCAGAAGTTCTAAGTATTTACTGAAGAATGGATTTCAGTATTAATCTTACCTGCTTCATATTCCATTGGCTACTCTATCAATATAAATTTAGTCTTCATAGATAAAAAATATTTTTTCATAGCAGTTGGTCTATCCGTTATTGTGAAGTTTGCTTTCAAGGGTTTTTGATGTTCCATCATGAATTAAATTATTTGCTCTCAAAGTAACTTCATTTGCGAAATGTCAGTAAAGTTCCTAGCTCTCTTAGAATTCGAGCCACTCTGTCATATAAATACAGTTCGATGGTGAAATCTCACCACCTTCATGGCAGTCATCAAAAACCTTTAAAAAAGAAAAAAGTTTACAATCAAATGAGAGTTTAAAAATTACTACATTATAGGTAAAGTCTTAAGTGTCAACTACAACTGTACTTTCTGTTAAAACATCTATGACCCAACCATTTTCTAAAGCAGTATTAAAAGTGAAACTTTGAAACCGAAGGAGACTAGGACTGTATTTAAGGACCTGCTGTGTGACTGTAAAGTTAGTTAACAAGAGACCTTTCGCTGTAGCAGTAAGATGACATGTTCATCTGCCCACTGGGCTAAAGGCTATCAGCAGGTAAAAGGAATACAGGAAAGCAGATCTGTACGTATGTTTGACTAAGCAAATGTTTCATGTGTAGCTTCATTCTTTTTGGTGAAGGGTGCTAAACAGAATTCCCAGTATGCTTGCTTTTTTCCCTAGGAGTTGAAACCAGCATACAGATAGCTTAGGCATACAGACAAGGGCCAGTGTAATGAATGAAATAAAACCTATACCAGCAGCTACAAGGGCTGGGACAGGGCCTGCGGCACACGGCCGGCAAGCATAAAGTATGTGAAAACGGATGCACGAAGAGTGCTGGGCCATGCTGCCGGAGAAGAACATCTCTGGCTTTGAATCCTGGTTCTTACTTCTAAGGTGTATATCTTCCTTACTAGCTTCATGCTTATGCAGAAATAACACCACTAGCTCCAAGGGACAGGAGGAGGATTAAATGACACCACAAAAATCTTTAAGAACATGCCTGGCCTGTGGAGGGTTCTCAACAAATCCTATTTTCCTCCCTACTTAAATGATTAGCCCTCATTAAAAACTGTCCCTTTTAGGGCCAAAGGCAGAAAAATACAAATTTCCCTAACCTGGTTATTCTAAAAAGGAATGTAAAGCAATGGCTTGTTCATCAAAGGCCTGTTATCAAGGTTTACATGGAGGTTTGAGCAGCTGTTGAAAACTGCGGTGTGCTTGCTGGTATGTTATGTGGCAACTGCACTTGGTGACAGGTGTGAAGTGAAGCCACTTGAACTCACTGGGCAGAGTCCACAGGGGGCCCGGACCAAACCCGTGGGCGGGATGATCGGATTAACGGCTCTATACAGTTTCATGTGTCCATCCACACTGCCAACTGTGCCTTCTTTTGCAGCAATGATAGTCATCTCCACTTTCCCATCATAAATGAGTGTATTTAAGATAGTTTCAATGTCCTCCATGGACAATTCTACCTGAAAAGGAGATACATTAGAAAGGACACAGAAAGCACAAGAAGACATCCTACTGGAGAGTAAAGGGTAAAGGGTTGCAGTTCCACCAGGAATGCGGAAGCATTGTGCTGATGGGTAATTTAAAGCACAGAGCTGAAAAACAGCCCAAGTTCGCACAAAGCACTGAAATGCTAGGGACAGAACTCTAACCCCATGCCGAATTTGATACTTTCTGTTTCTACCCTCTTACGTAAAATCTGAAAGTCTTATAAAGTAACAATTTCCTTATCAAGAACTTGATGGGGATTTATAAAATGTTCAAGCAGAAAGTTATTTTACATACCAAATAGTCCAAATTCTTAGTTTCTTATAAATGAGAAATCTGTGTGGGGCGCCTGGGTGGCTTAGTCGGTTAAGCGTCCGACTTTCGCTTAGGTCATGATCTCGCGGGTTCGTGGGTTCCAGCCCCGCGTCGGGCTCTGTGCTGACTGCCAGCTCAGAGCCTGGAGCCTGTTTCAGTCTGTGACTCCCTCTCTCTTTGACCCTCCCCTGCTCACGCTGTCTCTGTCTCTCCTAGAGATAAATAAAAACCATTAAAAAAAAAAAAGAGAAATCTGTGGGTACCTGGATGGCTCAGTCTGTTAAGCATCTGACTTCGGTTCAGGTCATGATCTCATAGTTTGTGAGTTTAAGCCCCACATGGAGCTCTGTGCTTACAACTCAGAGCCTGGAGCCTGCTTTGGATTCTGTACTTCTCTCTCTGACCCTTCCCCACTCACACTCTCTCTCTCAAAAAGAAATAAACATTAAAAAAAATTAAATGAAAAATCTGGGGTCTAGGAAATGGAAACGACTTGTCCAGATGGCCATTTCAGTTTCTTCTCTGATTATGAAAAGCATTCAGCACTGTGTCTTTACATATAGGTCTTCAAAAGAATATGCTGATGATACTACTCGCCTCTTACAAGTGGGACAATACCAATAAATGACAACTCATATGATGACTGAGGTCTGGCACCTATGTTGAAATGTCCCTGAGAAAGTCAAGATCTTGTCAGAACAGACTTTTGAATTTTGGGAGTGCAGTGCACTACCAGGCTATGCTGCTGCTCTCTATGCTAAGCTTAAGTACATACAGACTACACAGTGCCTGATGGCAGGACGGTGACCTTTGTCTTAATGGCTTAGGACAGTGCTTTCTCAAAGTGGATTCTGCAAAGTATTCACAGGTATCACCTGAAAAAGGGTCTGGGTCAAATATGTTTAGAATACATTGTAAACCATACCCCTGTGATGAAGAGTATCTTTAAAAAATTAAATGAAGGGTTGCCTGGGTGGCTCAGTCGGTTGAGTTTCTAACTTTGTCTCAGGTCAAGATCTCATGGCTCAGGAGTCTGAGCCCTGCATTGGGCTCTGTGCTGAAAGCTAAGAGCCTGGAGCCTGCTTTCGATTCTGTGTCTTCCTCTTTCTCAACTCCTCCCTGACTCACAATCTGTGTCTCTCTCAAAAATAAACATTAAGAAAAAAAATTTTTTTAATGTCTTTGAGAGAGAGACAGAGAGTGAGCAGGGGAGGGGCAGAGAGAGAGAGGGAGACACAGAATGTGAAGCAGGCTCCAGGCTCTGAGCTGTCAGCAGAGCCCAATGCAGGGCTCGAACCCACAGACTGTGAGATCATGACCTAAGCCGAAGTCGGAGGCTTAACTGACTGAGCCACCCAGGCGCCCCTAAGAAAATTTTTTTAAATAAAAAATAAGATGAAAATTAAAAACCCACACTCTCACCTTACTGATACCCAGTTCACAGATGTACTTCCAAACTTCATGTGATGAGGCAAATGAACTATTCCGTTGTATCATTGGATTCTGTTTGCTTTCTCGTGCTGTTTCTGCCTATAAGGGTAGAAACACAAATCTCAGCAAGAACACTAGTGTTTTCTGAATACAATTTATATAGTGTTAAAATCAACAGAATATACTGTTTAATAAAAATTACCAACTTGAACATTTACGATATAAGCTTTTTAAAAAAAATTGCAGTGATGTGTCCTCAGTTATATCTCACCTTGCTTTGTAGAAATTTAAAACACTGTTGGTTAAGCACCTCCACAAATTCTGATTCAAAATCCTGATCACTGTACCAGGCTCCACCAGTCACAGACCGGTCTGGTTGCAGGTTATAGAGCATATATACTTTCTTTTTTGAGGCCTAGGAAAAAACATGCACAGCAGATGTGGTTGTTAAGATAAATAAGTCTTCTGGTATTATATGGAAACCAACTTGACAATAAACTATTTGTGGAAAAAAAAAAAAAGATAAATAAGTCTTCCGAAACTAAGATTTAAAAAAAACAACTCAAATCTTTGTATTTTAGAGCAGTTATAGATTTACACAATTATTATAAAGATGGTATATTTACCTTGTGCTCAGTTTTCCCTCTTATTAACATCTTACACATTAGTAGGGTATATTTATTACAATTAATGAAGCAATAGATAACATCATTATTACCTAAAGTCTATACTGAAATTTCCTTAGTTTTCCCCTAATGTCCCTTTTCTGGGTCAAGAACCTACTCAGGATACTGCACTATATTTACTGGTCATGTTTCCTTGGCACTTTCTGGTTGTGACAGCTTCTAAGACTTTCCTTGCTTTTGAGAACTTGCCAGTTCTGAGAATTACTGGTCAGGTATTCTGTAAGATGCCCCTTGACTGGGGTTTGTCTCATGTTTTTCTCAGGACTAGACTGGGGAAAAGACCACAGAGGAAGTCCCCTTCTCACCACATCCCATCAAGGGTACTCAATCATCACCAAGTGATGACTGATTACCATCACTAGGACTTCTCAGTGTTGATGTTAACCTTGACTGTATAGCTTGAGGTAGTGTTTCTCCATTTTCTCCACTGTAAACTTACTTTCTTCCCTAGCCTTGCCACGTTTGGAAGGATAACAATATGCAGAGCCCACACTTAAGGAGAGAGTGTGGAGGTTCCTCAAAAAATTAACAATAGAACTCCCCTATGACTCAGCAATAGCACTGCTAGGAATTTACCCAAGGGATACAGGAGTGCTGATGCATAGGGACACATGGACCCCCATGTTCATAGCAGCACTCAATAATAGCCAAAACATGGAAAGAGCCTAAGTGTCTATCAACTGACGAATGGATCAAGAAGATGTGGTTTATCTACACAACGGAATACTACATGGCAATGAGAAAGAATGAAATCTGGCCATGTGTAGCAACATGGATGGAACTTGAGGGTGTTATGCTGAGCGAAATAAGTCAGGCAGAGAAGGACAGATACCATATGTTTGCACATATAGGTGGATTAGGAGGAAGTTAACGGAGGACGAAGCCGGAGAAGGGGAAAAATAGTTGGGTAGAGGGAGGGAGGCAAACCATGAGAGACTCTTGAATGCCGAGAACAAACTGAGGACTGATGGGGGTGGGGGGTGGGGAAGGGGGTGATGGGCATGGAGGAGGGCATTTGTGGGGATGAGCACTGGGTGTTATATGGAAACCAACTTGACAATAAACTATTAAAAAAAAAAAGGAGGGGGAGTTACATTCTACTTCCTTGAGGGCAGAGTGTCTACCTAAATCACCTGGAACTCTTCTGCACAAGTTTGTCTATTCTGCTTCTCTCCACTCATGGGGAGATCAGTCACTTATTTATTTAAACATTTATATCAGTATGGACTCATGAAGATTTAGTTTATAGTTTGGGTTACAATCCAATACTACTGCAGTTTGAAACCTTGAAAACATTGTGTAAATGAAAGAAGCCCGATGCAAAAGAGCACATACTGTATGAAATACGTATCTAAAATGTCCAGAATAGGCACATCTATAGAGACAGAAACTACATTAGTAGTTGTCAAGGCCTGTGGGCAGGGAGGCAGGGGACTGACTGCTAGTGAAGTCCTATTTCATGGGTGATGAAAATGTCCTAAAATTACAACAGTGTGATGGATGCACAACTTTGGGAATACACTAAAAACTGCCAAATTGTACATTTTAAGCAGATTAATTTTATGGCATGTCAATTTTATCTCAATAAAGCTCTTATTAAAAATAAAGGTGGAGAAGAAAGATTGCCAAAGTGAAGGTAGGTGATCAGTATGTGGGGACTTGTATTATTGTCTCTACTTCTGTAAAAATTTGAAATTATCGATTAAAAATGTAGAAGGTAGATAATGTTCTAAGTTAGGGATTGGTAAGGGAAAAATGCCATTTGATAAATAAAATCTCTGATGAACTTTGAATTCTTATTTGCTGAAATCCGTGTTCAAGCAAACTTTAGGGGGAATCGTGCCTCTTCTACCTAAGTCAGTGTGGTCAGCAGCTGGCGTCCCTGATGCAGCCAGCTCTGGAGTGGAAGGTCCCGGACGAGGTAATAGGGCTGGGGTGGGATGAGGAGGAGAAATCCCACATACTGGAACAGACAGGGTGGAGATCTTTCTCTGACTTGTTTATTCCTGTATCTCAAGCCTCACAGAAGTGCCTGGCACAGAGTAAACACACCACGGATATTTGCTGAATGAGTAATCTAAGATGCCAGGATGAAGTGGGTTATCTCACACACTGAAAATCCAGTAAATATGCTCATGATTCCAAAAATTCTTTACTGAAGAAAGTAAAGTGAATTTTAGCTTTAACAGTGGGTGAGACACAAAGAGTTAATTAGGCAGTGATAAATCTAGGCAACATCTCCAAATCAATCCAACTTGAGCTAAATTATTAGAAATCTTTTTGACCAGTAATTTTAAATCATGATGCAGCTTAAAGAACAATTAAAATCTTGAAACGTGCTTCAAAACAAATACGGGGAACATGTGGAGTAAGAAAAGAGAAAACTACTCACTGCCACAGACTTAACAGCTTTGATAAGCTTTTTACTTTCCAAATTCTTTAGAATTTTGTTAATTTCTGTTAATGGCAAGTTACTTTTGTATCGGATATCTCTGCTCCATATTCCTGTAAGAAAGTAAAGTAAAACGAGTTCAACACCACAGGATGTGTGTTTACAGTCCTACTGCTACATCTCCTGCCAAAACTAGCAAAATATGTGTATGTGCATATATTCCTAGAGCACAGCTATAGAGAAAACAGTGACTTAGAGGTAAGAATCTTAGATAGCATAATAAAAACATATAAAACGGTAAGTTAAGTGCTGTATCCTCTAACCAGAATTTTCTTGGAATCCTAGTGTGGCACCTTTTTTTTTTTAGTGTGGCACCTTTTTAAAACCACGTGAAAAGGGTATTTTTTAATACAAGAAAAGTCTTGAATATTACTGAATTAACTTACATTGTCTCTTTCATCCCTTCTTGCATCCCAACTTCTGTTTCCTACTATTTTTACCTTAGATTTGTATTTTTTAAAGTTTATTTATTATTTCTTGAGAGACAGCACTATTTTTACCTTAGATTTGTATTTTTTTTTAAGTTTATTTATTATTTTTTGAGAGGGGGCAGAAAGAGAGAGAGATGGGAGGGAGGGGTTAGGGAGAGGACCCCAAGGAGGCTCTGCGCACAGAGCCCAATTTGGGGCTTGATTCAACAACCCTGGGATCATGACCTGAGCCAAAATCAAGAGTCAGACGCTTAACCGACTAAGTCATCCAGGCACCCCTACTTTAGATTTTATTTAGATTGTAACTTAAGTTTGGGCCAAGGTCAGTTGCCACTGTCAACAGAGAGCAAAAAATGGTTTATGTAAGCATCTTTGTGCCTGTATACCCATTAGTTATACAAAGCTATATTTAGGAGATGGAAAATGGAAGATTGTGGTTCTCACAGTCACCAAAAGCCCTGTGCAGGAAGCTATGGTTTCTCTCTTTCTTAAAATGCTTATTTATTTTGGGGGGAAGGGTTAGGAATGGAGAGAGAGGGAGACAGAGGATCCCAGGCAGGCTCTGCACTGTCAGCCCAGAGCCTGACATGGGGCTCGAACCCACAAACCACGAGATCATGACCTGAGCCAAAGTTGGACACTTAACTGACTCAGCCACCCTGCTGCCCCGGTTTCTCTTTTAAAGAAGGGTTGTATATGGAATTTTCTATAGAACATGTTGCCCTATTTTCTTCCCAGTACAGGGGCATAATGAGATAGGAAGAATTTTTTAAAATAGAGAATGGCTTTTTTCATAAGTCTATTTTTAAAATATTAATTGAACTCCTAATGTAAGAATGATATTCAAATTATATCATGGTTGATATATTGTTGAAACTAATATCAGTGACTCAAATAAATCCTAAATTGTAATTATAGCAGTTTAGATACAATTCTATAAGGGAGATAGAGAGCAATCTAATAGTTGCTGAGAGACCTTGGTCAGCACTGCCACACTGCACCAGACATCCCTCTGGTTTTTCCAAAAACCAGAGAGATATTATTATTCATAATTTACAGATAAGATGAAGATGAAGAAACATAGGCTCCAAAGTTTAGAGTGAGAATGAAAAACAAACAAACAAAAACAGCATGCACGTTACATGTTTAGGTCATGTGTCCTCTTCTTTTAACATACACGGCAGCATTCTCTATACATAGATCTATACGTTGGGAAGCCAGATCTCATTCCCTATTCCTGGTCCTAAAGACAAAGATAGGAAGTTTTTTCCTGCTTTTTCCTTCACATGCTTACCTTTATTTCCTGCATCCTCTATGATTTGATATACTAGTTTTTCTTGGTTATCTGATCCTTTCATTTTACTGCAGGGGAACAAAGTAGAATTAAAAAGGCAAAGAGATACAGTATGATCTAATTATCTACATAACTACTTTAATGAATTAGCGGACAAGGTCATCACATTGACTTATTTACCAAAAGAAGGGCTTACCTTAAAAAGAATGAGACAGGGCTGTATGTACCAGAATGAAAAGATGTCCAAGATATAGTAAGTGAAAAAAACAAGTTGCAAAACAGTATGGATAGCATGATCCCATTTTTGTTAAAAAAGAAAAAAAAAGAAAAAAAAAGAAAAGAGATTATATATATAGTATATAAATATATAATCATTTCTATATATTTATATATATACCTACAAGAAAGGACATATACCAATTTATTAAGAGCAGTTATCTGAGAAATGGAACTCATGATAAGAGGCAGGAATGGTATGCAGGACAGATTTACATTATGCAATTCTATATTGACTTTTCCCCCCAATACATAGATTATGTATGTAAAAATTAAAGTTTCTAAAAATAAAAAATTGGGTGCTTACCCAGCATTCTGAGAATCCTTTATTCTATACAGAAGGCCTGTATTGCTCCTTAAGAGATCCAACTGGCCCTAAAGTTTTTTTTTAACAGAAAATAACAATGAATTATTTTGGAGCTATTTTAAATCAGCCACAAATGTTATTTAAAAATTTTTTTTAAATGTTTATTTATTCTTAAGGGAGAGACAGAGTGTGAGTGGGGGGCGGGGGCAGAGAAAGAGGGACACACAGAATCTGAAGCAGGCTCCAGGTGAGCTGTCAGCACAGAGCCCAATGCGGGGCTTGAACCCATGAGCCATGAGATGATGACCTGAGACAAAGTTGGATGCCCAACAGACTGAGCCACCCAGGTACCCCTGGTGTATTCTTTAAAATTTTACACAAGCCAAAACATCCTGCCTTACAGTTATTTGTTAGTTCCTCACTCGAGACTTCAGTCTTTGCTTACAGATCACATGTAATATATTTTTAAAAACTTAGTGCTTTATGTCATCATTTTCCAAATTATTAACACCTAACAATTTCTTATATGCCGGTGTCCTGGCTTGTTTATATGAGCAATGCATAAAGAATTTTAAACAAGCAGCTTTAGAATAATAAAAATCCATATTCAAATTCAAATAAATTTAATGAGTATATATAATATAAACATAAACAAATACTTTATATAACTAAAAAGTTCAAATAAAGGCTAACATGCATAAATCTATAGCATGATGATTAAAATTTATAAAATAAATAGTGACATTTATTGATCTGTGTGATTTCTATTGTATTATATGAAAATTAGAAAGGTCAACCAATGAATAAAAGATGCAATAGTTTTGGTTTTATAGAACAAATCAAAAGTAAAGCATGTCTGACATGCTTTTGAAATGCCTTGGGTGTGAACTTTGGAGCACACAGAAGGCCAGATCATTGGACTTGTGGCAGTCTGGGGAATCCATGGCCAGGAGAGGCCCCATCTCTGTACATTAAGACTGGGATGACACATGACTTGGAAAACAGGTTTACATACAGACGAAAAGCAATAACCTCCCTCCCTGAACCCCATTAAATAGCAAAATCGAACCAGAAAGTTCCATTTGGAGGTTTAATTCAGCCTCTGAACATTTCCTGAAAACTCATACTGTGATACATGTCTGAGGGGACAAACATGAATTCTAAAGAGAATCACACAGCTAATGTCAATACTATCTCATTGGCGTCAACACAGAGGTAAGTTAAGGGTGGAAAGGATGCTCAGAGAAGCAGCTTTGGCCCAACCTGGGGTGGGAGGGGTGGTTTCAGGGAAGCTTTCTAGGAGACAATAGCAGAGCTGAGTTTTGAAGGAGAATGAGGAGTTAGTCTGTGAAGAAAGGGAAGAAGGGCCTTCTAACCAGTGAAGACAATGGACCTGAGGCATGATGTGGCAGGGAACCAAAAATAATCTGTTCCCCTGAAACCTAACTTTTGAGGCAGAGTGGGTGAAGAAGGTAGGGGTTTGGTGTGGTGAACCCAGGAGTGTGGACTTGAATCTGTAGTGTTGAGAGGATTGTGGGTCACAAATGACTTGGTCAGATCTGTATTAAAGACAGATCAAGGGGCGCCTGGGTGTCTCGGTTAGTTAAGCATCTTGATCTTAGTTAAGGTCTTGATCTCAGGGTGTTGAGTTCAAGCCCTGTGTTGGGCTCTGTGCAGGGTGGGAAGCCTACTTAAAAAAAAGAAAAATCAGGCTGGTTGTTCTGAGGCAGATGGAACCAGGAGAGCCAGTTAGAATATACTGTTATAGCCCAGGACGAAGCCAAGAACCTGACATATGCAGGACATGCAGGAATGGAAATGAGGGAACAAATCTGAGAGCGTTTATGAGCTAAAATCAGTAGTCCTTTGTGATTTACTAATAATTATTCCCTTAAGACATCCTGGCTCCACCACTGCTCACAACCTATAGACCACAGGCCTGGCAGTAGATGGGGCTGCAAAGATGGAGACAGAGAGGCAGGTACTGAGGATTTTCAGACAACACAAAGGGCTGAAAGAGTAGTCAGAAGACAAAAACAGTCTCCATTGCTACAACCTTCAGCATCCTTTCACTATCCCTCTGGAGCTGAGTCCTTCACCACGGTGAACTGATCAGAAATCACCAGAACCTTTTAAGACAGGGGTGAGCAACCTGGCCCACTGCTCATTTTTATAAATAAGGTTTTACTGGAATGCAGCCATGCTCATGTGTTTATGAATGGTTCATGGTTACTTCCCTGAAGAGTTGAGTAGTTATGATAGAAACCACATGGCCCGCAAAGCCTACAATGCATACTATCTGGCACTTTCTAGAAAAAGTCTTCCAGCCATTGAAGATGGTGACTTAACAGAATGTTCATCTGTTCTCAAATTTCCATATGGGTCCTTAGTGTAGAAATCTTTTACTCAATTTCTACTACAACCAAACTGAAATGCTTTCAAGACATGGGAGTTTTGATAATGGAGAAATGGAAGGAGAGATAGGCAGATTTAGAGGATGGGCGCCCCAAGCTGGGGTGTTTTGAGACATTAGGTGGGGTGTTTTAGGACATTCCCAGGAGAAGAGAAGAGGTAAGAGCAGGTAGAAGGGCTTCTTTGAAAAACCCCACTGCAGTGTGGCTGGACTCAGTCCTGCCCACTGAAATGCTCAGAGTGAGGAGTGAGAGTGACGAGTGAGACTGGACACCGAAACCCTAAGGAACCAACTCTGTGATAACCTGCAGAAAAACCAGACGGGGCATATTTCATAGGGAATGGCCCAACACCAACAGCAGGAAGCAAACAGAAGGTGAGAGCAGACTAGGCCTATGTGCCCTGTGTACCACAACGACAATTAGGTTAACAAAGACAACAGTTAACACAGAATATATTTATTTCATTCAACTTGCAAAAGGATGTGTAATCATTTCTTTATTTCTTCTTTCCTCAGTTCAGGTAGTCTGAGCTGTTTCCTGGTCTGGTGTCTTAACCTAACACACTTTCAAATGGTTTCACATCTACATAACAGGAAGTAATGACAGTCATAACACATAAATAATTACATCAACTAGTTGAATTTGCCTTACCATGGACAGCAGTCTATTGATGGCCACTGCCCGCTGCTGGGCTTCTATATGAGGCATTTCATTCTGAATTACTTGGTCTGTGATTCCATGAGGGAACTGGTGGCATAATTCTATAATCCTAGGAACAAAGGCAATGATGATATTTTTCATGTTTTGACCTATTTCAAGAGGCAGTGGGAGAAAAATACAAGCAGAATAGTTTGAAACTGTAATTTTTTTTTCATTTGGCAGATGATCTAGGTTTCTATGACGGTTGTGAATCAAAGCATGTTGGAAATTGAGCAAGATAAAGTACACGTTTACATTATTACTATTATTTAAGAGATTGTTTCTTTTCCTCGCTAATATTAACTTTAAATTAGAACAAAAGTCAAATGAAAACACACATAAAATATGTTAAAGCTGAGGCTTCAATTTTCTCAGGCAGAACAACTATGACAAAGTTAATATGCAGTGCGTTGGGCAGTCATAGTCTCCAAGGAGGCAAATCTGATACGACCGGTGGGAAGACAAAATTTGTCATGCCAATTAACCACAACTCGGCCTTCTCTTGAATTATCCACACCAAACAAAAATCAACCCAACTGTCCACCTTGTCATAGGATCATCATACGTCTTTTCATTAAGTTTGAGAAAGTCAAGATCTTCAAAACTAAAAATATAAAATTAGGAGACGCTTTAGGTGACCTAAAATTTTGACTTAAATACTGTACTGAAACCATTTGTCTTAATGTTCCTTCAAAAATCCAAAATGCACCCTAACTTTGCCCAAACGTTGTGCTCCCTTAGTGATAAGTGCGATCCTGGATCAGCGTATGTATCCACAAGTAGTACGAGAAAAACGCCAAGTCCTCGCTGGGCGTCGATCACCACATCATCACAACTTTCCGAACAGCACCGGGGAACGATCAGATACCTAAAGTTGCAAACTGTCAAACTCGCCCAGAACTTCTTACGAAGTCTGCGGTCCAGGGATGGGAAGGAGGCTCCAATTCCCACGATCCCCTTCCTGCGCACGCGGTTATCTACCAAGGGTCTCCGTAGAAGGGGTCCTCCTGCCCAAACGGCTGGCCGCCTGAGGGGGGCTCCAGAGCGAGGAAGGAGCCTCACTCACTGGTTTACCTGTTTTCTATTTCGACGGGATCCGCGTCGGGCGGCTGAACCTTCACCTTCACCTCAGCCATCACTGCCCCGTTCCCGGCACCCCGCGGGAAGAGATGCAAGGAGTCGCCTTTTACCCAGCTAGGGAACTGGAAAACCGGTGAAAGACAGTGCCGGGCTTGGGCGAGGGGCCTTCTTCCTCGTGTCGCAGCCGGTCCTTACTTGTTCTGTCGGCTTGAGGTGGCCAAGCCGCGCCTGATCCGCTGTCTTACCCGCATCGCTACATCTTATTCTTGTTTTTCAGAAGGTCAAAGCCTGTCGGACCAACGAGCCTGGTTCTCTCACTTTGTGTTGGGATGCCACCTCGGAGCACTTTCCAACCTCTGTGAAGGCATATTCTCAGAGACCTGCAGTGAAGCCTTTAGGAAAGGCGCGCGAGACCGGTACCAGTCTCCGGGCCCAGCGGCAGGGGCGGGGCTGGTTGCTAGGAAGTCATTTTCCGCCAATCATCTGCCCAGCGCTCAGTGGGAGGGGCGCGGCTCGCAGCGTCTGTGGAAACATGGGATGCAGCAGAGGAGAGGGCAAGAGGCGGTGAGAGGTGGGTTGCCTGACCGGGGACAGTGGCGGTGCTTCGGGGATCCCAATCCGGGTTCTGGTGATCGGAGGAAGAGAGGGAGCAGGAGAAGGGCCTCTCACTCCAGCCGAGAGGAAGCGGGCGTCCCTATCTGCCCCTGATGGACAGGGACGGGGACCCGACGGGGTTCCGGATCCGGGAGGCGAAGGGGCGGTCTTGATGGAAGGATTTGATGGGTGAGGGGTGCTGTTGACCCTACACTGCCATTTGGGCCTATCATGATGGTCTACTTCTTGATCCTCTTCGCTTGGGGCCCAGTGGCCTCCCCAGCCTCCCAAGGGTAGCTCCTACTTGCTGCGGGTGTTATCTCTCTCTCTCTCTCTCTCTCTCTCTCTCTCTCTCTGCTGTTGGTGTTATTCCCATCTATCTATCCATCTATCTTCCCACCTATATAAATATATATATTAATTAAAATTAAAATCGTTGAAAATTTAGTCCATATAGATAGATAACATAGATAGTTAGATATCCTATGGATGTATATATGATATACACATATGTATATATATAGGGGGCTATTACTCTAAAATAGCCTGTAGAGGCTATTGCTCTAAAATTGGTATCTGCAATTTATATTCGTAGCCTTTGACCTGGAAATATCCAACCAGGCATTAAGTTCAGTTCCTAATTTTAGTTATCTAAGTTTTGGGAATATAGTCTGTGACAAAATTCAAGCCACAAGCTGTTCAGAGCAGCATTATTTAGAATTACCAACCAAAGCTAAGAAGAAATTAGTAATAGCCTAAATGCCCAAGCACAGAATGATAAGATTATATAAGTATGTGGAAAACTGTAAATAATAGAGTGAGAGTGCAAGGAGCATACTATAAAAATGTAATGAACATATAGATTATAACTGAACAAGACTATGAATCCATAACCGTTGAAATTTAAGGGGCACCTGGATGGCTCAGTCTTGAATGTCCCACCCTTGGGTTCCACTCCGGTTATGATCCCATCGTCATGGGATGAAGCCCAGCATTGGGTTCTGTGCTGAGCGTGGAACCTGCTTAAGATTTCTCTCTCTCTCTGACTCTCTCCCTCCCTCACCCGACCTCTTTCTAAAAAAAAAAAAAAGTCATTGAAATTTGAAAAGGCCACATAGAGATATAAATGGTTTTTGTATTACAGTGAGGGTTGTTTTTCCCCTGTATATCCTTTACGTGTTCAGAATCATCCTCCCACAGAAAAAGATCGGTAAGTCCTCCATACTTGTACTTAACTGTTTATATACTGTATAACAGACAGAGTAGGAGACTTTTTAAAAGTTCATTTATTTATTTTGTGTGAGAGAGAAAGAGAGAGAGAACATGAGCAGGAGAAGGGCAGAGAAGGAGAAAGAGAATCTCAATGAGGCTCCACGCTAACAGCTTGGGGCTCAATCTCACCAATGGTGAGATCATTACCTGGGTGGAAATCAAGAGACAGACACTTAACCAACTGAGCCACCCAGGTGCCCCTAGAATGGGAGACTTTTTGTTTGTTGCTCACTGTTTATAACTGTTTCAGCTTCCTTTCAGCTGAGGCACGATACTCTGCCATCCTTCTAAAATTTCTTTGCAGCTTTCAAATGCAAGAACCACTTGGTAACAACAGTAGGGTCTCGAACGTGGAGCTTCCCCAAGGGAGTTGGCTCTAAATTAACATTTCATGCTGCATACAGAGTTACTCTGCTCTGCTTGTGCGATGACTTTCCCTGAACACCAAGAGAGGTGGCACCTTAATAAGAGGCAGGAAAGGGTGATAATGATCTAGGGGGAGCTCAGATCAGATCATTAGTAATGGTCTCTGTTCTGATGTTACAGTAATCTCCTCTTGTCTGCAGTTTTGCTTTTCATGGTTTCTCTTACGTGAAGTCAACTGGGGCCTGGATGCAGATGATCCTTTTTCTGATGGCAGAAGGTCAGTAGTAGCCTAAGGCTGCATCACAGTGTCTATGTCACTCATCTCACTTCATCTCATCATGTAGGCACTTTATCATCTCCCATCGTCACAAGAAAGGTGAGTATAGTACAAAAAGGTATTTTGAGGGAGACCACGTTCACATAACTTTTATTACAGTATGTTGTTGTATTTGTTCTATCTTATTACTGTTGTAGTTAATCCCTTACTGTGCCTAATTTATAAATTAAACTCTATCATGAGTATGTATAAATGGGAAAAAACAGCATACAGAGGGTTTGGCACTATTCATGGTATCATGAATCCACTGGGGTCTTGAACATTTCCCCCATGGAGAAGGGAGGGACTACTGTACTCATTTAATTTGTTCATTTAAAATAATTCCATCCCCCATCCCACTTGTTTGTGCTCTTTTTCCAGAAGTGAGTAAGTATTTAGATAGTTAAAATCCCACATAAGAACCTCAACAGAAAAAGTACATCTGAAACAATACTGGTTGGAATTAAAAATGAAATAATATTTTTAGGTAGTATTCTCTTTAGTTTTTACTAGTTTTGCTGTATTTAAACAAAGTGCTTCTCTTTAACTTTTGTATTCAAATATAGGTGGCTATTGGAATTTATTTTCATCCCGCATTTTTAATGTAAGGAGGGAAAATGACTGCTGGTTCAGTGTGTGTCCCTCAGATCATACCATTGCGAGTGCCTCCGCCTGGAAAAGCCAACCATGAAATTGATAACAATACACTTTTGGAAATGAAATCGGGTAAGAATCGAATGTACTTGAAATCATGTAAAATAGCATTGCCATATTCCTTATGTTCATCTGGTTGTTGAATTCTCACTTTGCATGCTTTCTACAATTAGGACCCTGGGGATTTTATACAAGTTCCAGAAGTTGCAATAGTGTTGCACTCGGTGGTTTATGGAGCTGTATGTATTTAAATTAAAACTGTTAGCTTTGGGGCACCTGGGTGGGTCAGTCGGTTGTGTGTCTGACTCGTGATTTCAGCTCAGGTCCTGATCTCATAGTTCTTGGGGTTGAGCCCTACATCAGGCTCTGTGCTGGCAGCATGGAGCCTGCTTGGGATTCTCTCTTTTCCTCTCTCTCTGCCCCTCCCCCGACTTGCACGTGCATGCTCTCTCTTTCTCAAAACAAACAAACAAACATTTAAAAATAAACAAGTAAAATGGTTAACTTTGACCAACCTTTCATTTGTATCAGTACACAGTTGCAGCAATGCCTTGACTCACATTAGCCAAAGATGTCCTGGTTCTTCTCCAGACTTCCTTAGGATTGTCATTATTTTGCCAGGATAATAAAGTTTACCTTAGTAGGTTTTGCAGTCAGGCATATTGGAGATTAAATCCTGACTTTGACAACTTCTAGTGATGCATTACTTAGCCTTTCTGAGTCTCCGTTTTTTCATTGCTAGATAGTGAGAATATTATCTGCCATTTAGAGTTGACGTGTTATGTGAGATGCCAAAATAAATCATAACTATTGTTACAGAAATAAAGCAGTGAATACATTTCCTGGTAATGATAATGATAGGAATGTATATATATGCATATACAGGGTGTCATGTATATATATATATATCTACATACATAGATATATAATTAACATAAGGAGAATTTAAAGCTATGTTTTTAATTTGAGAGAGAGAGAGCACATGAGTCAGGGGAGAGGGGCGGAGGCAGAAAGTGAGAATCTTAAGCAGGCACCATGCTCAGCACAGAGCCCAATACAGGACTTGATCCCACAATCCTGGGATCACGACTCAAGCCAAAATCAAGAGTCAGATGCTTAACGAATTGAGACACCCAGGCATCCCTTTCTTCTTCTTCTTTTGAAAAGTAATCTCTGTGCCCAATGTGGGGCTTGAACTCACCACCTTGAGATCAAGAGTTGCATGCTGGGGCTCCTGGGGATTCTCTCTCTCTCTCTCTTTCTCTCTGCCCCACTCCCACTCATGCCTACATGCTCTCACTCTCTCTCAAAATAAATAAACATTAAAAAAAAAAAAGAGTTGCATGCTCTACCAGCTGAGCCAGCCAGATGCCCTGGGAAAGTTTTACAGATAGAACACGTAAATAAATACTTGTTTTAAAAGGTTTTGAAATTCCAATTATATATTTCAATAAATAACGTGTAAAAACAATTTTCTATATTTTATGGTGACTCCTGTTCTTCCCAGTCAAATTCCAACTAAGGATATTTTATAATATACTACATCTTCCTTTATATATTTTCTTAATGTTTATTTTTGAGAGAGATAGAGTGTGTGAGCAGGGGTGGGGTAGAGAGGGAGACACAGAATACAAAGGAGGCTCCAGGCTCTGAGCTGTCATTAGAGACCCTGACATGGGGCCCGAGCTCATGAACCTTGAGATTATGACCTGCGCGGAAGTCAGATGCTCAACTGACTGAGCCACCCAGGTGCCCCTATATTTCCCTTTGTCTTAAAAGCTAGTATTGGGGAGTGATGGGCACTTGTTGGGATGAGCACTGGGTGTTATATAGAAACCAACTTGACAATAAACTATGAAAGAAAAAAATAAAAATAGAAGCACATTAAAAAAACTGAAATGAATATAACTACATATAGATATATACACACATTTATGATGCTTTTAACAGAGAAGAGCAGTGCATTTTAGTTTGGATAGTATTTCAGCTTAAAGTAAATAAAAATATTCTCTGAATTCTAAAAAAAAAAAAACAAACTAGTATTATTTTTAAAAATTCTGAAGCTAAAATACAGCTTTTTTTTTTTTAAGTTTATTCTGAGAAAGAGAGCAAGTGGGCGAGAGCGAGAGTGGGGGAGGGAAGGGGCAGAGAGACAGGAGGTAAATCCCAAGCAGGCTCTATACTGTCAGTGCCAGAGCCCAGTGAGGGGCTAGATCTCAGAAACCATGAGATCATGACCTGAGCCAAGATCAAGAGTCCATCACTTAACCACCTGAGCCACCTAAGTGCCCCCAAAATACAAATTTTATTTATTTATTTACTAAAATTTATTTATATAAATTATTTATTAAAATTTTTAATGTTTTATTTATTTCTGAGAGAGAGAGAGAGAGAGAGACATAGCATGAACAGGGAGGGTGAGAGAGAGAGACACAGAATCCGAAACAGGCTCCAGGCTCTGAGCTAGTTGTCAGCACAGAGCCCGACGTGGGGCTTGAATCCACAACTGTGAGATCATGACCTGAGCTGAAGTCAGACGCTTAACCGACTGAGCCACCCAGGCGCCCCCCAAAATACAAATTTTAATAAATGTGTCCATAGCACTTGGGAAAAGATGGATGATTATTGATAAATAATGATATGATGATATGACTGATAGAGGATCCAAATTCCCTAATATTTAAAATGTTTAAATGTTTAATAAATAAAGAGGTTGTACAATTTAATAACAAAAAGAATAATAACCCAATAGAAAAGTGGGCAAAGATGTGAAAGGACATTTTATAGGAAAGGAAATATAAATATCTTTTAAACACACAGGAATGTGCTTCTACCCATCCCTTTCCTTATTTGCTAAGCAGACCTTGTCCCCTGCTTTACTTACGCCATTGGATTTAATCACCCCTTGCTATCACGTATATACTTGTTTGTTTACCGTTTGTGTGTCTTTCGTAAAATAGAGGCTCTGTGAGAGCAGGGGACCTTGGTCACTGGTTACCACCTATCACCACACAGTTACAATTTTTTTCTTATGGTGAGAATGTTCAGGATCTCCTCTCTTAGCAACTGTTTTTGACCTTTTGAACTTTGAATTCTATGAATGTATGACCTTTAAAATTTTTCCAAGAAGTGTAGGAATCATTTACCAAATCCGAATAAAATAGAATAATAGCATTTCTGAAGCAATGCTCAAAAAATAAAAAATCAGCTTCTGCTTTCTAAGTGGATATTGTGGTCTTAAAAGCGAGCCCTACTCATATCGATGTCTTATTGGAGTGGCACGATAGCAAAGAGATTCAAGAGCACGGGCTATGGATCCAATGTAGCCCAACTGAAACCACAACTCCGCTGTTGTTGTTTTTTTAATGTTTTTTATTTATATCTGAGAGAGAGAGAGACAGCATGAGCAGGAGAGGGTCAAAGTGAGAGGGAGATAAAGAATCTGAAGCAGGCTCCAGGCTCTGAGCTGGCTGTCAGGACAGAGCCCGACGCCGGGCTTGAACCCACTAACTGTGAGATCATGACCTGAGCTGAAGTTGGACGCTCAACCGACTGAGCCACCCAGGCGCCCCAACTCTGCTGTTATTGGATGACTTTCTTAGCTTCCCTGGGACTCAGTTTCCTCATCTATAAAGTGGGCCTAAAATGGGACCTGTCACATAGGGTTGTACACATGCAATGAGCTAATTCACATAAAGCACAGTGCCTGGCACAGAGAAACAACTCAATTATTGTTAGTTATTCATTCCTATAATGTATTTAAAAATCTCATTAATTAACTGACCCACAGACATTATTCAGCAACTTTCCTACTTTTGTGTTAATTAGTTACCCTGTTTTGGGTTTTTCAGACACCCCGGATGTCAACATATATTATACATTGGATGGCAGCAAACCTGAATTTCTAAAGAGAATTGGTTATGGTGAAAACAATACATTCAAGTATACAAAGCCTATTACTCTGCCTGATGGAAAAATACAAGTTAAAGCTATTGCAGTCTCTAAGTAAGTTAAGAGCATGGCGATTAAAATAACTGGTAATATAATGACATTGTGTTTTAATTTTATTTATTTCTTCCTATGAGAATAAGTGTTGTATTAGAAGGGCACTAAAGAGAAAGGTATTTTAATTTCAACATATATCTATAACTTTTGTGTTTTGTTTGTCTTTTACTGAGATAGACTGTAAAGTGTATGAATCACAAGAGTACAGCTAGGTGAGGTGCTATGTATATTAATGTATATTAACACTTTCTTTTCTTTTATAAATTGTCTTTTATGTTTATTTTTATTTTTGAGAGACAGAGCATGAGTGGGGGAGGGGTAGAGAGGGAGGGAGACACAGAATCTGAAGCAGGCTCCAGGCTCTGAGCTGTCTGCACAGAGCCAGCCGCAGGGCTCAAACTCAAGGACCTAAGCCGAAGCTGGTGCTTAACCGACTGAGCCACCCAGGCGCTCCAGCACTGTTTTTATTTTCAATTCCATGTTGGGATTTTGGGAAGGAAGAGCCTTTTCAGGGTTTGGGACCTTCGGAGTGGTTGATAGGGCTTTGAAGAAAATATTGATTTTAGTGGATGCTTCTTTTATTCCATAGGACACAGCCTACGACCTCCACCATCATTCTCTATTCTGTTTTGTATTGACTTCATTGGCCTTCATGGTGACTGCCATTGTAAT
Source organism: Proteles cristata cristata (assembly GCA_017311185.1). Lineage (NCBI taxonomy): Eukaryota > Metazoa > Chordata > Mammalia > Carnivora > Hyaenidae > Proteles > Proteles cristata. The sequence continues at coordinate 359,310 of JAESUZ010001396.1, forward strand.
CTGTGGGACATTAGCTCCTTTATCCCTTTCTTTGTCCTTTCTTTCCTACTCAAGGACTTTTTCTAATTTTCAAATATAGAAACACCACTTAATTTGGAAACTATGTGTTGTAGAGAAAAAAACCTCAAATGCTTTGCAAGTCTGTGTGTCTGTGATAGAAAAATTATACTGCACAGTAAGACAGGTTTAGCCACATTTTTGAAACACTTGTAAAGCCCCAAATCAATACCTGGATTTGCAAGGGTGCTTTAAGAAAGTTTCTCCACGCTCCCCCTGGTGGCTGAGCTACTGCATGGCTTTTGGAGAGCTACAAATTATACACAGGTGACTGCTTTGGCGTTTGGAAATTTAAAAAAGAATACAGTAAAAACAAAACGAAAACCCTCCTACACGTTATTATTCTTTATTAAAGATTGGAAAAAATTGGATTTTTTCACTTGCCAAACAACTTCTGTCAAAACAAGTCATCTCAATTATCATTAAAAACTTAACAAGCAGGGGCATCTGGGTGACTCAGTCAGTTAGGCACCTGATTTGTGGTTTTGGCTCATGTCATGATTTTGCGGTTTGTAGGACTGAGCCCCATGTAACACTCTGTGCTATCAGTGCAGAGCCTGCTTGGGATTCTCTGTCTGTCCCTCCTCCACTCACCCTCTTTCTCTCCCTCTCTCTCAAAATAAATAAACATCTAAAAAAATTAACAAGCAAAATAAAAAAGAAGAAAAAAGAAAAAAATCAACAAGCAAAATACTCTGGTGCCTGATGCTGTAAGGCAGCCCCTTTTATAAATTGCAAGTAGTAGTGAAATGAAGTAATAATTACTAACTATGTAATTCAGAGGAGTTAATACAGCTTCCAAAAGAGTGTAAATGAAGGTCATTCTTTATGCCTCTCCCCATCTTGCTCTGTGCTCACTTCACCATCTGTTCTGAACACGCTGTTAGTATTTCAGGTGTACTCAGCTCAGGGAAGGTATTTATACAAAAATGATTTTGCTTCTTCAAGACAAAAAAGAAATTATACTGCTTCATCTAAGCAGAGCCTGATGTACCTAGGCTTTTTCTAGGTACTTAAGGTAATTAATTTCTTAATAAAGAGAAAAGGATTTGAAAGGAGAGTGTTAACAAAGGCCACTAACATTTTAAGAGGAAACATTATGGGGGCGCCTGGGTGGCTCAGTCAGTTAAGAGTGTGACTGACTCAGGTCATGATCTCGTGGTCCGTGAGAATCCGTTTGAGCCCCTGTGTCAGGCTCTGTGCTGACAGTAAAAAGAGGAAAAACTACGGTCATGAAGATTTGAGTGATAAGGAAAAATATTTATGATGTAAGTGAAAATGAATTAGGGTGTAAGAGTGCACTATAACATTTTAACACTGTTTGGAACTGCATCGGGACAGAACTGGAGAACGGCAATGACCAGAGGTGAGTGAGTGGTAGACAAAGAGGGCTCATTGCATGGGGGCAGCCATCTCCTTCCTTGAGCCAGACTGCCAGGGACACTGTGGATGTCTTTGTTTCAAAAAGGCCAGGTTGAGGGGCAGCCCCAGTCCATTTCTGTCCCAGCTCAGTTTGCAAATGGCACTGACATGTAATTCTTCTCTACTGTAAGCTTTCTATTTAGTTTGCTTCTCACGATTAAGTTATTTGAGAATGAACATGCAATCCACACATTAGCATTCATTACCTCTGGTGATTTAGTCCCTTTTTGTGTTGTTATTGTTCTTGATAATTTTTATAGCTTCCAAAATTTAACAGTGAGCACTGCGTCTGTAATACACAGAAATAACACAGCATCTCCAAAACCCTCATGGGACCGGTGCTTCTCCGGCTCGGCTGCTGAATCAGTTGGCTATTGCTATATAACAAACCACCCTGACACTTAGTGGTCTTAGAAGAACCATCATTTGTTTGCTCATTATTCTGTGGATCAGCATTTTGGTGTGCATTCACAGGGTAATTGTCCTGCTGTCTTTGCCTGAGGTCACTGACATGGCCGCAGTACTTTGGTCTCACCTTAAGCCGAGTAGTCTAAGAAAGCTTGAATCACGTTTTTGGAGGTTGATGCAAGTGGTTGGCTGAGCCTTGTGTCTCCTGTTGGGTAACCTGAGTTTTTTTCACTCAGTTCCAAAAGCTGTAAGAGAAAGGGCAAGCCCTAATGTGCAGATGTTTTCCAAGTCTGTGTTTGTGTCATATTTTTTTTAATGTTTTGTTTATTTTTGAGAGGGCAATAGAGACCACATGAGCAGGGGAGGGTCAGAGAGAGAGGGAGACACAGAATCTGAAGACAGGCTCCAGGCGCTGAGCTAGCTGTCAGCACAGACCCCGACGCGGGGCTCGAACCCATGAACCATGAGATCATGACCTGAGCTGAAGTCAGACGCTCAACTGACTGAGTCACTCAGGCGCCCCTGTGTCGTATTTGTTAATGTTTCATTGACCAAAGTAAGTCATGTAGCAACACTCAAAGTCAATGTGTGAGGGGATACTACAAGGGCACCAGGACATGCAGATAGATAAGGCATAATGTCTCAGGGACTGTTGTTGTGACAGTCTACCACAGGTTCCCATCAGAATCATCTAGGGAACTCTGCAGAATCTCCATGCCCAGGTCACACACTCCAGACCAACTAAATCACAATCTGTTGGGGGTGAGACCCAGGCATCAGTATTTTTAAAGTTTCCTGATGATGCTAATATGCAACCAAGGGTGGCAACTGACACATTAATGGGGAAAAGCGTTTCCATTTAGAGAGATTTGACCAATACAACTTTTTTGAAATACAGTAAGACCTTGGATTGTGAGTAACTTGCTCTGCAAGTGTTCCGCAAGACGAGCAAACCTTTCTAATAAATTTTAACTTGATGAATGAGTGATAGCTTGCAGTAAAAGTAGTATGTGATATGGTATGTCACATGATCACAACTGAGCCAATAATTCTTGAAATTCCCTTTGATATACAAGTGCTTTGGATTACAAGCATGTTTCTAGAATGAATTATGCTCACAAACCAAGGTTTTTCATATATGATATGTATATATGACACACACATATTTATATACTTAATCTTTATTTATTTTTGACAGGTAGAGAGAGAGTGTATGCAAGTGGTGAAGGGGCAGAGGGTAGACAGAGGATCTGAGGCAGGCTCTGCACTGACAGTAGAGAGCCAGATATGGGGCTCGAACTCACAAATCATGAGATTATGACCTGAGCCAAAGTTGGAGGTCTAACTGACTGACCACCCAGGCACCTATGAAATACATTTTTATTAAAGTGTGATATCCTAGAATAAAATAAAAGGATATGTATGCTTTCATGTGTCCATATATATGTGCATGAATTTTCACATCACAGCATGGTCAATAAAGAACACAGGGGAGGGGTGCCTGGGTGGCTTAGTTGATTAAGCGTCCGACTTTCGCTCAGGTCATGATCTCACAGTTCATGGGTTCGAGCCCCGCGTCGGGCTCTGTGCTGACTGTCAGCTCGGAGCCTGGAGCCTGTTTCAGTCTGTGACTCCCTCTCTCTCTGACCTTCCCCTGCTCACACTGTCTCTCTCTCTCTCTCCTAGAAATAAATAAAAATATTTTAAAAAAATTAAAAAAATAAAGAACACAGGGGAAGAGGAGGGGCTGGGAGCTTGGGGATATTTCAGCAAGCAGGTGTGGGTTTTAGGTTTTTCATTTTATTTATTTATTTGAGCGAGGAGGAGGAAGGGCTGAGGGAGAGGGAGAGAGAGAGAATCCCAAGCAAGCTATGCACGTCATCACAGAGCCTGACATGGGGTTGGAACCGATGAACTGTGAGATCATGACCTGAGCTGTAATCAAGAGACAGACACTTAACTGACAGAGCCATCCAGGTGCCCCAGGTTTTAGATTTTAATGATGCATAATGATGGTCTAGTCCAGGGTCTATAAAGTTTCTGACATCTGTCTTCTTTATCTTTTATTATTTAAAAAATGTTTTAAAATGTTTATTTAGTTTTGAGAGAGAGAGACAGTGAGAGCTAGGGAGGGGCAGAGAGAGAAGGAGGGAGAGAGACACAGAATCTGAAACAGGTTCCAGGCTCTGAGCTGTCAGCACACAGCCCGATGCAGGTCTTGTACTCACAAACTGTGAGATCATGACCTGAGCCAAAATTGGACACTTAATCAACTGAGCCACCCAAGCACCCTTGTCTTGCTTCTTTAAAAGCCACCTTTAAGGTCAGGAAATTCCTGTTTTTGATATCATCATTGTTTTGAGAATGAATTTGGGTGGTTCTCCCTTCTTTGTCAGTTACCTTATATGGTGGTTAAGATAAATCGACCTGTGCTGAGGTAATAGTTGTCTTGAACTGAAGATATGTAATTGGGGGAGTCAGAGCCCCTGAGAAAAACCATTTTTTTCCATGAGGGACTTACCAGTTTTACAACAACAGAATAAACCATGTCAAACATGGCCCAGCAATTGCACTCTTGTATATGCCTCCAAGAGAAATGAAAACATGTCCACATGAAAACTGCTGTGTGCCAGTCTCAGCCCATCAGTAGCCAGTGTTGTGACTGGATTGGCCCTTATGATTTGTTCTTTTCTTTCTTTCTTTCTTTCTTTCTTTCTTTCTTTCTTTCTTTCTTTCTTTCTTTCTTTCTTTCCTCTCTCTCTCTTTCTCTCTCTCTCTCTCTCTCTCTCTTTCTTTCTTTCATTTATTTTGAGAGAGAGAGAGAGCATGCAGCATGATTGTGAACTGAGGAGGGGCAGAAGGAGACAGAGAGAGAGAATCCCAAGCAAGGCTTGATGGGGTTGGAGGTGGGGCTTGAGCACATGAACCAGAAGATCAGGACCTGAACCAACTGGGTCACCCAGCGCCCTCTTGTGGTTCTTATCATGGTTGCAAGATGTCCTCACCAGGAAGCCTCAGGAAACTCTGAGACCAGTTCTATTGCTTATAGGTCTTGGAAATTACAGAGCATACCTGGGACCATACAGCAAAGTCACCAGTGGAAAAAGTGAGAGAGAGAATGCGTGGTCCTAGGGTTCTGCTTTTATTGGGGCTGAGGATGGGGGCCTAAAGCCTCTTGGACTCACTCTGTTGGTGAGTTTAAAGCATAAAAGCCGGGGGCACCTGGATGGCTCTGTTGATTAAGCATCTGACTTTGGCTCAGGTTATGATCTTGCGGTCCGTGAGTCCAGCCGCACGTCAGGCTCTGTGCTGACAGATCACGGCATGGAGCCTGCTTCGGATTCTGTGTCTCCCTCTCTGCCTCTCTCCTGCTTGCAGTCTGTCTCTCTCTCTTTAAAAAAAAATTTTTTTTTTAAACTCATAAAGTGGGAATTCTAAGCTCAGGAAGAGAAAAAACAAGTGGTTCAAATGGTAGTTATGGAAACCAAGCAAGATCTCTAAAATAAAGGAGCTTCAGGACCTGGAATTGAGGGGTGTAGAGGGGCTGGGGGGGGTGGCGGCCTGCTTCTTTATCAAGTGGTATGGCTGGCATTGTATTTATTCAAGATAACTGTCTTTGACGTGGATCCCTTTTTTTTTTTTTAATGTTTATTTATTTCTAGGAGACAGAGAGACAGCGTGAGCAGGGGAGGGTCAGAGAGAGAGGGAGTCACAGACTGAAACAGGCTCCAGGCTCTGAGCTGGCAGTCAGCACAGAGCCCAACGCGGGGCTCGAACCCACGAACCGTGAGATCATGACCTAAGCGAAAGTCGGACGCTTAACCAACTAAGCCACCCAGGCACCCCTTAGTGAATCCCTTTTTGAAGTGGATCCCTTTTTGAAGTGGATCCCTTTTTGAAGTGGATCCCTTTTTGAAGTGGATCCCTTGATAATTGGAACTTAAATCAGGCATTTGTATTACAAAAAAGGGAAAACCTAACTGTCAGGGCTGACACTGCAAAAACTTATGTGTGAATGCCCATAGCATTATTCATAACAACCCCCAACTGGGAAAAATCCAAATGACCATCAGGTGGGGAATGGGTAAACAAACTGTGATGCCTTCATACCATGGAATACCATTCAGTAATAAAATGAACAAACTACTGATACTTGCAGCTGCAGAAAAATAATTAAAAGAAGCCAGACATATAAGACTATATTTGTGTGGTGAAATTCATTTTATTGCTTAAAAATGTTTTTAATGATTAGAATACATATTTTGAGAGAGAGAGAGAGAGCATGAGCAGGGGAAGAGCAGAGAGAGAGGGAGAGAAAGAAAGAATTCCAAGTAGGCTCCGTGCTGGCAGCACAGAGCCCGATGTGGGGCTTGAACCCACAAACTGTTCAGATGACCCGAACTGAAACTAAGAGTCAAGTGCTTAAACCAAGTGAAATTCATTTTAAATATCTGAAAAAGGTAAAACTATAGAGATAGGAAGCAGATCAGTGGCTACCTGGGGTAGGAGTTGGTAGTAAGGAGTGACTTCAAACAGGCACAAGGGAATTTTTGGGGAGTGATGGAAGTGTTCTAAAACCAGATAGTGGTGATGGATGCACAAATGTATAAGTTTGCTAAATATCCTCAAATCGTATACTTAAAATAGGTAAATTTTATCTCATGTAAATGATACCTCAGTAAAGCTGTTTTAAAAAATTAAGAGGAGCACCTGGGTGGCTCTATCAGTTGAGTGTCTGACCCTTGATTTTGGCTCAGATCATGATCCCAGGGTTGTGGGATGGAGCCCTGTGGCAGGCTGTGCACTGAGTGTGGAGCCTGCTTGAGATTCTTGCTCTCTCCCCTCTGCCCCTCTCCCCTGCTTGCACTTCCTCTCTCTCTTTCTAAAAAATAAAAATAAAGTAAAAAATTAAGAGTCTAGGCAAGCTGCTGGTGCTGAGATGCAGTACCACAAGTTTTTAGTTATGGGCACCTCTACGTTGCTTTCTCGTGGAACTTATATTGTATCTGAGAGGAACACAATGAATCATGAAATGTTATGCATAAATTGGAAAAATGCTAGTATGGAAGGAATTAAAATCTGCCAGAGCAGATGCTACCATGACTCACGTGGAATGGTATGTGGGTAAGAAATATTTTATTTATTAATTTTTTTAAAATGTTTATTTATTTTTGAGAGAGATAGAGATAGAACAGAAGCAGGGGAGGGGCAGAGAGAGAGGGAGACACAGAATCTGAAGCAGGCTCCAGGCCCAGAGCTGTCAGGACAGAGCCCAACACAGAGGCTTGAACTCATGAACCTGAAGATCATGACCTGAGCCGAAGTCTGACACTTAACTGACTGAGCTGCCTTGGCACCCCAAGAAAGCATTTTAGACTTCCAGCTGAGCTAATCTTTCATTTCATTCTAGTCCAGCTGATATCTGACCAGGTGAGAGATGACAAATGAGAGCTACCCAGCTGAGCCTGGCTAACCCAGAGTTTGTATGTGAAGACACTATGTTTGGAGTGCTTTGTTATGCAGCAGTAGATAATCTAAATGAGAACAGGGTGAGGAAGGACTATAGAAGTTGTTTTGGTTTCTCCAATTTAAAATCTAATAACCTTAGTAGTGAGACCAAGGAACTTAATAGCATTCTTTTAATTGTTAGTCATCTTTTCTTTGAAGCTTTATGTAACACAGAGACTCTTTCTATTTTGAATAACTTTCAGGGACCTCAGACAGAGTGGCATTGTAACAAAGGTGTTTCAGGTGGGCTACGAACCACCAAATACAGTCTCTTCTGAAGACAGTGTTGAAAATGTTCTCAAAGATTCTTCAAAGCAGGCAAGTAATGAACCTGTAACACTTTCAGATAATCACTACATTCTTGGTTCCTTCTTTCTCAGTGATCCCATCTTCACTTGCATTTCGTAACCTGTGCTCACACATCCTATAATTGAGGTCAGTAGCAGCCATTGCAAAGTGATTTCCCTCCTGTTGGTCAGTCCATCCTGCGCGTGTTTCATCCTGCACATTAGACATTCCTACCCAGCATCACGGCCCATGCTCCAGTGTCTTCATGGACCCCCCGCTTACCTATTGAAGAAAGCAGAAACCTTTAGCCTGGCATCCCAAGTGATCAGTCTCTCTTCAGTCATCCATTCTTGCTCTGTGACTTGTCCCTGTCTATATGCCAGCCAAACTAGACACTGTATGCTGTGTGCTATCACTGCTCCCCTGGCATCCAGGCCTTCTCCTGTTATACAGTGCTTTGAATATGTGATTCCTTTGCTTGTTGTCTGTCTTCTCCATGCAGTGTAAATTTCAAGGTGCCAGAGAGCTTGTCTGCCATACTCATTGCCTTGCATAGAGGTGGGCGGGAGAAGGCAGTGAGTATACATTTGTTGAACAGATACATCAGACTGGTAGAAACCCTCTGTGCCCATAGCTGTCTGTTATGTTGAAATCTTCATCTCAGAAAAGCTCAAAGCCTCCCCTCTCTGGAAAGTGAACTAGACTTATCTACAAGGATGTTTGAAACTTCAGTCCCTGGGCTGTGGGCATCGGTGAGATACATCCAAGGGCCAGAGGATGGGCTAACCCATGGGAAGGCAACCAGCCAACAAGTCTCAGTCATGGAGGTCTTGATGGGGATGACTGGAAGTCTGTGAGGGACTCCCTTCTGCCCAAGGATGGGCCAGCGCCTATAGATGTGGCTGTGGGAGCAGAGCAATGGGTGCAGGTATAGTGTGGGGCTCAAGTATGATCAGGGCAGGGACCTACTGTGGGCAGTGGCGTCCAGCAGAGGCTGAGCCTACATGCATCAGCAGGTGCTCAGGCTTGAATCAGGCATAAGGGACTGGGTCCATGGAGAAGAAAGTTCATGGAGAAGAGTATAAGGACTGAGTATAGGCAGGTAGTGTACTTAAGTCCTATCTTGGTTTGACCCCACCCTTTATTTGCCTCCTGGATCTGGTGGTCCCTTTGTTATTCCCCAGACTGCCATGATTATAACATCCTGCCTTCATGTCCTGCTGCCAGCTCCTGGTCTTGGCTGCTTGACTGCTGGGCCCTACCAACCAGACATGCTGTCAGCCAAGGGCCCAGATACAAAGCTGTGTGGTTTCAAAGTAAAGTGAAACAGATGTTACTATGTAAAAACCACTGTAAACCCTTTCAAGTAAGAAGTACATGCTATGACACTGGCAACTTTTAATTTTCACACTCTAAATGGGTGTAATCAAGTGACTGACATGCTATCTCTTCATTCTTAGGAACTGAAAAATGGCTTCGTTGGGCCAAAACTACAGAAGAAATGTAAGGATGCTGAAAATAAACTGGGTTGGAATGTTAACCTTAGAAAGTCTCCAGGTATGACATGGCAGGACGAAGGTAAGGTTTAGAATTGTAAGCCACCAAACAAGTTCACTGCTGGTTTTCTTGTGTGCAGAGAGGTTAGAATAAGAAACAGTGGAATAGAAAAGTAAGCTATAATCTGAGTCTTAGTGCCGTCCTTGCTAACAGTTTAAGAGCAAGAGGGCTAATCCAAGAGTCCAACAAAGTGAGATTTGTTGACCCATTGCAAAGAGGGAGACCACACCACAGAGGAACCATAGGGCATCTCACCACATAAAGGAAAAGACACAGTTATAAGGTTAGCAGCACAGGTGGAGTTTGGGAAGCAGAATTTTGAAAGACTTGAAGCAATGCAGGACCAGGTGTAAAGTGCTCACTATCAAGCATGGATTGTAAAGAGAACCAGGGTTTTCTTTACCTTGGAAACTGCAAAAATAAATATGGAATGCTGTGTTCCGAGACCCTTCTCTGATGCTCTGCACCAGGGTTGGAAATTGAGGCTGCTTCTCTGGTCCAAGTGACTTACGTCTTCTAGGCAAGTCAGAGGTTTCATTCTTGCTGATAGGATTTCAGTCAGCAAAGTTTCTGATTATCTCTGGTTTCAGAACACAAGGTTTCTCAGCAAGTAAGAAATACTCAAAAAAGGCAGGGGGGCTGTTATGATATTTTACAGCTGCGGTGTGTCCTTGGGAGGAGTAATGTTTCCTGCTAACCTTGGCATTGGATTTATCTATTTTCTCAGCTTGATGTGGAATGTTGTAGAATGTAGCAGGGCAGATTTTTATTTTCTGAGTCCAAGCGAGTGTTTTGTTTCCCCAGTGCTTGTTCACTGAGTGGGGGCTTCTCTATATAGTTGCTACGTCTAGTTAAAGATGTGATGACAGTGGTTGCTTAAAAGGTTTTCAACTATAAAGACATATTTGCATGATTACATATATAATTACAGATGTTCACAGAATGATTTTTTTAAAAATAATTGTAGACCTTGAGGAAGGTGAAAGAACTGACTCCAAAACATGGAAAGATCTCCGTTTCTCAGAGAGTCCACGGGAAATCCCACCTTTCCATGAAGAATCGGGTTCTAGACCACCCACCCGCCAGTCTCAGGTAACTTCTAAAGAAAATCTTTAGGGTACTAAATACCACCTATATTCTTTTTTTTTAATTTTAATTTTTTATTTATATTTGAGAGAGAGAGAGCTCACGTGTGAGTGTGCGCAAATGGGGGAGGGGCGGAGGGAAGGAGACATAATCCGAAGCAGGCCCCAGGCTCTGGGCTGTCAGCACAGAGTCAAACGCAGGGCAGGAACTCACCAGCTGTGAGATCATGACCTGAGCCGAAGTCGGATGCTTAACCTACTGAGCCAACCAGATGCCCACTCTCTTTTTTTTGTTAAAAATTTTAATGTTCATTTCTATTTGAGAGAGTATACGTCCAATATTCTTAAACTTCCCATGAAATACTTTTAAGGCAGTGTCCCCAGCCTTCTCACCATGTGCCAGTCACTGTTTTAGTTCTGGCAATACCGTGTTGGATAAGAAAGGTCCCTATACTCAGGAGCTTACATTGTATTGGGGGTGGGGGCAGGCAGATAATAAACATGTAAGTCATCAAACAAAAATGTTTAAATAGTGATAAATGTCATGAAAAAGATAAAGTTGGGTAATGGAATAGAGCAGTGGTTCTCAAAGTGCGGCCCCACAGACCAGCAGCATCAGCATTACATGGAAGCTTATTAAAAATGCAGATCCTCAGCTTCTGCACAGCCAAAGAAACAACCCAGAAAACTAATAGGCAACCAACAAAATGGGAAAAGATAGTTGCAAATGACGTATCGGATAAAGGGTTAATATCCAGAATCTATAAGGAACTCACCAAACTACACGCCCGAGAAACAAACAACCCAGTGAAGAAATGGGCAGAAGATATGAACAGACACTTCTCCAAAGAGGACATCCAGATGGCCAACAGACATATGAAACGATGCTCAGCATCCCTCCTCATCAGGGAAATACAAATCAAAACCACACTGAGATACCACCTCACGCTGGTTGGAGTGGCTAAAATGAGCAAATCAGAACTCTAGATGCTGGCGAGGATGTGGAGAAACGGACACCCTCCTACACTGTTGGTGGGAATGTAAACTGGTACAGCCCCTCTGGAACACAGTGTGGAGGTTCCTCAGGAAACTAACAATAGAACTCCCCTATGACCCAGCAATAGCACTGTTAGGAATTTACCCATGGGATACAGAAATGCTGATGCATAGGAGCACATGTACCCCAATGTTCATAACAGCACTCTCAACAATAGCTAAAACCTGGAAAGAGCCTAAGTGTCCATCAACAGATGAATGGATCAAGAAGATGTGGTTTATCTATACCATGGAATACTATATGGCAATGAGAAACAATGAAATCTGGCCATGTGTAGCAACATGGATGGACCTTGAGGGTGTTATGCTGAGCGAAATAAGTCAGGCAGAGAAGGACAAATATCATATGTTTGCACATATAGGAGGATTAGGAGGAACTTGACGGAGGAATAAGGGGGAGAAAAAGGGCGGAAATGGTGGGGGAAAGGGAGAGAGGCAAACCATGAGAGACTCTTGAATGCTGACAAAAACTGAGGACTGATGGATGTGGGGGGGAGGGGGGATGGGCATGTAGGAGGACACTTGTGGGATGAGCACTGAGTGTCATGTGGAAACTAATTTGACAATAAACTATTTGTAAAAAAAAAAAAATGCAGATCCTCAGGCCCCAGCCCAGATCTGCTGAATGTGAAGATTCCAGCATTTTGAACCCCCTAAAAACTAGGAATATTAGGGACATATTTGGGGAACTTGGCTGGAATTCAGAGGAGCAAGGGGAGCAGAAAAGGACCACAAAATATTTATCTTCCACTTTTTTTACTTCATCGGTAAGAGACTCTTGTCAGCATTCCAGCTCAATCCCACCGGAAGCTTACTTCAGCAAACATCAGAATGAATGAGGGGCGCTTGGGTGGCTTAGTCGGTTAAGCGTCCGACTTTCGCTTAGGTCATGATCTCACGGTTTGTGGGTTCGAGCCCCGCATCGGGCTTTGTGCTGACTGCCAGCTCAGAGCCTGGAGCCTGTTTCAGATTCTGTGTCACCCTCTCTCTCTGACCCTCCCCTGCTCACGCTGTCTCTCTCTCTCTCCTAGAAATAAATAAAACATTAAAAAAAATATTTTTGGAAATGAATGATGCCAGTGGGGATTACAACATGTCCACAACCACCAGGGAGACAAGATGTCTCTGAACTAAACACTGACCTGGGGACGCCAGCGGGGGCTAGGCAGCAGAGTAAATGCATGGTACATCCTGGGTGGGAGATAAATGACAGCCTAGGGTGTAGTTTCAGGGCATAAGAGTTGGGTGTTCTCTTGCAACGTGGAATGCCCCAGTCAGTTAATGGGTTATCTCTACTCAGCTTCAGCCAACTATTGACAAGGAGGCTTACGGGCTCAGTGTTGCCACATCTCATGATTTTGCAAGAAAAGCCTCTTTATGTGTAAATGTTAACAATTAAATCATACTTTGAAACACCATGTGGACCAATATATCTGGATCAAATGAAATTCAATGGCAGGCCAGATTTAGCCAGTAGACCACCACTTTTTGGCATCAGGCCTGTTGGATCTGACACAAAAGCAACTCAAAACCTCTGACTGCTCCCTGTTGCCTGCAGCACAAATTGTGGCTTCCTCAGCTCTGCCCACTGGGATTGTGGTGGACAGGGACCCTACTGGGGTCAGGTAGGCCTAGGTACATGAGATAATTCACATCCTGTTGACGTGACCTCAACCAGGCGACTCAACCCTCATCATCTTCATCTCAAAAATGGGAATTATATGTGCCTCTTTGCGAGGCACTCAGATGGACACAATGTCATTTCTTTCATATTTGTACCAAAATGCGTGACTGAATCCCATCATGAGGAAACATGAGACAAAACCAAATTGAAGGAAATTCTACAAATTAAATGGCCTGTTACTCTTTAAACATGTCAAGGTCATGAAAGGTAAAGACAGACTGAGGAACAATTCCATATTAAAGGAGACAAAAGACGCATGACCACTAAGTGCAAAGCGTGACACTGGACTGGATCCTAAACCAGGAAAAAAATAAATCTATAGCTGTGAAGGACATCATTGGCATGAACAATGACATTTGAAGACCTGGTAGCTGTTAACTTTTTCTGGTTTTGATAACTGCATTGTTGTGTGAGAGGACATCATTGTTCTTAGGACATGCACACTGAAGTATGCAGGGGCAGAGGGGCATCGTACCCACCGTCCATACTCACATGTTTCAGAGAGAGATGGAGAAGGGAAGGACACCAGGCAAAATGTTAACATGAAACACTGGTCAAGCTGGGTATGCAGGAGTTATTTGTACCCTCTCTGCACCTTTTCTGTAAGTTTGAAATTATGTCAAAAGACACTATTAGGAACATTTAAAAAATGGGGATAATATTACCCACCTCATAAGGTCATTGTGAAATGTCAAGGAAATATGGCCGCATAATGCCATTTTAGTAGTGTCAGGCCCTCCTTAAGTGATAGCTTCTCCCATCCATCCACATTCCTCCTCCAGCCACTCAGACCTCTAACCCATGTGGGGCTGAGCACTGCCCTGCCACTGTGCGTTTGCAAGTGGGTTTCTTCTGCTTGGGATTCCCATTGTCCTTGTTTGTGTCCATTTGACAAACTTCCTTTACACTCCCAGGCCCAGCTCAGATGTTAGCATCCTGGGATGCCCTTGTCCTCTGGAGCAAGTGAATGTGATTATGTTCTCCTCTGGGGTTCCGTGGGACTCCACACACACATGCATGCTATACAGTGTTTCAGTATTTTGTGTATACACCAGTTCAGATCCTGGAGGGTAGGGACCATGTAACATTTATTTCTCCCCCTTTCTGTGTCATACATAGATCCTGTTACAAAGTGAATGCTCAGATAAAAATATATAAAAATGAGTTAAATGCTTTTGGATAGCAGCAGTCAGTTGCTGCATATGTTCTTTTAGGTGAATCTTTGAATTTCCTAAGGATCTCAAAAGATTTTTGAGAAAAATGGAGGTCAACTTAGGTTTTTGAATTCTAAATTCTGGTCTGCCTGATGATTAATTCAGATATCTTTTCTTATAAGCTCTTGTTTTTAATGAAATGTACATATCTAATTATAATAGCACTTTGATATTTTTAATGTTGGGTACTTGGGGTAATCAGTACTTAATGTTTTTCCTGTCATGGTTTTTCAAAGATGGGTACTAAATATGATAAGACAGCGCATTAAAATGAATTTTTAATGAAATTTTACTCTACTGTAGCTTTTACCCTATATTTTTCCTTAATTGTAGTTCCCTAGTTTTGCACACATAACTGGCCAGAAGAGTTTGACAAGCACAGAGATCATGAGAATTCAAAGAGAGACAGACTTTCTCAAGTAAGTATCACATTTTCTTTACTATTTCGTAAATACTACTGAGACATATTGTCAAAAAACTTAAGGATGAGATATAAGAATGGTGTTTGCTCACCCAACTGTCCTTCATTACATTTTTACAAAATGTTTTTTTAAGGGAGAGAAAGTACGAGTGGGGGAGGAGCAGAGAAAAAGGGGGAGAGAGACAGAGAGAGAGAGAGAAAGAATCTCAAGCAGGCTCCACACTGTCAGTGAAGAGCCCAAAGCGGGACTTGAATCCTCAAACCATGAGATCATGAGTTGAAGTCAGATGCTTACCTGACTGTGTCACCCCCGTGCCCCAGAGTTTTACAAATTTAAAAGTATATTGATATACAATAAAATAGCACTTATTTAAAAAGTACAGCTGATCCCTATGTGTATCATAGCCTATTTTGTACAATAGTCAAAATACAGAAGCAACCTAAGTGTCCATCAATAGACTGGTGGGTAGGGAAGATAATATATTCCATTATATTTATGTAATGGAATATTATTCAGCCATAAAAAAGATCTTGCCATTTGCAACAATGTGGATGGAGCTAAAGAATATAACACTAAGTGAAATAAGTCAGAGAAAGACAAATACCATATGATTTCACTCATATGTAGAATCTACAAAACAAAACAAGGGACTAAGCAAAGAGAATAATCAGACTTCTAAATACAGAGAACAAACTGATGGTTGCCAGAGGGAAGGGAGTTAGAGGGATGGGCAGAATTGGGGGAAGAGGAGTGGGAGATACAGGCTTCCAGTTATGGAATGAATAGGTCACAGGAATAAAAAAGCATAGGAAAATATAGTCAATGGTAATGGCATTGCAAGGTGAGAGATGGTAGCTATACTTGTAGTGAGCATAGCATAACACAGAAAGAAGTTGGATCACTAGATTGTACAGCTGAAACTAATTTAACATTGTGTGTCGACTATACTCAAAAAATTTTTTTAATTCATTTTGCAAAAGAAAAAGTACAATTGACATATGCATGTAACCTTGAAACTACCACCACAGTCAAGAAGATGAACAAGTCTATCACCTCCAAAAGTTTCCTGCACTGTACCCTTCAGAAATCTCTCCCTTATGCTCCTTCCTATTCCAAAGCAATTACTGATTTGCTTCTTATCACTGTAGCTTGGTTTGCATTTGCTTCTGTCCATAAATGGAATAATTCAGGATGTGCTCTTTTTTTTTTTTTTTTTGGCCAGGCTTCTTTCATTTTCCTAATTATTTTGAAATTCACCCATGTTGCTGCATGTTTCAAATGTTTATTTCTTTTGATTGCTGAGCAGTATCCTGTTGTGTGGATATTTCACAACCTATGTATTCAGTTGTCTGTTGATGGACGTCTGAGTTGTTTCCAGTGTGGGACTGTTACAGATAAAGCTGCTGGGAACATTTGTATTCAAGTCATCATATGCATATATAGTTTCACTTCCCTTAGGTACATATCTGGAATGAAATGAATGGGTCATATGATAGATACATGTTTAACTTTTTAAGAAACTGCAAAATTGTTTTCCAAAGAAGGTGCACCATTTTACACTCTCACCAGCGATGTGTGAGAATCCCACTTTCTCTACATCGTTACCAATGTTTTAATTTTTATGTATAACCATTCTAGTGAGATGGTGTTTGTGGATTTAATTTGCATTTCCCTAGTGACTAATGATTTTGAGCATCTTTAAAAGTGCCTATTTGCCATCCATACACCTTCTTTGGGAAAGTGTTCAAACATTTTGCCCTATTTAAAAATGAAATTCAATATCTCCTTATTATTGAGTTGTACATATTCTCTTTTGTTAATATATGTTTTGCAAATATTTTCTCCCAGTCTTGCCTTGTTATTTGCCTAAGAAAGTTTTTCTTCTGAAGAACTTGTTTTTATTTTTGATGAAATCCAGCGTACTTATTTTTCTTTTATACTTTATATTTATTTTGACATATTTAATAAGTCTTTCCAAAACCCAAGAGAAACAAGATTTTTTGTTTTCTTCCAAAAGTTTTATCTCTTACATTTAGATCCATGATCCATGTTTTTGATTATGATGTAATGTTATTCCAGCACCATTTCTTGAAAACAGTGGTCCTTTCCTCATTGATTATGTTTGGAATATTTAAAACTAATTGATAATATTTGTGTGATTATGTTTCTGGACTTGTTTCTGATCCACTGATGTTTGTCTATATTTACTTACTACCATACTCCCTTGATTACCATAGTTTTGTAATAAGGCTTGAATCTAAGTATTATAAATTCTCCAACTTTGATCTCTTACAAAAATGTTTTGGCTATTCTAGGCACTTTGCATTTTCAAATAAATTTTAAAATCAGCTTCTCAACATCTACAAAATGTCTGCTAGAGTTTTGATTTGGATTGCATTTAATTTATATATTAATTGATGTCATTAACAATCTTGAGTCTTTAAAGTCCAGGAAAATGGTGTATCTTACTGTTTGTTCAGGGCTTCCTTGATATCTTTCATCTATGTTATGTAGTTTTCTTTTTTTTTAATGTTTCTTTCCTAGACTTTTTTCTTTTTTTAGATATGTGGTTTTTAAATGTTTTATTTTTTTTTCGAAAGAGAACACGCGTGCGTAAGTGGGAGAAGGTGCGTAAGTGGGAGAAGGGCAGACAGAGAGGGAGACAGAGGATCCAAAGTAGGCTCTGTGCTGACAACAGTGAGCCTGACGTGGGGCTCAAACTAACAAACTTTGTGATTATGACCTGAGCAAGTCGGATGCTTAATCAGCTGAGTCACCCAGGTGTCCCTGTGTTGTGTCATTTTCATTGCTCAGGTTTTACACATCTTCTGTCAAATTGATTTCTGAGTTTTTCATGGTTTTTGATACTGTTGTAAATGTTATTTCTTTTAAAATGTAAATTTCTGGGGCGCCTGGGTGGCTTAGTCGGTTAAGCGTCCGACTTTTGCTTAGGTCATCATCTCGCGGTTCGTGGGTTCGAGCCCCGCGTCGGGCTCTGTGCTGACTGCCAGCTCAGAGCCTGGAGCCTGTTTCAGTCTGTGACTCCCTCTGTCTCTGACCCTGCTCATGCTGTCTCTCTCTCTCCCCTAGAAATAAATAAGACATTAAAAAAATAATAAATAAATAAATAAATACATAAACACTATTTATGTAGTGTTCTTATAAACTCACTTATTCTTTCAGGGTTTTGTTTTGTTTTGTTTTGTTTTTGGTAAAGTCCACAGAATTATCTATATAGGTGATCAGGTCACCTGCAAATAAAGTCAGTTGTTTTACTTCTTTGCTTCCTATATGCATATACCTTCCCTTCCTCCCTCCCTCCCTCCTTCCTTCCTTTACTCCCTCCTTCATTCCTTCCTTCTTTTCTTTGTATATAAATTGATTTATTTAAAAGTTACAGAAAAGCATAATAAAATACGGATTATTCTTAGAATTATTAATGCTGTGTTAAATATCAGGTAGGATTAGAGGGTAAGAAACAGTATAGGGTGGGGGGTGCACCTGACTAGTCCTAGAGCTTTAGATGCCTTAGTTACACTGAAGTTGATTACATATTAATTGAGCCATTACATACTAGGGTATAGTAGTTGGGTGATCAGTAATTTATCCGCAGAGAACTCCTACACAAATTAGATCCATCTAGACCTCCTCAGTGCTGTCCCCCTCTACTCCTCGGGATCCTAAAGCCACCTGGATGACAACATTCCTTATCCATATATTCTTCCCTCCCCCACGGTGCTGGGCAAGCTAAGAGCACTCTGCTCTCTGCAGCTGGAACATATATAGATCCTTTTTTCTTTCTTTTTCTTGACTTGTTGTCTTGGCCATAACTTGCAGTGAATTTGGAATAGAAGTGATGACAGTGTATATTCTTGCCTTATTCCTGAACCTAGGGAGAAGACATTCCATTTCTCAATATTAAATATGTTTTTTGTTGACCTTTCAGACTGAGGAAATATTCTCCTATCCCTAGCTTGCTGAGAATTTTTTTTTCTTTTTTCCTTTTTAAAATCAGGACTGGATGTTAGATTTTGTCTAAAGCATTTTCTCCATCCATTAAAGTGAGCATGTGGTTTTTCTTTTTTCGTTAATGTGGTAAATTACAAAGATTGATTTTCAAGTCTTAGATCCACCATGCATTCCAGAGTTAAATCTCACATCAAGTATTATCTATTTTATATAATGTTTAATTTAATTTGCTAAAATATAAAGAATTTTTTGCGTGTATATGCATGAAGAATATTGGTCTGTAGTTTCTGTGTCTTTTTGTCAGATTTTAGTGTCAGGGTAATGCTGGGTTCATAAAATGAGTTGGGAAGTGTTCTCTCTTTTTTAATTTTCTGAGTTTGTGTAGAATTGGTATTATTTCATTCTTAGGTGTTTGGTAGGATACACCACTGAAGGCACTGGGGTCCAGAGTTTTCTTTTAAGGAAGATTTTAAACTACACATTCAATTTATTTAATAGATATACGTCTGTTTGGGTTTATCTGTTTCTTTTCAAGTGAGCCTTGAGTTTCATTTGCTCCCCCTTTTCTAATTTCTTGAATGTGGGCAATGAAGTCTTTCATTTGAAGCCTATCTTCTTTCTAATATAGGCACTTAGAACTCTACATTTCCCTGAGTACTGCTTTAGCTCCTAATCTTGGTACGTTGTGTTTTCATTTGGTTTCGGTGTAAACTTTTCTGCCTTGGTGGTTTCTTTTTTGACCCATAGGTTATTTGAAAGTATTTTTTTAAATTTTCAAATATTTGGAGATTTTCCTTGTATCTTCTGGTGTTTATTTCAAATTTAATTCCTCTTTTGGTCAGAAAGCGTATATTGTATGATTTGATTGTTGAATGTTCCATGTTTACTTGAAAGGGATATGTACTTTGCTAGACTGAGTATTCTGTAAATGCGAATTAGGTTAAATTGGTTGATAGTATTGTATCAAAGAGTATTAACTCTTCTTTATCTTTACTGATGTTTCTGTCTATTGCTTAGTAAATGATTGAGAAATTTATGATTATAATTATGAATTTGTTTACATACCCATGCTTTCTATCAGATTTTGCTTCATGTATTTTGAAGCTTTACTATTAAGTATAAACCTTTTGGATGCTTATGCCCTCTCTATCATTATAAAATAACCTTCTCTAACTGTGGTGATACTCTTTGCTCAGAAATCTACTTTGCCTGATATCAGCGTAGCCATTTCCTGTTTTCTTCTGATTAGCGTTTGCATGGTATATCTTTTTTATCCTTTTACTTATAACCTATTTGTTTTTCCTTATTTACAGGTTTTAAAAATGTTTATTCATTTTTGAGAGAGAGAGAGAGAGAGAGAGAGAGAGAGGGAAAACACAGCAGGGAGAGGTAGAGTGAGGAGGACAGACAATCTGAAGCAGTCTGTGGGCTGACAGCTTCCATGCTGACAGCAGCGAGCCAGATGTGGGTCTCAAACTCACGGACTGTGAGCTCATGACCTGAGCCAAAGTCGGATGCTCAGCTGACTGAGCCACCCACTCACCCCTACAAAAGTTTTTTAAAGCAGCATCTAGTTAGGTCTTTTAAAAAGCTGATAATTTCTGCATTTTAATTGGGGTGTTAAGAGTATATTTATTCTGACTATTGATATGTTTGAATTTAAATCAATCATCATGCTATTTGTTTTGTTTGTCTTATCTGTTCTCTGTTGCTCTTTCCTTTTTTTCTGCCATCTTTTGGATTAATTGGGTATGTTTCATGATTCCATTTTATTTTATAGGCTTTGTTGGCTTATTACCTATACCTTTTTTTTTTTTAGTGGTTGCTTTAGGGTTTGTAGTACATATTTTTAACACATCATGGTCTATCCTCAAGTGACATTATACCACTTCATATATAGCATAAGAACCTTGTGATAGTATACTTCCAGGAACTGAGTAACATTGGCCTTTGTGCTATTATGGTCCCTTGTTTTACTTCTACAAATATGATTCCCACAGTACATTATTACTTTTATTGGGTATAATCAATTTTTTTGAGGCCCTTTATACTTTTATTGTGGTAAAATATACATAAATAAAATCTACCATTTTAACAATTTTTAAATGTTTATTTATTTTGAGAGAGAGAAAAAGAGAGCGCATGCATGTGAGCAGGGGAGGGGCAGAGAGAGTGAGGAAGAGAGAGAATCCTAAGCAGGCTCTGCACTGTCAGCACAGAGTCTGACATGGGGCTTGATTTCATGAACTGTAAGATCATGACCTGAGCTGAAATCAAGAGTCAGTCGCTTAACTGATGGAGCCACCTGGAAGCACACCCGTTTTAAGAAATTTTAAGTGTACAATTCAGTGACATTAGGTATAGTCACAATGTTGTGCATCCATCACCACTATCCATTTCCAGAACTTTTTTGTCACTCTAAATAGAATTCCGTTTCCATTAAGCAGTAACTCCTTTACGCAATCCTTCCAGGCCCTGGTAACCTCTGTTCTCCTTTCTGTGTCTATGAATTTGCCTATTCTGGTTACCTTATGTAAGTGAAAACAGACAATATTTGTATTTTTGTGTCTGATTTATTTTACGTAGTATAGTCTTTTCAAAGTTCATCACATTGCAGTATGTATCAGAATTTCATTCCATATTAAAAATGAAAAGTAATCCATTATGTAAACACCACAATTCATTCATCCACTCATCTGCTGATGGACATTTGAGCTGTTACCACCTTTTGACTATTATGAATAATGCTGCTGTGGACGTTGGTGTACAAGTATCTGAGTCCCTGATTTCAATTCTTTTGGGTATTTACCTAGGACTGGGGTTTCGATTTTATGGTAATTCTTTGTCCAACGTTCTCAGGAACTCCCAAACTGTTTCCCATGGCAGTTACATCAGTTTACTTCCACCAGAAATGCATGAGGGTTCCCGTTTCTCCATATCCTCACCAATACATGTTATTTTCTATTTATCTAATAGTCACTGTAATAGATATAAAGTAGTATTTCATTGTGGTTTTGATTTGCATTTTCCTTATGACAAGTGATGCTGAGCATTTTTGTCATGTGTTTCTTGGCCATTTGTGTATCTTCTTTGGGCAAGAAGTGGCCCTCCAGCATGCCTGGCAAGAAGACGTGGCACTTAGACTGGGCTCAGAGGCCATGTAGGAAGTCAGAAAAGTACAATTAATGTAGACATTACTGGAATTGCTGGGGCTCACCCTCACACATGCAAGATCCAGTGTGATAGGATGAGTCCAAGAAGGATCAAGGCTGCTGATGAACTTCTGCCACAGTCAGGAAGTGAGTTAGCCAGGCCAGGTGAGGGGCACCAGCAGGTCCAGGTGGAAGGTCACTTTGTAATAAAATGACTGAAGAAGCGTCTCTTGTTTTCAACTTGTTCTATAGCCTTTGAGAGTGGTCTGCTCTTTGTTTTGCTTTTTATTTTCTAAAATGTTTGAATATGTTGAGATTTTCACCTGACTTCTAAATGTGAACCCCTCAGAACGTGGCCCACGAGGAACCTTTTTTTGTTGTAGGTGTGCCCACTGCCTGGCTCCCCGCCCATCTGACCCCTTTGCCCGCTTCTGTCAAGAATGTGGCTCTCCTGTCCCGCCCATATTTGGCTGTCGTCTCCCACCCCCAGAAGGAGCTCAGGTGAGCAGCAGAATCTTTAAAAACACCTTTTGTTGGTTTATCTGATCTTTAGTAGCGGTGGTAGCATTGTATCTGGCACATGTGATCCACAAACATAAACATTTGTTAAAAACAACATTAATGTCTTACTATCCAGTCTCCTGCTTCAGGATGGAAAACCCAAAAACCCTAGAAGTTGCCTTAGTTTCCATTCAAGAATGGAAAACCTTATTTGCAATGCCAGTGCAGATAGCCTTGCAGAAGCACACGCTCAGAAGGAGACTGAAGTCTTATTGTTTCAATGATGCATGCATGGATAAATATGTGTTTCCTACTCACATGATATTTCGGTTCATAACCTGGGTATAGTAAGGAAATATATTCTGGAAATAAATGGAGAGAGGTACTAGTTACAAGTCTGTATGTTTATAAGATACATCATTTTGTTCAAAGACACTGTATAAACTAAAGGTTGATCAATTAAAAAATATTGTCTGTTATGTGTAGATAATCATTGGTATTAGCCTACTAATAAGTTTATAGTTAGTTAGAAAACATACTCAGTTCACTAACAATCAAAACCTTCACTGAAATGTGTTATCTGTTATGAACTTGATACTTTGTGGGGTTTTTTGGAGTAGGGTTTACAAAATGAAATAAAAGGATCTGTGATGTGGACTGAAAAATAACTTTTTAAGAAGATAGTCACTAAGAAAAAGCCACTAATTCAGTGAGGTCAAGTCGAATTCTGGAAGCAAGTTATGTCTTCAAGCAAAGGGTTGGAATCTAAACAGGTATCTTTTTATTATTGATTCTAATTCATTACTCAAGACCGTTGTAGAAGTTAGTTTAATTTACTATAACAAATTTTGAGCTTCATAAAGAAGATCAAACAGCAAATAAAATATGAACAGTTCCTATTGGTTGAATTTTCCTTGCTTATATTCATTCGTTGGTACAGTGTCAAAGTTATTTTTTACTTGCCTGAAAACAAATTTTCAGAACTTTCTTTGTTTTTAGAGGGAAGAAAAGTTACCAGAGATTATAAATATTTTAAATGATGAACTGAACTTTGAAACATCTGTATTGCCCCTACACTAATATTTGTTAATATGCTGTAATATATAAACAGCTTTGTAATTTGAACTATTTATTGGCTACTTACTGTGTCCTGCTGTCAGCTGGATTTCTGCGATTCAGAGAGGTGGAGCGTCCTCGTAGGCTCTTAGATCCAAGATACTCAGTCTCTGGAGAGACGCAGAAGTACCCCTTAGAGCTCCAGATCCACCTTTTATTGCCTCACCCCATGGGTGCTACACCTTTATACATTTCTCCAGTGCCAGCTGGCTACATGTTCATTTCTGTTAGTAGCAGGGCATTGCTGCTGGAGGGACACTGCAGGAGAAAGGGCTTGGCTTTTCTTCTGGTTCTGGTATGCTTTTCTCTCTCTCTGCTCTGATGTACTCAGTAGCCTGCAGGAACCCAGTTTTACTGAACCTCAGTGCATTTTGGTGGCATCCCATGAACAGCTGCTCAGTGAGTTTCACTGGCACGCCAGACAGCTTGCAGATAGTCCTCAGGCATCCCAGGGGGCAGTTTGCCAGCGACCTGCAGCAACAGGCCTGCATATGGCTTCCCAGCACATTCTACCAGCTCTCCAGAGGGAGATTTCCAAACAAGATTCACTGGACTCAGTTTTTTGCTTCTTTCCTTGCCAGTTTGGTTTCGTGTCACCCCAGTTGAACTTCTCCATCATCCAATGGGTGACACCCATACTCTTTTTCCTCCCCATTTACTTATCTTTCCTGTAACATATAATGTCCTACATATTACATCTATATATGTTATAAACTGAAAATGCAGTGTTACACAATCTTACTTACATCATATAAAGATGAGAAAAAATGTTTATGTACTCATTTATATTTACCCACATATTTATTAAATCTGGTCTCTCGTATCTTCATTTCTTTACTGTGAACTCAGATATTCACTAGTGTCACTTATTTTCAGCCTGGCAGACCTCCTTTTACTAACGGCATGTCTGCTAGCTGTTTCTCTTTGTCTTTGAATATCTGAGAACATTTACTTTGCATCCTCTTTTGAAGGATAGTTTTACTGGATGTAGGATTTTTGTATAACAATTATT
Organism: Proteles cristata cristata; assembly: GCA_017311185.1. Classification (NCBI taxonomy): domain Eukaryota; kingdom Metazoa; phylum Chordata; class Mammalia; order Carnivora; family Hyaenidae; genus Proteles; species Proteles cristata. The sequence goes on from JAESUZ010001396.1 coordinate 383,761, forward strand.
TTTGGGATGGGGGCAAGATGGCGGAGAAGTAAGGAGCTCCGTACTTGCACTTGCGCGCATACATCACACAGAAAAGATCTGAAGCCACTGGAAACCTTACAAAACCTGAGAGATTGGGAGAAAAAGGACGCAGAATCCACTGAGAGAGCCTTCTAATGTGAGTGCGAACTGGGGAAGATAAAATCGGGCCGGATCAGTGACTCCAGGGTGGGAGGCGATCCCCCTCTACCCTCTACGGGGGGTGAGAGGGGAAAAGGAGAGAGTTTGAAACAGAAAAACCTCCGCTCGGGGGGGAAAACCCTCCGCTCAGGGCATAGAAAGACCGTACTTGCCAAATACCTGCACACCAGGTCCCCTCACACCAACTGGTCCCGGGGGGGCTGAACACACAAACTGCTTTTTTGTGCTGGCTCCTGGTGGCTGGACTTCAGAGTGGTGGCGCGCCTGCCACCATTGTAGCTCCTGGGCGGCTGGGGCCCCTGAAAGAGCCGCGCTGACACCGGGCGTCTGCGCTCCTGGCTGGCTGGAACTCGAGAGGGAAGGCAAAGAACTAAAAACTGGGAAATTTGCCTGTGAGTTCGTGTTTTGGGTGACAAGCCATAGAGGGACCCGGTTTTCCTCACTCCAGCGGGCTCGGGCTCCACGCACCCGGCAGGCAAGCCCCCGCGCATGCGCGCCAGCCCGACCCAGAGAAGGAAGCAGCCGTTCTGACTCCACCCCCAGAGCTCGGCAGGGGGCCTGGAATTGCCCCGAGGGGGTTGCCTGGGAAGCTGTGTCTAAGGCAATTTCAGCAGGCGCACGGACTGGGATTTGGAGATTGGAACTGACCTGGGTTGAAGAGTGCAACCAACTTTGGCTGCGCCCCCGGTACGGGGAGTTTACACGCCCAAAAAAGCAAGGAGCAGCGCTTGGTTCAAGAAGGGACTGGAGCACCATCACTCTCCTCCCCACAACTGCCAAGGCAGAGCTCCCGTCTGAGGCATTGGATCACGCCACGCCCATCCCTGCTTGACAGCTGTCCTCCTCCCTTTTTTTTTTCTTTTTTTCTTCCTTTTTTTTCTTTCTCTTTTCTCTCTTTTTTCCCCAGAACACTGACCTGATTAACTCTGGTCACCAGCTTGCTTAAACAATCACAATGAGTCCATTCTGTAAATGTAAATTCTACACCTACCGACATTTTCATCTCTTTCTCTCAGGAGTAATTAGACTATATGGTTTCTCTAGATAATTCCAGCATCCTTCTCTCACCTATCCAACCATATTCTACCCTTTACCTCTTTGAAAAAAGCTTCTTATCCCTTCTGCCTATTCATTCTATTTCCAATTCTACCTCATCCCGCCCTGCCTTCTCTCTCTTTCTCTATGCTCTTCAACCAGCACTGCATACACACGGCTATTTAACTGTAGCTGGGAAATCCAGGTATATGCTTTAAACCGTTCTTTGTCCATCGGTTTTCTTCTTTTTTCCTTTTCTTTTCCCCTTTTTGACCCTTTTATGTATTTTATACTCCCTATTATTCGCCCTCCCTCCTCCATCTTTTCTCTTAACTTTTTCGTTTTCCCTCTCGCTTTGCATGTTAGTTGAATTAGCCTGTGCGTTTGTGTGCTCCTGCTCCCTGCGTGTTTGTCTGTCTGTTTTCTTTTCCAGGGCTACCTCAAGAAACAAGCTAGGGTACACAAGGTGGAGAATCCCAAATATCACTACTAATAGGAAAATAAAATAACCAAGGTCCCAACAAGAGAGACCAAGAGATACCATTCAAAAAACACTCTCTGAAAGGATAGGCTCTGGAAAGTCAAAGAGTCTTCTTGGATATAGCAGCACTCATAGATACGGAGAGCATAACAGGTCTTTAAAACCAACAAGAGCCAGAAAGCTAACTAAAATGACGAAACGAAAGAGCTCTCCTCCAAAGAAACTCCAAGAGAAATGACAGCTAATGAACTGCTCCAAACAGATATCAGCAGCATAACTGAACAAGATTTTAGAATAATAATGGTGAAATTAATAGCAGGGCTTGAAAAAAACATAGGGGACATCAAAGAAACTATGGCTACAGACAGAATGGAAAATAAAAATAGGCATGAAGAATTAAAAAATGCGATAAATGAGATCCATAATAAATTAGAGGCCTCCAATGCACAGCTTGAAGAGGCAGAAAGGAGAATAAGTGATTTAGAAGACACCATTCTAGAAAAACAAGAAGCTGACAAAAAAAGAGACAAACTGATCCAGAAACAGGAAAGAAGATTTCGAGAGCTCAGCGATATGGGTAAATGCAACAATATCCGTATCATAGGAATCCCAGAAGAGGAAGAGAGAGGGAAAGGTGCTGAAGGAGTCCTGGAACAAATTATAACAAAGAACTTCCCTGACCTGGGGAAGGAAGTAAATGTTGAAATACAAGAGGCTCAGAGGACTCCCCTCAGACGTAACTTGAATCGATCTTCTGCACGGCATATCATCGTAAAAATGGCAAAATACAAGGACAAAGAGAGAATCTTGAAAGCAGCTAGGGAGAAAAGGGCCCTAACATACAAAGGGAAACCTATCAGAGTGGTGACAGACCTATCTACTGAAACTTCGCAGGCCAGAAAGGAATGGCAGGAGATCTTCCATGTGATGAACAGTAAAAATATACAGCCAAGAATCCTCTATCCAGCAAGCCTGTCATTCAAAAACAATTATTTTTATTTTCAGCCCTTTGAGTATATTTATTCTCCTACCTTCTGGCCTCCATGGTTTTTAATGTATGTGATAAGTCATTTTTTGTCTTGTTACTTTTAGGATTTCGTCTTTGACATTCAACAATTGTACTATATTGTGTCTAAGTATGGATCTTTTTGTGTTTATCTCTCTTGGGATTGATTTTCTTGGAGCTAATGTTTTTTTTTTTTTCAACTATGGGAAGTTTTTGGCTAGTATTTCTTCAAATTCTTCTGCCTTTTTCTCTCTCTTCCTTTCTTCTAGGACTCCTTTACATGTATGTTGATAGGTTTTATATTGTCCCACAGCTTGTTTCATAGTCTGTTCATTTTCTTCCATCCTTTTTCTCTCTGTTCTTCAGATTGGAAATTTTCTATTATACTATATTCACGTTCATTGATTCTTTCTTCTGTCATCTCTGACCTGCTGTTGAATCCTCTGAAGATTTTTTTTCCATTTCAGTTTTTTTAATTAACTCCAGATTTTAATATGGTTCTTTTTAAAAAATAATTTCTATATCTTTATTTAGATTCTCTTTTTTCAAATCATTGTCATACTTTAATCTTTTAAATATGGTTTCCTTTCATTCTTTGATCATTTTTATAATAGCTGTTTTGAAATGTTTGCCAAATCCAACATCTGGGGATACTATTTCTATTGACTGTTTGGTGTTGTTTTTTCTCTCTGTGACTATAGGTCACACTTTCTTGTTTTTTTGTGTGCCTCATATTTTTTTTCTTGAATTCTGAACATTTTAGATTATATAATATACTGGAACAATTTTGGATTCTGACTTTTTCTCCTAGTGTTTTTTTTTTCTTTTCTTTTTTGTTTTGTTTTGTTGTTGTTTACTGGGATTACATTTTTCACATTTGTCTCCCCTGAAATGTGTGGCCACTGATATCAGGTTTTTTATTTCTGTTTTTATTTTTAAGTCTGGGCTCACCCCTGGATCTACATAGCTTAGAGTTCAACTGAAGATTGGCCAGAAGTTGTGCTCGAATACCTTGGTCCAGTAAGGCTTTCAGTCTCTACTGATGGATCTATGTGTGGACTGGATCATACATTCAAGCTTTAGGCTGTTTACAAGTCTGTCCCAGCTTTTACTTTATGCTGAATTCCCTTGCATCTCCGAGGATAGTCTCCATCAGCCAGAGATGTGTTAGTGGCTTATGTTCACTCTGGTTTATGCTACACACATGCATATCCTCCAGTCAATTAAGAGTATGTGGGGAGCTTATCAAACCCCCTATATTTGACCTTCCTCCTGGAACTCTCTGTTAAATCCCTGGCTGGTTGCCTCAAACAGGACCATGATTTCAGGCTAGTAGAGCCACTGGCCCTTCCTGTTTGCTTGCCACTGAGATTGTCATCTTAGCAGTGCTCCAAATCAAGTGAGCCTTGCCTATCAGCATTTGCTGTTTTCACAGTCTGTTCTACCCCAGTGACGCTACCACACTAACAGAGCTGGAGGAGGATGAGAACAGCCTCAAGCAGGACCACGTGGACTTACTGTGTTTTTATCTGAAATTCACCACTTTTCAGTTTCTTATGTGCCTTTGGTGACTTTTAGAGTCTGAAATGGTTGTTTTTTGTATCCAAAATGGTAGTTTTATCCAACTTTTAAAAAAGTTTTTATTTATATTGAGAGAGAGAGAAAGCACAAGCAGGGGAGGGGCAGAAAAACATGAGAGAACAAGAATCCCAAGCAGGCTCTGCACCCCGTCCGTGTTGAGCCTGATGTGGGGCTCAAATTCTCAAACCCCAAGATCATGACCTGAGCCAAAGTGGATGCTTAACTGACTGAGCCATCTGAGCGCCCTAGTTTTATCCAACTTTATAATTGCCTTTTGGAGAAAGGATTTGTGGGCTTCCTTACTCCATTGTACTATAAGATATTTTTTCTTGGGGAGACTGGGTCACTCAGTTGGTTAAGCATCTGACTCTTGGTTTCAGTTCAGGTCATGATCTCATGGTTCGTGGGTTTGAACCCTGGATCAGGCTCTGCACTGACCATGTGAAGCCTGGTTGGGATTCTCTCTTTCTCACTCTGTCTCTGCCCTCTCCTGCTTGCACTCTGTCTCTTTCTCAAAATAAATAAACTTAAGAAAGAAAGATATTTTTCTTTTAAAAATTGTTTTTAAGTTTGTTTCTTTTAAGAGAGAAAGAGCACATGCACGTGAGTGAGGGAGGGACAGAGAGAGAGGGAGAGACAGAATCCCAAGTAGGCTCTGCACTGTCATCACAGAGCCTGACGTGGGGCTCAAACTAATAAACCACAAGATCATGACCTGAGCTGAGATCAAGAGTTGGACACCTGTCTGACTGAGCCATTCAGGCGTCCCAAAGATATTTTTTCTTTTCTGTTTTTCACAACCTTGTTTTCCACAATAAACTTCTTTTTACTCACAAAGAAAAAAATAAGAATAAAGGTAATTATTTTAAAACATTTTTTACCAAAGCAAATCAAATCTTATATTCCAAGATCTACTTATACCTTCGGTTTTTGCATTCTAAGACAAACCTCTTTCTTTGTGCAGATGGGCTTATGTGCAGAGTGTGGAAACATGGTGCCCATGAACACTCCCATCTGTGTAGTGTGTGAGGCCTCTCTTACTCTACAGCTACAGCCACAGGCCAGCCTACGCTTGAAGGTAATGAAACGTGATTCTGTAAAAACATGAATAAAATGTGTAGAAAGTGATATGTAGGCAGTGAAATGTCTTCAGCTGGTGGAGGTGGTGAACAGTTGATAAACTAATATCTGTGAACGAAATCCATTCTAATTGTTGGGAAGGCATGCTGACCAAGAGTTTTACCTGCTGATCGGATTTATAATATAAGAGTGATACAAAGAAGCACATTTCCTGAACATGGATTTGAAGGATAAAATACATACAGCTGACTCAGACAATTTTTTTTTGGACTCAGACAATTTTTTAAGAATTTTTTTTACGTTTTTCTATTGATTTTGAGGTGGGGGGAGGGGCAAAGAGAGAAATTCCCAAGCAGACTCCACACTGTCAGCGTGGAGCCCAATGCAGGGTCTGAATTCAGAAACCATGAGATCATGACCTTGAGCCAAAATCAAGAGCCGGTTGCTTAACCAATGAAGCCATCCAGGCACCCTGACTTAGACAATTTTTTAGTTTATATATTTAAACTTGAACATTGCAATTAATATTGCAATTAAGAACTTTTACTCATGTCCTTAAAACTGCTTTATTCTTTTATTTGTTTATGGGTCCATGTTATATAGAAAAGAATAATTATAATCAGTCACATGGATGAAAAAATTAAGAATAAAAAAAGAAAATGTTAAATATCATCATCATATATATTCAGAAGCCTTTGCTAGACAATGTCATACCATGAAAATATTTTTGGTAGAATCACTAAATATACAACTGTATCTTTTCTCCATTTTTCAATTTACAGTCCCATTCATTCCTCCTTTTTAATCTCAAGTAAATATCACTAGAGAATAAAATAGATTTAATAAAGAGGGTTTGAGCCATAAAAATGTAAGAATTTTTAGTAATAAGGGAAATGCATAGATTTAATGTACAATTGGAACTGTAACACTCCTAAAGTCACTTTGTGAATTTTCATATGGGCAAACAAAAAAGGCAAATCTACTTTTTCTTCCATCTCCAAGCTCCCCTTCACTCTGAAAGGTTTTTAAGTATTCTAAGTGGTGCAAACCTTCAGAAATGAGGCATTGAAGAACTGGTTGGGCCAAGGTCAGGGAAATGAAAATTTAATAATTTTTTTGGTGAATGGAGCAGGAATGGTAAGAGACTGGGGCATTATAGTCAGTGGATACTTGCTTTAGGGTCCCTTGAATAGGAAAGATTGAGGGTAGGGGGTCTGAGGAAGGAGTGGTCTCCAGGCTAGGCTTCCTGGGGTCACAGGCATTCGGGCCTACTCTGAGGCTGTTGGCATCCCTCACTATGGTGCAGCTGTGAAACTTCTCAGCAATTTCTCTAAGTTCTGCCTGGCACCTCTAGTGTGAACCCTCACACACTGAGGGCATTTTTCAGAGACACCTTTGATGTGCCTTTTCCCCAGCATGCCGCTTCCTGGACCACTCTGCGCCTCTGCACCCAACATTCCCTGGACTCTGATCCCTGGACCCACTGCCCCTATGCCGCCCACACTTGCAGCCATGGAAGTGGCAGTCGTGGTGGGTGGGTGGGTGGGGACACAGAGGGAGAATTCACTAACTCTTATCAGGGGCTGGGGCCAGGGTTAGCTTTTAAGAGGGAGTGTCATCTGATGGATATGGTGGGAGGCACAAGCATTTGCCAGATGGGGAAGGGATAAGACAAAGAAAAGTGGCTTGTGGTATATGTGTGAGGTGGGGGTGGGGGGAGGGCATTCTAGGAAGATGTCCAGAGACTGGAAACTGCAGGGTATGCTTCAAAACTCTGTAAAAGGTTTGGTTTTGCTGAGCTGCAGAAATGCTGGGGGTGCTGTGGGATGTGCAAGATGGCGCCTTCGTTACCGTACTTAGCAGCTCAGATTTCTTCGAGTGCACGCTAAAGGGTTGAAAACAAGAATAGGATTTAATGAGACTTGATTCTCTAGAGAGACTTTTATCACTATAACATCTGCTCTTAAAGGGAAATTCCTGATTTTTATGGCCAATCAGTATTGCTGCCTCTACTCACAGAAGGACACCTGTTTGGAAACCCTAGGCTAAGAACCTGCATCCCAGTAGCTTTCCCAAATGTTACAAGGGCAGTAGATTTTTAGATAACGTTTTCACCCAGAGAGCAACCTCTGAGGTCAGTGGGAATTCCCGTTGTTCACAGAAGCCAACAGCCTTTCCTTCCCCAAGGCACCAGCAGGGCCTGTTATTTTTGTGTACTCCATCTCATTCCCCATAGTGCACAAAGCACCATCCATCCTCTTCCTGCTCACAGTCCACTGCTATGGACTGATCTTATGTTCATTTAAAGGCCATGTCAGTGCTGAGAAATTTTGTTCTATCAGATATATATATATATATAGAATACCCTTCTATGTATTTTTTAGGATGCACAGGAATATATGCATATATATTTGCACATTTAGATTTTAGATTTGGTTTTGTTTTGTTATTTATTTATTTATTTATTACTTTATAGGTGGGAAGGGTCAGAGAAAGAGAGAGAGAGAGAGAGAGATGGAGAGAGAGAGAAGGAGAGAGAGAGAGAGAGAGACTGAATCTTAAGCAGGCTCCACGCTCAGTGCAGAGCCCGGCATGGAGCTTAATCTCACGGCCTTGGGATCATGACCTGAGCTGAAATCAAGAGTAAAATGCTCAACTGATTGAGCCACCAAGGTGCCCCTTGTTTTGGTTTTTAAAAAAGTGTATCCCACTGGTCAGTTTCTAAGCTTGAAAATTAATTTGAGGGTCTTCCATTTCACCAGAATACATGAGCTCTCCTTTACCAAGAGATCATCTGTTTTCTTTGGACTCTAACTAGCAATATATAGCATACCTCCAGGTCTCCAGTCATATTGGGTTCCTAAAATCTAAGAGGCCTAGGGCAGGGATCCTCTTGAAATTATTACTGAAAAAGGTCTGATGATTCACGTGACTGGGGTAGTTACCTCCTTATAAGACCCCACCTCTCACATCATGATTTGGGGCTGAAGCCAGTGTAACCACAGCTCTGCATCAAGCAGAACTTTAACTTGGCATCTTTTACAAGATCCACTTGGAGATGAAGTTTGCCATGGCCTACTTCATTCTTCCTCACTTCATTTTGTCAAAGCCTATCGTCTAGGAGATTAAAAAATTGTTCTTGTCTCCCAACTACTTTGTGAGGAAAAATCTACCCCAGTAACTAACTTGAGTCCACCAAATTGCTTAGAACCTTTCAACTAGACACATTGCAAATGCTGTGGATGACCTGGCAGATGAAGTTTGACTTTTTTAAAAAAAGACCCTCATCATAGATGTTTAGCATCTTATTTAAGGTCCTCTGATAGTGGCCTCAATCTCAAGTCACCCCTGTGGACATCTATGAGTGTAGTGATTATGATGTAAAATTATTTCTATCTGTGGGTTATGCTCACTGCTCTTCAAGGAAGGGAGCCATGACATGGTGTCAAGAAGCCACTGCCAAAGCCATTAGAAACACCTATTGACCAAGAAGGCTATGTTTATTGGACCTGATACAGTAAGGTAGACTGGCACTTTGTCTTGGTAGTGTCTCAGAACGGAGAAGGCAGGGGAAGGTGTTTATGGGATTTTAGTGCTGCACTTGGGTGATTGCTTGGGATTCTCTCTCTCTCTCTCTCTGCTTCTCCCCTGTTCATGCTCTCTCTCAAAACAAAATAAGTAAATAAAAACTAAAATATTTTTTTAAAAAATTTAAAGGGAGTTTTGCAAGCCAGGGTTGGGATAGGGCAGAGTTAGTTTGGACAGGGCAAAGTTAATAACATGCTAATTTTAAAAATAGTTTATTTAAATAAAACATTAATATATTTAAGGTGTTGATGTTTTAATTTACATATACATAGTGAAATGATTACTACAATCAAACTAATTAATATATCCACCTCTGTATAGTAGAAATTTTCTAAGAGAGTAGATACTGGTGTTTCCAGGACACTTGTGCACGTGCACTTGAACACACAGAAGTGTTAACAATGTGAGGATATACTAATTTTCGATTGTGTCCCCTGCAAGGTGAGGGTCTTGAGGAAAGCTGTTGGACTTGATAAGTAAGGAGTTTTACTGGTTTGCAGTCTTTCCAGAAGATTTTCTGCAGCAAACAGCTATCTTATTTTTGTTTGATCTTAGTATCTTTTTAACACAGGGACAGGAAATTTGATTCACTTCTCAACAAGTGTCACCAGATCATTTTTGAGGCAACGTCTTCAGGAAGATTACAGCCTTAAATCTCACAGAAAAGCTCTGGCAATTGTAGATTATGCCACAGAGATTTCAAGCAGCTTTGAAAAATGATGGATCCAGGGAGTGTCAGGATCCACTGAGAGCAAGTCTGTGATCCTCTACTATTTTGAATAGCAGTTGGCCGCCCATTTGCACGTTAGGAGTTCTTTGAGTTGCAAGAACTTGGAATCTTCTACTAGAATGGAATTCGCCAGCCTTGGAAAGGCCAGGGACTTCATAGCCTTCCTAGTGGCATTGGAACTAAAACCTTGGGAGTTGGACTTTCTTTCTCTTGATGGTCTTCTTTACCTGTAGAGCTTCAGAACACATGGTATCAATTTCAGAACAGCTGGGCAATGTCAATATTGGGGTAGAAAGGAACATTTGAGTATCACTGGTCATTGATAATTGAAGGGAATAGTATCCTAATAGTGCAGAATGGTTCAGTGACTGAACAGCTGTTAGCAAACCTCTGATAGCTGAAGTCTAGTTAGACTATTTTAATCTTTCTTTTCTTTTCCTTTCTTTCCTTCTTTTCTCCCATCTTCCTTTCTTTCTTCCTCCCTCCCTCCCTCTCTCTTTTTCTTTTTTCTCTTTATTTCTTTCTACCTTCCTTCCTTCCTTCTTTCTTTCCTTCCTTCTTTCTTTCTCTCTCTCTCCCTCCATCCCTTCCTTTTCCTGCATTGCAACTTATCCTCAGTTTCCTGACTCAGAAAGTTGCCCTTACCCTTATTTTCTTTTTTCTTTCTTTCTTTTTTTTAACATTTATTCATTTTTGAGAGACAGAGGGAGACAGAGCGCAAGTGGGAGAGGGGCAGAGAGAGAGGGAGACACAGAATCCGAAGCAGGCTTCAGGCTCTGAGCTGCCAGTACAAAGTTCAAGGCAGAACTTGAACCATGAGATCATGACCTGAGCCAAAGTTGGACGCTTAACCAAATGAGCCACCTAGGTGCCCCCTTGCCATTTATTTTCTAAGAGAATTTTCATTCTTCCATTTCTGAGAAAATACAGAGCAAACCTAAATTCATTAACATGAATTCCTATGGAGTAAGCCCCAGTCCAAGAGCTAGATTACATGTAATTTTTTTAAAGTTTATTTTTAGAGAGAAAAAGAGAGAGAGCATGGGAGGGGCAGAGAGAGGGAGAGAGAATACCAAGCAGGCTCTGTGCTGTCAGTGTGAAGCTTGATGCAGGGCTTGAACCCACAAACTGTGAGATCATGATCTGAGTTGTTGTCAAGAGTCAGACACTTAGCCAACTGAGCCACCTGGGTGCCTTAAGAGCTAGATTGCTTGTAAACACATAGATCAGCTTTTGCTAGTCTTGGGCTTTTCTGTTTGTTGTTCACGCCATGAGATGGAGAGCCAACAATCATGTTTTCCACACTGGGAAAAAAAAAAAACTCAAAAAACTGACCCATAATCAGTGCAAAATTTTGCTTTCCTAAGGCCAAATGAACACTCCTTTTCAGTTTGTTCATTTTGGATTTTGTTTCTTTTAAAATTATTTTCAAATTTCTGACACTATTTATGTTGTCATACTTCCTAAACCAATCCTTTAGTGTCTGAGTGGTAAAAAAAAAAAAAAAAAAAGGTCAATAGTTGTCTGATTGACTGAAAAGACTGCTCAATGATTTCTTTGCATGGATGTTTTCTCAGAGGAACATGTATTTCTTATTCTTTGTTTTCAAGGAGAAAATAATTTGCCGCACCTGTGGCACAGGGAATCCAGCTCACCTGAAATACTGTGTCACCTGTGAGGGGGCCCTGCCATCATCACAGGAGGTAGGCTGACTGTATGAGCCAGTCCTATACTTAGCGGCTGCTAAATGTCCAGTGTTAAGAAAAATAAAGAAATACAATCTGTAGAGGAGGGAAGAAGTGAGAGAGGGTGGAGAGAGACACGTGAAAGCAATATGTCTAAATGTAGAGAAGACTTTATATATTCACCAAAACAAAACGGTTTTCAAAGTCTTAACTTCAGGGGGATTCAATAAAATCAACAATTTCTTACAATTTCATTTAGTAACTTTGCATGGAAGGCTGGCAGTAGCCACTTATAAGTCATTCAAAGACAGAAGTATGTCTTTATTGACTGCACCATGCTATTTTTTGAATTGAAAACATGGTACCCATTTCTGGATTTTCTACCAGCCTATTTTGAGTATTCAAAGTGAAGGAATAGGAGTATGTACAACTTAAATACAGTGAATGGGTTCAGTTTAGGTGATTGGTTTTACGTTTCTAAAATGTTTCCTATAAAGAGGAGGCTTTAAAAATGACTTCCATGCTTTCAACAATAGTGAAATTATGGAAAGAGCCTGAGTGTCCATCAACTGATGAATGGATAAAGAAGATGTAGTTTATACATACAATGGAATACTACTTGGCAATAAGAAGGAATGAAATCATGCCATTTGCAGCAATGTGGATGGAATTGGAAGGTATTATGCTGAGTGAAATAAGTCAGTCAGAGAAGGACTGTTATCGTATGTTTTCACTCTAATGTGGATCTTGAGAAACTTAACAGAAGGCTGTGGGGGAAGGGTGGGGGAAAAATAGTTTCAAACAGAGAAGGAGGCAGGCAAACCATAACAGACTCTTAAATACAGAGAACAAACTGAGAGTGGATGGGGGTGTGGGGGAGAAGGGAATATGAGTGATAGGCATTGAGGAGGGCATTTGTTGGGATGAGCATTGAGTGTGGTATGTAAGTGATGAACCATGGGAATTACCTAAAAACCAAGAGCATACGTTACACACAGTATGTTAGCCAATTTGACAATAAATTGTATTTTTAAAAAATGAGGTCACATCAAAACAAAAAAAAAATGAGGTCAGACTGGATTAGAGGTGGGCCCTAAATCCAAAGACTGGTGTACTTATAAGAAGGTCATATGAAGACACTAAAAACACACAGAGAGAAGGCCATGTGAAGAGAAGGCCATGTGAAGAGAAGGCCAAGGAAGAGATTAAAGTGAAGCAGCTGTAAGTCAAGGCATGTCAAGGAATGTTTGCAACCACCAGAAGCTAGGAGAGGCCTGGGATGGACTCCCTCTCCCCTCCACAGTCTTCTGAGGGAGCATGACTCTACTAACACCTTAGTCTACAGAACTGTGTACAAATAAATCTATTGTTTTAAGCCAAAAAAACAAACAAAAAAATACTTCCAGGTGACAGGTGACTCTTGCCCTGGCCTAACAAGTCCAAAAAGAAGCTGGCATTTACTAGCTGACTTAGAAGAAAATACTTGCTTCCTTGGGGCCATTATATATATCTTTGAGTAGGGGGTTCTCATCCCAGATTCCTTTGGAAATTGGATAGATGTGTGATGATTCTCATAGGGTTTGTAATGTATATAGATGTAGACATATATAGAACTATAACGTAGGATGGAAGGAGAGGGATATGAACCAAAATATTTTAAGATTTCTGTATTTTACCTGATGAGGTGCAGTAATAATTGGACTGTAAAAAGGTGAAGATCTATTTTTTTTAATGTTTTATTTATTTCTAGGAGAGAGAGAGACAGCGTGAACAGGGGCGGGTCAGAGAGAGAGGGAGTCACAGACTGAAACAGGCTCCAGGCTCCGAGCTGGCAGTCAGCACAGAGCCTGACGCGGGGCTCGAACCCACAAACCGCGAGATCATGAGCTAAGCGAAAGTTGGATGCTTAACCGACTAAGCCACCCAGGCGCCCCAGTGAAGATCTATTTTTTAAAATTGTTTGAATGTTTATTTTTGGGAGAAAGAGAGCGTGAGCAGGGGCGGGGCAGAGAGAGAAGGAGATGAAGAATTTGAAGCAGGCTCCAGGCTCTGAGCTGTCAGCACAGAGCCCAATGCAGAGCTCAAACCAATAAACTGTGAGATCATGACCTGAGCTGAAGTCAGATGCTTGACTGACTGAGCCACCTAGGTGCCCCGTAAAGATCTATGTTTTATGGGCACCTAGGTGGCTTAGTCAGTTAAGCATCCAACTTAGATCATGATCTCACGATTCATAAGTATGAACCGTATGTACATTGGGCTCTGTGCTGACAGCCCAGGACCTGCTTGAGATTCTCCCTCTCTCTCTGCCCCTCCCCCGCTTGCACTCTTGTCTTTCTCAAAAATAAATAAATACACTTAAAAATCTATATTTTAATCATTAGGGCAACTACTCAAAAAGAATGCCAAGAAATACAGCTAAAAAGCAAATGGGAAAATTTAAATATAATTCTAAAAAGTATTCAAATTACCCCCCCCAAAAGCAGGAAAGCAGGAACAAAGAAAACAAAATAAATGGGAAAAGTAGTAATCAAATAATAAAATGGTAAGTCAAAACCAAGACATATCAATACATTTTATGGACTAAACATTTCATTAGAAGATAGCGATCGTCACCATGGATTTCTAAAAAAGAAAAAACGGGCTCCTGGGTGGCTCAGTTGGTTAAGCATCTGACTGTTGACCTCTGCTCAGGTCTTCACCTCAGGGTCATGAGTTCAAGCCCCACGTTGGGCTCCATGCCAAAAGAAAAAAAGGTAAACAAGTCTATGCAAGCCACAGATAAGACCTAACTATGTAGACTAAAAGTAAATATATTGTAAAAAAAACAAAAATCCATGTAAACAGTATACACAAGAGGATTGGAACGACTCTATCAATATAGGAGAAAACAAGTTTCAAGAAAAAATATATTATGAGAGATAAAGAGATATTTTATAACAATAAAAGTTAAACTCATCAGGAAGACATAACAATCAAAAATGTTTACGTGTCTACCAAAATTTGTGATAAAAACTTGTCAGAATTAAAGAGAGAAGCAAACAATTTCAGAATATAGTTGCAGATTTTAATTCCCCTTTCAGAGCATTTTCTAGAAGAGCTAGACACAGGTCAGCAAAGGCAGTTAAGATCTGTGCAACCATCCACTTTGACTTAATTGATGTTTCTAGAATACTGTACCCCAAAATGATAGACAACAAACTCTTTTGGACATGGTTAGCATTGAATGGAGGTGTATTAATGGTTCCTGGGGCTGCCAAAACAAACTGCCACAAACTGAGGGGCTTAGAGCAGCAGAGGTTTATTGTCTCACAGCTTTAGAGGGTAGAGGTCCCCAATCCCAGGGCTGTTGGCAGTGCTGTGCTCACTGTGAGGCTCCAGGGAATTCTCCCATAATTCTCTCCTAGTTCCTCTCTTCCCCTTCTCCTCTCCTTCTTGGATGCCATATATTCATCTGTTGAATTGTTTGATACAATCACTGAGGTTTTGTTAATTAAAAATTTTTTTTTCTTGTATGCTTCCAGTGGCGGGCTACAGATCTCTGTGCCAGGTAGTTGGTTTCCTTTTCTCGGAGTGGGTTTCAGGCTTCCGGTCGGGTCGCCAGTCACCTCCACTCCGGTTCTCCCCAACCCTCTGTTGTGGTACCTGTGCAAGAGTCTGAGATATCCCTTTCCAGAGTCCCAGAAAGGAGACTGAAGGGTACCTAGAGACTCAAAGAAATCAGTCTAGAATGATAAAATAAAGACACCGTCAAAGGAGATGATGACTGAGGAGCAGAAACTGTCCTAATATCAACTCCCCAGGTCTAAGTTCAACCAGAGAGCCTCTGTGAAGACTCTGTCGAAGACCATGAGACCGTGCCCCAAAGGAATCCTCCCAACACTGCAGCGTCCAGGCAGACATTCAGGAAATCCCACCGTGAGGATGCAGCTGGGCTCAGGGATGTCTTTCAACATCTCCAGGAGCTTGCTAGACAGTGGCTGAGACCCAGTATGCACCAAAGAAGCAGATTGTGGAGATGCTAGTACAGGAGCAGTTCCAGGCTGTCCTGCTCAAGGAGCTCAGAGCTCAGGCCCAGAGATGTCAGCCTAGGGTCAGAATCACTGACTAAGTCCTGTCAGTGAGTTCTTGCTCAGCTTACATGTGAGAAATAACCAGAGGTTCTCTTTGTTGTTTCAAGAGCCAACTACAGTGATGAGGAAAAGTAAACCTCAGTTTTTTTGAGCTTGCCTTTGACTAATTGTAGTAAGAATCCATCAAAACTCATGTTTGGACATCTGTCTGCCTAAGACAGCTCTAATTCCTGGGACTGAGCTCCAGAATGAGTTTCTCTACCTTTCTGTTAGGACAATCAACCTGTTGCTTGTTTTTGCTCTGCTGAATGCCTCCTTTTTTGCACTTTCTGACATGCTTTAATTATATTGTTATGTATCTAAAGAAGTAATTGTTTCAACTTTCAGAATTCTTGATTCTTGCTGTGGTAGCATGAATGGGAGCTATTGTACCCTCATCTAGTAAACTCATTTGAGATGTCCTTGAAATACTAAAATTTGGTCCTGAACTTTTTTTTCTTTTCTTTACATTGTATAATTTCTTTTTAAAACTTTCTTTAATGTTTATTTTTTGAGAGAGAGAGGAGAGAGAGAGAGAGAGATGGTGTGAGCAGGGAAAGGGCAGAGAGTGAGGGAGACACAGAATCTGAAGCAGACTCCAGCCTCTGAGCTGTCAGCATAGAGCTTGACACGGGGCTCAAACCCACAAACCGTGAGATCGTGACCTGGGCCAAAGTTGGATGTTTAGCTGACTGAGCCACCCAGGTGCCCGATTTTTTTTTCATATTTATTTATTTTTAGGAGAGTGCAAGCAGAGGAGGAGCAGAGAGAGGGCAACAGAGGATCCAAAGCAGGCTCTGTGCTGACAACTGACAGCAGAGAGCCCAATGTGGGGCTCAAATTCACAAACCATGAGATCATGACCTGAGCTGAAGTACGACGCTTCACAGACTAAGCCATTCAGATGCCCCTATAATTTCTTTCCCTAAAAATGTTTATTTTATTTATTTCTGGGGGAGAGAGAGAGAGAAACAGAGAGAGAGAGAGAGAGAGTGCAAGCAAGAGAGAGGCAGAGAGAGAAAGGGAGAGAGAGAGTCCCAAACAGCCTCTACACTTAGCATGGAGCCCAACATGGGTCTCAGACTCATGAACTGTGAGATCATGACCTGAGCCAAAATCAGAGTTGGACAGCTAACTGACTGAACCACCCAGGTGCCCCTACACTGCATAATTCCTACTGATCTATCTTAAGGTTCACTTACTTTTTCCTTTACCATCTCCTTTTAGCTACTAAGTATATGCAGTAAATATTTTATTTCAAATATGGTGTTTTTCTGCTTCAGAATATTTGTTTCCTTTTCCATTGTTTCTATTTTTCTCCTGAGATTTCCTAACATTTTCTTTATTATGGGAAGAATATATGTTTTAAATTCTTTTTCCTAGTTCCAATATCTGATTTAAGCTAGGATTGGACTAAATTGATTTTCTATTCTTTTGAGAGGCATTAGTTCTAGTTCATTCCAGGCAATGCATTCCCCAAACCAGGTATACCCCAAACCAGATATATTATTACCTGGTAATGCAAAGCAAAGCTGAGCAGGGCAAAGCAAACAACAAACCCAGCACTCATTGGACACTAGTAACAGAATCCAGAAGTTCCACAACCTAACACATATAATGCCAAGTTAAATCTAAAATTCCTTAGCATACCAACAACCAAGAAAACTGGGGTTTTTTATTGGTAAGAGAGAAGAAAGTCTGGTTTCCGTTTAGATATTTGGTCTTTACCTTACCTGCTTTGAGTATTCTGTGCCTGCATCTTTCAGGGGTCACTAAGAGATGAGTACAGAATTTGGGGATCCATTCGCTGTTTCATTTATTTATTTATTTATTTATTTTCCATTAAAAAGTTATACTGAATTTTTTTCTTAAATAGTTTATTGTCAAGTTGGTTTCCATTTAACACCTAGTGCTCATCCCCACAAGTGCCCTCCCCCATGCCCATTACCCCCTTCAACTCTCCCCCCCAATAGCCCTCAGTTTGTTCTCACCATTCAAGAGTCTCTCATGGTTTGCCTCCCTCCCTCCCCCCAACTATTTTTTGCCCTCTTTCTCCCCGTTGGTCCTCTGTTACGTTCCTCCTAATCCACCTATATGTGCAAACATATGGTATCTATCCTTCTCTGCCTGACTTATTTTGCTCAGGATAACACCCTCAAATTCCATCCATGTTGCTACACATTACCAGATTTCATTCTTTCTCATTGCCACGTAGTGTTCCATTGTATAGATAAACCACATCTTCTTGATCCATTCGTCAGTTGGTGGACACTTAAGCTCTTTCCATGGTTTGGCTATTGTTGAGAGTGTTGCTATGAACATTGGGGTCTATGTGCCCCTATGCATCAGCGCTCCTGTATCTCTTGGGTAAATTCCTAGCAGTGCTCCTGTTAGGTCATAGGGGAGTTCTACTGTTAATTTTTTGAGGAACCTTCACACTGTTTTCCAGAGGGGCTGCACCAGTTTACATTCCCACCAGTGTAGAAGGGTGCCCGTTTCTCCACATCCCCACCAGCATCTATAGTCTCATGATTTGTTCATTTTTGCCACTCTGACTGGCATGAGGTGGTATCTCAGTGTGGTTTTGATTTGTATTTCCCTGATGAGGAGGGACACTGAGCTCATTTCATGTGTCTGTGGCCATCTGGATGTCCTCTTTGGAGAAGTGTCTGTTCATGTGATCTGCCCATCTCTTTACTGGGTTGTTAGTTTTTTGGGTGTGGGGTTTGGTGAGTTCCTTATAGATTTTGGATACGAGCCCTTTATCTGATATGTCATTTGCAACTATCTTTTCCCATTCTTTCAGTTGCCTTTTAGTTTTATGGATTGTTTCCTTTGCCGTACAGAAGCTTTTAATATTGATGAGGTCCCAATAGTTCATTTTTGCTCTTGATTCCCCTGCCTTTGGGGATGTGTCAAGTAAGAAATTGCTGCAGTTCAGGTCAAGGAGGTTGTCCTGCTTTCTCCTCTAGGGTTTTGATGGTTTCCTGTCTCACGTTCAGATCCTTTACCCATTTTAAGTTTATTTTTGTGTATGGTGTGAGAAAATGATCTAGTGTAATTCTTCTGCATGTTGTTGTCCAGTTCTCCCAGCACCATCTGTTAAAGAGGCTGTCTTTTTTCCATTGGATACTCTTTCACACTTTGTCAAAGATTAGTTGGCCATACATTTGTGAGTCCAATTCTGAGTTCTCTATTCTAATCCATTGGTCTATGTTTCTGTTTTTGTGCCAATACCATACTGTCTTGATGATGACAGCTTTGTAGTAGAGGTTAAAGTCTGGGATGGCGATGTGTCCCATTTTGGTTTTCTTCTTCAATATTACTTTATCTATTTGGGGTCTTGTATGGTTCCATACAAATTTTAGGATAGTTTGTTCTAGTTTTGAGAAGAATGCTGGTGCAGTTTTGATTGGGATTGCATTGAATGTGTAGATTGCTTTGGATAGTAATGACATTGTAACAGTATTTATTCTTCCAACCCATGAGCATAGAATGTTTTTCCATTTCTTTATGTCTTCTTCAATTTCCTTCATAAGTTTTCTATAGTTTTCATCGTACAGACCTCCTATATTTGGTTAGGTTTATTCCTAAGTATTTTATGGGTTGTTTTTTGTGTGTGTGTGTGCAGTTGTGAATGGGATAAGTTTCTTGCTTTCTCTTTCTGTTGCTTCATTATTGGTGTATAAAAATGCAACCGATTTCTGTACGTTGATTTTGTTTACTGCAACTTTGCTGAATTGATGGATCAGTTCTAGTAGGCTTCTGGTGGAGTCTGTCGGGTTTTCTATGTAGAGTATCATGTTGTCTGTGAAAAGTGAAAGTTTGACTTCCTCTTTACCAATTCTGATGCCCTTTATTTCCTTTTGTTATCTGATTGCTGATGCTAGGATTTCCAGCACTATGTTAAACAACAGTGGTGAGAGTGGACATCCCTGTCGTGTTCCTGATCTCAGGGGGAAAGCTCTCAGTTTTTTCCTGTTGAGGATGATGTTAGCTGAGAGCTTCTCATAGATGGCTTTTATGATATTTAAGTAAGTTCCTTCTATCCCATCTTTCTCGAGAGTCTTTATTAAGAAGGGATGCTGTATTTTGTCAAATGCTTTTTCTGTATCTATCGACAGGATCTTATGGTTTTTATCTTTTCTTTTGTTCATGTGATGTATCACCTTGATTGATTTGTGAATATTGAACCAGCCATGTGACTCAGGAACGAATCCCACTTGATCATGGTGGATAATTCTTTTTATGAGCTGTTGCATTCGATTTGCAAATATCTTGTTGAGGATTTTTGCATCCGTATTCATCAAGGATATTGGCCTATAGTTTTCTTTTTTTGCTGGGTCTCTGTCTGGCTTGGGAATCAAAAGTAATGCTGGCTTCGTAGAATGAGTCTGGAAATTTTCTTTCCATTTCTATTTTTGGAATAGCTTGAGAAGAATGGGTATTAACTCTGTTTTAAATGTCTGGTAGAATTCCCCATGGAAGCCATCTGGCCCAGGGCTCTTATTTGTTGGGAGATTTTTGATAACTGATTCAATTTCTTCACTAGTTATGGGTCTGTTCAGATATTCTATCTCTTCCTGTGTGAATTTTGGTAGTGAGTGTGTGTTTAGGAATTTGTCCATTTCTTCTAAGTTGTACAGTTCGTTGGCATATAATTTTTCATAGTATTCCCTGATAATTGCTTGTATTTCTGAGGAATTGGTTTTAGTAAGTCCATTTTCATTCATGATTTTGCCTATTTGGGTGCTCTCTCTTTTCTTTTCGAAAAGCCTGGTTAGAGGTTTGTCAGTTTTGTTTATTTTTTCAGAAAACCAACTCTTGGATTCATTGATCTGTTCAGCTGTTTTTTTGGATTCTATATTGTTTATTTCTGCCCTGATTTTTTTTTTATTTCTTTTCTCCTACTGGGTTTGGGATGCTATTGTTGCTCTCTCTCTAGTTCCTTTAGGTGTGTTGTTAGATTTTGCACTTGAGCTTTCTCTAATTTCTTGAAATAGGCCTGGAGTGCAATGTACTTTCCTCTCAGGACTGCCTTTGATAAATCACATTGAGTTTTGATGGTAGTATTTTCATTTTCATTTATTTTTAAATTTCTTCTCTAATTGCCTGATTATTGCCCACTTATTCTTTCATAGGGTGTTATTTAACATCCATGTTTTTTGAGGTTTTCCATTCTTCTTCCTGTGATTGATTTCAAGTTTCATAGCAGTGTGATCTGAAAGTGTGCATGGTATGATCTCAATTCTTTTATATTTATTGAGGGCTGCTGTATGTCCCAGTATGTGATCTTCTTGGGCAATGTGCCATGCGCACTTGAGAAGAAAGGGAATTCCATGGCCTCAGGCTGTAGAATTCTAAATATATCTGTCAAATCCACCTGGTCCAATGTGTCATTCAATTCCATTGTTTCCTTATTGATTTTCTGTCTAGTTGATCTATCCATTGCTGTAAGTGGAGTATTAGAGTCCCTGCTATTAGCACATTCTTATCCGTAAGATTGTTTCTGATTTTGATTGTTTTACGTATTTGGGTGCTCCGTATTTGGTGCATAGACATTTATTATTATTAGCTCTTCCTGATGGATAGACCCTGTAATTATTATATAATGCCCTTCTTCATCCCTTGTTACCGCTTTACTTTAAAATCCAGTTTGTCTGATATAAGTATAACTACTGCAGCTCTCTTTTGACTTCCAGTAGCATGATATATATTTCTCCATCTCTTTGCTTTCAATCTGAAGGTGTCCTCAGGTCTAAAATGAGTTTCTTGTAGACAGCAAATAGATTTTGTTTTTTATCCATTCTGCTACCCTATGTCTTTTGATTGGGGCATTTAGCCCATTTAAATTCAGTGTTATTATTGAAAAATATGGGTTTAGAGTCATCGTGTCCTTTGTGGGATTCATGCTTGTGGTGGTGTCTCTGGTACCTTGCATTCCTTGCAACATTTCCCTCATAGAGTCCCCCTTAGGATTTCTTGTAGGGGTGGATTAGTGGTGATGAATTCTTTCAATTTTTGTTTATTTGGAATGACTTTGATACTCCTTCTATTTTGAATGACGGTCTTGATGGATAGATGATTCTTAGCTGCTATTTTTTCTGTTCATTACATTGAAGATTTCCTGCTATGCCTTTCTAGCCTGCCAAGTTTCAGTAGATAGGTCTGCAACCACTCTGATAGGTTTTCCTTTTATGTTAGGACCCTTTGTCCTTCTTTATATTTTTCCAGTTTCACTCTGATATGTTGTGCAGAAGATGGATTCAAGTTACATCTAAGGGGAGTTTCTGTGCCTCTTGGATTTCAATGTTTGTTTCCTTCCCTAGATTGGGGAAGTTCTCTGCTAAAATTTGTTCAAGGACTCCTTCAGTGCCTCTTTCTTCCTCTTCTGGAATTCCTATGATATAGATATTGTTTTGTTTGATTGGATCACTGAGCTCTCAGACTCTTCCTTTCACGTTCCTGGATCAGTTTATCTCTCTTTTTCTCAGTTTCCTCTTTTTCTATAATTGTCCTCTAATTCACCTATTGTCCTCTCTGCCTCTTCAGTCTGTTCATTGGACACCTCCATTTTATTATGCATCCCATTTGTAGGATTTTTTAGTTCATCACAACTATTTTTAAGCTCCATAGTCTCTGTAGCAGTAGTTTCTCCGATGTCTTCCAAGCCTTTTTGAAGCCCAGTGATAAATTTTATGACTATTGTTCTAAATTCTTACTCAGTTATGTTGCTTATATCTGTTTTGAGAAGTTCTTTAGCTGTCATTTCTTCCTGGAATTTCTTTAGAGGAAAGGTCTTCCATTTCATCATTTTGGCTAGCTTTCTGTCTCTTGTTAGTTTTTAAAAGCTTGTTATGCACTCTGCACCTGCAAGTACTGCTGTATTAAAGAAGGCTTTTTGACTGCCCAGGGCCTGACCATTCAGGAAGTGTTCTTTGAATGGCGTGTCTTGGTTTCTCTTATTGAAACTTTGGTTATTTTAGTTCCCTACTTGTAATGGTATTTGCGACTCTCCACCATGTGTACTTTGGCTTGTTTTTTGAGGTAGCCCTGGTAAAGAAAACAGATAAACACACAGGGAACAAAGGCACACAAACAGACAAATCCAGGAAACACGCAAACTGAAAGGGAAAAAGAAAAAAGGGAAAAAAAGAAAAGAAGAAGGAGAAAAAACAAATAAGAAAAATAAAAAAAGAAGAAAAGAAGAAAAGAAAAGGAAAAAGAAAAACACCCCAAAGACAAAGGACAGTCTAAAAGCATAAAACCAGAATTCCCAGATACAGATAAAGAGCAGGGTGTATGCAGTGCTGATGGAAGAGCACATACAAAAAGAAATAACAGGGCGAGGAGGAAACGAAATTGGACAATAATGAAGCAGAAAGACTAAGAGGCTTAATTCAGATAGAGAAAGAGGAGAATATGGTAAGAGGTGAGGAGAAACAAATGAGGATAATGTTACTCAGAGATACTATATAGTCTGATTACTCCAAAGAGAAGAGGTAGAAAGGTAGCAGTGGAGGTGTAGAATATACATCTAGAGCATGGAGTAAATGTGACTGTTTAAGCAAACCAATGACAAAAGTGCCCAGTCCAGCAGAGGGGAGGGATACAAATGAGACAAGGGAAAATATATCTGAATAGAAAGAATTGATCTAGAATTAATCATGGCAGTGCATCCATGTTAGTCTTGCCCCAGGCTCTGGTTAAAAAAAAAAAAAACTTTCTAGCAGGGATGGGCGTGGTTTGGTGTAGGCGGGTCTTAGCCTCCACCGCATCCTGCAGGCCTCTTCCTGAGGTCCCACCTTGGTGGTTATGGGGAGAAAAATGGCGACACCCCACTCCCTTCTTGAACCACACGTTGCAACTCACTCTTTTGGGTCCCATCTCCCTGTGCCACAGGTGTAGCCAAGGTGGGCCTTGCTCTATGTCCCAAGCCATGCCTTGTTTCCAGATCTTAGTACGCCCGTCCCATTGATACCACCTGAAATATAAACCCGCAGGCCGAGTCCCTCCAGGCAGTTTCAAGCTGGCCGCCTCCCCACTGTGGATCGAGCCAAGCTAGAAGAGTGGTGGAGCGGCTTCAGGCGCGCTACTTCCCCTCCGGGTGGAGCTGGCCAGCAAAGGAGAGGTTTCTCCTGGAGTCACCTGAGACCGTGGTGTCCAGCTCAGAGTCAGCTGCCCAGCTGGAAACTGGATCACGCTGTCCCGAGATGAGGTTTTTCTCTTCTCCAGGGACAGGGACAGTTCCTTGAGCAGTTTCAGCCTCTCTTTCTTTTCCCCTCGACTCACTGCGGCTCTCCGCAAAGGGGGCTCCCTCCCCACCCTCCGTTGTCTCCAGGTCCTGGCCTATTTTTACCTTCCCCAGTTGGCACTCATGCTATAAGGTTATTTTCTCAGAGGACTCTGTCTCCTTTTCCTCCCAAACTCCTGGATTCTGTAAGGGTTCCTATGGCTTCAGGCCTTCTCAGTTTGAGAGATGCGGGCGAGTGCAATGTATGGAGCTCCCTACTTCTCCGCCTTTGTGTCTCCCAGGCTGTTTTTCTTTCTGGGATCTCCTTGCCTCTTCAGTAACCAAAGACTTCACAGTCTCAGTTTTCTCGTTCTCCTAGCCAGAATTCTGCCCTATCCTTACCATTTCACATGCAGCATTTTAGCCCCAGGCTCAAAGGAAACTAATTTTGTATAACTCCCCTCCTCCTTGTGTGCAGTTGCTACAAGAGTCTGTCTGCTTCTGTTCATTCTCCAATGCCTTCAGAAATTATGAGAAGATTTGATAGTTTTCTGGTTGGGAGTTATTTGGTATGGTCTTACTCTGTCATTACCAAAAGGAAAATGTGCATAGGTTTGGGTTTTTAAAAAGTTTTTATTTATATATTTTTAAAATATTTTTTAATGTTTATTTATTTTTGAGAGAGAAAGAGAGACAACCTGGGTAGAGGAGGGGCAGAGAGAGAGGGAGACACAGAACTCAAAGTGGGCTCCAGACTCTGCCCTGTCAACACAGAGTCTGACTCGGGGCTTGACCCCACAAACTGCGAGGTCATGACCTGAGCAAAGTTGGATGGTTAACCGACTGAGCCACCCAGGCGCCCCAGTTTGCTGTTTTGTTTTGTCTTGTTTTTTTAAGATGATTTATGTTACATAATATGTGGCGTGGCTTTTTTTTTCCTAAAAAAATATGCTAATGAACTGGCAAATTGAATAAGAAAACCCATCTATTCTCAAATCAAATCTGATACAATTTTACTCTTTGTTGATTTAAAAAAATTTTTTTAGTGTTTATTTATTTTTGAGAGAGAGAGAGACAAAGACAGAGTGTGAGCATGGGAGGGGCAGAAAGAGAGGGTGACACAGAATCCGAAGCAGGCTCTGGGCTCTGAATTGTCAGCATAGAGCCCGACGCAGGGCTTGAACCCAACTGCGAGATTATGACCTGAGCCGAAGTCAGACACCTAACTGACTGAGCCACCCATGCGCCCCTCTTTTGTTGATGTTTTTTTATTCCTCTAACTGAGCATGGTTCCAGGTTTTATGTCATGCTCTCATCATGAAATCACACTTTGCAATTTTCCAAGGCACCAGAGAGAAAAATAGCGAGATTAAGAAAGCATAAAAAAAGAAGACAGTGGTGCTTTGGAATTCTTGGAGGGATCTTGCTGATAAATTTAAGTAAATTGTCAAGCAAAAAAATGCATCTTCTCAGATAATCCGAACTTTTTACATAAATAGTAAAATAATTTAAATTGATTTTATTACCTGTCAGTGATGTAGTTGTTTCTGGGTCTCACATCAGCAAAACGGTTCCAGGAACAATAGCAGAATTGAATTTGTTTTCAAAATTTGATTTCTATTTGAAAGGTATATCAGAGTTTGGATGTCACAATGAGGGTATATGTCATTGAAATGCTATAAAAGTAATAATGTGTATTCATTCCGATAGCTTATGTCTTTTCTTTGTTAAGCAGCATTAATATGGATGGAATAAAATAATGGGAAAATATCCACCTGAACAGTAGATGCATTAAAAATTTTTTTTTGATGTTTACTTTTGAGAGAGAGAAAGAACACGAGCAGGGAAGGGGTAGAGAGAGAGGGATACATGGAATCCGAAATGGGCTCCAGGCTATGAGCCATTAGCACAGAGCCTGATGCGGGGCTCAAACTCAGAGACCATGAGATCATGACCTGATCCAAAGTCAAACACTTAACTTATTGAGCCACCCAGGCACCCCTGGATGCATTTTTTGGTAGATGCATTTAAATAAAAGGTCTGAAGACTTTATATTTCTTTTTTATGCTTATTTATTTGTTAAGAGAGAGAGAGAGGATGTGCTGGGAAGGCGCAGAGAGAGAGGAAAGGAGAGAGTCACAAGCAGGCTCCATGCTGTCAGTGCAGAGCCTGACTCTGGGCTTAATCTCGTGAACTATGAGATCATGATCTGAACCAAAATCAAGAGACAGATGCTTATCTGACTGAACCACCCAGACACCTGCTGAAGACTATATTTAGAAACCCAGGTCAACAAGTGTTAAATCAAAACCCTGTTGTAGCAGTGGGATAAATTGAAATTTGAGTCTGAAGCAAAAGTGTGTAAAGGGTTTCTCTTTTGATTTGTTCTAAGGAGTCTCTTGCTAATTGCACAGAAATAGGGTAAGGGTAAGCGTATGCAAAGAGAGATCTTCATTCTCAGTCTCTGTGGATACTGAGGGCTAATGAGACCTCTTTCTAGATAGATGTCTGTTTTAGCATAATAGAACAGTACCTGAAGTAAAACAGGATATAAGCGTGCAAATAAAGTTAACTAAAATATTTATCTTGGAGAAAAAACATCCTTTAGAAAATGTGTCCCCTAGTGTGCACATTCTTAATTTTGTACATGGAACAGGTGGCAGTTATCAATTGAATCAGTTATTCATTGATTCACTCATTCAGTAACTGAATGACTTATATGTGCCAAGGTACAAGATGCTGCCTTAGTGAGGAAAAAATGTCAAGTATGCCTTTCCCTTAAAGAAATTAAGATCTAGTGGAAAGCAAGAGAAGGGAGGGAAGCTGACATGGAACCTGACCCTGTGCCAAGCCTCCCTCCATACTTAATCGTCGTTAACCACCTGAACCCCGCCTACAGACCCATGAAAAGACCGCATGGAGACATGGATAAAGGTCAGGCTTTACAATCAGATGGCCTAGGATCAACTCTCACCTTCCCTGTGTCTCAGTCGCCAACCTCTGTAAAACACAGGGGACAATATAGCACCCACATCACAGATCTGTTGTGTGGTTTGATGGGAGACTACTGGGCCAGTGCTCAGCAGGGTGCCTGCACTTGGCAGGTGATCACGTAGCAGTGATGAATACTATCATCCTCATTTGTCTGATGAGAAAATCTCATACTAGTCAATAAATAAGTAGCAGGAGCAAAGATTCTCATCCAGGTCTACCTAACAAAGTTTCAGAAATTCTCATGAAACAATTCTCTCTCTCTCCTTGAAATAAAATAATTCTTTTCATGTGTCAGGGGTGGAAAATAAATCACATTCCCAGATGGAAACCAAAGCCCTAAAAGATAGAAGATAAACCTCAATTGTGATACCTTCGGTAACATGGGTCTGCTTACATTCTTTTTAAAAATATTTATTTATTGGGGCGCCTGGGTGTCTTAGTCGGTTAAGCGTCCGACTTTCGCTTAGGTCATGATCTCGCGGTTCGTGGATTCGAGCCCCACGTCGGGCTCTGTGCTGACTGCCAGCTCGGAGCCTGGAGCCTGTTTCAGTCTGTGACTCCCTCTCTCTCTGACCCTTGCCTGCTCACGCTGTCTCTCTCTCTCCTAGAAATGAATTTAAAAAATTAAAAAAATATATTTATTTATTTTAATGTCTTGCGCACGCAAGAGTGGGGGAGGGGCAGAGAGAGGGAGACAGAATTTTAAACAGGCTCCAGGCTCTGAGCTGTCAGTACAGAGCCAGATGCAGGGCTCGAACTCACAAACTGTGAGATCATGATTTGAGCTGAAGTTGGACATGTAAGTGACTGAGTCACTCAGCCACCCTACATTCTTTTTTTTTTTTTAATGCTTATTTATTTTGAGAGAGAGAGTGCACGTCAGTTATGGGGAGGGGCAGAGAGGGAGGGAGAGAATCCCAAGGAGGCTCCCTTCTGTCAGTGCAGACCCCAATGTGGGGCTTGATCTCACAAACGGTGAGATTATGACCTGAGCTGAAATCAAGAGTTGGACTGACTGAGCCACCCAAGTGCCCCATACATTCTTTCTTTATAAATGTTGTCATAGTAAATCAGGAGTAGGCTTACCACATTTGGTATTAAAAATACTGAGGAATGTCAAGATGCACGAGCCACCAGTTTCATGTACTTGCTATGAAGGAATGTGTCCTCTTTATACTAATTTACTAATTAGTGAAGCTCATCATAGTTTTATTCTTTGGGACAAAAATACCTTATTTCCAGTGTTTGCATTGATCTGGGTTTTTTTTTTTCCCCTGGATTCAGAGGGGGATTGCAGAATCTAGTATTGATCTGCTTATTGATAAATGCCATTACGTTCAGCAGCTCATGCGCAGTGGAGATAAAGCCCCTCCTACGCCCACTCAGAAAGGGGAGACCATTTCCTGCTCCAAGTGTGGTCGCAGGAATCTCCGGGAAGCTTGCTTCTGTGACTGGTGTGGAGCCATGGTGGGTATTTAAATCTGAGCTTCCTGGTGCGAGGCCTCACCACCACCCTGGGAAGAGGCCCAGGCTCCTCCTCTTCCCCTGCCTTACCGAAATCACTTCTTGGGATTTGAATACTAGTACCTAGTTACCTAAGACTCTGGAGACAGAGATAATTCATTCCCTTAAATTGAGAAAGCTCTGTCATTGCCGTTTTACTCTGCATTTCTTTGAGGTTAAACTTTTTCACTCATTAATTGACTATTGGTATTTCTTTTATGAATTGTCTGCTTACGTTTCTAATAAAACACTCAAGAGTCATTTCTTCAAATAAGTGTTGCATGTAAATAATACAAAAGGTTTTGTGTGAAGGTTTAGTCTCCCTTCTCATCCCACACCTACAGAGCCTATCCCCAGAAGCAGTCACCGTTACCTAGTGTCTGAGTGTTCTTTGAGCCATTCAGTGTGTTCATAAGTAAACTGGTAGTTTAATATGAACGCCGACTCAGTTCTTTTCATCCAACAACATATCTTATTTATAGCCCCTTATTCAGTGGCTCCATAATACACCACTATCTGTATGTACCATGATATATTGAGGCTATCCCCTTTTGCTGGACATTTAGATTATTTCCAGTTATTTTCCCTAAAACCACAATCCCACAGGGAATGGTCTTAAATATACTTCCTTTGTGCAATTGTTCAGCTGTAGGACAAATTCTAGAAGGCAGACTTGCAGGGTCAAGGGTATGGGCATATGTTAATTTGATGGCCAGAGATTGTGTGGTATGAGACTAATTTATATGGGAAAATTGTGACTGTAATATTTATGAAGATGTAAAAATGTTTTCTATCCTCTAGCCGGGCATTTCTGCCTGCTGCTCAATTTGCCCTAAATGTGGGGCCAGCAATCACCCATCTGCCCGATTCTGTGGCTCCTGTGGTATTTATGTGAAGTCCTCGGCAAGATTTAGCATGGACAACAGCCTGGCTATCGCTGCTGGACAACTTGGCCCTTTTGTTGAGGTGAGGCCTTCACTGTAATAAGAGCTCGTGCCTGGGGAACAGCCCAGGACTCTGACTTTGTGTACTCTACCTTGGGGATCAACCCGGGGAAAGAGAGCCAAACATGTAGACTTTTCACGTGGGTTTTCAACTAGATGTGTAAGTAAATTCAGTCAATTTAGCTTTTAAACACTCAAGTATTTCTTCCGCAGTCAAAATCTAAGTGTTTATTTGTAGTAGATTGAGCTCTAATTGCATTTGCAAGACTGATATAAATAATGTAAATTGATATAATGTCATGAGGGAGAAGTGGGTTTTTAAAATATGTGAGACAGAATGTCCTTCTCGTGAACTGCTTATGTAGCATACTAGGAACTTTGCTCCTGCTCTTTTATATTTTAGAAAACTTATATCAGGTTTATGAAATCACTTGTGCCATTTAAAACAACTGCACATAGTTTAAAGAATATCTTACAGGGTTCTTTTCACAAGAACTTAATCTCTAACCAGCTTGATATTAACCTTTTATGAATTTCTCTAAGCTATGTGAAGACTTTTCAGATTTCTTCTTAGCTCTACATTAGAAGAATTTGAAGACTGATAGTTCTTAGAATGCACATGCAGTCAGCAACTTTTCATTCCCTTTTAGGGAGTTCATGGCCTTTTTAACCCGGACTGCCACTTATGCACCCTGGGAGTGTCAGTAGCCCATATGACACCTATGAGACCAAGGGTTCTTTCTTCAAGACACTAGACTGCCATCTGCTGGAAACTGATTGTAATATACTAATTTTGTTAGACATTTTCTTCCACTTACCAGAAAAACTGTCCTAATAAATATCCAAATTTACGATGCTCACCAGGTGAATGTTAGCCTGTTAGATGCAGTGATGCTGTGCAGTACACAACCTACACAACCTTACATGATGGTCCTCGCAAGTTCCCATGTCCAGATGCAGGAATGTCTCAGAGAAAATACTGGTGCCCAGTAATTGCATGTGGATGAGTAGTAACTCCATTGGATTGTAGAACTGAGAGGATAGATTTGTTTCAGGCCTTGGGCAGCAAGACAGGTAATATCAGTTCAGTTGATTTGTTGAATTTGATATAGTAAATGGCCAAGCAGAAGAGGCTGGCTTTATGGATCAGGCTGGGAGTTGTTGGGAGAGACAGACTAAGGAAGGTGGGCTGAAAACCTCTTTTAGGTTCAGAGTACAGTTTCTTGGAGACATTTTTACTTCTGATTAGAATTCTTTACTATAAGTAATATGAAGAATTAATGAAATTATATTCTAGTATTTTATGTTTTCTGCCTTGCTCATAGCCCCGATCTGCCTGGCAGCCCCTAAATGTTCCTTTGCTCAGACCTGCGGCTGGGACTCAGAAGGATGTGGGCACACAGACTACTGGCCTGTTCTACCCATCTGGTGCACTACTAGCCAAAAAGGAACTGGAAATGGCTTCTCAAAAGCAGAGGCATGAGAAAATGAGTGACCATAAGCCTCTCCTCACAGCCGTCAGCCCAGGAAGAGGTGAGGGAAAAGGCACACTTTCTTGTCAGGAGGGAATTTTCCCTCTTTCTCTGAAAGAAAAGTGCATTTTTTATTCCTCTAGATTTATTTCTGTACATAAGTAAATCCCTTTGGGGTGCCTGGGTGGCTCAGTTGGTTATGGCGTCCTACTTCAGCACAGGTCATGATCTCATGGTTTGTGAGTTCAAGCCCCGCATCAGGCTTTCTGCTGTTTTGTTAGCACAGAGCCAGCTTCAGATATTCTGTCTCCCTTTCTCTCTACCCCACCCCCCAACCTCTCTCAAAAATAAATAAACATTAAAAAGAAAGAACTGGGGCACCTGGGTGGCTCAGTTGGTTAAGCATCTGACTTTGGCTCAGGTCACGATGACATGGTTTGTGACTTTGAGCCCCATATCGGGCCTTCTGCTGTCAGCTCAGAGCCCACTTTGGATCCTTTGTCCCCCTCTCTTTCTGCCCTCCCCCACTGGTTCTCTCTCTGTCTTTCTCTCAAAATAAATAAATAAATTTAAAAAAAAGTAAATGGGGCACTAGGATGGCTCAGTCTGTTAAGCATCTGACTTTAGCTCAGATCATGATCTCACAGTTTGTGGGTTTGAACCCCGTGTTGGGCTCTGTACTGACAGCTCAGAGCCTGCAGCCTGCTTCGAATTCTGTGTCTCCCTCTCTCTCTCTGCCCCTCCCCACTTGTGCTCTGTCTCTCAAATAAACATTATAAATAAGTAAGTAAATAAATAAATAAATAAGTGAAAGTAAATCCCATTGTTTTTCTTTAGGTAATTTTCCTTTGTATTATAGCTCATCCTTAAACTTTTAATACTCTGATGTTTTCACTCATAGCTCTGTCATCTAGTCTGTAAATCAAATAGTACATATGGATTGCTACTATTATGGTAGAAATGTTGTTAGTCTGTGCCATTATTGCTATCTGCCATTATCTCTCTCTTTTTACCATTCTAAAATTCACCATTGGACGATTTTAGTGTACAATTCAGCGAGAGTACATTAGCAGCAGTATAGAAGCATTACCATTCTTTATCTCCAGAACATTTTTGTCACCCTAAAAGTAGACCTGATATTCTTTTTTTGCAATCACTGCTCACATCTCACCCAAGTGCCTGGCAACCACAAATCTACTTTCTGTTGTTGTTGTTGTTGTTGTTTTAATGTTTATTATTTATTTTTTGAGAGAGAGAGAGTGCAAGTGAGGGAGGGGCAGAGAGAAAGGGAGACACAGAATCTGAATCAGGCTCCAGGCTCTGAGCTGTCAGCACAGAGCCCGACATGGAGCTCTAACTCAGGAATTGCGAGATTATGACCTGAGCTGAAGTCGGACGCTTAACCAGCTGAGCTACCCAGGCGCCCCTACTTTCTGTTTTTATAGATTAGCTTGTTCTGGACATTTCCTATAAATGCATCTCCTGTCTGCCCATAAGAAACCAGAAATCCAGACTCATGTGACATCCCCCAAGTGTTAAATGGTGACACCTAGTGAATTCAAATGTGTTTAAACCCTGTGCAGGCTGCAGAAGAGCACAAGAGAGTTTTTGGAGTGATGGAAATGTCCTACATATTGATTGGGATGCATACTCTTGCTGAAATTCAAGATGTATGCTTAAAAGTTTGCTCAATAGGGTTAATTTTAAAAGAATAAAATAGGGGTTCCTGGGTGTCTCAGTCAATTGAGTGTCCAATTCTTGATTTCGGCTCAGATCATGATCTTATGGTTCATGAATTTGAATCCCATGTTGGGCTCTGTGCTGACAGTGCAGGGCCTGCTTGAGATTCTCCCTCTCTCTTTATCCCTCCACTGTTTGCACTCTGTCTCTCTCAAAAATAAATAAATACACTTTTTTAAAAAATCTATATTTTAATAATTCGGGCAACTACTCAAAAGAATGCCAAGAAATACAGTTAAAAAGCTAATGAGAAAATTTAAACACAATTCTAAAAAATATTCAAATTACCCCTCCCCCCAAACAGGAAAGTAATAATAAAGAAAACAAAACAAATGGGAAAAGTTGAAATCAAATAATAAAATGGTAAGTCAAAACCAAAACATATCAATAATTACATTAAATTTTATGGACTAAACATTTCATTAGAAGGTAACAATTCTCACCATGGATTTCTAAAAAAAGAAAAAATAGGGGCTCCTGGGTGGCTCTGTTGGCTAAGCATCCGACTCTTGATCTCAGCTCTGGTCTTGATCTCAGGGTCATGAGTTCAAATGCTACATTGGGCTCCATGCCAAAAGAAAAAAAAACCCCTCTATGCAAGCCACAGACAATACCTAACTATGTAGACTAAAAGTAAATACATAGTAAAAAATACACTTGCTGAAATTCAGACTGTATTCTTAAAAGTTACATCTCAATATGGTGATTTTAAAAGAATTTTAAAAGAATAAAATTGGGGTTCCTGGGTGGCTCAGTCAGTTGAATGTCTGACTCTTGATTTTGGCTCAGATCATGATCTCATGGTTCATGAATACAAGCATCATGCTGGGCTCTGTACTGACAGAGTGGAACCAGCCTGGGATTCTCTGTCTCCCTCTGTCTTTCTTCAAAATATGTTCTTTTGAGATTCTGTACTATTCTATGATTAATCATGTGTAATTTTAAAAATGGAACAAAAATGGAACGTATTCTAGTACGTAGTCAAGGTTCCATAAGCAAAAACCATATAAAGTTTGACAAACAAACAAACAAACACCTCTCTGAGAATACATGGTATACTTGACCATTTTTCTTTCTTGGCTTCAGAAGGATTATCCACATGGATGGGTTTCTCTTTTTCTTTAGGGTACTGGAGGAAACAGTTGGATCATATCTCTGCTCACCTCAGGTCTTATGCTCAGAACAACCCTGAGTTCCGGGCCTTGATTGCAGAACCCAGAATGGGAAAGGTGGGTGAGCTCTGAATGGAATTTCCACCCTGAGCTTTGCATGGGATCAGGCTGCAGTCCTCCTCCACTGTCTTCACCTGAAATTGAACTTTGCTTGTCTCCTTTCCCTTTCCTGTCCTGCTTTCCACACTTCCTTACAAGCACTGCCATAATAAATCACTTGCGCCTGTGTCTTGTCTCAGGGTCTGCTTCTGGACACCTGACCTAAGTAAGATAAGATAGTAAATTGTGAACAATCCATGCTTTTACATTCCATGTGCTATGGAGATTCTTGTGGTCAGAGCTAAAAGACCCAGAAGAATTTAGTCTACCCAAATTGCACACTTAAATCCATTCTGTATTAGCTGCAGTGGTAATTTAGCCATTTAATGATACACTCACTGTGTACATTATGTTCATCCATCTCTAGTGCTCATAACAAACCTACAAGGTAGGGATATTACCTTTGTGGCAGCTTTTCAAAATGGCCACAAATTCTTTGTTAGTTTTCCCTGCAAAGGGCAGAGTCCCTGTCCCTGGTAAACCAGTGGGAGGGCCTATGGCAGTTGGGCTAATAACAGAGTGTGGTGGCAGTGGTGCTATGGGACTCCCAGGGTGTGGTCCTCTTACTTGGCACACTGGCCCCCAGCACTCCTTCTTGGAGCCCAGCCCCCATGCCATGAGAAGCCCAGGCCCCATGCTGTGGCCACCTGTAGGTGCACTGTCTGCAGCCCTGGCTGAACCCGGGCCTGGAGTCATCCTGGCTCAGGAGCCAGGCAGACGAGTGATGAGAGCCTGGGTCATTCCAGCCTCCAAACATGCCATTTGGAGTCTTCCCTATGAGGTGTCAGACATGTCGAGCCAAGATAGTCTATCCCTTATGTGCCCTATGGGAAGCCACCACGAACTTAATAAAGTGGTTGTTCAGTCCTGCTAAGTTTGAGGTGATGTTTTACACTGCAGTAGAGAATCAGAATAAGCCTTATTTTTGACACCCAGGAAAACTGGCTCACAGAGGTTTGGTGCCCTCCCCAGGGCTGCACTGTTGGGTCTCTTGGGGGATTCCAGATTTGAAGCCCCATGCTCTTTCTGTGGCATTACACTGCCACTATAAAGAGACAGCTCTGTGAGAGGACCTCTTCTGCTTGTCGTAACACTAGAAGGAACCTTTAAAAATCAGCCTGTTTGATCCTGTGTCACCAAATAGGCCAACATTGAAACTATTTCATTGTCAAGTAGTGTTCAGTTTCCTTTGATAATATGTTTTGGAGTTTTATTCATTGTCTCACCTAATCCAGGGGTCTGCAAACTATGGCTTGTGGGGGAAATTAGGCCTGTTTTGTAAATCCAGTTTTATTGGATCACAGCTATACTCATTCATTTACTTATTGGCCATAACAGCTTTTGTGCTGCAATGGCAATGACCTACAAAACCTAAACTTCTTACTATCTGATCCTTAAAGCATTTGTTGACCCCTGTTTGAGGGAAATTCCTCCTGCTGCTTACAAAGAAAGCTTCTCAACTATGATACTTGGCTCTTGATGGCCAAGGCCTGGTCCCTCAAGACACTCAGCTGATGACATCCAGCCAGGTGGCTTGATTAAACCTAATGTGTTTCTCTGGTAGAGTATAAATGTGGGTCTTGCTTTCTTATCCAGTCTGGCAGTCTCTGCTCTTTGATGGGAACATGAATTTTGTTCATTTACAATTAGTGGAATTATAGATATAGCTAGATTTGTGTCTGCTATTTAGCTACTTGCATTTTATCTTACTTAGTTTTTGTTCTTTTGTTTCTCTTTTCTTGCCTTCTTTTGAATTCATGAAATGTTTGATTACATTTACAGTTTAACATCTCAGGATTTCTTGGCTGTTGCTCAGGACATTAAGTCCCACATGCATGGTTGTGAATTCTCTCTAACGCTTTTTTAAAAGCTTATCTCTGCTACTGTCCATGAAGATGGGTATGAAGTTAGCATCCAGCTGAATTACATTCAAGTATCAAATAAGGTGAGTAAAACTTTCAGAAACTGTTCATTTGAAAATTGACTCAACTAGTAAATTGTAGTCTATAGTCTATTGAAGTTCTTCTGTGTAACTCATGGAAGACATAAGTTCCAAATATTATAAAATTTGACAATGGTCAGTAATTTCATAGGATTAGGTAAATAATTGTGCTAAACCCCAGAGAAACCAGGTTTCAGGCACATAAAGATGTAGTAAGTACAGGAATTACTGCCGACCCTATCGGTCCTATGGTTCTCAGGCTTTTTTATACTCACAGAAGTCTGGGTGTAGATGAAAGACTGACAAAAATGTTTGCCTGTTTGTACTTTCATCTATTTGCCTATAAGAAATAAGCCAAATTTTGTGGCTATGTCTCCCTTGATCTGCCTTCTTATATGGTGACCAAAACTTTGCTACAGAGCCTTGAGTGTGTGAAAAACATTAATTGATTCATACTGGCAGCTTTAGTTTCATTGGACAAGAAATCAGAATATACAAAAGAGTAATGAATGGATTGAGAAGGTGGGTGAAGAAGGCCAGGAAAAGCAGGGGAACTAGCATTTTTCAGGCCCTGGCCATGTGCCCAGTAGGGGGCTAGCGGTATCTTTAAAATGAGGACAGACACTTAGGCATTGCCTAACTCAGAGGCTGGGGGTGTGCAGTAGGCTGACACCCACAAAAGTGCTTTGAAGGGCTAAAAGCCATGTTTTCAGTTGTGTGGCCAGAGTAGAGCTTGGGTCAGGGAGGTACTTGAGGAGTAGGGGAGTGAGGGACATGAGACAGGGTAGAGGTAGGGGCTGAGTGGTTGCACATAAATTTTAGCTTTAGCGTGATATAACTCCACGAGGAGTATGAAATGTGGGTCAGACCACAAAGTTGTCCCAACTGAGGCAAGAAAAAGAGGCTGTAGCTTCTAGGGTAAGGCAGCACCTGTCTGTGAAGGCAGTTGGCCAGAGAAGGGGGTCAGCTCTGAGCTGTTAGCAGCCACTCCCAGCTGCTGGGAGGGGTATGCTGATCAGTTAGGGAAAGTGTGGGCACCGAGAGCATCTACAACATGCTATCAAGTAGAAGTGGAGGAATTATCCTCAGGTTTAATATGTGTTCTTTCTTAGCTTGTGTGTTCTAGTGTTGAGGAAGTAGAAGGTGGTTCCCTGTGGCGGGAGAGGCAGTCAGGTGAGGGTGAGGCAGGATGCCATGGTGTGGAATTGATCCAGGTGGATACAGAATTCCAGGTCTGGACCATGTACCATCTATCCTAATTTTATAGAGCTCTGTTTTTACCTCATTTTACATTCACAACATCCCTTTGGGGTAGGCCATAATATTTCCACTTTACAGGTGAGGAAACTGAGGGTCAGAGAAATTAAGCAACCTGCTTCTTCCAAGGTCCCTAAACTAGTAAGTAATAGAACCAGGATTCAAACCCCATAGCCCAAGTCTCCCCATCATGCCACCCTAATTCCAAGATATGGAAAGGTTTTAAGCAGGGGAAAGACACCATTACTTACCCAGTTTAGAAAGATGACTGGGGCAGCCATGTGGAGAGTGGACTGGCAGAAACCTGTTGGGATGCTCTCGGGATGATCCTGGCGTATGAAGAGGGGTTGTGGCTGTAACAACAGAGAAGAAGGGCTGCACTGTGGAGCCATTTAAGAGGCAAAATGGACCAACCATCACAGGGATGAGAGGGAGGTGTCAGGAAGGATGTCCAGGTTCAAGCTTGACTGTGTAGCTAGAGTGGTCATTAACAAAGAGAGGAACAGGTTAGCATGGAGATTGTTCCTTCTGTGGGGACACAGCAACCTTGTCATTCACAGTGACTGAGTTTTTCCATTGTCCAGAACCTTTACCTCAGCAAGTCTGTGGATTTCAGCAACCACTTCCTGAGCAATGTCACTGAGGGTGGTAATGGGCCATTTGGCAGCAGATCCAGCCTGGGTGAGTTGTACCCTTACAGTGACTTTAAAATAATCGACCAGGAACACATTGACCTGGCAAGGGTGGCAGGGAGTTGCTTATAATTTTCCAGCCCAACCACACATCTTACTGTAATGTTCCAACCATTTTATTCTTCTGGCTTCTCTGAAGTCAGGGCTGAGATTTTTCAAGGCTTTCACAGAGCTTGGGGAGATAGGTTGTGAGTGGTGTTCTTTGAGGCCTAAAAGCTGTAGCCCCTTATATTCCTTCCTTCCCACTCACCCTTTGGACTTAGACTGGGATAAATGGCTCCAGGAGTCCTTCTTGTGAAGTTCAATCAACTAGAAATTTCTATGAAAGTCATTTTATTCTTCTGACCTCTTGAGGGGCATGATAGTAGGATAGCTTTTTATGCATGGGGAGTGGCAGCGGGGGGCATTGTTTTGGTCCTCAACTCTTTGTCATTCCAGTGAGTGACTACAGCCAGAGCACCTCTGATGTCACTGAAAAAGTCAAGAGGACAAAGAATTTCAAGAGCAAAACATTTCAAGAAAAGGAGCAGCTCACAGTATGTGTAGTCCTTTGTCCTCACAGCTGTTTTCTTGGGCCTGTCTCTTTAATGTTTTACTTTGAGATTTTTTAAATGGAGGGATACTTGTTCATTTTCTGTACCTTTCTTTCTGTGTATTTTTTATTTCATGGATTCCTTTAAAATATGTCAAGATTATTGATTAGAATTATTTTAAAGTTCTCATCAGTTTCCTGAATCACCTCTGTTTCCTCTGGGGTCAGTTCTGCCTGTCCATCTTTCTGTCTTGCTTTTGGTTGGTCTCAAATATGTTATGATCCTCGGTTGCCATGTCATGTTGACAAGTGAAGGGCTAGTTTGAGTAGCATCAGTGCCTGCCCTGGGTGTGTGGGCCTGAGGTATCTGTGAAATGGATGGGCATGCTGTCTCCCCGGAGACTCTTTGGGCGGAAGATAGGAGAATGCCTTGGGGCTCCCTAGTTGCCTTTTCCCTAGAGGGGAGGATATGCTGTGAAGGGCTCTAGAGTGTTTCATTCCTGGATGGGGCTGTCTTTCCTTCCTTGCTCTCCTTCCCTGTGTCATCATAGAGGTCTGGGCCCAGTACTCCCAGTAGAAACCTTTTTTAGGCAAATCATGAACTCTCTGGAAAATAGTTATCAGGGGTTAAGCAGAGAGCACAGGAGAGAGAAGAAGACACCACCCAGCTCAACCAACTCAACAAAGCCCTTTCCTAGAACACTCATGAATCCAGCCTGTGCCCAATACCTGCCCTCCTTGTTGATTAATTCAGCTTCTGCAAGACTTCCTAGAGGAAACACACTCATATCTCTGGTGTCTTCGACTGCTTTTTCTTTGCTTCACTTTCCCTCTCAGTCAGATTCCACCTACTTAATTTTGGGATGGGGGGGATTTATTTTTTTATTGTTAATTTTTTAATCAAAAAAAATTTTTTAATTTACATCCAAGTTAGCTTATAGTGCAACAATGACTTCAGGAGTAGATTCTTTAATGCCCTTTACCCATTTAGCCCATCCCCACTCCCACAACCCCTCCAATAACCCTCTGTTTGTTTTCCATATTTAAGATTCTCTTATTTTTTGTCCCCCTCCCTGTTTTTATATTATTTTTGCTTCCCCTCCCTTAGGTTCATCTATTTTGTATCTTAAAGTCCTTATATGAGTAAAGTCATATGATATTGTCTCTCTCTGACTAATTTTGCTTAGCATAATACCCTCTAGTTCCATCCACATAGTTGCAAATGGCAAGATTTCATTCTTTTTGCTGAGTAATAGTCCATCTTCTTTATCCATTCCTCCAAATAGACATTTGGGCTCTTTCCATACTTGCAGTTTCCATAGCAGCACTTGTTGATAGTGCTGCTATAAACATTGGGATGCATGTGTTCCTTTGAAACAGCACACCTGTATCCCTTGGATAAATACCTAGGGATTTATCCAAATTGCTGGGTTGTAGGGTAGTTCTATTTTTAATTTTTTGAGGAAGCTTCATACTATTTTCCAGAGTGGCTATACCAGTTTACCTTCCCACCAGCAGTGCAAAAGAGATCCTCTTTCTCTGTATCCTCGCCAACATCTGTTGTTGCCTGAGTTGTTAATGTTAGCTATTCTGACAGGTGTAAGGTGGTATCTCATTGTGGTTTTGATTTGTATTTCCCTGATTATGAGTGATGTTGAGCATTTTTTCATGTGTTGGTTGACCATCTGGATGTCTTCTTTGGAGAAGTGTCCATTCATGTCTTTTGCCCATTTCTTCACTGGATTATTTGTTTTTTGGGTGTTGAGTTAGATAAGTTCTTTATATATTTTGGATACTTTATCTGATATGTCGTTTGCAAATATCTTCTCCCATTCTGTTGGTTGCCTTTTAGTTTTGCTGATTGTTTCCTTTACTGTGCAGAAGCTTTTTATTTTGATGAGGTCCCAATAGGTCATTTTTGCTTTTGTTTCCTTTGCCTTCAGAAATGCATTGAGTAAGAAGTTGCTGCAGCCAAGGTCAAAGAGGTTTTTGCCTGCTTTCTCCTTGAGGATTTTGATGGCTTCCTGTCTTACCTTTAGGTCTTTCATCCATTTTGAGTTTATTTTTGTGCATGGTGTAAGAAAGTGGTCCAGGTTCATTTTTCTGCATGTCACTGTCCAGGTTTCCCAGCACCACTTGCTGAAGAGACTGTCTTTATTCCATTTGATATTCTTTACTTCTTTGTCAAAAATTAGTTGGCCATAAGTTTGTGGGTCCATTTCTGGGTTCTCTATTCTGTTCCATTGATCTGAGTGTTTGTTTTGTGTTAGTACCACCTAGTTTCAATCTTTGGAATTCCTCTCAATTCCTGATCCACTGATGGCACTCTTCCAGAGTTTCCACAGCTGTCAGAGTTTTGTTTTTAAAAAATATAGACCACTAACATTTAACGGCAGCTTTAGAGAAAGAGACAGTGGGTGCCTTTGTTCAGTTCTCCACCTTGCCTTTCATTTGGTCCTCTTTGGCTGCAGTAGGGAAGACAGATGTGCTTAGCAACAAGCCCAAAGCCTGGGTCTCCACCAAGATGGAGACGGACACATGTCAGTTCTCTCCTCTTCTTTTCGTGAAGCCAGACCCTCAAGGCATCCTCCAGGGTGCACATACTGGTGCCCAGCTTGTATCATGATTTCTACAAAGGCAGGTGATTTCTCACCTCAGTTTGTTTTTTCCCACCACATGCTTTACATGTCATAAACAGCAATCAATTTGGGAAGAAGACCTTAGAATTATATTAACTTTTTTAAACAACCTATTTCTCCCTGGCCTTGATTTATTTATGTATTTTATTTATTAAAAAAAAATTTTACTGTTTGTTTATTTTTGAGAGAGAGACAGAGTGTCCGCAGGAGAGGGGCAGAAAGAGAGGGAGACACAAAATTTGAAGCAGGCTCCAGGCTCTGAACTGTCAGCACAGAGCCCGATGTGGGTTCAAACTCAGACTGTGAGATTATAACCCAAGCCAAAGTTGGACACCTAACCAACTGAACCACCTAGGTGCCCCATTTATGTATTTTATTTAAATCTGAGTTAACATATAGCATAATAATGATTTCAGGAATAAAATGTGGTGATTCATCACTTACATATAACACACAGCGCTCATCCGAGTAAGTGCCTTCTTTAATTGTCCATCACCCATTTAGCCCATCCCCTCACCCCACACCCCACCAGCAGCCCTAGTTTGTTCTCTGTATTTAAGAGTCTCTTATGGTTTGTCTTGCTCTTCTGGTTATTTTTTATTCCCTTCCCCTATGTACATCTGTTGTGTTTCTTAAATTCCACATATGAGTGAAATCATATGATACTGTCTTTCTCTGACTTATTTCAGATTAGCATAATACCTTCCAGTTCCATCCATGTTGTTGCAAATGGCAAGATTTTATTCTTTTTGATTGCCAAGTAATATTCCATTATATAGATATACCACATCTTCTTTATCCATGCATCAGTCAATGGACATTTGGGCTCTTTCCACATGTTAGCTATTGTGGATAGTGCTGCTACAAACACTGGAGTGCATTTGCCCCTTCGAATCAGCATTTTTGTATCCTTTGAATAAATACCTAGTAGTGAATTGCTGGATCATAGGGTAGTTCTATTTTTACTTTTTTTTTCTATTTTTAATTTTTTGAGGAAGCTCTATACTGCTTTCCAGCATGGCTGCACCAGTTTGCATTCCCACGAGCAGTGTGAGAGGGTTCATCTTTTTTTATTTTTTAAAGGGTTCCTCTTTCTTCACATACTCACCAACATCTGTTGTTGCCTGAGTTGTTAATTTTAGCCATAAAATTATATTAACTTGTATTGCTTATGATTCCTAATACTCTTGGTCTTCTCTCAGTTTAAGTATAAAGTTCCATAAACTTTAACAATTTTTTAGACTCCACCTGCTTATCCTGTATGTGACCTGAATCCCCCATTGCTGTGTGCCTGTATTTTCTCATTTGTATTTGGGGCATAAGTATCATAAAATAATCACAGCATTCAGTGGCCCACTCATTCAGTGGTTATTTTGAGCACACATGTATCAGGCACAGTGGGAAAAATAAATTGTGAACAAAAGATATAAAGGTCTCAGACCTCATGAGGTTGACATTCAAGTGCTTTCTAGTATCGTTTTCCATATGGAATGGAATTCAGCCAGAACAAGTGTGCCCCCCAAGACTCCCTGGAGGTTTGCTTATTAGAGTACATTGTTCCAAGCTACTCACTCTAGAATCGGGGGTAGAGGGGACATAGCCTGAACCTGGCATCTTCTTCCAAAAGGCTCAGAGGACTTGACCAATGTCCTCATCTCTGGCTTCCAGAGAGCAAGGAGTAGGTAGATATTGTTTTTACTATGCAGACAGGAAAATGGGAGTTCCAGAAAACCCCGAGTCACCCTCAGATCCAGTGACAGAAACACACTGAGAGTAATGTACTGGCCTTCTAGACTGCCTCTTCATCCTTGCAGCATCTGGCATTTGAAATCCCCATTTTAAAAACAGAAAAAAGATAGGGGTGCCTGGGTAGCTCAGTTGGCTAAGCATCTGACTTCAGCTCAGGTCATGATCTCACAGTTTGTGGGTTCGAGCACTGTTCGGGCTCTGTGCTGTACGTTTGCTTGGAGCCTGGAACCTGCTTCAGATTCTGTGTCTCCCTTTCTCTCTGCTCCTCCTCCGCTCGTGCTCTGTCTCTCTGTCTCTCAAAAATAAATAAATGTAAAAAAAAATTTTTTTAAATAAAGAAAAGATAATAAACGCTTCAGATTTCTGATGATAAGTAAGAGCTTTTAATCCCCAAACAAGAGTTGACTTTATCAGTTCACTCATGCGTCAGGGGAGCGTGTTTCCTGAACAGTCATACTTAGGCTGATTCTCAACACTTTATATAGAATGCAGAATGAATTTTAGGATTCATCCATTTGCTTTTCCTAGGAATATCTATTTTCCTTTGTAATAAAACTAGTTGGGGGGGTGGTGTCTGGGTTTTTGTGAGGTTTCTCATTGCATCCCATTGATACCAGTGTCAGTGTGGTATCCTTCCCCAAGACAAGCTCTACATTAGCTGGATTTATTTGTGTCACCGGCTGTCAAAGACGACACACATGTACTCATGCACACACCTACATGCACATGCTACACACACCTGCCCCGGGGCTCACTTGCCTGTCCCTGGGACTCAGAATTTAACCTTGAAGAGGAAGCATTTGCCTTGAGGGTTGAGTTCATACAGGTGGGGCAGCAATATTTTGCGGTGGTGGAAATGACCATATTGTCTAATCCTGCAGCCTGAAAACAGGCTCCTGCTGAAGGAAGTCGGACCGACAGGGGAAGGAAGAGTCACTGTGATTGAACAGCTGCTTGATGAGGTGAGTACATCCCAAACAAGTCTCTCTGAGGATTTCAGCCTTGTGTTTCACCTCTGTCTCTTTCACATGGAAGTCTTGTTCAGTATTGGGATGATCACAGGGCCATTTCATTTTAAACACCTGGAAGTGGATTAAATGGCCAGTCAAGAACTTTATATTAATTATTATTGGTTACTAGTTTTTATAGCAGAGAAAATAAACTGAAAAGTGATATGAACCCAAATAATGTGCACAAAGGTGGACAGAATCCCTGTTCTGTGACCCCACATGACCTTCATGTTTCCTAAAGAAGTGAAGTTGTCCAGGTGCCTGCCCTCCTGATGAGGAGAGCATAAGTTCTATGCCCCATGACCTGCAGGTAGCTCTGTTCTAGGTCACATCTTGGCTTTCCTGATGTCCTTCTCTTTCAGTGTAAAGCATATTTGTTACACTTCCTAGGATGGTGGGTGGGTACTGCTGAGAGCAGGGTTTTGTGGCAGGTTTGTCCCTTTCCTTATGCTGCAGGGAGCAGATCCCAATTGCAGGGACAGTGAGGAGCGACCCGTTATAACTGTGGCTGTTGTGAATCAGCACCATGAAGCGATTCCGGTTCTCGTGCAGAGAGGAGCAGACACCGAGCAGCAGTGGGGACCGTAAGTAAGACACAGTAGAAGGACACCACTAGGGGCTCCTGGGTGCCTCAGTCAGTTGAGCATCCAACTTTGGCTCAGGTCATGATCTCACAGTTCGTGAGTTTGAGCCCTGCGTCGGGCTCTGTGCTGACAACGCAGAGCCTGGAGTCTGCTTCAGATTCTGTGTCTCCTTATCTCTCGGCTCCTTCCTCGTTCATGCTATGTCTCTCAAAAATACATAAGTGTTTAAAAAAATATGTTTTTAAAAAGAACAGCCCTGGCATAGTGTCACAGACAGCTGTGACCTCTCACATGCCCCCTGTTCAATTTGAACCACTCAGCAACCAATTTTTAGCTCATTTGGGCCTTAATCAGAGACTTAACTGCTTCTATTTTTCCAAATCTGGGGAAAGCAACAATTTTTAAATGGACTATTGGATTGCCTGATTTTTTGTAGTTTTCATAAATGATAAATTTTGTTATCTCACAAATGTATACTGTTGTGGGGCTGGCAAATCCTTCGCCCTTCGGGTATTAAGTGACATTTTCATCATGATCTGAGCTGTTGAGGTGGATAAGAGAGGAGTGGACCCCGTGTATTCCCTGTGGAAATGTATCCATGAAATTACTACAGAGAGAAAACCTTATCCGGTTGTCTCTGGCTGCCATCAGCACTGGGGTGAGCCTGCACATGTGAGTTCACCACACGATCTGACGAGGCAGGACAGACAGATACCAAGTTCTGTTGGGTGTTCTTGTCACTTCCCTCATCTCAGGGCTGTCCTGCCTCTTGAACTCTCCCAATCTTGTGATTCTGTCGTTCTCATACAAATTACAGTAAAACCTGGGATGGTGAGAAACTTGTTCCGTGAGTGTTCCTCAAGACG
Source organism: Proteles cristata cristata (assembly GCA_017311185.1). Taxonomy (NCBI): domain Eukaryota; kingdom Metazoa; phylum Chordata; class Mammalia; order Carnivora; family Hyaenidae; genus Proteles; species Proteles cristata. Next base: position 428,667 of record JAESUZ010001396.1, read on the forward strand.
AGCAAGCATTTCTAATAAATTTTACCTTGATAAATGAATGATGTCTTGCGATACGAGTTGTACATGACACTGAGTGTCACATGATCACAACTGAGTTAATGGTTTTTTTTTTTTAATGTTTTATTTATTTCTAGGAGAGAGAGAGCGTGAACAGGGGAGGGTCAGAGAGAGAGGGAGACACAGACTCCGAAATAGGCTCCAGGCTCTGAGCTGGCATCAGCACAGAGCCCGACGCGGGGCTCGAATCCACGAACCGCGAGATCATGACCTAAGCGAAAGTCGGACGCTTAACCGACTAAGCCACCCAGGCACCCCTTGAAATTCACTTTGATATACAAGTGCTTTGAAGAACAAATATGTTTCTGGAATTAGTTATGCTCATGCTCACAGACCAAGGTTTTACTGTACTTTGGAAATGTGGGGTGGAATGTTCCTTGAGAACGGGTTCCATATGTTAACTGCTTCTATCCTGCCAAGCAAGTTGTCAGACTAGAAGTTCTCAAGGGCTTCTGCAGGAATCTGACACTGCTGCCCCCTGAGCTGTTATTGAGACAAGGTTGAGGCCCCATCAGAGCACCACGCAGCCAGCACAGGGGGCCAAAATTAAATAGCTTTGCCTCTGTCTTTCTCTGTCCCAAAATTCCCTCTGGTGTTTTTATCAAAAATATATCCCTGTTAATTCTTCTGTGTGTGCTTTTGTAAGTTTCTGCTGAATAGGACAGCTGTATCAAGACCTGACCCCGTTTTTACCTTTATTTTATAACAGAATGTATGGCACACTTGCTATACATATTTACTGGCTGGAATTTACTTGCTCACCTTTTCTTAGGATTCACATTCTTCATGCTTTGTCAGCTTCTTCATTTTCCCACACTTGTTATTCATAAAAATAATGCCACCTCGTTAAGGTATACTTTATATTTGGACAATTCAGATAAGCTTTTCTTAGAGCACTTACGTATAATGTATGTGGTTGATACAAAATCTCTTGAGCAGACTTTCAATTGATGCTTACGTATGAGGTGTCCTGGATTTATGAAAAGTCCAGCTGAGAGGAAGAAACTACTCTGGACATGGAAGAGTTTACCTGTTTTACCTTGGTGTCCCTCAGTTTCCATTCTTGCTTCATTACTATTCTAAAAATTGACATTCATCCACACGTGATCCTATTGCATCTCTACTAACTCTCTGCTCATACCGTCTGTCTGAATGGTGTGTGATAGCCTGTGGTCTCTCCCACTGCATTAGCCCAGTTAGCAGAATTTTGGTCTATGGAGTGGGGGTGGGTAGAAAAGCTAGACCAGAGGTCCTTCCTCAAAATAGAGCACAGAGATCTCTTCTTCCAGTTTAGTTCATGCCAGTGGAATAAAGCACATTTTCCCACTGGGAGCCAACTCTACTAAGTCTGGTTTATAATTGTCAATTCTAAGTGTTGAGACCCGGGTCAGCCTGGCTTCTGCCCCACAGTAGACCTCTGTAGATCCAGGAACATGACCTCAAGGCTCCAACCATTCTACTGCTCTTCGTGCACAAGCCATGCAGAGATCTGGCTTTCCTGTAAAAGAGGCTCAGTGAATTGTTCCTTAGCAAGCAAAGATTAGAAATCTCTTCCCTGCACAACCCTCCCCCCCATCCCAAGCTTTTTGGGCTAGTGAAGAGAAGCAGCCTAGGTGGTCTCTATGCAAGATAACGCCTGGTGTTTATATTTACAGTATTTGCATCTTTCCTACCAGAATACACTTATATTTGACCCAAAAGGATGGCTAAGAAGTACACATCCTCCACCAAAGCTGATACCTCCTATTGGCAGATTTCAAAACCACAGATTCAAGGTCTCATTAGGAGAGGGGCAGAGTGAAGTGCCATTTGCTTTTGGACAACAGCAGTCCTCCTTCACTGGCAGCTTCAAACACTTCATCCCTTAGCTCTGCCTCAGTAGCCAGGAGGGACAAATGTAACCATCAGTCTGCTTCTTAGAGCTTCAACTGAGGAGATTTATTCTATTAGGCATTTCATGATTTACAAAGAAAGAATGTGCCTTCATCCACCATGATACTTAGATCTGAATAAACAGTTTGAGTTGTTTGTGCATTAACAGTAAAGTTTCTTTAAAGTAAAAATTCATGGGGGAGCATGTGGATGACTCAGTTGGTTAAGCATCTGGCTTCAGCTCAGGTCATGATCTCATAGTTTCTGAGTTCGAGCTCTGCGTGGGGCTCTGTGCTGACAGCTCAGAGCCTGGAGCCTGCTTCAGATTCTGTGTCTCCCTCTGTCTCTACCCCTCCCCTGCTTGCACTTTGTCTCTGTCTCTCTCTAAAAAAGGAAATATTAAAAAAAATTTTAAGTACAAATTCACAGAACACCACACTGTACCTGCTGTACAAAACATGTTCTAAACAGTCTGGTAATAGAGTACCCTGCTATTCAGAGGAACAAATCTATAGGTGTGACCTCTACTCTGAAGCATGGGATCCTGATAAGAGAGTATTCCATCAAGTGCCATTGCCATGTTGGAGTTACGTTGTTTGAGGAGTGGTGTACAAAGTAGAGTTGGCAGTTGCAGTTCATTACTTCTCCAAACCAAACTGTGGTTACACAGAAAATCTAACCACGCCACTCCCTCCCCACCTAGTAAATGGAATGCACGTTCTCTCAGTTGAGAGGGAGTTACACAGGAAGAAGATCATATATCTATTCACGAGATGTGGCAACTCCGTGAATATATGCAGGTTCCAATGGTGAATGCCTTATAAAGACCCAGGGAACTTGGTGGTGAAGTGACCCAACAGTTGAGCCCTATGCTACCAGGTAGAAAGGAACGATGAAAGGTAAGGAGGGGGTCGGTATCATTGGTGTGACTGAGACATCCTTTGTTCGTGTGCCCATAGCATTTGCTATGCATTGCAACTGCTTGAACAGGAGGATTTTCTTCCCCCCAAACAGGCTTCGAAATACAGCTCTTCATGAAGCGACCCTGCTTGGCCTGGCGGGAAGGGAGTGCATTGCTGCTTTACTGCGGTATGTTCCTGGCCTCGGGGGGAGACCCCTGAGGACCACAGTTATCCCACTGCTGACTGTGATGATTGCAGAAGGCCCTAGTTCCTGAACAGTTAACAGTGAACAGGGGCCACCATCACACCGAGGTTCCTGGAACTGAGGGCTTCTAAAAGCACAATGAAAATATCCACCTCCCCCCAACATGCTTGATTGTAGGACTTTGATGCAATGGGAGCCAATAGCCAAGATTGGCAATTAAACGTGTTGAAATCACAGCCTCTCAAAAGGTCTCAGGGTAGAGCCACCCTTGAGAGTGAGGGTCATGGTGGCCTCTTGGGGACATGTTTAAGGAGGTCTGGCCGGGAGGCTCCCATACTGGCCTCTGTGTCAGGGAAGAGCCATCCTCAAGTTCAAGCACCTGAGTGCTTCTATTCATGTCCATTTCCTTGGCAGATGCAATGCAAGCATCCAAAAGAAGAACACGAATGGCCAGACGGCATATGACCTGGCTCTGAACACTGGGGATGAGATCATCACCTCGCTCTTTGCGGCTAAGCTTGGCCTGGACAACTCTTAGACCCAAGAGCCTGCGCTGGACCTAGTTGCAAGAAACCATCCAGCTCTGGCTGTTCTTTGTTTCTTTCTGAGATGTGTATTTGCGGTTTGGGAATTGAGGTTGAGAGGAATGCAGAGATGTTTTTTTAAATATGACAGTGTAAGCCACCACGTGACCATTTCCCAGTACGTTCTGGATGGTGATGAACTTAACGTATGTTTTTTAAAGGGTCTGTTGCTGCTTATTTTGGAATTTTCTTTTAAATTTATTTTTCAATAGATAATAATTGTACATGGTTCAGAGCTAAACAGTATGAAATGTTAAGTAGTAAAAACTCTGCCACTCCTGTCCCACACAGCCACCCACGTCCCCTCCTCAGAGGCTCCAATGATACCAGTGTCATCTGTGTCTTTCCAGAAATAGTAGAGGATTACATAAGTACATGTATGTAATATATGCATATGTACATATAGAGTATATATAAAATACAAATATAGAGAACATATATTCTTTCTCTTTTGAGACAAGTACTAGCAAACTACACACCCATCTGATGTTTTACATCTTGTTCTTTTCCTTAATATCTCTTATAGGTGGTTCCAAATTAGTACCTAAAGATTGAGTTTATTTAAAAACTTTCATTTCTGGTGTGAAGTATTCCTATTGTTGTGGTTTGTTCTTCGGTTGACAAACAAGCCTTGAATAAGCCCATGTGCAAGAATGTGCAATTTTGACTGACTTATTTTTTCAGAATGTGATTTCTGCCTTTGGGTGATAATGCTGCAATCATGGAGTCCCTAAATAGTTTGTGTTAAAGTCTGTTAGTTTAGAATGATTAATTCAGCACAATAAATAATAGACTTGGTTGAGTGGTTGCTGTTATCACTACCTGCACTTCCTTTCCCACGACGGTGACAGTCTATGGGAGGACAGGGGCAGAGTCGCTGGAAGCGAAGCCCCCACGTGGGTTGGGGGGCACTGGCACTGGCTCTCCCTTGTCACTCGGCCAGCCATCTGTGCTGTGGGGGCTACTGCAAGGTAACCAAGGTCCCGAGAGGCCCGCAGAGTGGGATCAGGTGGTTTGACATCAGGGCGAGTTTGCGTTGTCAGCCTAGCTGTACAATACGACCTTTCCCAGACTTCTGTGCCTTTATGGTTCGGTTCAGGGTTGGTTGCAAGAATGACTGCACCAGCTTCCAGATTCCTGAAGTGGAAGTGAAGCCACGGCCATCACACTAGGAGGCTGGGTTAGGGCACCAGACGCTGCCGCAGCTCACACCCTATGGGCTCCGGAATCGATACTTGGGGAGGAGTGTATGGAGTTCAAGACCATTTTCCCAAGAGCTCAGGGAGCAGTTAAGGCCTGGCACATCCATGGGTTCCAGAAACATTCCTCTTGGAGCTCTCAGGGTCACTTACATACCCTGAGTGCAGGGTCCACATCTCCACGGTTCCTTGGGCTTCCTTCCACACTTTCTGGGGGAGGGTTCTGCCCTCTACCCAAGCGGCAAAGCACAAACCTGACCTCTCATGCCTTTCACTAAAGCCCACCCACAGCACAAATTACCCTTGAGTTTCACTGCTTCAGAATCAAACCTCACTTGCAAACTGAACAGGTGGCTTAAGATGCAAGAACATAGGTTCAAATCCAGGAACTTTCTGATAAAATCCTACAGGGTTATGTAAAACATTACATAAACATTGAACTGCCTGTGTCCAGGAAAAAGAAAGTGAAACACCTGTTCAGGCAGGCTCTTTCTAATTTAAAAATTCATGTTATTTCTCGTCCTTTGTGAAGTTTTTGTGTTTTCTCATGCCACTGTATCAGGGCCTGATCCGGGAGCAGAGCAGACGCACCATAGTGATGATGAGTGAGGGGTTATTAAAGGAACAGGGCCACCCGCAGTCGTGGGGGTGAGTGAGGCTCATCGTGGGGCTGGAGCCACCGGAGGGCTTCCGTGGGGAAGGAAAGGCGGGGGCCAAGTGGGATGAGCGAGGAAAGACGAACCCGCGGGCCCAGTCCTTCCCCCACCCCCCCATTCCTCCTCATGGTCACGGGCGCTTGCGGGAGCTGCTGGCGCCCTTCAGCATGGAGCTTGTACCAGGCATCCCAGCTGGGCTCTCTGGGAGCAGACACCGACATGCCGCCGAGAGATGGGTGACAGAGGAGAACGCACGTTCATGGGGGATTGGAGTTTGTGGAAGGAAGAGGGTGGTGCAGCAGGAGTCGCCCCAGATGCAGCCCTCCCCGCCCAAACCCAAGCCAGCTGTGGGGCGGGGTGCTGGAGAGGAGGATTGCCCGGGACCCGTCATCCCGCTGTTCCTGGACAGCTGTAGCTCAGTCGCTGGGCGACAGCTGTCCCAGGAAAGCTATGACTTCAGGCCAGGCAGCTTTCTGAGGCAGACCTTGAAGTTGCTAATGGCTGGGGGCGGCCTGCACTCCCTACCGCAGGTGATCAGCCCTGCCCGAGGGGCGGATAATGCATCTGTGTGTCCCATGGTCCTGAAGGTCTGACCCTGGCTGCCGGAAGGAGGTCTGGTGGGAGCTGCCCGCACCCACCAGCCAGCTTGCCCCAGGGATATGAGGGAGGGCAGCAGTGACCCTGATCTCAGAGCCCCCACCCTGCAGGCTCAGCTCAGGCCCTGTGGTTAGTGCTCAGGGTGCGGCTGAGCCCCAGATGGGGTGAAAATCAGCTCACTGTCCATTGGCTGGTGGCTCAGGTCACTGTGACCTCCCTGCATCTGGACCCACTGCCAACAACTCCTGAGGGCCAGCCGCTCCTCTTGGAGGACCTGTCCTTGCTTCGTGGCTTCATCCCCACATCCCCACAAGGCTCCAGATGCCTGGAGTTAGCTATTCCCCTCCTAACCATCAAGGTGAATGCTTTTCCACATGTTTATTGACCAGTTTTTCTTGTTGATTTGGAGAGGTGGTTTATATCCTCTAGAATCAGAGTATACTTCTAGACTCTAGAGCAGCAATATCAAACGGAAATACAGTACTGACCACATAAATGTTTTCTATCAGCCAAATTTAGTTTCTGCTGATTCCTAACTTGCTACAATTCCTGATGGAATGAAAAGTGCGTGGGGCATGTGGGTGGCTCAGTCGGTTGAGCTTCTGACTCTTGATTTTGGCTCAGGTCATGATCCCTGGGTCTTGGGATTGAGCCCTATATCAGGCTCCATGCTGAGTTTAAGATCCCTGGCCTCTGTCCCTCTGTCCCTCTCCCCACCTTGTGCTTTCTCTCTCTCTCTCAAAACAAACAAAACAAAAACACTGTATGTTAATGATTTTTAGCATCCATTAAAATAAAAATTTCCCCATGAATGAGTTACATTGATAGTATATGTTTTTGAATCAAGCCTTCATTGCTGGGATAAATATAATACATTCTTACTAAATTCCACTCCTGGATTTTAGTTGCTAGCAATCTGCATGTTATTAAATGAAATTGGCCTCCATTTATTTTTGTTATTTGTTTTGTAACTAGAGTAATGCTAGACTCACAATATTACAGCCTTCTGTTCCCCTCCTCCCCACCCCCCAGCATTTTAGAGAGGATTATGAAACACAGGAGTGAATTATGTGCAGCTTTGATAGAAGGCTTTCAGTGTAACTCGGGGCTTCATGATTTTCAGTCATAAATCTTTGTCGTCTGTATCAGTCAGTTTTCACACCGAGAAGCAGAACTAGGAGGAGATGTGTATCAAGAGACTCATCACAAGGTACGGGCTTAGGTGGTTGTTGGTGCTGGCTGGGCAAGTCCAAAGCCTCAGCGTGGGTGTCAGGAAGGGTGGGCTGCAGCTGTGGCCACCCATGGAATTCCTTCTCCAGGAAGGTCTTCATTTTCTACTTCAGGTCTTTCAACTGATTGAATCGGGCCAACCCAGACCTGCTAGAATGATCTCCCTTCTTCAAGTCAGCTGACCATGAACTTTAATAGCACTACAAAATACCTTCCCAGCAACACCTAGATTCCTGTGTGAATGAGGACTGGAGCTCAGGCAATTTGACACATTAAAAAAAGACCATAGCAGCCTCTATTACAGTGTCATCGATTATTTCTTCTTTTTCCTACTCTCACTTGAATAAAATCAGTAATACATATGTATATCTTGGTTCCCTTTTTGTATAAGGCTATACACTTTTTTTCTGCCAGTTGCATGGATTTTGGGGTCATAAGATTTTCATTATACTTCTTTTTGTTTTTATATTTAGATTTGTTTGTTAACCTCTCATTTAGCCACCACTATTTCAATATGTGTGGAAGTGGAGCCACTAGTAGTGGCCAGAGCCTCACCTGCAAATGCTGGAGTAGTGAGGGTTACATAGAGCTTCACTTTCAGGCAAGTCTGAACCCCTTTCTCCAGCCTCCACCCCATCTGATCCCCAAACGTGACCTCTGAAGGACCAGAGTGACCTAAAATTCATGTCTGCTTTGCTGTCAGATCACTGACCCACCACTGGGAACTTTCCCAGGGTAGGGGAGGGGACAGTTAATTCAAAGGAGGTGGCCTGGAAGTAGACAGAGTTCAACTCATTCATGAATCACTTTGACTTCTAACAAACACTTATCAGATATGATTTCAATACTTATTATTTATTGTAATTTTTATATAAATGGCAATTTCCAGGCCCCTGATCTGGGGTTCCCATGTTTCCAGCTGGGTGGTAATAAATGGCTCAATTTTTAGATTAATTACTCCCAATGCATTTAGAGCCTCAGAAATCCTACTTTGCCCCAAGCTCTCAACACGAGAAATTTTCTTCTTTTCTACCCCAGCCTCCTCCCCTACTTTATCCTTCATCTGCTCAGTAGAAACATCTTTTATCCCATCAAATGGAAGAAGGGAAAGGGGCGATCCTTGGGAGTAGTTCCCAAACCATTTCTGACTTTGCAGCAGAGAAAATGTTCTCAAATATAATTTTCTTTTCTTTTTTACTGTTTATTTTATTTTTGAAAGAGAGAGAGGAGGAGGAGAAGGAGGAGAAAGGTCAGAGAGAGAGGAAGACACAGAATCTGAAGCAGGCTCCAGACTCTGAGCTGTCAGCACAGAGCCCGATGAGGGACTCAAACTCATGAACTGTGAGATCATGACCTGAGCCGAAGTCAGATGCTTAACCACTATTAGGCTTAACTCACATTCTCATCCTCAGCTATCGTGGATGGTTTTCTTATTTTTTCTTGTTTCTCCTCAAATTCCCTTTCCTACTTTCCCTAAGGGTGAAAAAAGAAACTGGTAAAATCTAGTCGATTATTTCCCCTTCTGAGCAAGTAGTTGTTAAGAATGGGTTGCCCTTAGAGGGATATTCACGCCTTTTCCTTTGGCAAGTGTATTCTGTTCCTCAGTTGCTTTCTTTTCAAATTTGGGGAGATATTATAGATTTTTAGCATTTGACCTGTCAACTCCTTCCCTTAGGATGCTTTGATGAGGGAGATGTTAGCTTCATGGAGTATGAGACTGTAACTTCTAGGAACTTCTATCTCTGAACACCCCTTCCTCTAAAATTTGAGTAGCGTGAGTATTATTTGTGTTTTTACTTATTTGCTTGTAATTTTATTGGGTTTAGAGAGGGCTTGCTCTGAGCTAGTTTAATACTACCATCTTGCCTCAGCAGCCCTATTCACTCAGAAATTCTAGATTCTTCACCTCTGCTCCAGTCAACATTTCCACCAGAGCACCCATAGCTCACCTCAGACCCTCCATTTCTAAGATCTACCCTTGCAGGAAAGTCACCATCTACTATTTCTCTCTCTTGACCCAGGGCCTGGCAAACAAGAGATGCTTGGTAAATATTTAAGTATATTAAATTTTTATTGCTGCATAACTAATTACTTCAAAGCTCAGTTGCTTAAAAATAATAAAATCTTACTATCTGACAGTTTCTGTGGGGTAAGAATTTAGAAGCAGCTGAGCTGGGTGGTTCTGACTTGGGTTCTTTCATCAGAAAGCTGGGCTGAGGCCAGAGGATATGTTTCCGGATGGCTTGCTCACACGCTGCAGGTTTTGTGGCGAGGTTTCCATCCTTCCTGGCATGGGCTCCTCCAGGGGCTGCTTGAGTGGCCTCACAACATGGTGGCCTGCTTTCCCTCAAGTGAGCAAACCAAGAGAGAGCAAGGCAGAAGACCCTTGCCTTTTGTCCCCTATACTCGGGGTTGCACACCATCACTGCCACCACATGCTACCCAGACCAGCTCTATTTGGTATGACAGTCAACCACACAGAGACATAATAACAGGAGGTAAGGATCATGAGGGGGCCATCTGAGAAGTCAGTTACTTCTATGAGTAAATAAATAGAATGAATCGATAAGAGTCACTAATAGATTTTCTAGAAAATAAGGGTTTGCATTCCATGATAGTTGTCAATAAGCTTCAGAAAACACTTTCTTACTTTTTCATAGTTGACAACCTGGAACAGAAAGTTATGAAGATAAATATAAAAATGTTTAAAAGTATGTATCAATAAAGTATTAAGAGTTAGATATTTTCACTTATTAGTTATTTTTAAGTAAGCATTTATACAATAAATATATCTGGATATGGCTCCTCACATTAAAGATATTTAATTTAGGGGTGCCTGGGTGGCTCAGTCAGTTAAGCGTCTGACTCTTGATTTTGGCTCAGGTCACGATCTCATGGTTTGTGTGTTCAAGTCCCGAGTCGGGCTCCATGATGTTAGCATGATTCTCTCTCTTTCCTTGTCTCTCTCTGTCCCTCCCTTGCACATGCTCTCTCTCAAAATAAATAAGCTTTTAAGAAATTTTAATTTGGGGCACCTGGGTGGCTCACTTGGTTAAGTGTCTAACTCTTGATTTCAACTCAGGTCATGATTTCATGGTAATGTGACTGAGCCCCGCATCAGGCTCTGTGCTGGGCATGGAGACTGCTTGGGATTCTCTCCCTCCTTCTCCCTCTGCCCCTCTCCTGCTCATGCTTGCTCACTCTCTCTAAATAAATAATTTTTAAAAAGGAATTTAATTTAATTCAGTTTAACTTACCTGACTCCCCTCTTCTCGTTCCATCTTTCCATGGTCAGTGTTATCTTTAGATGGTAATCAGAAAAAAAATAAATCACAGTTGCCACTGAGCCTTCAAATGCTCCGCCATCTCAGAATGTCTCCCAGGACAATTTGCTTCTTACCAAGACAAGCAACCCCAGACTTTTCCTCCATCTAAGTCCCATCCCATCTATCTACCCCAGTCTGTCTCGAACACCCACTTTCATACTCCATACATGGGGTAGAGTGAGTTAGGCAGAATCTAAGATTGGCCAAGACTTTATCATTTATCGATGTGCACAGAGAAATGTAGTTTCACACATATTTTCCTATTTTGCTCATCTTACCTCTCCCTGCACCCACTCCCAGCCACCATGCCCATCTTTGGAGAAGCTGCTTGCAATGGTTAACTTCATGTATCAACTTGATTGATCCATGCCTGGATATTTGGTTGAACATTAATTATCTCTGGACGGGTCTATACGGGTGTTTCTGTGCTGGAGGCCGAGCCAGCTCCAGCAGGTCCAAGGGTCCCTGAAGGATGGACGGTGTCGGTGAGAGAGAGTGAGAGAGCCCCGAGATTCTTTCTGATCACCAGGCAGGCATCTCTGTCCTGTCGGTTTTGGTGTTTATTTATAGGTTAAATGATAACATGACATCAGAAAAAGGAATTTTTACAATGGATAGCTCTTTGTGATAAGATGCTTTGGAAAGTGTACAGAAGCAGGTTTTACAGAAATATTCTTGCAGAACTATTCCAATTATAGTGAGGTTAAGTAAATCTTATAACTAAAGATTTAGCAGGGTATTCTTAGTAAAAGACAGGGTACATATTTGTTCTAAGTTAATAACGCTAAGGTTAGGTCATAGGTTAAGTGTATAGATGGGCTAAGAGTCATTCTGTCTGGCTCTCAAATGAATGTTTTTGGGTTGGTTAATAAGTTGTTTGTGAAAAACTATTTGATGCCAAATGTGTGAACACCATGGAGGCCCTAAATGTGTCAGCCTTTTGTTTGTGGGTAATGTTTTAGCTACTCTTATCTATCCTCATCCCAGCCACCTGTAAGGGAGGGTGTTTGCAGAAAGTAGGCCTTGGGGAAGGGACTGCCATATATCACCAATTAGGAGAAGGTGTAAGTATTAACTTAAGTTCTGCCCTTATCTGTACCTTAACTCTAAATTAGGCTCTTTGTGAAATAAGTCAGGCAGAGAAGGACAAATGCCATATGTTTGCACGTATAGGAGAATTAGGAGGAACTTAACTGAGGAACAAGGGGGAGAAGAAGGGAGGAAATGGTGGGGGAAAGGGAGAGAGGCAAACCATGAGAGACTCTTGAATGCTGACAAAAACTGAGGACTGATGGATGTGGGGGAGGGAGGGATGGGCATGGAGGAGGGCACTTGTGGGGATGAGCACTGAATGTTATGTGGAAACTAATTTGACAATAAACTGTTTGTAAAAAATAAATAAATAAAATAAAATAAAATAAAATAAATTAGGCTCTTTGCCTCGGGGCCAGGCTCATTTGTAATTCTTGTGTTCTTAACCCTCTAAGTCTTGGATCTGCAAGGCCCATAGGAAGAGCCCTTTGACAATCATACATAGAGCTTTCATTTAAAATCTCTCTTGCAAAGGCAGGAATATGCTTTTCCTTATGAGGTATCTGTGTTCAGAATATTGGTCTGATATGGAATATTGTGAGGCCTGGTCAATACCAGCACAACATGAGCCAGTAGTAGCAGGAGATACCAGTTTTCATTTCTCATGGCAGGAGCTGTGCAAACACTGCCATTTCCATGCTGTGACTGTCATCCATAGAGGCCGGTGTGGCTCCCGGCATTTCTGGATGAGACTAGCACTTGAGTTGGTGCACTGAGTAAAGGAGATGTCCCTCCCCAGTGTGGTGGGCATCACCCAAGCTGTCGAGGGCCAGATAGAACAAAAAGATGGAGGAAAGGAGAATTCACCGTCTGCCTGACTATGGGGCTAGGACATTCATCTCCTATCCTTGGATTGGGACTTACACCATTGGTGTTCCTGGTCCTCTAGCCTTTGGACTCAGACTGGAACTATGTCACTGGTTTTCCTGGATCTCCAGCTTGCAGATGGCATAGCACAAAGATTCCCAACCTTCATAATAGCATGAGCTGATTTTTTTTAATAAATCTCTCTCCCTCCCACCCTGTACTACTGTCCCTATTTCTCTGGAGAACTCTGACTAATGAACCGCTTTATTGTTGGTTTTTCCTTTGATATTCCAGCATTATATTCCTTCTCTTCTTTTCCTTCAAACTGGGGTTACACAGTGCTGGAGACTTAAGTATGGAAGCCAGAGTTCTAAGGCGACTCCCAGTGAGTCACATTCTTATGGAGCCCCTGCCAGGAGAGCCTGTGAATATAAGAGATGTCACTCCCATGAGTAGATTATGTGGTATGGCAAAATGGGGAGACTGTGATGTAATCAAATGCCATAATCAGTTAACTTTAAGTTAATCTAAATGGAGATCATTGTGGGTGGACCTGATCTAATCAGAGGGAACCCTTTAAAAAGTGTCTATAAAGGTCAGAGATTTGGAAAAGCAGAGTTTCTCCTTTGTTGATCTTGAAGAAGCAAACTGCTATGTGTGAGGCTCTAGGAGTCGAAGTTTTCAGTTCTACCACTGCTAAGAACTGAATTCTGCCAACAGCCAGTTAGCTTGGCAAAGAATCCTGAGCCTCAGATGAGATCATAGCCCCAGGTCAACATGGGTTGTTGTAAGCAGCCACTTTTGTAGTAGTAGGTTATACAACAATAGAAAATTACCATGCTCTTCAAAAGGAGGTCTGTGCAATGTTATCTGTCAATGAGCTTGACTCTGGGCCAAAAAGATAAGGATGGTGGTTCAGAATGTAGAACCCTTAAGTCACAAGCACATGGTTTTGCCTGGTTGACTTTGCAGCAAAGCTTTCCTGCTACAAGAAGCAGTGTGTTGAACTCTTTCTCGAGACCTAAAGTCCCCATATGGAGAGCAGATTCTTCTAGGATCCCGTGTTTCGTGCTGCAGGTGGCATCTATCCACTTGGCCCCCCTCCTGCCTGTCAGGTCTAGAACCACTGGATGCCTTCTGCTTCCTGCCAGGTAACAATTTTGTTGCAAGCATCCTCAACCAGTCATGGCCGTTCACTGCCTACATGAACAAGACCAGTGGCTCGCGGCCAGGGTTCAGGCTGGACACAAATCTCTGCCTGCCTTGGATCCAGTTGGGAGCCACTTCCTCTGCTCAGGTTATTCCTCAGGCCTGAAGTCCTATAACTTTCAGGGTTGCATCATTCCAGAGTTACTGTGTTGTCCCGCTTACTCGTCTATGCATGGACCACCACTACGCAGTTTCTTTCCCCTTGGAGTGAGTTAGTGTACAAGTCAGTGAATTGTCATTTTCACATCTTGTTCTCTTTCTTAGAGCCTTGGACATAGAGGGCTTTCAGACACCTTTGCTTCACTATCACTGCCCCCAAGAGGCCTGTCATTCATGAACCTCCAGGTATACCTGTGGCTGGAACCCCCGCAGTGCACCTGCTAGGATGCTGGGCTCCCGGATCCCAACCCTGTGCCTTACTCAGGCCCCCATCCACCCCCTCTGGGCTCCTTGTAGCCTCCTTCCTCCTGAACTGCCTTGTGTCCTGCCTTTCTTCAGGTGGCCCACAGTTGTCCTCATGAGAAATCCAGATGCCTTCCCCAAGTTGGCAGGTGACTCCTGAATTAGAGGGCCACAGCCATCACTCCAGCCTCTCTCCTTGCTGCTCCTCACTGAGACTGTACTTGAGCCCTAAAAAGTTACCTGGGTGCGTGCTCTCCGCCCTGGGCCTGTGCACCTACAGCTGCCTGCCTCAACTGCTTCTGCTTCTCCCTCTGACAGAAATGACCAGTTCATGTTGAACCTGCCTGGCCACATGCCCATCTCTCTGGGACACTGAACATATGTGGGCACTGGATCTTGTGTCTAATTCCAGTTTCTGGCATGTGCTAGGTTCTCAAAAATAGTTGTTGAGGGGGGCGCCTGGGTGGCTTAGTCGGTTAAGGGTCCGACTTTCGCTTAGGTCATGATCTCGCGGTTCGTGGGTTCGAGCCCCGCATCGGGCTCTGTGCTGACTGCCAGCTCGGAGCCTGGAGCCTATTTCAGAGTCTGTGTCTCCCTCTCTTTGACCCTCCCCTGCTCACGCTGTCTCTCTCTCCCTCTCTCTCCTAGAAATAAATAAAAATATTAAAAAAAAATAGTTGTTGATGTAATACATTGTGTGGCTTTTGGGTATGGACAGAAAATTTTCTAGCCAAACTGCAGGCTTTGCGGCAGGGTGTCTTGGCTATTGAAATACACAATTCTTCTCCTCTTCTTCTTGTTCTTCTTCTTGTTCTTCTTCTTGTTCTTCTTGTTCTTCTTCTTCTTCTTCTTCTTCTTCTTCTTCTTCTTCTTCTTCTTCTTCTTCTTCCTTCTTCTTTTTAAATGTTTTATTTATTTCTAGGGGAGACAGAGAGAGACAGCGTGAGCAGGGGAGGGTCAGAGAGAGAGGGAGTCACAGACTGAAACAGGCTCCAGGCTCTGAGCTGGCAGTCAGCACAGAGCCCGATGTGGGGCCTGAACCCACAAACCGCGAGATCATGACCTAAGCGAAAGTCCGACGCTTAACCGACTAAGCCACCCAGGCGCCCCTCTTCTTCTTTTTTTATAATGTTTATTTATTTTGAGAGAGAGAGTATGAGCAGGAGAAGAGCAGAAAAACAGAGAGAGGGAAAATCCCAAGCAGGCCCCATGATGTCAGCACAGAGTCCAACTCAGGACTTAAGCCTACGAACTGTGAGACCATGACCTGAGCTGAAATCAAGAGTTGGACACTCTAACCGAATGAGCCACCAGGGTACTTCATTTCTTCTTTTGTTGATAGTTCTGCTATAAGTTTGTAGATAAAAATAAAGGTATGCATGTCAACAGACTAGAAAATATTTGGGTATTGTCTTTTGTAACTTAAACTTTTCAAAATAAGTATTTTATTTTATTTTTAATTTTTATTAAAAAATTTTTTTAACATTTATTCATTTTTGAGAGACAGAACAGAGCGTGAGCCAGGAAGGGGCAGAGAGAGAGGCAGACAGAATCCAAAGCAGACTTCAGGCTCTGAGCCATTAGCACAGAACCCGACACAGGGATCAAACTCACTGACTGTGAGATCATGACCTGAGCCGAAATCGGACACTCTACCAACAGAGCCACCCAGGTGCCCCAAAATAAATATTTTAAAATGTAAATTAATACCCAGGTTGTGTGGGGTTTATGTGTTGTTATCAGACAGGTAGTATAGTATGTTTTATCTCAACCACATTTATAGTCATGGTGGGTATTTAAGTCTCATCAAATGCTGGCAGTCTAAGTAATTTATTGTTTCTCTTACTGAAATAATTGCTTTTGTAAACCATTACATGTTTGTTGTAAAAAAAATTAAAACTATGCAGAAAACTCAAATAAAGAAGATTTGTTGAAATACCACCAGAGATAGTTTCCTAAACATCTCTCTACACATAGACTATTTAACATAAACATTTTTGCTCAATAGTAGATTGAAATTTATTTCCTTACTAAATATCCTGGTTTTACTCCATATACCAGGAAATACTTTGTGAAGGGGCACCTGGGTGGCTCAGTCGGTTAAGTGACTGACTCTTGGTTTCTGCTCAGGTCATGATCTCAAGGATCCCTGCATGGGATTCTCTCTTTTCCTCTCTCTCTCTCCCCTCCCCTACTTGCACTGTTTCTGTCTCTATTAAAATAAATAAACTAAAACAAACAAACAAACAAAACTGGACAGGGGTGCACACAAATGGAAGACCTCAAGGTGGAAAGCCCCTCTCTGAGGCCTAACAGGAGCTGACATTTCTTACTCAAGCCCCTTCTTCATGTTTCTTACACGTCACTTTTCAAAGTTCTGAAGAGAGCATGATGACTTCACATTTAGTTGAAGTGTGCTGGTGCCCAAGGTGGTTTTCACGTTTGTGCCCTTTCGGTGACCTGGTTGGAAAGCAACACATCCAACCCCACATTCCCATGTTTCTCTACTCCCTACGCAATGGAGCCAACAGCACCGTAGAACTGTATGGTTTTGTTAGTGTTTTGTTTCATCTTCTCCTCCCCAGCTGTAGCCGCATGGTGAAAGCAAGGGTGTGACTTTTTCAGCCTGGGCGGAAGTCTAGAGGCGCTGGCACAGGGGGGTCCTGGGCAAGCTCCATTCCAGACCTGCTGCTGCCTCACTGCATCCTCTATGGGTCTAATGCACATACCGAATCTATATCAATGAGATGCATTTATTATGGGGAACACTATAAAGTTACATTTCTAGTTTTTTTGCAGTTAAAAAAGTTAAACCAAACTATTCAGAGCCCTTGGTGAATTCTGGAGAGATATTACGTACAATGAGGCTCACCTTGCTACACTGTCTCTGGGGTGGAGATAAAATAGGGTCGGGACTTGGGCCCCACCCCAAACCTTAACCGACTATAGGGTAGGATGAAAAGTCCCTAAAAGAAAATTCTTGGGCAATATATCTCCCAGGAATGCAGAAAACAGGACACCACTTAAAAGACCCTCAGGTGAAAAGGCAGACACACAGCTTCCTGCAAACACCAAGGGGAACCTGAAGGCAAGTGGGCAAAAAACTAGTGACATCCAGACCAACCCAGTCTTCACCAGGGTGGACCTCTGATGCTGGCCTCAGAGGATGCACTGTGCCCACCCAGAGTACCCGCCAGTTAACGTTCCCTCATTTAATTGCAAAAAGTCATGCCCAGAGGTGGGGATTTAACATGCTAATGAGGCATGCAAGGTATGGGAAGCATAATTTCTCAGTACACAAGCACCAAGAAAACCCCATGTCACCCTTTTCCCACCTAAATTCTTTACTCCTCAGGGAGTCAGCCTGTGGATTTGTTCCTCTGTTCTGTCTCCCTTGTGCTGGAGCAAAAGCTCCAATAAAGCTTTGCCTAAAACTCTCATTTGCCTCTTGTCAATTTTTTTCTTTTTTAAAAAATATTTTATTATTTTTTAACTTTAACTTAAATTTCATTTGAGAGAGGGGCGCCTGGGTGGCTTAGTCTGTTAAGCGTCCGACTTTCGCTTAGGTCATGATCTCGCGGTTCGTGGGTTTGAGCCCCGCGTCGGACTCTGTGCTGACTGCCAGCTCAGAGCCTGGAGCCTGTTTCAGTCTGTGACTCCCTCTCTCTCTGACCCTCCTCTGCTCACGCTGTCTCTCTTTCTCCTAGAAATAAAAACATTTAAAAAATTTTTTCATTTGAGAGAGAGAGAGGGCGAGCAGGAGAGGGGCAGAGGGTGGGGTGGGGGGGAGGGGGGGAGAAAGATGGGGGGGAGAGAGAGACAGAGAGAGAGAGAATCTCAAGCAGGCTCCATGCACAGCACAGAGACAGAGACAGGGTCCCATCCCATAACCCTGGGATCAGACCTGAGCCAAAATCAAGAGTCAGACAACCCACCGAGCCACCCAGGTGCCCCTTAAAGATTTTATTTTAAAATAATCTCTATACCCAACGTGGGGCCCAAACACACATCCCAGAGATCAAGAGCTACTTGCTCTTCCGACTAGCCAGCCAGGTGCCCCCTCTTGTCAATTTCTCTTGCTTAGCGAGCTCAAGGGCCTGGTTCAGTAATGGTGAGCTCTGGTCCCAAAGCCTTGCCTGGTTGCTTATTCCCTATCTCATCTGGGAGCACTTGAGGTGCCCAAGGGTCGTCCTTGGCAGTTGGCCCCAGCTCCCTCCAACTCCCCGCCACCCATTCACATCTAGGCACCAAGCCCTGCAGACTGGGTCTCCTAAACTCTTCCTGGCTTCCTTTTCTCCTCTTCCAGCAGCCATGGGCTTGGCCAAGGTCATCTCTTGCAGGTTTGATAAGATTGCCCTCTTCCAGATCCCCACCCGGCTTTATGTTCCTCAACACCGTCCTGTCATTACAGCCAGAGTGGTCTGCACAAAGGTGGCCCTTATGGTGACCACTTAGAATCCATCACTGGTTTCCTTCCACTTGTTAGGACAGGCTCCACGCTTGGCCCCTGTGCTCCAGGGGCCATTAGCGACTCACGGGCCATTAGCGACTCACACTCAGGCAAAAGGACAAACATGCAGCTTCCTGCAAACATCAAGTGGAACCTGAATGTGACAGTGCAGGCTGTGGGTGTCCCCAACACTGATCAAACAGAGCCCATGACAAGTTATGGAGAAAAGAAAGCAGATACCCAGGATATGAAAGTCTTCACTCCTTAACTCTCTTAGAACTTATAGTTATTCCCTCGTGTCTAGAAACTGGGAAGTCCTTGGAGCCACTTGCTTCTTTATCCAAGCCCTGGAAGGGGGACTGAGACTGGCCCAGTATAGCTACAGCATAATAGACACTCCAGGTGTCACTAAATGACTTTCACTGGCTGGAGGAGGGAGTCCTTTATGTGTCAGATGTACTAGAAATCTGGCTTTTTCCTTCTGCTATTGAAGGCCTCTTGCTCAGTCAGCTGGGAACTGGGAATTTGCACATGTGGGCATCCATAGCCCCGGTGGCTCCAGACTGTTGCCCCTCGGCTGGGCAGATTGCTGGGAAAGCTCTTAAATGCATTGATCATCCAGTTACAAAGGAAGCCAAGAGGGGGCGGCTTAGTCGGTTAAGCATCCGACTTCGCTTATGTCATGATCTCGCGGTTCGTGGGTTCAAGCCCCGTGTCGGGCTCTGTGCTGACTGTCAGCTCAGAGCCTGGAGCCTGTTTCAAAGTCTGTGACTCCCTCTCTTTCTGACCCTTCCCTGCTCACGCTGTCTCTCTCCTAGAAATAAATAAAACATTAAAAAATTAAAAAAAAAAAAACCCAACAAAGGAAGCCAAGAGTTGTATACATTTCTTAAAACATCCTTTTTGGGGGATGGAGGGGAAGCTTTTTATTAGGATGCAAATCCAGTATAACGTGTTTCAGATTGGGCCTAGATGTCTTCATGGAATTTGCTGACTATTGCAGACCCTGCTTCCCTGCCTACTCCCCTAAATTTCCCCTCCCCTCTTACCCCAACCCTCTGTTCTGCCCTTCATCTCCCCCTTCCCCATGTCTCCTACCCCCTCCTACCCTTCCCTTCCTCCTCTCCTCCTCCTCTGCTCTTCCTTCATTTCTAACAGTTACCCCTCCCCCATAAATTCTTTTCAGATGCAGTATTTGGTACTTACCTTAATAATAACTGCCTTGGTCACAGAAAGACAAATATATG
The DNA here is from genome assembly GCA_017311185.1 of Proteles cristata cristata. Classification (NCBI taxonomy): domain Eukaryota; kingdom Metazoa; phylum Chordata; class Mammalia; order Carnivora; family Hyaenidae; genus Proteles; species Proteles cristata. The sequence continues at coordinate 448,502 of JAESUZ010001396.1, forward strand.
ACTTCACTCATATGAGGACTTTAAGATACAAAACAGATGAACATAAGGGAAGGGAAGCAAAAATAATATAAAAACAGAGGGGGACAAAAATACAAGAAACTCTTAAATATGGAGAACAAACAGGGTTACTGGAGGGGTTGTGGGAGGGGGATGGGCTAAATAGGTAAAGAGCATTAAGGGATCTACTGCTGAAATCACTGTTGCACTATATGCTAACTGACTTGGATGTAAATTTAAAAAATAATAATAATAACTGCCTTAACTTGTCCATTTTTCTTTCTCAGTGAAGGCTCAAACCCATATTTCATGGAGATATCTCTTGTTTATTTAGGAAATACAAATTTGAACTAGTACAGCTGGCCTCCTATGGATATAAACTCACCAGGGTTAACAGAAAATGTATGTAAATTATGCGATTTGTTATCTCAGTTTTGTTATTCACACGGTGCAGGAATCCAGTTACTGAAAAATGTAAATGTGTCTGATGTATAGATAGTTCATCCCCAGAACTCTCGTAATTGGCCATGTTTTCCCCAAGGGGACAACTAGAAAGTTTTTATTCTCTTAAACTTCATGGATATAATGAAATATATGTATACCTGGCTTCCAGATGTGGTGTTGTGCTCACTTATACATATTACATATAAATCGGTGGATTTTCTTCAGTGGCTTTTGTGGGTAATCAGTATTAATATGTGGCTGACCAGCAGGATTGGTAGGTACAGATGCTTTCTCCTGTCCCTGGTGATGCTGGGCCTGTGGGGATGGAGAGCAGGCAGGAAGGTTCTCGCTCTATTCTGGACTACTGGGTCGGTAAAGGAATCAAACTTATCCTTCCTGGCAAAGCTGATTAGCTTCCCAGCCATGTGGCCTGAGTATGCTGTCCATCTCTAGACTTCTGAGATTCTTCCATCCATACTAGTTTTTTAAAAAATTATTAATTCTATCTTTTGTTATAAATCTGTTCAGATTTTGCATTTCTTCTTGAGCCAATTTCTGTAGCTGTCTTTTTCTAGAATTTGTCCATTTCATCTGGGTTATCTAATTTGTTGAACAGCATACAATTGTTCATAATATTTCCTTCACTCCTTTTTATTTCTGTAAAGTCAGTAAAATAATGTTCCTATTTTCATTTCCGATATTATTTTCATGTCTCTCTCTTTTCTTTTTTTTTTTAATGTTTACTTATTTTTGAGAGGGAGAGAGACAGAGTGAAGGGGAAGGGCAGAGAGAGAGGGAGACACAGAATCCAAAACAGGCTCCAGGCTCTGAGCTGTCAGCACAGAACCTGACATGGGGCTCAAACGCACAAACTGAGGTCATGGCCTGAGCTGAAGTTGGACGCTTAATGGACTGAGCCACCCAGGCACCCCTCATCTCTGTTTTCTTAGTTTCACTAAAGGTTTGTCAATGTGGTTGATCTTTTCAAAAAACCGACTTTTTCTAGCCAAACTGCAGGCTTTGCGGCAAGGTGTCTTGGCTGTGAAGTTTGAAATACACAATTCTTCTATTTTAATGTTTAAATTTTTTTTAATCTTTATTTTTGAGAGAGAGAGACAGACAGACAGACACAGAGGGACAGAAAGAGACATGGAATCCAAAGCAGGCTCCAGCTCTGAACTGTCAGCACAGAGACCAACACGGGGCTCGATCTCATGAAGTGCGAGATCATGACCTGAGCCGAGTCAGATGTTTAACTGACAGAGCCATCCAGGTGCCCAGAGATTGATTGAATGATTGACTGATTGATTTTTTTCTTAAATAGTTTGTTGTCAAGTTGGTTTCCATATAACACCCAGTGCTCATCCCCACAAGTGCCCTCCTCCATGCCTGTCACCCCCCTCCCTTCTCCCCCTCAATTTGTTCTCAGCATTCAAGAGTCTCTCATGGTTTGCCTCCCTCCCTCCCCCCAAGTATTTTCCCTTCTTCTCCCCCATGGTCCTCCATTAAGATCTTTCTAATCCATCTATATGTGCAAACGTATGGTATCTGTCCTCTACCTGACTTATTTCGCTCAGCATAACACCCTCAAGGTCCATCCATGTTGCTACACATGGCCAGATTTCACTGTTTCTCATTGCCATGTAGTATTCCATTGTATAGATAAACCACATCTTCTTAATCCATTTGTCAGTTGGTGGACACTTAGGCTCTTTCCATGTTTTGGCTATTGTGGAGAGTGCTGCTATGAACATTGGGGTTCATGTGCACCTATCCATCAGCACTCCTGTATCACTTGGACAAATTCCTGGCAATGCTGTTGCTGGGACATAGGGGAGTTCTATTGTTAATTTTTTGAGGAACCTCCACACTGTTTTCCAGAGGGGCTGTACCAGTTTACATTCCCACCAACAGTGTAGGAGGGTGCCCAATTCTCCACATCCTTGCCAGCATCTAGAATCCTCTAATTTGCTCATTTTAGCCACTCTGACCAACGTGAGGTTGTATCTCAGTGTGGTTTTGATTTGTATTTCCCTGATGAGGAGGGCCACTGAGCATCATTTCATGTGTCTGTTGGCCATCTGGATGTCCTTTTTAGAGAAATGTCTGTTCATGTCTTCTGCCCATTTCTTTACTGGGTTGTTTTTTGGGTGTGGGGTTTGGTGAGTTCTTTATAGATTTTGGATATTAACCCTTTATCTGATATGTCATTTGCAACTATCTTTTCCCATTCCATTGGTTGCCTATTGGTTTTATGGATTGTTGCCTTTGCCGTGCAGAAGCTTTTAATCTTGATGAGGTCCCAAGAGTTCATTTTTGCTCTTGATTCCCTTGCCTTTGGGGATGTGTCAAGTAAGAAATTGCTGCGGTGGAGGTCAAAGAGGTGTTTCCTGCTTTCTTTTCTAAGGTTTTGATGGTTCCCTGTCTCACATTCAGGTCCTTTATCCATTTTGAGTTTATTTTTGTGCATGATGTGAGAAAATGATCTAATTTTATTCTTCTGCATGTTGTTGTCCAGTTCTCCCAGCACCATCTGTTAAAATGGCTGTCTTTTTCCATTGGATACTCTTTCCTGCTTGGTCAAAGATTAGTTGGCTGTACATTTTTGGGTCCAAATATGAGTTCTCTATTCTATTCCATTGGTCTATATGTCTGTTTTTGTGCCAATACCATACTGTCTTGAAGATGACAGTTTTGTAGTAGAGGTTAAAGTCTGGGATGGTGATGTGTCCCGTTTTTGTTTTCTTCTTCAATATTACTTTGGCTATTCAGGGTCTTTAGTGGTTACATACAAATTTTAGGATAGTTTGTTCTAGTTTTGAGAAGAATACTGGTGCAATTTTGATTGGGATTGCATTGAATGTGTAGATTGCTTTGGGTAGTAATGACATTTTCACTATATTTATTCTTCTGATCCATGAGCATGGAATGTGTTTCCATTTCTTTGTGTCTTCTTCATTTCTTTGATAAGTTTTCTATAGTTTTCATACAGATCTTTTATATCTTTGGTTAAGTTTATTCCTAGGTATTTTATGTTTTTTTGTGCAATTGTGAATGGGATCAGTTTCTTGATTCCTCTTTCTATTGCTTCATTGTTGGTATATAAAAATGCAGCCAATTTCTGTACGTTGATTTTGTATCCTGCAACTTGCTGAATTCATAGATCAGTTCTAGTAGGCTTCTAGGTTTTCTATGTAGAGTATCATGTCATCTGCACAAAGTGAGAGTTTGACTTCTTTGCCAATTCTGATGCCTTTAATTTCCTTTTGTTGTCTGATGACTGATGCTAGGACTTCCAGCACTATGTTAAACAATAGTGGTGAGTGTGGACATCCCTGTCGTGTTTCTGATATCAGGGGGAAAGCTCTCAGTTTTTCCCCATTGAGAATGATGTTAGCTGAGGGCTTCTCATAGATGGCTTTTATGATGTTTAAGTAAGTTCCTTCTATCCCGACTTTCTCGAGGGTCTTTATTAAGAAGGGATGCTGTATTTTGTCAAATGCTTTTTCTGCATCTATTGACAGGACCATATGGTTTTTATCTTTTCTTTTGCTCATGTGATGTATCACATTGATTGATTTGTGAATAATGAACCACCCATGTAACCCAGGAATGAATCCCACTTGATCTTGGTGGATAATTCTTTTCATGTGTTGTTGAATTCGATTTGCAAGTATCTTGTTGAGGATTTTTGCATCTGTATTCATCAAGGATATTGGCCTGTAGTTTTCTTTTTTTGTTGGATCTCTGTCTGGCTTGGGAATCAGAGTGATGCTGGCTTCATAAAATGAGTCTGGAAGTTTTCCTTCGATTTCTATTTTTTGGAATAGCTTGAGAAGAATGGGTATTAATTCTTTCTTAAATGTCTGGTAGAATTCCCCAGGGAACCCATCTGGTTCAGGGCTCTTATTTGTTGGGAGATTTTTGATAACTGTTTCAATTCAGCCCATTTACATTCAGTGTTATTGAAATATATGGGTTCAGAGTCATTGTGTTGTTTGTGGGATTCATGCTTGTGGTGGTGTCTCTAGCATCTTGCATTCCTTGCAACATTTCCCTCAGAGAGTCCTCCTCAGGATTTCTTGTAGGGCTGGTTTAGTGGTGACAAATTCTTTCCATTTTTGTTTATTTGGAAAGACTTTGATCTCTCCTTCTATTCTGAATGACACACTTGTTGGATAAAGGATTCTTGGCTGCATATTTTTACTGTTCATCACATTGAAGATCTCCTGCCATTCCTTTCTGGCCTGCCAAGTTTCAGAATATAGGTCTGTCACCACTCTGATAGATTTCCCTTTGTATGTTAGGGCCCTTTTCTCCTTTGCTGCTTTCAAAATTCTTTGTCCTTATATTTTGCCAGTTTAACTATGATATGCCATGCAGAAGATCGATTCATGTTATGTCTGAGGGGAGTTCTCTGTGCCTCTTGAGTTTCAACATCTACTTACTTCCCCAGGTTGGGAAAATTCTCTGCTATAATTTGTTCCAGGACTCCTTTAGCCCTTTCCCTCTCTCTTCCTCTCCTGGGATTCTTACGATATGGATATTGTTCCATTTGATTGTATCACTGAACTCTCGAACTCTTCTTTCACGTTCCTGGATCAGTTTATCTCTCTTTCAGTTTCTTCTTTTTCTATAATTGTGTCTTCTAAATCATCATTTTCCTTTCTGCCTCTTCAATCCGTTCATTTGATGCCTCCAGTTTATTATGTATCTCGTTTATCACGTTTTAAAATTCATCATAACTATTTTTAAGCTCCATAGTGTTTGTAGCCATAGTTTCTCTGATGTCCTCCATGCTTTTTTCAAGCCCAACAATTAATTTTATGATTATTGTTCTAAATTCTTGTTCAGTTATGTTGCTTATATCTGTTTTGAGCAGTTCTTTAGCTGTCATTTCTTCCTGGAATTTCTTTGGAGGAGAGTTCTTACGTTTCATCATTTTGGTTAGCTTTCTATCTCTTGTTAATTTTAAAAGCTTGTTATGCACTCTGCCCCTGCGGGTGCTGCTGTATTAAAGAGGGCTCTTTGACTGTCCAGGGCCTGTCCATTCAGGAAGGTTCTTTGAATGGTGTGTCTTGGTTTCTTTTGTTGAGAGTTTGGTTATTTTATTTCCCTGCTCATAGTGGTATTTGGGACTCTCCACCATGTGTAGTTTGGCTTGTTTCTTGAGGTAGCCCTGTAAGTCAACCTCAGAAAGCATCCTTTCTGGACTTCCAGAAGGAGGACTTCCAGAAGGAGAGGCTTGTCATTTATTGCAGAGGCAATCCCTGTGTTGACTTCAAAGGTCCAGCATGTGAAGATAGAAGGGAAGGATTTCAAACAGGGGATGAGCTCAAAATCCTGGGGAGCCTTTGTTTGGAAACTGGCTTCAGTACACCGAGTGGATGGAGAGCTGGGATCAGCTTGTAGGTCAACCAGAGGTCATGTCCTCTCCATCCCAGAGATCTTTTTAAATGTAGACATTTATAACTATGAATTTTGCTTTGGCACTGGCTTCACTGCATCCCGTACATTTTGGTGTGTGGTGTTTTCATTTCATCTCAAAGAACTTTCTAATTTCATTTGTGATGTCTTCTTTGACCCATTCATTATACAGTAGTTCCACACATCTGTGAATTTTCCAGTCTTCCTTCTGTTATTGATTGCCAGTTGTATTCCACTGTGGCTGGAGAACCTGCTTGGTATGGTTTCAATCCTTTGAAATCTCTCTAGACTTGTTATAACTTAATATATGTTCTGTCTGGAGAGCGTTCCATGTGGACTTGAGAAGAGCGTGGATTCTTCTTTGTTGTGTGGTGTGCTCTAGAGGGTTGTCCAGTCTGGTTAGATGACAATGTTTAGTTTCTAGTTTCTTTGCTCATCTGTTGTTTTATCTATTATTGAAAGGGGAGTACTGAAGTCTTAGTAAATATTGGTGAATGACTGATTTCTCCCTTTAATCCTGCCAGTTTTACCTCATGTATTTTGAGGCCCTGTCGTTAGAGACATGTTATGCTTTTTTCTTTTTTTTTTTTTCTTGAGAGAGGGCACAAGTGAGCAAGGGGCAGAGAGAGACAGAAAGAGGAGAGAGAGAGAGAGAGAGAGAGAGAGAGAGAGAGAGAGAGAGAGAGAGAGAAGGAAGTCGAGCTCACAGGGGGCTCGTGCTCACCTGAAGCCTGATGTGGGACTCAAACAGCTCATGACCGAGCCGAACTCAGAGGCTCAATGACTGAGCCATCCAGGCGCCCAGAGTGGTATGTTATGAAGGAGTTGTTTGGGGCAAGTTAGTCAATCCCTTTAACTTCATTTTCTGTAAAAGCTCTTTGTTGAAGATGCCAACGATGATATAAATTAAAAACTCGGGATTATTTGTGGAAACAAATCCTTTACAGTGCCAGTCCCAACTGAGCTACTCTGGATCATTGGTCAGTGAGACTGTCTCTTCTTAAGAATGGTATCCGTTGTGGTTAGTTGCCACAGCAACCCAGAGATACCTCCTTACTGCCTTACTAATGGTGTTCCAGAATGGCCTTTGATGAGGTTCATGCATTCTGCGTATCAGGTTTCTTGCACCCAAGAGCACAAACACCTCAAAATGAAGGCCACTTCTGGAGACGGTGGTGGGAGTTTTTCCAGCTATGAGTCAATAAGGGTGATTCCTTCAACCTGCAACAAGTGTTCTATCCATTGTCAAGTGTGTTGTCACCCTTCCTGTGATGGTCAAGGCCTATCCTTTTAGGGTAAATGGCTGGAGGCATTACTCAGTTACTCCTGAATGTAAAATTTAGCTCTAGAATTTCTATTAGGTTTTGTCTTCTAATTTCTAAATCTTTATAGATATTCTCTATTTGGTGACATACCATTTTCCTGGTTTCCTTGGACTCTTTGAGCCTATCTTAAGACAGATGATTTACAGTCTTGGTCTAGTGGGTCACCTGGGTTGCTCAGTTAGGCGACCAACTTAGGTTCAGGTCATGACCTCAAACCCTCAGGTCCCCACATCAGGCTGTATGCTGACAGCTCGGAGCCTGGAGCCTCCTTCAGTTTCTGTGTCTCCCTCACTCTCTACCTCTCCCCCTCTTGCACTCTCTTTCTCTCTCAAAACTAAATAAACATTAAAAAAATTTTTTTTAAGTCTTGGTCTAGTAAGTTCAATGTCTAGGCTTCCTCATAGGTGGTTATCATTATTTTCTAATGTCCCTGTGAATGGTTCATAATTTCTTATTTGTGTTTTTTCTGCCATGCCTCATAATTTTTGGTTGAAAGCTAGAGATTTTGAATAATATAATGTGGCCGTTCTAAAAATTAGGTTCTGCCCCATCCCAGGGGTTGTTATTGCTGCTTGTTATGGATTATTGTTTATTCAGTTACTTTTCTAAACCGTTTTTGTAAAGATTGTATTCTGTGTCATGTATAGCCATTGAAGTCTCTGTTCTCTTAGCTTACTGGCCAGCAAATGATTTGATAGAGATTTCCTTAAACATCTAGAGCCAAAAATTCAAAATACCCTCCCAGTTTTGCAGGTTGGCTCTGTGTAAAATGCTTATTTAATACTTAGCCAATCTGTTTAAAACTCTGCCTTAGCCTTTACTTTCTCCTTTTTTGGAGATGAAAAGTTAGCCAGAGGTGACAAATTAGGGTCTTCTGTGGTATTCTTCTGATCACATGTCCAGCCTGTGAGTGCATGTGGCCTTCTAGATTTCCTGGTATTTGTGTAGGTTTTTTAAAGTACTCGTTCCCGCAAGTATCTCCTTGCTTAACCTCTTCCTTCTCAGACTTTCTGGCTATCTATTGCCTCCCTATCTGTTGTCTTGTTCTCTGATGACTGAGACCAATATATTAGTCTTTAAATGCTTTCAATAAATGTATCTGAGAAACTGTTTCTATCTGGGGAAAGTCCAAGTCAGATGCAGCAAAGGCAAACCCTCGAGGCAACCCTTCAGGGAGCCACCAGACTCCTTAAAACACACAACCATGATTCCTTGGGAATAGGGTCCATATTGCTCCCTCTGGTAACAACCTGCACCCAAAATGCAGGCTACTGTCTTCATGGCTGCTGCTGAGCTGGCGGTGGGAGATGTTCAACAAGTAAGATAGGAAGCCACAACACTCTCAGAAAAGTGCTCCTGTCTTCATTTATCATTCCCCTGGTTGTTGTAAGGTTGTTTTCGTTTGTTTGTTTGTTTTTTAATAGATTTCAGAGTTCTGAAAAAGTTGATTCTGACAGTTTCTGCCAATGTATTCTTTGCTTTTGTGGAGGAGAAGAATTTTGGAGTGCTGTACTCTGCCATTTTCAGTAACATCGCTCCAGTATGGCTGTTTCATCCTGTTTACAGCAATGAGAAGTGTATCATTTCCTTAAAATCAAAGGTCAGAAAAATTATAGGAGTTTTGGGACCAGAAATATTCTTGGGAAATTTTTATTACATTAATCTTTTCATGAACTACTTGTTCAGCACTGTTGAAGAATGTGAGAATACAAGAAACAACACCAGGGCGCCTGGGTGGCTCAGTCAGTTAGGCATCCGACTTCATCTCAGATCATGATCTCATGGTTTGTAAGTTCAAGTCCCACATTGGGCTCTGTGCTAACAGCTCAGAGCCTGGAGCCTGCTTCAAATTTTGTGTCTCCCTCGCTCTCTGCCCCTCCCCCACTCATGCACGCGCTCTCTCTCGCTCTCTCTCTCTCTCTCAGCAATAAACATAAAAAATTTTTAAAATATTAAATAAAAAAAGAAAAAGAAACACCAGACTCTAGAAAATTAAAAACAAACACCTAGCCTCCAGCCAAAGAACAGATACAGGTAAGTAGCATATAAAGAACTCTCACTGGAATAGAAGATGCACAGTTTTTCACATATTCAGAGATATTAATTCCTTTAGTAAAGACATTTCAGATACTCATCATGATTGAAATTGGGATATGTGGTATAAGCTTGTGTGTTACACTTTTTGTGTCCACTGGTTGTTATCCTGATTGAAATAGTAATTCACTATGTTAGGACTTGAAAACTATCAAAGAGTAAGAAAAAAACCCAGAAATTTGATTTATAAAAATGTTGATAAATCATCTTTCTAGGTCATTTTACAAGAATAATCTGGCATAGTGTTTATATCCAAATAATCTAGAGTTGGAGATGATCTGAATTAGACAATCATATTTCTGGATGACTTTGAAGAACAATTGCCTTGAGATTTTTGTCCCAAAACTCCACAATTTGAATATGGAGTCACAAACTCCCATTTCTGTGCCATTCTTGGGAAAAATTAAGGTGAACAATTCATGTCCAAAATCTCCCAAGATTTAGCTTATTTGGATAAAATATTTTGGTTTTGCATCATTTTGGAAGAAAAATATGGCATAGGGTTATGTCCAAAAATATATTTTAGGAAAATTTAGATAAGGAGCTATCTTTCTGAACTATGTTGGAAGAAAAAAATTGTATGGCACATCTATCTAAAGAACCCACTTCTTGGAAGAAAATGCTAGCATAGAACTTATGTCAAGAAACTGCATTTTGGAGTGAATTTGGGTTTAAGAAATATGTTTGGGGATCCACTTTGAAAGAAAATATGCCACAGGACTTGTATCTAATGAACCTCACTAATAAATTTAAATAAAAACAATACTTCATGGCCATTTACAAAGAACAGTCTGGCACCTGGCTTACCAAAAAATCTTGCCATTTGAGGACATTTGGATGAAATATCACAATTTTAGGCCACTCTGGAAGAATATCTGGCATAGAAATTATGTTTAAAAAATGCCAAAATACTAGTTGAGCCAATTTGAAAAATCACACTTGTAGGCTTTTTGAAGAAAAGTCTTGCATAGGACTTATGTCCAAAAGATACCAAGATTTGACAAATTTGGATCAGAAGTCACATTTTTTGCATACTTAAAAAAATCTGGTTTAGGTCGTAGTTCCAGTAAGTCCCCAAATTTGAGCAGACTTGGGTGAAAACATTACATTTCTAAGGCATCTGGAGACAAATATCTAACATATGACTTATTTCCCAAAACTCCACTGCATATATGAAATTGGATTTTAAAAAATTATGCTTCTTGTCCATCTGGGAGGAAAATTTGATGAAGGATTTGTGTTCTCCCCTCTGCCCCGCCCCCGCCCAATCAATGATTTGAATGAGTTTGGATGAAAAAGTGTATTTCTAGGCAACTTTGTAAAATAATGTAGCATAGAACAATTTGAACATATTTAGATGGAAGGTCATTTTTGAGTAATTTAAAAAGTCTGGGATAAGAATTATTTCCAAAAACCCACAAGACTTCATGAATTTGGGTGAAAAATTATATTTTCAAGAATATAGTTCATTACAGACAGAAAATCCCAATTATTGTAATTTGGATGAAAAATGTCTTTCTAGGCCAATTTAGAAGAAAAATCAAGTGTGTGAGTTTAGGTGCAAAACTATTTGAGTGAATTTGTATGAAAAGCTGCATTTCTTGGGCTATTTGGGAAGAAAATTCTGCTGTAGAGCCTATGTTTGAGCGACTCCACTAATTATTGCTGTAGCTTTAGTAAGTTTAGAAATTGGGCAGTGTAAGTCCTTCAATTTAGTTCTTATTTTCTAAAAATATGTTCTTCTATTGCTTTTTAATATAAAACATAGCATACTGGCTGTAGTGTTCTCAGACTGTTTTCCCTAGCCCTTCCCCCATTGATTAATCTTGGAGATCTTCCCATGTAAATACATAGAGATGTTTCTCATTCTTTGACAATATACAGCATATTGTTCTATTTAGGCATGGTTGACTTTAATTAGACCCTCTACTGGTGAACATTTTTTTCTTTACTGAAATTTGAAGTTACCACTAAACTGAAGAACTTATATAAATAATTTTGCATAAGAACATGTACAGCTATTGGATAAATTCTATAGAGATTATGTGCTCATAAGGGGAATATGAATTTTTAATTTTGGTATATAATTAAACACCAAGTTGTCTACCATAAAACTTGTGCCAATTTATATTTCCAAGACTAACATGTCTGTACCTGTTTACACAGACCTCAAGAGTGTTTTCAAATTTTATAATTTTTGCCAGTCTGACAGTTTGTACATATCTCTGTGTGATTTCAAATGAAAAAAAAAAAAAAAAAAAAGACTTCCTAAACTGTGATTTGAGTCTGATCGGTCAGTTTATTTTTTGATGCATTGTTGATTTTAAAAACTCCACTTCTTGGGGTACCTGTGTGGCTCAGTCAGTTAAGCATCCAACTTTGGCTCAGGTCATGATCTCACAGGTCATGAATTCAAGCCCTGCCTGGGGCTCTCCATTCTCAGTGTGGAGCCTGGTTTGGATCCTTTGTCTCCCTCTCTTTGCCTCTGCGCTGCTTGGTGCTCTCTCTCAAAAATAAATATTTTTTAAAAGAGGTGATTTATCTAAAAAAGTAAAAAATTAAAACTCCATTTCTAGAGATATTTTGTAGCTCTTTATAATATGGACATCAGTATCTCTCTCCAGTTTGTCTTTTGTTTTGGCTGAAGGTGTGAGTTGTAGAATTTACCTCTGTGTATCCAAACTCAATCTATTTTCATTATAGTTTTAAGGTTTTGCGTCATAGTTAGAATAAGTCAGTCCTATGTTAGAAAGGCATTACAATTATCTATTGCTATGTAAGAGACAATACTAAAATTTAGGGCTTAAGACAATTTTATTATCATCATTCCTCACAGTTGTGTGGGTGGACTGAGCTCAGCTGAATACTTCTCTCTCGAAGTGTGAACGCTCGGTGATGGCTCATGCATGTAACCACAGTTGATGTTTGTTGTTGACTAGTTCTGCTAGGGCTATTGACCAGAATACCTCCACGAGGCCTCTCAATGTGGCTTTGAGGTTTTTGCAGCATGGAAGTAGGATTCAAATAGTAGAAACTGTATGGCTTTTCATGAACTAACATCAGAAGTCCTATAATATCACTTCTCCTATATTCTCTTGATCAAGCAAATCACTAAGGCCAATCCAGATCCATGTGGAGGGTAATTAGACCACACACACACACACACACACACACGTGAAGGAACCGATGATGTCCATCTTGGGAGACTATCTCCACAGTCCACCCCCTCAACAGCAAACTTCATGTCCATCCCATATGAAACATACATTCATCCCTAAGACTCTCTCAAAGTCTTATCCTATTAGTGCATTAGCTCAAAGTTCAGAATCTTGTTATGTAAACCATGTCAAAGTATAGATGATTTTTCATCTGAAGACTTGAGAGCTAACGACATGTTATCTAACACTCAATGTTGATTTAGGGATAAAATAAAATAACCATAATAAAGGCTTCTAGTAAGAAAGTAGAGCAATAACAGGTACACAGCAGGCACCAGTTCATATAAATTTCGAAATTTGGCTGGGCACATGCCAACAGTTCCTTAATTAGTGTCTGGTACTGCTTCCTGGCAGTGATTCTCCATTGCTTTTACGTCTACACGGAATCATTCTTCCTTTTGTCTAAGAAATGGCCTATACTTGCAGCGTAGATTTCTATGGGCTGTGTTCCTGCCCACAGAAAAGTAGGGATTTTTCTCTGTCCTTTTCAGATTAGTCTGGTGTTTGTTACAAAATCATAGGTTTCCCATGTTTCTTACAGACGTTCACTCCGTTAGACAAAACCACATCTACAAGCTCTTCAAGTGAAGGCTTTCTCTGGTTTGGGTTGCCAGGGTGCTGTGGGATATCTTTAAAATTCATAGGAACCATTTTGTGTAGTTGAGAGTCTAGGAGCTACACACTAATTCTTACATCTTAAAAAAAGGGGGGTTATAGCTACATCCTTAAGATGACCTTTACCTTAAAGGTCATTTGTTTTAGTGTGGAGATTCCTCAAAAAATTAAAAATAGAACTACCCTACAACCCAGCAATAGTACTACTAGGAATTTATCCAACGGATACAGGAGTACTGATTCATAGGAGCACATGTACCCCAGTGTTTGTAGAGCACTTTCAATAGCCAAATCATGGAAAGAGCCCAAATGTCCATCAATTGATGTATGGATAAAAATATGGTTTACGTATCCAATGGAATACTACTTGGCAATAAGAATGAAATCCAGCCATTTGTAACAACGTGGATGGAACTGGACGTTATTATGCTAAGTGAAGTAAATCACTTATATATAATACATATAATCACTTGTATATGATTTATATATATAAATCACTTATATGCATATATAAGTAAATATATATAAGTATATAAGTAAATATATGTGTATATATATTATACATATATATATATAAAGTGAAGTAAGTCACATATATATGTATTTATATACATATAAAGATCATTTGTTTTGAGCAAAACCACTTTGGACTGGAACACAGTGGAAGTATGGTTAAGAATCTTCATATATGGCTGAATATCTTTAACCTTGTTATTGGAGAGCTACTGAAGGTGTGTGGCTAAGGGACCCTGGACCAGTTCCTGTCTGGCTGGCATAGGGCCTGGGCCTAGGATGGTGGGCTGAAGAGAGCATGCGGTTAACGAGCATTATACTACTGAAGCGAGCTGATGAGGTGGTGTGGCTGGGGGTGGCTGGAGATCATCCACGTTCTCGGTGGTCTGATAGGAATGTGACTGGAGATCCCAGGCTATGAGATGAATGGACTGGTTGTTCATGGCTGGAAGACCAGGCCTGGGGCCTGGAGTGCTGGCAATAATGTACTGGTGAAGGGGCTCCACGGTGGGAGGACCAGGGCTAAATAATGCCTGAGAAAAAGCATTTAAGGTGGTTAGGGGATGATTTAGCAATGGCAACAATATGGACATTTGAGAGCTAAGAGGAGAGAAGCAGAAAGGGAGCTGTCACAAAAGCCAAAGGAAGAGGGTAGTTGCAGATAAAAGTGGACTGCTAGGCAGAGAAGGACAAATATCATATGTTTGCACGTATAGGAGGATTAGGAGGAACTTGATGGAGGAACAAGGGAGAGAAGAAGGGGGGAAATGGTGGGGGAAAGGGAGAGAGGCAAACCATGAGAGACTCTTGAATGCTGACAAAAACTGAGGACTGATGGATGTGGGGGTGGAGGGGGATGGGCATGGAGGAGGGCACTTGTGGGGGATGAGCACTGAGTGTTATGTGGAAACTAATTTGACAATAAACTGTAAAAAAAAAAAAAAGTGGACTGCTAAAGGAAGCCATGTGTTTTTGGAAGACACCTGGAAGACTCCCTCCCCTCACCTGAAGTCCCTAAATACACTTCCTAGGCTTTCTCCCTATACAAAGGACTGGGCATTCTAGTAAATATTCTAGTGATTGTCTTCCAGGGAATTGAAATCTTGTGGAGATTGGACTTCGGAGTCCAAGGTGTCTGCACCACTCCTTATTCCCTATCTGTACAGATGAATGAATGAGGTGCAGTCAAGGTCACAGATGTGAAAAGAAGCAATCTTTATTAGAACAAAAGGCCACAGAACATGAAGACTTAGGGTGGAGAAAGTGAACTAAGTCAAATGTCTGCTGACCACTTACGGAATGCATTTCTCTACTCCAATTCAAGGAAGTATAACAATTTGATTACTTAGTCCTCCTCACCATCTTCACTTTCAAAGGGAGTGTAAGAGGTCAGGAGATTGGCCAGAACAGACTTCAGAGTCAGGCTGGAGGGGTGGTTTGTAATGGCCAGATTTCGTCCTCCTGTGTCTGCTGAGGTGGGACTTCTGGCTGCAGCCTTGGCCGCACGTCTTGCACACATAAGGCTTCTCCCCCTGGTGTGTCATCTGATGTAAGACGAGATGTGACTTCTGGAGAAAGCCCTGGCCACATTCCCTGCACACACAAGGTTTCTCTTCTGAATGTACCCGTTTATGTGTGATTAAAGCTGACTTGTTGCCAAAGCCTAGTCCACACTGCCTGCACGTGTAAGGCTTCTCCCTCGAGTGTTTCCTCTTGTGCCTGATGAGACCAGCCTGGTGACTGAAGCCTCGCCCACACTCCCGGCACACGTACGGCTTTTCCCCTGAGTGCGTCCTCTGGTGTGCCATGAGGTTTGACTTCTGGCTGAAGCCTCGCCCGCACTCCGCACACACCATGGGCTTTTCCCCTGAGTGTGTCCTCTGGTGTCTGATGAGGTTTGACTGCTGGCTGAAGCCTCGCCCACAATCCTTGCACACGATGGGCTTATCCCCTGAGTGTATGTTCTGGTGTCTGTTGAGGTGGGACTTCAGGCTAAAGCCACGCCCACACACCCCACACACGTAGGGTTTCTCCCCTGTGTGTGTCCGCCGGTGGGAGATGAGGGTTGAATTCTGGCTAAAGCTGTGTCCACACACTCCACAAACGTAAGGCTTCTCTTTGGAGTGTGTCCTCTGGTGGTTGACGAGGGTCGTCCTCTGCCTAAAGCAGCGCCCGCACTCCTTGCAGGCGTATGGCTTCTCCCCCGAGTGTGTCCTCTGGTGCGAGATGAGGTTCGACCGGTCGCTGAAGCCCAGTCCACAGTCACTGCACACGATGGTCTTCTCCTCTAAGTGTGTCCTCTGGTGTCTCACGACGGCTGACTTCTGACTAAAGCCTTTCCCACACTCCCGGCACACATAGGGCTTCTCCCCCGAGTGTGTCCTCCGGTGTATGATGAGGTTTGACTTCTGACTGAAGCCTCGCCCGCACTCACTGCACATATAAGGCTTTTCGCCCGAGTGTGTCCTCTCGTGTATGATAAGTGTTGACTTCCGGTTAAATCCGCGGCCGCACTCCCTGCACACGATAGGTTTCTCCCCCGAGTGGGCCTTCTGGTGCCTGGCAAGGCTCTTCTTCAGACTGAAGCCCTTCTCACACACCCCACACACGTACGGCTTCTCACCGGAGTGAATCCTCTGGTGACTGAGCAGGTTCGTCATCTTGCTGAAGCCCAGTCCACACTCTCTACAGTTGACCGTCCCGAATCCTAAGACTTCTATCCTCTTCAACAGTCTGTCCTCTTCCTCAGGGTTCCCCGATGGAGGGGGGCTGGACTCGATTTCCACCCCTTTGATGCTGCTCCTGGAGCTAACTGGTTGCCTTTGGGGTGGCCTGGAGAACGCTCCTGAAGTCCTTTTCTTTGTCTTGCCAAACAAAGGCTTGGCGCCTTCTCTCACTTGACCCTCTGCTTTATCACTCCAGGAATCTAGATCAGAGGCTGGCTGCCGCTGCTTCTGGTCCCCTGGGCTGGGGTCCCCTGGCTCCACATGAGTTTCTGCACACAAGCACGTGAAGACCCAAGGGGGATGGCTGCACAGCATGTGCTGCATGTGGAATTTCTGACTGGGAAAATCCGAAGGGCGGAAAGGACACAGGTGGAGTTCTGGCTTTCGTTCTGCTATAGAGAGAGAAGTCAGAGTCAGAACTGAGACTCAGTGGGACAGCCTGAGCAATTCTGCCTAGTCTGACGGGGAGACCTAATTCCCTGTTCTTCAAGATGCTTACAACTGGAGTGCTACCTGGTCAAGACTTCCTTTAAACGACGTACTTTTCCAGGCTCGTAAAACCCATTCCTGGGGCACCTGGGTGGCTCAATCACTTAAGTGTCTAACTTTGGCTCTGGTCATGATCTCACGGTTCATGAGTTTGAGCCCTATATCGGATCTTCTGTCTCCCTCTCTCTCTGCCCCTCCCCCCACATGTGTTCTTTCTCTCTCTCAAAAAGAGAGAGAGAGAGAGAGAGAGAGAACCCACTCCTAAGCCTCTTCTATGTAGCCAGCTATAAAATATCACAGGTGGTTCTGGCTCTTTATTTTATTATTTAAAAAATTTTTCTTTTTAGGTTTATTTTTTTGTAATCTCCACAATCAACATGAGGCTTAAACTCACAATCCCGAGATCAAGAGTTATTTATTCCTCTGACTGAGCCAGCCAGGTACTCCTCAGCTCT
Organism: Proteles cristata cristata; assembly: GCA_017311185.1. Classification (NCBI taxonomy): domain Eukaryota; kingdom Metazoa; phylum Chordata; class Mammalia; order Carnivora; family Hyaenidae; genus Proteles; species Proteles cristata. The sequence goes on from JAESUZ010001396.1 coordinate 465,805, forward strand.
TTAAATAGGGCCAATATGCAACAGTCTTCCCTACTTACAATTAACTTCAAACAACCACCCATGTGATATAATTCGTGTCCACAAGTATTTTCTCTGACAGAAAGAGATCTAACCAGAGGACCCATATGTAAATGTCATGTCTTTCCTTATTTCCCCATGAGGACAAAGGGACAGATGGAGAGAGTGGTCATTCAGGCTGGAGAGCCCCTACTGTAGGAAGCAACATAAAATCGTTCAAGAAATTGTGTGTGAGACGCCTGAAGTTGCCCCACTCACTAACAAATATTTATTAGAGGATGATGACTTTGTGCCAGAATTTCTACAAGGCCATAGAACACAATCTAGTCCCCCACTGACTTAAAGATGTTCCCTCCTGGTGCCCCTGATCAGTTTAAGCCCAGTTAATTTTCAGAATGCATCTAAATAAAAATTTTTCCCAGAAATCAATATAGATTTCTTCTTACAGCACCTCATGTATAGATGTTAACAGTGAATGTAATTGCTTCCTCAACACTGGTGCTAGTCATCTTAATGCAACAACTAACCAATTTGAGAAACCAGGTATTGATTGTACTAAACCAACTTGAACACAATTTTCTTGATCAATGAACCAAACTTTAAAAACTAACTGCATATACATTTATATCCCAGTATTCTATCCTATACAGGATGTTACTGTATTTGGAAATGGGGTCTTTACTTCTCTCTAAAATTTTTAAAAAAGTTTATTTATCTGTTTTGAGAGAGAGAGAGAGAGAGAGAGAGAGAGCGCGTGCATGCACACAAGCGGGGGAGGGGCAGAAAGAAGGAGGGACAAAATCCCAAGCGGGCTCCACACCAACAACATGGGGCTCGAACTCACAAACTGTGAGATCATGACCTGAGCTGAGATCAAGAGTCGGATGCTTAACCAACTCACCACCCAGGTGCCCTGGAAATGGGGCCTCTAAAGAGGTAATTAAGGTTAAAAGGGATCATAAGGATAGAGGCCTTGTCCAATGTGTCCTTACCAGAGGAGGAAGACACAGCCTTACACTCAGGTGAGGATGAAGGTGTGGAAGGGAGGCCATGCCAGGCAACGCAAACACCGCTTCAGGAGTTAGGAGAACAGCCTCCTTTCTCTCCTTGCCCGGAGCTGCCTGAAGCCCCGTGCTCCATTTGCCCAGTCTCCCCCACTCACCTGGACAGGTACCTGGTGGGCATTTTGCATCCTCTCTCCAGGTTTCCTTCCCTTGCTCCAGCTGGGTGATAAGTTTTGGTTTAGAAAATGGAATTCCTGTTCAGAGGAAAAGAAAACAAGGTGGCTGGAGGTTATCGGCTCAAGAGCCAACTGAGAAAGCGAGATGGCTACGTTACAAACAGCCTAAAATGGCCAGAAGCAAGAATGTGAGTCCTCAGGGATTCCAGGGCTTACCCAGTGAGACCAGGTTGCTGTAGTTTTCCAGCATCACCTCCCTGTACAGGGATCTCTGAGCAGGGCTCAGCAGCATCCACTCCTCCTGGCTGAAATCCACAGCCACATCCCTGAATGCCATGTGTGCCTGTAACAGAAAACACAGTCCTGCTCACTGAGGAGCCAGCCTTGCCATGACTCAGTGAGGGGAATGCAGAGGGCTGCCCTGTAGGAAATAGGTGAGCTATTAAAATTCTGCCTTTGATGGTGACCCTGATGCCGTGTGTTAAACATCTGTTGCTATCCAGCCAACAACACTTGTGAATCTACTATGTTCAAGATCTTGGGTGAGCTGTTTGGATAATAAATGCAAAAAAGATTACCTAACTTTTAAGAACTTTAAATTTAGGCAGAAAGAATAAATAACATATAAAAATTAAACAAAAGTAAAGCCTATCAGAATTTAAACGATTAAATAATATTACCAATCATGTTAGTATTGAAGCATCTGAATGACTACAGTTCATACAACTCAATAATGGCACAGACTAAACTATAACTCAGTCCTTTCCCTAAACCCCATGGTCCCAGGCGTCCTTGGGTCTGAGAGGCACAAATGGGTCATGGTGAAGTGCATGGACTTGAACGTACTGCCTGGGTTTGGGGTTCACCTCTGAGGTCAACAAGTGAAATGTAGATAATACTACATTAAATTTATGGCCCCACACTGTGTATGCTCAGGGTGGACCTTCTTGGCCACTCAACCTATAAATTCATCTCTACATTTTTTCTCATTCCCCTGCCCAGTTTTACTCATCCCCTTAACACTATTTAAAAATGGAGGACACAGACATCAAGAAAGGTGTCCTGAGGCAGCCCCAGGAACTTATCTTAAAGGATGGGTAGGAGTCAAGGGGAGAGGGAAGTGCTAAGTATTCCAGGTGAAGCATGCTGGGAGCAAAGAAGACACTGTGAGCAAAGGAAGGAAGGAAGCCACAATGTGGACAGGGAAGACAACCCAGGAGGAATAAAAGGTAGAAATACAGAACAGGTAGAGTGTAGCAGCCTGTAGAATTTTTAATTTTTATTGTAAAATACACATAACAAATATTTTACTCTAGCTACCATGTTAAATATACATTTTAGTAGCATTAAGTGTGCAATCGTCACCACTCTCCGTCTCCAGAACTTGTTCATCATCCCCTGCTGAAACTGTAACCATGAACGAATAACTCCTCCTTCCAAACCCTGGTAACCACGATTTTAGTTCCCATCTCTATGTATGTGGTTATTCTCCATACTACAAATAAGTGGAATTACACAACATTTGTCCTTTTGTGGCTGGCTAAATTCAAGGTTCATTTATGTAGAGGCACTAACTCAGAATTTCCTCCCCTTTCAAGACTGAAAAATACTGTATTTTATGTATATACCGTTCACCTACTGATGGACAGTTGGTTTGTATTCACCTTTTAACTACTGTCAATAATTCTACCTCACAAATTGGTGTATAATGATTAGTTTGGGTCCCTGCTTTCAATTCTCTGGGGTACATACCCAGAAGAGAAGTTGCAAGAGCCAATAGTAATGTCATGATCACTTTTTTCAGGAACCCCTGTTTTCAATAGCAACTGCATCATATTACATCCCCACCAGCAATGCAGAAGTGTTCTAATTTCTCCACATCCTCACCAACACCTGTTGCTTGTGTTTTGCTTTTGTTTTTTTGTTTTGTTTTGATGACAGCCATCTAATGAGTGCAACGTGATATCTCATTGTGGACTCAATTTGCATCTCCCTGATGATTGGTGATGATAAGCATCTTTTCATGTGCTTATTTGCCATCTGTATAAATTCTTTGCAAAAATATCTTCAAGTTCTTGGCCCATGCTTGAATTGGGGTGTTTGTATTTTTGGTGTTGTTGGGTTACAGTTCTTTATATATTATGAATATTAATCCCTTATCAGGTCACTTATTAGATAAGTGATTTGCAAATTTATTTGCACAAAAGTTTTAAATTTTGATGATCAATTTGTTTTATTTCTTTTGTTGCTTGCATTTTTTGGTGTAATATCCAAGAAATCATCACTAAATCCAATTTCATGAAGTTTTCCCCTTGTTTTTTCCTAAGTTTTATAGTTTTAGTTCCTATCTGTTTAGGATTTGGATCCATTTTGAGTTCATCTTTGTATACGGTGTGAGGTAAGGGTCCAACTACATTCTTTCGCATGTAGGTATACTGTTTCCCCATAATACTGTCCTTTCCACATTCAATGGTCTGGTACTCTTGTCCAAAATCATTTGACATAAGGATTTATTTCTGGGCTCTGTTCTGTTCCATTAGTCCATAATTCTGCTTTTATTCCAGTACCACACAGCTTGGATGACTGAAGCTTTGTAGTAAATTTTGAAATCAAGAAGTGTAACCCTTCCATGTTTGTTCTTTTTCAAGACTGTTTTGGCTTTACAGAGTCCCTTGAGATTTCATATGAATTTTAAGATGCACTTTTCTATTTCTGGAAAAAAAAAGTCACTGGGATTTTGGTAGGGATTGCACTGAATCGACTTGGGTACTATTGTCATCTTAACAATATTTTTTTTTTTAATATTTTTATTTATTTCTAGGAGAGAGAGAGAGAGACAGCGTGAGCAGGGGAGGGTCAGAGAGAGAGGGAGTCACAGACTGAAACAGGCTCCAGGCTCTGAGCTGGCAGTCAGCACAAGCCCGACGCGGGGCTCGAACCCACGAACCGCGAGATCATGACCTAAGCGAAAGTCGGACGCTCAACCGACTAAGCCACCCAGGCGCCCCGTCATCTTAACAATATTAAAGTTTCCATCCATTAACTTGGTGTCTTTCCACTTCTTTAATTCTTTCAGCAAGGTTTTGTACTTTTCAATGTACAAGTCTTTCACCTCCTTGCTTAAGTTAGTTTTTAAGTATTTTATTCTTTGTGATGCTATTGGAGGTAGAAGAGTTTTCTTAATTTCCTTATTAGATTCTTCATTGTTACTGTGTAGAAATGTAGCTGATTTTTGTGTGTTAATTTTGTATCCTGCTATTTTGTTGAATTTGTATATCAGTTCTACAGGTTTTTGTATGTCATCTGCAAACATATAATTTTACTTCTTCCTTTCTGATTTATATATCTGTCTGCCTGCCTTCCTTCCTTCCTCCCTCCCTTAACTATTCTTGCCTACTTGCTCTGGCTAGAACTTCCAATACTGTGTTCAACAGAAATGGCAGAAGTGAGCATATTTGTCATATTTCATCTTCCAGAAAAAGCTTTTAGTCTTCCACCATGGAGTATATTACATGAGTTTTCCACATATGGCCTTTATTATGTTGAGGTAGTTTCCTTCTATTCCTAGTTTATTGAGTGTTTTTTTCATAAAAGAGTGCTGAATTTTGTCAAATACTTTCTGCATTAGTTTAGATGATCTTAAGGTTTTTGTCTTTCATCTGTTAATATGATATATTCACTGATGTTTATATGTTGAAGCATCCTAGCATTCTAGGACTAAATCCCACTTGGTCAGCAGGATTCTTTTAATGTGCTTTATAGTTCTATATAGCACATAGAATTCTTTTACTGCCATAGAAAAGCATATAACTCTTTTAATATGCTGAATTTGGTTTGCTGGAATTATGTTGAGAATTTTGGCACCCGCACTCTTAAGGGATATTAGCCTGTAGTTTTCTTATTGTCTTTGTCTGGCTTTGGTATCAGGGTGATGCTACCCTCACAGAATTAGCTAGGTAGTGTTCCTTCTTTGTTTTGGGGGAGAAATGCTTGAGAATTAGTGTTTTTCTTTAAATGTATGGTAGAATTCACCCACGAAGGCATCATGTCCAGGGCTGTTCTTTGTTGGGAGCTTTTGATTACTGATTCAATCTCCTTACTAGTCTATTAAGGATTCCTATTTTTCAATGATTCTTTCTTGAGGTTTTCTTGTTTCTAAGAAGCTGTCCATTTCATCTAGGCCATCCATTTTGTTGGGGTACAATCATTCATCATAGTCTTGTGTAATCCTCATTTCTGTAGAATCAGTAGTAATGTCCCACTTTCATTTCTGATTTTAGTAATCTGAGCCCTCTTGTTTTCTCAATTGAGCTAGTTAAAAGTTTTGTCAGTTTTGGTAAACTTTTTGAAAAATCAATTTTTTGTCTTAGCGATTTTCTCTATTATTTTTCTCTTCTCTATTTAATTCTGTTCTAATCTTGATTATTTCCTTACTTCTGCTACCTTGAGGTTAGTTTGTTCTTCTTCTGGACTCTTAAGATGTAAAACTACATTGTTTCCTGGCAATCTTTTCCTTTTCAATATATGTATTATAGCTATAAATTTCTCTCTTAGCATTTGTTTTGCTCTATCCCATAAGTTTCAGTATGGGATATTGTATTTTGCTTTGATTTGTTTATATTTTTAAAAAAATATTTGTTTCTTTTGAGAGAGAGAGAGGAATGCAAGAGCAGGGGAGGGAGGGAGGGAGGGAGAGAGAGGGAGAGAGAGAGAGAGAGAGAGACAGAGAGAGAGAGAGACAGAGACAGAGAGAGAGAGACAGAGAGAGAGAGAAAGAGAGAATGAATCCCAAGCAGGATCCACGCTGCCAGCATAGAGTCCAACATGGGCCTCGATTCCATGACCTGAGCTGAAATCAAGAGTCAGATGCTCAACCAACTGAGCTACCCAGGCACCCCTGTTTATAAGTATTTTCTAATTTCCACTGTGATTTCTTCTTTGGTCCACTGGTTGTTCAAGAGTGTGTTTGTTTAATTTCCACATATATGTGAATTGTCCATTTTCTTTCTGTTATTGGTTTCTAACTTCATCCCATTGTGAGAGAAGATACTTTGCATATCTTTTAAATAAGTCTATTGAGACTTAATTTGTTGTCTAACAAATCGTCAGTCCTGGAGGAGGTCCCATGTGTATTTTGTTGTCAAGCAGAGTGTTCTGTATACTATTAGTTCTAGTTGGCTTATTGTGTTCTTCAAGTCCTCTATTTTCCTTACCTATCTTCTGTCTGGTTCTTCTATTCATTGTTGAATTGCTTCATGTATTTTGAGAGTCTGTTATGAGGTATGTAAGTATGTATAATTTTTACATTCTCTTACTGCACTGAACTTTTTATTAACATATAATGTCTTACCTTTTGTAATCTTGTTCAGCTGAAAAACTATTTTTCTCATATTGGTATAGCTGCCTCTATTCTCTTTGGATCATTATTTGCCTGGAATATCATTTGCCACCCTTTTGCTTTCAATGTATTTGTGTCTTTGAATCTAAAGTGAGTCTCTTATAGACATTGTATAGTTGGATCATAAGTTTGTTGTTGTTGTTATACATTGTGCAAAATCCTCTTTTTTGACTGGAGGGTTTAGTCCATTTACATACCATGTAACTTCTGATAAGAACGGACTTCTGCCATTTTGCTATTTGTTTTCAACATGCCTGGTAGCTTTCCTGAACATCATTTCCTGCATTACTGTCTTGTTATTCAGTTGATTTTAGTACATTAAATTCCCCTCTCATTTCCTTTAGTGTACATCCTGTATCTATTTTTATTATAGTTATCACAGTGATTGAATTTAACATCCTAAAGTTATAAGACCCTAATTTGAACTGATATCAGCTTAACTTCAATACACAATTCTTCTCCCATAGAGCTCCATCTTCACCTATTGTCAATATTAAAGTCATAAAATTACACCTGTATGCATTGTGTCCAAAAATATAGACTCATAATTGTGTTTTTCATTAAGACATTAGTCTCTTAAATTGTGCTGAGAAGAAAAAGTGTAGTGAGCCAAAATGATAATAACACTACCTTATTTAAATGCAGATTTATTTATTTTTACTGTAGAACTTTATTTCTTCATCTAGCATCAAGTAACTGTCTAGTATCCTCTCTCTACTATCTGAAAGACTCCCATTTGCATTTCTTTTTTTTTACATTAAAAAAATGTTTTAATGTTTTATTTATTTTTGAGAGAGGGAGAGACAGCATGAGCAGGCAAGGGTCAGAAGCAGAGGGAGGTACAGAATCTGAAACAGGCTCCAGGCTCTGAGCTAGCTGTCAGCACAGAGCCCAATTCGGAGCTCAAACCCACGAACCGTGAGATAATGACCTGAGCCGAAGTCGGACGCTTAACCAACTGAGCCACCCAGGCGCGCCCCCCCCGCCCCCACCACTTGCATTTCTTGCAAGGCAAGTCTAGTGATTGCAAACTGTATCACCTCTTAGTTTTCTGGGAATGTCTTGACTTCTCCTTTACTTCTGAAGGACAGTTTTGCTGGATATAGAATTCCTGCTTGGCAGTTTTTCCTTTCAGAACCGAATATATCAACCCATTGTCTTCTGGCTTCCAAAGTTACTGATTAGAAATCTGCTGTTAATTTTAGAAGACACTTTGTATGTGACATGCTGCTTCTCTATTGCTGCTTTCAGGATTCTCTGTTGCCTTGGACTTTCAAGGGTTTGATTATGATTAGCTTGTATTGTGGTGTGGGTCTCTTTGATAGTTTATCCAACCTGTAGTTTGTTGAGTTTCTTAGTTCCTTTTTATGTTTTCTCTTTATTGATATTTCCATTTTGTCCTAACATATTTTTCTTGACTTGTTCACGGCTTAGAGAATCTTTAAGACAGCTTTTTAAAAGTCTTTGTCTAGTTAAGTCCACCATCCAGCCTTTATCAGGGATAGTTTCTATTGATTTATTTTTTTCCTTTGAATGGACTGTACTGTCCTGTTTCTTTGTATGCCTCATGATTTTTTTTGTGTGTGTGGAAAACTGGATATCTGAATCTTATAATATGGCAACCCAGATTCTCCAGTATCTTCTGGATTTTAAAACTGCCATATAGCATTTGCATGGAGATTCAGCCTAAGCTGTAAGCTAAGGGTTTTCTCAAGTCTTTCTTATGCTTTTCTGATCCTGTGCTTTTCCATAGGCAGGCATGGTAACTTTCTAAATACCGTGCATGTGCAGTTGTTTTGGATCTTCTAGTCTTGAAATGTCTGGCTCCAAAAGGGGAAATAGGGCAAAAATAAAGGCGGGGGGTGGGGGGTGGGGGGGCAGCCAAGATATGGTTCTTTTTAAAAAAATTTTTTTTATGTTTTATTTATTTCTGAGAGAGAGAGAGAGAGAGAGAGAGAGAGAGCGAGAGAGCGTGAGCAGGAGAGGGTCAGAGACAGAGGGAGCCACAGAATCTGACAGAGGCTCCAGGCTCTGAGCTAGCCGTAAGCACAGAGCCTGACGTGGGGCTTGAGCCCACGAACTGCGAGATCATGACCTGAGCCGAAGTTGGATACCTAACCAACTGAGCCACCCAGGGGCCCCATGATATGGTTCTTTAAATCCCCTATTTCAGCCAGTAGAGGTTGTACCAATGGTGCCCATTTCTATAATCAGAAGCAGCATTCAGAACACAGATCCTCCATATTTGAAGGAAAGGGTCCCTGTTGCCCACCCTGGCTTCCACAAGTTGTCAAACTGCTCCAGAGTCACATGCATGGATATCTGCCATGGGGCTGGGAGTGGGTGATGGCTACTGAACTAAGATCTGAAACTGACTCTCCCAAGCATTCCTTTGGAAGCTACAAGCATTCAACTAGGTTCCAGGTTCCAACATAGTTACATCAGACAGATTCTGCCAGTACAACTAACTGTTTTCTAGGTGGGGAGTCAGATTCTGGGTGCTTCCCGCTTCATCATTTCCCCTGACATCACTCTCAGCGTGGTAAAGTTTTAAAGCTGAAAAAAGCCTGCCCTATAGAACTGTGTGTGGTTCAGAGTTAGCCACTTGGTGAATGACTTAAGTCATGGGTAGAACAGGCTTCAGGTAAGGTAAGTCATGGCTCTAGGAATAATGCTTGATTCTGCCAGGTGCCATCAAGGCAGTCAGGATAAGAGAATGTGTCCATCCTGAGACAGCCAGTATGGAAATACAGAAAACACTCACCATTACCCTGGCTTTCCGGGACCCTGTGGCCATTTTTCCTGGTATCCCTAAAGAAGGATGATATCTCAGAAGGCAGATCTGGGTAAGGAAAACAGAAATGAAAGGGTGTCAGGTGGAAATGCTCTCCCCATGAGTGAGGCAGGGCCTCACTTGGGGGAGGGAGGAAGAGTGGCATGATAGGGAATGTAACAGTCTGATTCTCTACCAGGGCCCCGGAAAAAGGTCCTGAGACCTAGGCCTTCAGCAGAGTCAGTTCCAAACTCTCCTGATCAAAACAAATTAAATGTAAAAGGACATTTCTGAGGCCATTTTTTGGCAGTAGGTGATGTTAAATGCAGCATTATGAATGTGAAGGGTTGAGAAAATGGTATTCTGGTTGTTTTTCATTTATGGATGAAAATGATTAAAAACATTTCAGAAAAAATGAGACAAAAACAAGAACCAAGATTGCAACATGGTGATGGCTGCTAAAGCTGAGGCTTTATTATAATATTCTTGCTTCGTTTGAACATGTTTGAAATTCTTCCATTAATAAAAATTGTTTTAAAATTCTTAAACACCACCAAAAAAGTTTCTGCAATATGTAAAGCATTAAGAAGTGTTAAATCAAGATGATGTACATAAGAATGGTCATTATGCTATTGTTTCCTTTATTTTTGAGCTTTCCCATTAAAAAAGCAAAGAGTGTACAATTTTTCATTGGATAGCCAGGACAGAAAACAAAACAAAACAAAGCACTTTGTTGACAACAAAATCCAAAGCAATACCTGGGACAGAAACTGGCAAGAATGAATTATCAGTTCTAAAAGAATTAAGTATGACAACTCAGATTAAACTAATAAATATTATGACTTGGATGAAGTGGTCAGGAAAGAAATGAAATAAAACTGCAAATCGCTCATAAGGGAAGTCAGAAGACATTTTTCAAGAAATGTATTTTTGTGGTTTAATTTCATTCTATTTAATATACATGCAATTAACATCTGTGTTAGTGTTCAAAAGAACCCAGAGGAGTCTGAAGATTATAAAGAAAAAGTTCAGTTCTCTTTCTGGACTCTGCCCCAGGCCCACATCCAGGTAACTACTGTTAACTATTTCATGAGTACTCTTTGATTTATAATTTTGTGTCTTCATTTTCATTCATATTTTGGTACAAGTGCAAATAATGTCACTTTCTTATAAATAAAAACCATCTGTATTATTCTTTGACTTATGTGCATTTAATACGTTAGGGCTATGTGTACACCAGTACTCACAGACCTAACTCAATTCTTTTATTTTTATTTTTATTATTATTATTATTAAAACATTTATTTTTGAGAGAGATAATGCGCAAGCAGGAGAGGGGCAGAGAGAGAGGGGAACAAGGATCCAAATTGGGGTCTGTACCAACAGCAGAGAGGTGAGGCTCAAACTCATGAACTGCAAGATCATGAGCTAGCCAAAGTTGGAGGCTCAGTCGACTTAGCCACCAGGCACCCCTTATTTTTTATTTGAGAGAGAGAGAGTGCACAAGTGGGGGAGAGGAGGGAGAGGAAGAGAGAGAGAGAATCTTAAGCAGGCTCCACACTCAGCACAAAGGCCGACCTGGGGCTCGATCTGATGACCCTGGAATCACGACCTGAGCTGAAACCAAGAGTCAGACACTCATCTAGCTGAACCATCCAGGTGTCCCTACTCCACTCTAATTGATAACTGCCATACTATGTCCATCAGCAGACCACATTTTCTTTAACATAGTACTCCTCTGTCAATGGACAGACTGTAGTGTTTATCAATGGAAACTTAAAAGCAATACCTTTTTGCAAACATGTATTTCTGTATGAGTGCTAAAGGACTAGAATTACTGGACTCAACACTGAACATATCCTTACACTGCCAAATTGCCCTACAAAGGCCAACCAATTTACAGTCCCAATGACCACACAGTAAGTGTGCCCCTTTCCCCTTGATTTGTCCAAGGGATTCTTCAGGTAGGACAACTATAGGGAAACAGCTGTACACATACAAGAGCTTAAGGAATTCTATAGCTATGAGCTCTTTGTGAGGAATCTATTGAGAGATGAAAGTTGTTAGACATAATAGGACAGTACATGGGAAGCCATGTACAGAACTGATGGTGAGCATTTAACGTACATAATTATAGATCTAGCACTAAATGGTGGGTAAGGGCAGGGCAGAAAAAATACATACTAATGATATATTATTGCCTATGTGTCCAGATAAAGTAGAAATGCCACTAAAATGGGAGAAGAGAAAAGGGAAGGGGGAAGTAGGAAAAGCTTACTGAATGTTGCATGAAGTAGGTAGGAGTTAAAGAGAAAACAAATGAAACCACAGAATTTCTAAAAAACAATGAAAACACTATGGATGTGTGGGATTCATTTAAAAGAGTGAGGTGAGGGAAATGGATAGCTTTAGATATTTTAATAAAGACAAGAACACAAATTAATGAGGAGAGAAAAGTGTGAAGAGAGAAATCTGAATTTCTTAAAAACTAGTGAAATAAACACAGCTATTTTAGGAAACGAGAAAGCATAAATACTCAAAATAAGAAACCACAAAGGGGAAATACTTGACTCAGTTTTTTGAATTGTCAATGTACTGGGTTTAAAAAAACCCAACTAATTGTTTTCACTTGCTTTCTACTCCAGAAAGTAGGAGAAAAACAAAAGCAAAAGTAATTTTTTTTTATAGAAAGAACCAGTAGCATTAGATTCTGATACTGAGAACAGCTTGTATCAAACTAACCCTCTTACTAATAACTATAAACTCTAATCAAAATATAAAAAACAACTATTTGAAGACACTACAACCAAAGGCAGTCAGGAAGCAGAGGGGATATAACCTTTGAAAGAAAGGATTCACATGGGGTAAGACCTGCATTAACTGTCTTTTCATCTGAGGGACTCCCCAGTACATGTGGTGTATCGGGAACCGATCAAGAGTCTATGGCTTCCAGACTTCCTCCGCAAACTGTATGGCAAAATCCTAGAAAAGTGGGAGCAACAAAGGATGGAACTTCAAATCTACACACAAGCCCCTCCTACAGTTGGCTGAACACAGACGACAAGACAACAAAAAGCTCAAGTGAATAACAATGGAAGGAAGGTTAAATGAGGTGTGCAGGTGTTGCCTATCGTTTACAGGTGAAACTGAGTTTTGAGCTTGAGCCCAGTCAAGTAAAAGATGGCCAAATACCTTAGATAAGCTTCTACTGAAACACAGGTAATTTGCACAAAATACACATCCTTTCAGCATACCTAGACAGAGAAATCCTAGCTTCAAATTGCCTGTAATAAAAATAAATAAGGCATAAAACACTAACCCAGTGAGCTAACTCTTATACCCTACACGCAGCTATTGGGGACCAGAAGAGCAGCTAAGGGGGAAACTACACGAAAGAGAGAAAAGAGGCACTGCATGACTTAATTGATAGAAACAACCACCAGAAAAGAAAAGCTACCATATATGAGAAAATACTGATAGGTCAGAGTACTTATAAAAGGGAAGGGACTTAAAAGGGTAAGTAGAATGAGCATAGGAAGTCTTGGAAAAGTAAAGCTCCAGGGCAAAAGGGGATCATGAGCAAGGAAAAGGCACCTCTCAGAAATGCCAAGATAAAGGGAAAAATAAGCAAGAGGGAAAATACAGGGTCTCTGCAAAACAGAAAGAATTAAAAAGAAGGAGAAGAACACAGTCTCTCATCCTCCTGCAATCCATTAAAGAAACCATACTAGCTAGCTACACCGATGGAAGAATTTTCCAGAACTAGAAAATTTCAAAAACACTAGATCTGACAGTTGACTACAGAAATGCAGACGTGCAGTTCTCCCATATAGAAAACCAAAACAGAAAATAAGAATCCAAAGTTCAGCTAAAGAAAACTCTACCCTCCCCCCCCCAAAAAGTAACACAGAAATAGCTGTAACAAAATACTCCCAGCTGAATTCAATATCCTCAAACATTTGGGCTTATGAGAAAACATCCTGAATCAAAAATTCAAATTTGTAACTATGCTATCAAAATGAACAGAATTACACTTATCGTGATACATTTCCCAATATATACCTGTATCAAATCATTATGTTGAACACCTTAAACTAATACATGTTATATGTCATTATGTTTCAACAAAACTGAAAGCAAAATTTGAAAGCGAAGAACAAAAATGGGCCAAAAAGAAAAGAAACAAACAAAATGAGAGCTGACTGAACTTCAGAAAGAAATGAAACTAAGTTACAGGACACTGAAGAATAGATTGAAATGAAAACAGGATGGGCACTGAAGTGTAGCAGGAAAACCACTTAAGAGAATAAAAATGAAATAAAGAACGGGTCAGAGATAAAGTGGTTGAAATGGAAAACAGACCAAAAAAAGGAATATCACCCATATAACTGTATGAAAAAGAAAGCAAACAACAACAAAAAGGAAACAATATTTAAAACTATAGTCCAAGGGGCACCTGGGTGGCTCAGTAGATTAAGTGTCCGACTTTGGCTCAGGTCATGATCTCCTGAAAAAGAAAGCAACAACAACAAAAAGGAAACAATATTTAAAACTATAGTCCAAGGGGCGCCTGGGTGGCTCAGTAGATTAAGTGTCCGACTTTGGCTCAGGTCATGATCTCATGGTTCATGGGTTTGAGCCCAGTGTCGGGCTCTGTGCTGACAGCTCAGAGCCTGGAGCCTGCTTGAGATTCTATCTCCCTCTCTCTCTCTCTCTGCCCCTCCCTGACTCAAGCTCTGTCTTTGTCTCAAAAATAAACATGAAAAAAAATTTAAGCTATCATTCAAGAAAACTTCAAGAATAGAAGACCTGAATCTAAATATCTAAAGGGCCTAACTCTGAGTACCAGGGAAGTTTACTCACAACCACCAACTTCAAGGCACCTACTAGAAAAATGGTCAGGCCTTTAAGAACAACAAGAATCCTAAGTAATTCCAAGCAAAAAATATACCAGACTTCCATCATAATGATCAAAATCATCATTCAACCATTGGGCAGTGCTCAGAATGTACAATGGTGCAGCCACTATAGAGAAGAGTACAATGGTTGCTCTAAAATTAAAAACAGAATTATCATATAATCTACCAATTCCACTTCTGGGAATATTTTAAAAGAACTGAAAGCAGGGACTCAAACAGATATTTGTACAGTTATGTTTTGTCTTGTTTTGTTTTTTGAGAGAGAAAGCGTATGTACATGCACCAGCACGAGCAGGGGAGGGACAGAGAGAGAGAGAGAGAGAGAGAGAGAGAGAGAGGTAGAATCTTAAGCAGGCTCCATGCCCTGTAAGGAATGTGAGCCAGGGCTCAATCTCATAACCATAAAATCATGGCGTGAGCTGAAATCAAGAGTTGACATGAGCTAGAATCAAGAGTTGATCCTTAACCAACTGAGCCACCCAGGCGCCCTATACACTTAGGTTTATAGCAGTATTCATAATAGCTAAAAACATGGAAACAACCCAGTGTCCATCAACAGATGAATGGATTAACAAAATATGACAGGCGCGCGCACACGCACACACACGGATATTAAAGGGAAATTTTTTTAAAAATATTTTTTTATTTATTTCTAGGAGAGAGAGAGAGAGAGACAGCATGAGCAGGGGAGGGTCAGAGAGAGAGGGAGACACAGACTCTTGAAACAGGCTCCAGACTCTGAGCTGGCAGTCAGCACAGAGCCCAATGTGGGGCTCGAACCCACGAACCGTGAGATCATGACCCAAGCGAAAGTCGGACACTTAACCGACTAAGCCACCCGGGAGCCCCAAAGGGAAATTCTCATAAAGGAAGTTTTGACACATATTACAACATGGATTAAACTTGAATACATTAGGCTAAGCGAAATAAACTTAGAAACAAAAAGACAAATATTGTATGATTCCACTTATATGAGGTACCTAGAGTAATCAAATTCAGGTGGACAGAAAGTAGAAGGGTGGTTGAGAGGAGCTCAGGGGAAGGGTAAATAGGGAGTTATTGTTTAAGGGGTATAAAGTTCCAGTTTGGAAAGATGGGAACAGTGAGGTGAGGGAAATGTATAGCTGGAGATTTTAAACGCAGCTAACTTAACCAAAGAAAGGAGAAAGCATAAATACTCCAAACAAGAAACAACAAAGGGGAAAAAACTATTGAATCACCAAAACACATTTTTTAAAAGTCGTTTATTTTTCAGACTTCCATAAAAAAATGTGTACACCTAGATCAAGTGCATAACTTCTAAGGAAATACAATTGACCCTAAATGGTCACAAGGAAATTCTACCAAACTTTCAAACCAAAGAGTCCCAATGTTCTAAATACCATCTCAGAGCACTGAAAAATCAAGGGAACTTCCTTATTCTTTTTATGAAACAACTATAATGTTGACACCTAAACTTGATGGCAGTTCAAAAAATTAAAGATTAGGCACCTGGGTGGCTCAGTTGGTTGATTATCTGACTTCGGTTCAGGTCATGACCTCACAGTTTGTGAGTTCAAGCCCCACATCAGACTCACTGCTGTCAGTGATCCTCTGCTCCCATCTCTCTGCCCCTTCCCCACTTGTGATCTCTCAAAAATAAAATAGACCTTAAAATATTTTATGAAAAAAATTAAAAATTAAAGGCCATTATCACTTATGAATTTGGAGCAAAATTCTAGAAATGTCAGCTAAGAGACTCCACCACAACAATAAGAAAATATTTCACCAGACAAAGTGGTATTCTCAGAAATTCAAAATTGGTTCAATACTAGGAAATTCATTACTATAAAACACCATATTAATCAACAGATCTAAGGAGAAAAACCAAGTGTTTTTATGCATACTGAAAAATTAACAAAACTTATCACCCATTCCTTACTTTAAAAAAAAGGGTATAAGATTGATGGATTTTTAAAACTTTTTATTTTGAACTAATTTCAGACTTACAGAGAAGTTGCAAAAATATCAATTCTTATATAGCCTTCATCCAGCTTTCTCTAATGTTCACATCTCAGAAAACCACAGTACAATGATCAAAACCAAAAAATTAGCAGTGACACAATCCTATTAACTAAACCACAGTTCTTAATCAAATTTTGTCAGTTTTCCACTAATGTCCTTTTTCTGGTCTAGGATTCAAATGAAGTTCCCACATTGTATTTAGTTGCCACGTACGTTTAATTTCCTCCAATTTGTGACGGTTCCTGTCCTTCCTTGTTTTTCATGACTTGACACTTTTGAAGAATATCCCTCAGTTTCGGATTTGTCAGATGTTTTTTCATGATCAGAAGGAGGTTAGTTCATTTTTGGCTACATTACTTCAGAGTGATGTCATGTCCTTTTCAGTGCACTGCACCAAGGGGTTGATGGTACTCATATGTCCCATTACTGATGATATTAACCTTGATCTTGATCACTTGGTTAAGGCAATGTCTGCTGGGTTTTTATAACTAATAAATATCTTGGGAGAGATACTTTGAGATTATAAAAATATCCTGTTTCTCTTCAAACTTCCACTCACTAATGTCAGCATGCATCTGTGGGGCATGTCCGCAACAGGTATTACTGTGGTATTTACCAAATGACGATGTTCCATTTCTCTTTTTAATTCTAAATGCATTAATTGCTCTGTAAGCAAGCGCTGTCCCTTCTCCCTTATTTTTAAATGTATTCAATTATTTATATCAGTGTGGATTCATATCTTAAGAGTTATAATAGAGTATCATCACTATTTTCTTGCTCAAATTATTCCAGCTTCAAACACTGGGAGCTCCTGCATGTTGGCGTTGTTCCTGCTTTAACCAATAAATGTGGCACAAGTGACACTGTGCCAGTTACTGATTTAGGTCTTAAGAAGGCTAGAGAGCTTATTTATGTTCTAGGGAGGCCCAAGATACCATGTAAGAAGTTCAACTCCTCTGCCAGAGAGACCATGCAGAGGCCCTGACACTACATGGAGAGAATGAGGCCTCGTTGTCCCAGCTGATCCCAGTCTATAAAGGGCCAAATACGTGAGGGGATGATCTCTGAGGTTCCAATCCACACAAGTCCTTGAGAGACTGTGGCCACAGCCAGATCTATAACTCACACAGAGCAGAAGAACCCCAAAGCTGATCCCAGTAAATCCAAAGACCTGTGAGAAATTATAACATGCTGATTCTTCCAGGCCACTAAGTTTTGGGGTGGTTTGTTTTGCAGCAATCAATCCTCAGAACCCTTCCAGGCACACTATGGCTTCTCCCTCTTCAACTTACTTAATGACAGTAGCACCTTCCCTTTGGCCCATGTGCCTGCTCAGGCATCAGCACTAATTCCCCACTTACAACATGAAGTCCATTATCCCGGCCACTGGCTCTGTCTCCGAGAACTCTCTCAATTCCTCCCCATTCCCATACCAGCTGGAGGAAAAGGACAATGGCCACAGTCCCTCCTGAGCGGGTCTGCAGACCCTCTCCCAACATCCCAGTCAGCCTCATCCATTCCTCCCAGAATTAGCTCTGTATACATATGGTTGGACCATTCACTCATTCAGCAAAATGTTTATTAAGCTCCCACTGTACAATAGGCACTATTTAGATACTGGGGATACAAAAGTGAACAAAGAAAAAAACCTGCCTTCGTTGAAAGTCCAGAGGAGGAAGATGGGCATACTAAATTCACGGAACAAAACACACAGGACGGCAGGGAGTGATGATTGAGGTGAAGACCAGTAATGCAGGGAAGGAGACAAGTAACAGAAAACAGGGTGGGGTTTTGGAATTATGGTGGTTGGGCATGGCCTCTCTGGAAAGGTGATATGAGTAACAATCTGAGGGAGGTGAAGGAGTGAACCAAGTGGGTAGCTCTGAAAAATGACAGTGCACTGTGGTGGGTGTGCTGAGCACTGCAGCAAGAGCCAGTGCACAGTCAAGGTACAGAGTTCACTGTGGCAGGGGTGCTGTGCTTGAGACTGAGGAGGGGAAATAAAGTTCAAGTGTAAATGTGGGGGGAGATCATACTCAGTTTTTTTTTTTTTTTAAATGAGAATAGTTTTTTTTTTTTTTTTTAATTATTTATTTCTAGGAGAGAGAGACAGCGTGAGCAGGGGAGGGTCAGAGAGAGAGGGAGTCACAGACTGAAACAGGCTCCAGGCTCCGAGCTGGCAGTCAGCACAGAGCCCGACGCGGGGCTCGAACCCACAAACCGCGAGATCATGACCTAAGCGAAAGTCGGAAAGTCGGACGCTTAACCGACTAAGCCACCCAGGCGCCCCCATACTCAGCTTTGTAATAGACTGGTTTTGACTTTGACTGGGATAAGAAGCCATTGGAGGGTTTTGAGCAAATGCATGACATGATCTCACTGACATTTTATTTTTTTAATAATTTTATTTTTTTTTAATTTAAATGTCTATTTCTGAGAGACAGAGAGAGAGAGAGAGAGAGATATTGATTGTGTGCAGGGGAGGGACAGAGAGAGAGGGTGACAGGGGCTCTGAAGCAGGCTCTATCCTGACCGGAGAGAATCCACTGTGGGGCTTGAACTCACAAATCATGAGATCATGACCTGAGACAAAGTAGATGCTTAAATGACTGAACCACCCAGGTGCCCCTGACTGACATTTTAAAAGATCCCTCTGGCTCCTAATATAGTTTAGGAGGACAAGGGAAGATGCAAGGAGATCAATCAAGGGCTCCAGTCATCCAGGTGAGCCACGTGAAATGGTGGTCTGGGCCCCAGGGGAAACAGTGGAGGTTGGAGATAGAGTCCAGATTTGCTTAGTCGGGATGGAGTATAAGAGCAAGAAAGAGTCAAGGATGACTCTAAGGTTTTGAGCCCAAGCAATCTGAAGGAAGGAGATGCCATGTCTCTGATCCTTATTAGAGCTTATGAAACTCCCTGAAAGAGTGGTCTATACTCCACTTGGGTGGAGCCTGTTTGGGGGAGATGATCAGAGTTTGTTGTTGGACACATTAAGTTTGAGATGCCTAAGAGATACACAGGAGGAAATTAAAAGTAGACAGCAGGAAACTGGAATTTGGAGAGGAAGGCATGGGGGTCTAGGCTAAACCTTAGAGATGGCATTTAAGACCTGAAGAGTAGATGGGGTCACAAGGGAGACAGTATGGCGGGAGAAGACGAAAAGTCCAAGCACCGAACCAGGGCCTTCCACAGTGGGGGTCTGGGAGAAGGGAAGCTGGCAAGATAGAGGAGGGGTGACCTAAGAGATAGGGGGAAAACCTGGAAACCAGGAGCAACCATGTGAAAGGATATTTTAAGGACGAGGACGTATACATCTATGTAAAATGTTGCTGAGAACTGGCTATGGCTTTAGCCACAGGGAGAGCATGGGAGACCACATGACGAGAGCATTGACGAGAATGTGTTTCAGTGGGTAGGGCCGAAAAGGCCTCATAGAAATATTTAAGAGATGAAGGAAGGATAGACATGGAGACAGCAAGCAGAGGCACTTCTTTCAAGCTTAGCTCTGATGGGGAGGAAAGACACAGAGCAAGAGCTGGAGGGGGAAATCACGTCACTGCTCTGCTCCCTCCTGCCCTCAGATCAAGGCCACACTCACTAACTTGTCATTGAGCTCATTCCAATAATGCCCAACCCACACCTTTCCAATCAGATCTCCCCTGTGAACTTCCTTCCCAGCCAGCAAGGATGACACCTCTGTGCCTTCACAATGCCGTCGCCCACTTAGTCTAACTGGGTGCCTGATCCTCAAAGAACTACACTACGATCCAGTGGGACAGCTGGACAGTCACAGTGCAGCCTGGGAGCCTAGGAGTCCGGATGGAGTGTTCTGCTGCTGTCAAGGACACTGGAAGTACTGCCTGGGGAAAAGCGGGAAAGTTCTACAGTGGGATCGCACCTGAGCTCAGTCAACAGAGCTTCTACTGAAGCAGACAGGCATGGAGAAATCAAAGGGTCATGAATGAGGGTGCAAGGTCTGAAAAACAGTCCCTGTGGAAACTGTCACCCTGACAACGGGCCTTGTTTCCTGAGGATGAGACACTGTAGGGCACAAGATGTCAAAGCTGAACAAAGGAAACTCGCTGTGGTTCGGCGTGCAAAAGGTGAAGGGGCCCCACCTGAAGCTGGACTGTGAGGAGCCGGTGAGTCCTCTTTGCCCACCAGGCCGTCCTCTCTGGGCAGGCAAAGGCTGCAGGGGGCAGAGCAAGAACAAAAAAATAGGTTCAGAAGAGTTACAGGAAACTCCCATGCTCCAGGAGGGTAGGGCCTCTTCCTCCTTAAAGGAATGGACCTACACAGAAGAAAAGACTGTGCACAGCTTGCTGGGAACGCAGCCTGCCCTGACATGCTGCTGACACAGAAAAGGAACAGATCCTCCCTCAGCTTTGTTCTTAATAAGAATTGTACTTATTGGGCCCTGAGTATATACCAGAGACGGTTCCAGGCACTGTGAGTTTTACCTCATTCTCCTCACCCAGTGAAGTACAATTTATTATTTTCATTTAACAGATGAGAGAATGGAGGCACAGCGAGGTCAGTCTCTCACCGGAGGTGGCACAGCTATAAAATGACTGAGCCTGGATGAAATCTGGCTGTAGAGGCCATATTCTTAACCAGTATGGGTGGTGGTGGCGAATCTCCGTGGGCTGTAAGGATTCTCAGTGTATCCATTAGAAGAATCAAGAATGGTCTAGGGTGATAAGCACTGAATTTGAGCAATGGGTCTATGGAGTTCTATCTACTACTGTTTGAAATTTCTCCATAATAAGTTAAAATGGAACTTAAAATTCCAAAGTCCGTTCACACCAGAGACGTGGGGATCTGTGATTCCTGTAGACAATGACGATCCTCGGGACCTTTGAAAAACTTGCCCAGTGGACCCTGGCCCGACCTCTTCCTCCAAGGCCGCAACCCAAGGGCGACCAGCCAAATTGAGAGCCTAGGATCGCGCCAAAATGGCCACTCCACACCCAGTGCAACTCGGGCACGTCTGGCCAAGCCAGCCTGCCCATCGTCCCGCCTCAGCAAAGCTGACGGGGTAGCGGACCCGAAAAAAGACGATCAACACCCACCTACCCAAACCCCAGACACCTGGCCCCAGGGACGGCTCCCACAACACCACACCTGGGAAATATCAGACCCCAAAAGCCTACTTACAAAACTCCCCGCAAACCTGGGGAGTTGTGACACCAGCGACCCCCTCTCCCAACATCGTGATTTCGGCCAAGGCCAAACCTGTCCCCACCCACAAGAATCCCTGGACGAAAGGCCCAAGCCCAGCACCCACCACCACTGGACTTCGCCGCTGCGCTTCACCCACGTTCCTCGGAGATGCGCGCCCACACCCCCCAAAATAAGACATCCGGGAGAGCACGGCCTGAGCCACGACAGCGTGTCCCCACACTACCTTCTCTCCGCGCCATCTGCACCGTCCCCAGCCTCAGCCCATAAGACCAGCCTTTCAGGACCTACCTTTCCGCGCCGGGAAGGGCACAGTTGCGGCAAGTGTACCACGGGAGCCTCACTCACCAGAACCATCAAAGAACAAGGGGTCACTCCAGCCACCAGCTGGGGACCTACTTCTGTAGGGCGCCAGGACTACACTATCCAGCATCCTCGGCGTGGGGTCGGGACCACACC
Organism: Proteles cristata cristata; assembly: GCA_017311185.1. NCBI lineage: Eukaryota > Metazoa > Chordata > Mammalia > Carnivora > Hyaenidae > Proteles > Proteles cristata. Next base: position 487,737 of record JAESUZ010001396.1, read on the forward strand.
TCCCAAGATGCTCCGCGCAACCAGACGCGCAAAGACATCCCACAGCTTCCATTGGCCTCCCAGGTAGCCGTTTCTGGGTAACGTGCCCGGTGACTGTGGAGAATGATCACTGCGACACCTGGATCTCCGGTATTTTTTTTTTTCTTAAAACCGCGTTCAGAAAACATGTAGATGGTTCCGGATGAAGCTTCTCGCCCTGCCGTGACCCCTTCTCCAACGCCTCGGGCTCAAAAGACTACACTCCCCAGGGGGCTCTGCTGGGACTTCCTCAACCTGTGCGGACCCGCCTTCCGGTGGACGGAAATGACGTGTCAAGGGAGGCTTGGTTTGGCTTCTGCGATTGGCTAAAGTCGGCGGCAGTTGTGGGGTGAAGTCGCTCGTCTCCGGCTGTGAGGTTGCACACCACCGTCCGGGGTGTTCAGAGAGGGCACAGCAGGCGTGGTCTCATTCAGCTCACGTGCCCATTTAACTCTGTTGAAGTCCGTGGAGGGTGGAAGCTGAGAGGCAGAAAAGCCTTCCCATCCCGTGCGAGGTAGACTCGGATTCTGACCACAGCCCTTAGCCGAACAACCCATTTTGGGTGCCCCGAGACCTTTTTCCTCCGCTGGAGTCCCCAGAGTTTTGGGAAAAGTCTCATTTGTTTCCTGGAGAACAGGAACCTCACTTTTAGACCGTAGTTTGGAGTAGAGACCGCTGTCGGCTTAGCTCTTTAGGTCTTTGTTCCGGGCCCTGGTTGAGAACAAGGTTTTTTGGAAAATGAATCCATTTTCTTCTTTTGCCCCGCTACCTTGTTCATAGTGAATTCAGTTCATCCCTGACTGGAGAAGTGCCCAGTCTTACCTGGAACCGTCTTTTGACAGTCCCTCTCTGCCCCACCCATGACTCATTCACCAAGAAATTAACATCCATAAAGGTTCAAAGTAGCAATGCAGAGACATCCATGTGTTAAGTGTCCGGTGGTGCTTGCTGTATGCCAACGGTAGAGATGGCTGGAATCCCAGGAGCCTTGAAGAGGAGAGAACAAAGAAGACTCCCAGGATGAGAGACTGCTTGAGCTCCCTAGAGGGAGTAGATGAGATGAAGAGTTGGAGAAAGGCCGGTGAGGTCAGAGTCTTAGGTGCTTGGTCACTGGATGAACTGCTTTGGCCTCAGTAAGGGAAGTTTTCAAAAGAAAAACGGTCTTGTATCAGGCTGATTTCCCATGTATATAGGCAAAGATGCTGTCTAGCTGTTCACATGTGGCATACAGATGTTTAGTTTGGCCAGCCTCATGGTTCATATTTGAAAGAGTTCTGAGCACTTAGTCATGAGGAGTTTCCATCTAAAAATCTGGATTGCCTGCTTCCTAAAAGACTCCTTGCCTCTTTTCTCCATTTCCTTTTTCCCTGTGGTACTTCCCATCCACTCTATCACACCCCCTACCTTATCTGGAATACCTTGCCTCCTCTTCTTCCTTGACTTCTAAATCCTGCCCATCCTTCAAGACCAGATTCCCAATTCTCTTTCCTGAAACCTTCCCTGATCTATCCTATGGTGACATCTTGAGATTCCTCTGACCCTGGCTGTACCTGGGAGTTTTGAAAAATACAATGCCTGAACACTACCCCAAGAAAGAAGTTTAGGGTGGGGCCCTGGCATCCATTATTTGTAATAAAGCCACTTTCAGTCTCATTCGATAATGTAAGAGGACAGATTTGTTTTGGAAAGTAAGTTTCATTCTTGGTTTGTTGCTATTACTGAACCACATACCTGGTTAGATCATTTAACCCAGTGCTTCTCAGTAGTGAATATGCATCCGTATCACCTGGGATCTTGTAAACACGCAGGTTGTGAATCAGCATGCCTAGGGTGGAACTCAAACATCAGCATTTTTAACAAACTTCCAGATGATGTTGACACTGTCATCAGACCACAAGGATTTAATCCAGGGGCTCAGATCCTTAAATATAATGCAGTTAGATCAGATAATCTTCAAATGCCTAAAACTCAGATCTCACTATGATTCTGTATTTGTGTTTTATTTTCATGTGTAATTTTCCTAAGTTTAAAGCACTTCAAGGTTAGGAATTCTATTTTTGCTTTACTTGTAAATCCCATAATAGCCAGACTAGGACCTAGACAGTAGACAAATGATGCTGGCTTGATAGAGACCAATCCATGTACCACGGTTATAGTAAAAAACAGGATCAAGACATTTTCCCTGCCTTCCTTGGGGCAGTTTTCTTCTTAACTTTGTTAATAAATTTATTTTGAGAGAGAGTGGGGGTAGAGACAGAGATAGAGGAAGAGAGAGAATCCCAAGCAGGCTCCATGCTGTCAGTGCAGAGCCCCACGCGGGGCTCAGTCTCATGAACCATGAGATCATGATCTGGGCCCGAATCCAGAATCAGTCACTTAACCAACTGAGCCACCCAGGCACCTCTCCTGCTTCTTCACTTGGAATCATAGGCAGGTCTGGCAACAGAGTGAGGAGGACTATTTGGTATAACAGGCTTTCATAGTGTCCAGGGGTGTGGCTAGGACTTTCACCTAAGAGGTGTGGAGGCCATGGAATCCTGCACAGGTCCTATATATATAGGCCATGCTGGGGAACAATAGTAACCTCGTCTCAATGGGTAATGATGGCTTCCCTTCCAACTTCAAATCTGACCTAGTTTAGGGGTGCCTGGGTGGCTCAGTCAGTTAAGCATCTGACTTCATTTCAGCCCAGGTCATGATCATAGTTTGTGGGATTGAGGCCTGTGTCCAGCTCTGCATTGACAGCATGGAGCCTCCCTTGGATTCTCTCTCTCCCTCCCTCTCTGCCCCTTCCTCCATGCTTGTTCTGTCTCACAAAATAAAGAAATAAACTTTAAAAAAAAATCCGACCTAGTTTAAACTTCTCATGCAGTTGCCAGGCATAGCCGACCTTTGCCTTAATATTGGACTTGACTACAAAGATGTGCTTTTCCAACATCCCCCCAAGGAAAATGTGGGCTCTTTGCACAGTTGAGGATAGGTAAATGGTGGGGGTGGGGAGGGGGCAGCAGCGGTGATTACTACCCTTCAGGGCTTTTCCCACAACCTGGATTCTCTTCGTAGATATTCTTGCTTCAGGCAGGGAAGATTTTTCATCTACCCAGCAAGAAGTTGATTGAATGTGCTGCCTTGCTGATCTAAGGTTCATCCCCTTCAGAGAGGTCCTCTTCAGAAATCACTCTTCAGAGGTCCTCTATGCCACACTCTGGGCTTCCCCACCTGGTTTAGCTCTGAGTTGTGAAATGGTGCCTTAAGCCTGTATTTTAGTTACATCTGCTGGGCCCCTGTCTAGCTCAGAGAGTGCTGAGTGCAGGTGACAGTCAGCAGGTCAGGAATTAGGAGACATCATTGAGGTGCTAGGGAGGAAGCTGTTCTTCTGGCTTTCTAGGCTGCTGTTTAGACTGCGTGGCCTTACCTTCCTTCCAGACTTTCATCTTTACCCCAGAGAGGGGTTTCTAGCACACTTGTCTTCTTCCTCTGCTGGGAAGCCACCCTTTTTCTCACTGGGCTTGCCTTTTCTGACTTACACAGTATCTCTGTTCATGCACTTCTTTCAGTTGGCCCAATCTGAAATGAGCACCAAACTGTATCCCCAGGGCTGCCCAAGAAATTGTGCATGGAATGTCAGAGGGATCCGCTAAATACCTTTTCTCTGTCCCACCTGCGCTCTGGTATTCTGTGCCAACAGCTTCAGTAGCTTGGGCCATTTGGTCCCAGTTGGCTATCTGATCCTGGGCAAGTGACTCGCCCTCTTAAGGTTGGTCAAGATTATGGTTTTCAGTGCATGAAACATAAAAAAATGGAACTTTACTAATGTGCCCTGTGAGGAGAATAGAAGCCTCATTTTCTTGGCATGTGGCATAGCTTTAACTTTTATATACATCACGAATCCCCATCTTACAACAGTACATTCAAAGAGTCAATTGTATCATCAGGGAATTAGGAAAAGGAAAAATAAGTCATATATTTGCCATTTCTAGTGCTCTTTATTCTTTTCTGTAGATCTGAGTTTCCATCAGCTATAGGAACGTTTTTTAGCATGCTTAGTGTGGTTTTGCAGGCAACAAACTGTATTGGTTTATTTGGAAGTATCTTCATTTTGCCTTCATTTGTGAGGATTATTTTTGCTGGATATTGAATTGAGTTCACAAATTTTCCTTTAGCACCTTAAAAGTTGTGCTGCCCAGAGCCTGCTTCATCAGATCCTCTGAACCCCCCCGTCCCTCCCCCACTTATTTTCTCTCTCTCTCTCCTCCTCCTCCACCCTTCCCTCCCTCTTTCTCACACACACACACACACACACACACACACACACACACACACAAAATAAATACACTTTAAAAAAAAGTTGTGCTTCCATTTTATTTTAGCCTCCATTATTTCAATGAGAAGTCAACTTTAATGTAGACTGTTGTCCCCTGTATATAATGCTTCTTTGTTCTCTCACTGCTCTAGAGATTTTGCTTTCTCTTCAGTTTTCAGCAATTTGACATTGATGAGTCCAAATAGTTTGTTATTTCATTGTTACTGTTGTTTGATATTTATGCAATTTGAGGTTTGCTGAGATTCTCTAATCTATAAGCCAATATTTTTCATTAAATTTGGGAACTTTGGCTATCATATCTTTCAATACTTTTCAGCCCCTTTCTCCATTTCTTCTCTCTTTGGGTCTCTCTTCTACACTTTAGACCATTTGACTGTCTCACAGTTCCCTAAAGTTCTGTCTAGTTTTTTTCAGTATTTTTTTGTTTGTTTTTCAGACTGGTTAATCTCCATTATCTGTTTTGAAGTTCACTGTCAATACCTTTTGTCATCTTCAATCTTTTAAGCCCCTCTAGTAAATTTTAAAATTTTATTTATTATGCTTTTCAGTTCTAGAATCCCCACTTGGTTCTTTTTTCATAATTTCCACTTTTCAGATGAGGTTTCCTCTGTCTGTTCACTCATTGTGCACATATGTTCCTTCATTTTCTTTATTTACCTGTTGTAAAGTCTTTGCTAAAACCTCTGAGCCGTCTCAAGATCAATTTCTGTTGACTACTTTTTTTCTCTTGACTGTGTTTCTCTGCATGTCCAGTAATTTTTCAACTTTATACTGGGCATTTTTGTTAGCAAGACTAAATTCTCTTCAGTTCCTCTCTTCTGAGTGTGTGCTTTTTTTTTTTTTTTTTCAATTTATTCTTGTGGATAGTTATTGGCTGGTCATTTTGAACTTGTGTATGCTCTTTTATGCTTTGTTAGGGTAGATCTTAGAGCATTCAAGGTATTTATCAAGCCTCTTTAACTTGGCAGCACTCAAATTCAAAGTTCTTTCACCCATACAAATATTATGTCTTTAATATAGTTTCTGTTATATCACATCTAGAGAAGATTTTACTTTAAGATGTGGTTTTTCTCAGCGGTGTATTAAATGTTACATTAGATAGTTGAGGGAGAATTAGTCAAGTGGAAGCTAAAGGCTACAAACTTACACAAAATGTAGCACAGAAAGACAAAGAGGGAAAATTTTTAAGGAGCAGTTAAGAGATATGGAAGATAAAATAAGAAGGAGACAATAGAGGTAATGGAGGAGAGGCAATAGATAAAGGAATAATGGATGAAATTTTTTCCAAAATTAATTTTTAATCCCTAGCAGCATAAAGGGAAATTAATCGAAAACAAAAATAAAAACTAGGAAATAAGAGGAAAGGAAAGCCATGCCTGCACACATCAGCACTCAAAGATAAAAATTATATCTCAACAGCAGCAAGAAAGAAAGGAATGATTGGCTACAAAGAAACAGCAATTAGACTGAGAGCAGATATTTCAACAGCAACAATGAAGAGTAAAACCCTTAGTAATATCTTCAGAATATGAGGAACAGTAACTCTCAACTTTGAATCATAAGCTTCTAAATTATTATTCAAGAGTAATGTGTTAAAAAAGACGTTTTCATCTAACCTAAAATTTAGAAATTTGGGATCATTATAGTTACAGATTATAAGATATTAGGTGAATACTGTGAAAAGAGATGTGGTTTGACTCTGTGGCATGGCCTCTCTGGTTTCTCAGCTTGAAGGACTCAAGTGTCTGTGAGCTCTCCCCACTCTGACAGAATCAGAACTCCTGCAGTTGCTAGTCCCCCTCAATTTTCAATATTTCTGTCCTCTCAGGGCACAGCAACTTGTGTGGTTAATCCTTGTGTAGTTCACACCACATAGGCACGGCCCACCCTCAGCAGGGACGGGTGCTCCCCCTTCTGCATAGCTGCTTCCTCTTGAGGTCGGCCTGACACGTTTTGCCTGCTTCACCAAACCTGAAGTCCTTTTTGCCTCCTCACATTAGTGGGACGAGGATGCTCTGGACTCCCCGCCCACATATCCCCAAGCCTGGCAGTTAGCCAGGGAAATGCGAGACTCCCTGTATAAGTTTCCTCTCCCTCAGGGATCACAGTCTTTTGCTACCTGTGGTCCAGTACCTAAGAGCAGTTACCTCATACTTTCTCCACTGTTACGATTATTTATCATGGAAATGATGGTTTGGTACCAGCTACTCTGTCATAGCCAACAGAGCACGTTCATCTGGTAGCTATTTTTTTTTTTTTAATTTTAGAGTGCACATGCACATGAACAGGAGAAGGCCAGAGAAAGAGAGAGAGAATCTTAAGCATGCTTCATGCTCAGCGTGGCACGCGACATGGGGCTCGATCCCATGACCCTGGGACCGTGACCTCAGCCGAAATCAAGAATTGGATGCCCCTCACCTGGTAATTACTTTTCACAACAAAATTTATATTTATTTTTCCAACCATTCTAATTCTCAGACTAATCCTTTATATAGGCAACTAATTTGTTAGCATCAATAAGGCTGCTCATCCTTCAGAAGGAAACCCTACCATTTGTGACAACACAGATGGACCTGGAAGACATCGCTAAGTGAAATAAGTCAGATATGGAAGGAGAAATACTACATGGTTTCTATATGATGCAGTTAAAATAGTTAAAAAGGTACAGAAATAGACAATAGGATGATGGTTACCAGAAGATTGGGGAAAGGGGATATGGGGAATTGTTCAGTGGGTATAAAGTTATAATTTTACAAGATAAGTAAGTTCCAGAGACCTGGTGGATAACATAGGAACTATAGTTAATAGCGAGATATTGTGCACTTTAAGATTTGTTAAGAGAATAGATCTAATGTTAAGTGTTCTCTCTCTCTCTCTCTCTCTCTCTCTCTCTCACACACACACACACACACACACACACACAAAAACACGTGCGCGCGCGCGGTCACAAGGAAACTTAGAGATGATGGATATGTTTATTACCTGGATTGTGGAGATAGTAATATGAGTGTATACACATGCCCAAACTCACTAAATTGTATACATTAATCATGAGCCGTGTTCTTTATTATACCTCAATAAAAGATTAGTAAGTCTGTGTCTGTACAAGGAATTTTAATTAAATGTTAAGTTTGTCATTCTTTCTCTGGGAATACTTGTAAGGTACATTTTATTAGGACACCTTAAAAAATGTTCAGCAGCAATTGTGATAAAGTTCAGCCATAAACAAAGTTAATTATGTTTCTCTTTAACTCACAAAAAAGATCTCACAGGTTAATGATATTCAGAGGAACCGGTTTTGAGGTAAAATAAGTTTAATGGATTGAACATTTTAAAGGTATGTGACTGGTGTTACTATTATCCTCAGCTCTGTGATAGTTTAGCTTTTTTGTAAAACCTTGTAATATTTAATTGTGCTGACGTTAGATTATAGGACGTAGCTAATAATACTACATTGAACTGTTCATCATGTCCTTGTTCTGGTTGAATTTATTACACCTTTAAATCATAACCTTATGCATATTTTTTTATATTCCTGATATCTGAGAAATATAGTTACAAATGTATCGAATTCACTCAGGTTGTACCCCCTCCAGGCTTGATGTATTCATGCCAATCTATGATCAGCACATAAAGTCACTTTTGGAAAGAGGAAGGAGTCTGCCCAGGAGGAATGGTTTTATATTGTTATTTAGTTTAATATGTCTACATTCCTTGCCCAGATCTCAAATGACTTAATCTTCCCTCATCAGTGTGCCTGTTGAAGTTCAGACTTCCCAGGAGAAAGTGCAGTCTTCCCAGGAGATTACTGGTTTCTGTTGCTTTGTGTCCTGCTTTCTCCCTTGGTCTTGAGCGCTTGAACTTAGTAGGACACATGTGGAACCTATCCCTTGTGGCGCCGGCCACGGCCCATGTGCTCTGTGTCTGCTATACAAACTCAAGAGAAAAGCCTTAAATCACTTGCTGCAAAGATGCTGGACAAAGGAATTGCTTTGGGATACTTATGTGCCAAACAAATTGGCATTTGTGTGATGGACGTCATTTTTTGTTGTATTTGCGTATGTTTCTGAATAATAATATGCAAGATCCAGCCAACTGGTTATCCCATGTAGGACAAACTCGACCATCAAATTTTCCTTTACCTGACTTGGTTTGGCCAAATAGGAAATTGGTCGAAGGATTCTCTACAGGTGTTACTTAGGCTATCGTTGTACTTATTCCCAATTGTTGCTTCTTCCAAGCGTACTGTTAAGAAGGTATTAAGTACTTTGGCAGAGCTACCAACCCATCGGTACAAGCCACAGATGATTTTATAGGAAAAGGAAATTGAAGCAGGTCTGATAAAAGTGAAGACACTCTGTGAGATGACGCTGAAAACAGCATGGAGGTGTAGAACTGAAAACGTGATCATTTGGCTGTGTTCTATTTGCGTGGCCATCCCATCGTTTTAGGAAAAGAAAGGACCAAAAGGAGGGACAGTAAAAGGGAAACATTTTATTCAGAGCAGAGCAGCACTTACTTGGAAGATAATTACACACTGTCTCCTTCCAGCTAAATCTATTAAGAACCATGAACTTTGAATGACCCTCATTAGGCCAAAAACTTTCTGGACTTAACTCAAGAATTTTTCCTGACCTCTGAAAAGTGGAACCTCTTTTAACCAATCATGTAGCCATTATATGGATTCATTCCAGCCTGTCCAGAGTACTAGCTTTCAGTCCTTGATGAACACGGCCCCAGTGAAGCACGCTTTCTACTTTCAAACATTCTGCGACATGACATTTCCCTATTAATGAACAGTTGAGGAAACTTTTTCAGTGGTGCATATAATAGACTCAGGCTTTCTCTTTTCTTAAGCCCTAGTCATTTTTTGTTTTACATTAGAAACAAAACAATACTATATATGAAAACCAGAATTCTGATCCTAGAAAATTCACTATTAAATGATTATGTTATCAAAAGAAAAAATTAAAAAGGTAAGAAAACAAAGCCTTCAACCCAAATTAGAAAAAAATAGTGAGAAGAAACAGAAAGGCATAAATGGAAGAATTAGAAAACAGACATGCAAGGTGGTTAGAGCCCCTAGCAGAGAACAAGAGCTCAGTACCTGTTAGCTAGGATTCACCACCGCTGTTTCTGCATTCCCCCCCACCCCGCTGCCAAACTGGCTTCTACTCACCATCCACCAGCTGTTTTTCACAAACCTGACTGTACTTTTGTTCCTGATACTGTATGGTGTACTTTTGCTTAGAGAAACATGTCATAGAGTACATTTTTTTTTTTAATTCGGAAAGAAAAAGTTAAAAAAAATTTTTTTTTAATGTTTATTATTTTTGAGAGAAAGAGATAGAGAAACAGAGCATGAGCAGGGGAGGGGTAGAGACAGAGGGAGATACAGGATCTGAAACAGGCTCCAGGCTCTGAGCTGTCAGCACTGAGCCCACTGTGAGACTCAAACCCATGAACTGTGAGATCATGACCTGAGCTGAAGTTGGATGCTTAACTGACTGAGCCACCCACCTGCGTGCCCTAAGAAATACTTTTTTTAAACTTTAGGCTTTTTATTTGGAAATAACTTAAAGTTTTGTAGAACATTGCAAAAGTAGCACACAGAACATCACTATACTTTTTATCCAAATGTACCAATAGATGAATTTTGCCCAAGGTGCTCTTATTTGCCCAAGTGAGCAAGTTTTCTCTCCCTTCTCTTCTCTCCCTCTCTCTCTGCCGGTAACACACACACACACACACACACACACACACACACACACACACACACACACACCTTTCCCTGAATCATTTGTGGGTAAGTTGCATACTCCATAGACCTTTAGATACACACACACACACACACACCTTTCCCTGAATCATTTGTGGGTAAGTTGCATACTCCATAGACCTTTAGATATGTCAGCCCACATTCCCCAGGAATTAGGGCATCCATGATGACAGAAGTTATCAGGTGCAGTAAATTGAACACTGATGTGATACTTTTAGTTAATCTACCATCCCTATCCCCATTTGACAATTAACCCAGTAATGTGCTTTATACGTTCCCCCACTCAAGTACAGAATCCAGTTGAGGACTTTACTTTAGTAGTCATGTCCCTTCTTTCCTTTAATCTGGGATATTTCTCAGTTTTGTTTTTGTTTTTGTCTTTTTTGACAATCACATCTTGCAGAACAAGGGACTTCTTTTTGGCAGGTGCATGTTTCTTGCATTCCCACATATTACACTCGGTTGTGCAATCCAACTCAAAGCACTGCCACGCGTGGGCTGTGCCCTTCATGTTAGGTGGTGACTTCCTACAGTTACTACTCTCTCCCTCCTACCTCTACCTAAGACCATCCCTGGGGAGACACCTTAAGACTGTACACCCATTAATGGTTCTTCCCTAAGCCAGTCTTCACTGTGACGGTTACAAAGTTACTATTTTCTAATGCAGGCATTCCTTCCATATTGTCCAGTCCGCACTAGGCATTGGAATGGACTGCTATTTAAAAGAGCAGTGTTTCCAGGTAGCAGTGGTAGCAGTGAGAGATGGATGCACAAAGCCCTCATCCCAGGGTCACCAGGGCTCTTTGGAGGTCCAGAGAGATGTGAGGAGCTAGGGAGTGGAGCGGTGGTGGGGTTAACAGGAGGCAAGGCTAGTGAGGGAGGCCGGGGGGCTCCATGCACTTGGCTGAGGTGTCCAGACTTGATCCTGAACATTCTTGAGCTTATCAGATCATAACAATATAAAACCCAATATTGGAAAAAATAATTTTATTGGTAATTTTTTAAAAAATATTTTTTATTTATTTCTAGGAGAGAGAGAGAGAGACAGCGTGAGCAGGGGAGGGTCAGAGAGAGAGGGAGTCACAGACTGAAACAGGCCCCAGGCTCTGAGCTGGCAGTCAGCACAGAGCCCGACGCGGGGCTCGAACCCACGAACCGCGAGATCATGACCCAAGTGAAAGTCGGACGCTTAACCGACTACGCCACCCAGGTGCCCCTTTATCGGTAATATTTAATGCTTTTTAAAAGTTTACTTGTTTATTTCAAGAGAGAGTGAGAGAGCAAGCAAGGGAGTGGCAGAGAGAGAGGGAGAGAGAGAGAATCCCAAGCAGGCTCTGCATCATCAGCATGGAGTCCAACATGGGGCCCAAATTCCTAAACCAAGAGTCAGGCACTTAACTGACTGAGCTACCCAGATGCCCTGTATCAATGTAATTTTTTTATTTAAATAATGCACGCATGTACCCACATATTTAATATTTGCAGAAAAGCCAAGTGTCCCTTAATTTAATTTTTTACCATGTTCAGAGTTAAACAAGACTGAGCATCATGATCAGATTTTTATAAAGAATGAAAATAACCACAGGAGTGAAGAGGAGGTTCTGAGGAATGAAGAGATTAGGGGCCATAAGAAGTGAGATAAAGAGAATAAAGGACTGGTCGAGCTTTGCTAAAGGCAAATGAGGCTAATCAACGATGGGCAACTGTGAGTTTTTGGAAATCCCATCTAATGTCGACTTAGAGCTTCTCAGGGATGAATATGGTGGGGGTTCATATAAGATGCAGATCGTGACCCAAGGACCTGAGCTCCCCAGTGAGTGAGATGCTCCTGGTCGGGGCCCACACTCTGGGCTGTCAGCCCCCAGGAGGCACATTGTAAATGACAGGAGAGGTGTGAATAAGGCAAGCTACAGAAGGAACATTTGAGTGACAAGATATCTCAGTCTTGATGAGAATGAACAGTCACCTCCACCACCACCCAACCATTTGGGATTGTGGTCCCCAGTAGTTCCTTGAGGGCTCGATGACCCAGCTGTGGCTCAATCTTGGGTCTTGGCCACTTTTGAAACCCATTCTCAGGAGTCAGATACTGTGCTTTATCTACGTTATCTCACTGAAGGCTCAGAACAGCCAAACGGATATTACTCCCTTTTTAAGGATGGGGACACAGAGGCTCAGAGCTGGTGGCAGCATGTAGGATGTGGAACCCAAATCTGAACCCCTCTGGCTCCAAAACCCTGCTCTTATCACACATTAATAAAGTGCCTACCACATACCATTCATGGGGTTCATTAAATGAAGTGGCACTCCTTGCCCTCCAGCACAGACTGAGAGGAAGAAGGACATATTTCAGGTAGTTCCCATTCAGCCATGTGAATAAATAGTACCACTGAGGTATTAGTTTTCTGCTCTGCAGACCTCTTTGGCTAGAATTGTAATAAACGCCCTTTTACAAAGTAGAATCTTGAGAATTAAATATGCTGGAGTAACATTATATTTAAAGATAATAAATGATTGAGCCTACCTTAATTCTTTCCCTCCTAATATTTGACTATGAAGATTTTTCTAACATAAAAGTTGGGACAATTGTGCAATGAATTCCCAGATGCCCACTGAGGTTAACATTTTACTGTGGATCTTTGTCACACATCTCTATGTCATCCATCAGTCCCTCAATTTTTTTTAAGAGAAAGAAAGGGAGAACACAAGCGGGGGAGAAGGGCGGAGCGAGGGAGAGAGAGAAATTTAGGCAAGCTCCATGCTCAGCATGTACCCTGATGTAGGGCTTGATCACACAACCCTGGGATCATGACCGAGCTGAAACCAAGAGTTAGACACTTAACTGACTGAGCCACCCAAACATCCCGGTCCCTCTAATTTTTTAATGCATTACAAAGTTCCAGGTATCAGTCACTTTACTTCTAAAAATGTCTGCATGTGTATTATTAACTAGAGTTCAATATTTGTTTACAGTCCTTTAAGTGAAATTTACTTACAATGAAATGCACAAATCTTAGGTGTATTTTGACAAATTTTGACAAACACAGATGCCCATGAAACCCAAGCCCTTCTCCAGAGGTAGAATGTTCCCATCACTCCAGAAAGTTCCCTTGTGTCCCTTCCTAGTCAATTTTCATCCCCACAGCCTCAAAATCAAGTGCTAGATTAGTGATTGTTGTCCTAGATCACACAAATGGAATTAGCCTTTTTTTTGAGAAGCCTGGGGTCTTAGCAAACATTTGCACATTAAGTAGACTCCAGACAGGGTCGCCTGGGTGGCTCAGTTGGTTGGGCAGATGACTTCGGCTCAGGTCATGATCTCACAGTTCATAGGTTTGAGTCCCGCGTCGGGCTCTGTGCTGACAGCTCAGAGCATGGAGCCTGCTTCACATTCTGTGTCTCCCTCTCTCTCTGACCCTCCCCTTTTTACGCTGTTTCTCTCTCTCAGAAATAAATAAAACATTAAAATTTTTTTTTTAAAAAGTAGACTCCAGACATCCATCTGTAAAAGTTAGTTTATAGGAAACATTTGTTTTGGGGCGCCTGGGTGGCTTAGTCATTTAAGTGTCCAACTTTCGCTTAGGTCATGATCTCTCAGTTCGTGGATTTGAGCCCCGCATCGGGCTCTGTGCTGACTGCCAGCTCAGAGCCTGGAGGCTGTTTCAGTCTATGACTCCCTCTCTCTCTGACCCTCCCCTGCTCACGCTGTCTCTCTCTCTCTCTCTCCTAGAAATAAATAAAACATTAAAAAAAAATTAGAAAAAAAAAGAAACATTTGTTTTAGTTGAGTGGTAAGAAAGCTTGGAGGGCTGGACAGGGCCTTCACACCAAGGTACATACATTAACACTCTTGGTCAAGGAGCATGATAGTCCATGTCAGAGCAGAGTACCTCCCTCTCCCCCAAAGTAGGAGATTCAATGGCTCACAGCAGTTGGCCCCAGCCTGGGGCTCCTAGGTCTCCAGGTATCCTCAGAGTCACCTTTGAACACTTATTATTTTTAATATTTCAAAATGTCAAGTAGAAATGATACATTAACTTTCCACAAGGCAGCACAGATTGACAAAAAAAGTTTTCAGCCCCTTTAGTTTTTGGCTGTTATCATGTAATCATAATAGCTAATGTTTCCAGAATGTGTACTCTGTCTCAGTCACTGTTTTAAGTGTTTTACACATCTAATTTCATTTGATAATATCAGTCAGTAGCATAGCATTTTGTACACATATAACTTTATTTTTTAAGGGACAGCTTTATGTAATTCATTATAAAAAAGTGAAAAAACACCCAAACACCAAGCAGTACAGAACTGCATGAGAAAAAAAAAGAAATCAGCCGAAATCCCATCATCCAGAAACAAATATCATTAACATTTGGTGAATACCCTTACAGATATGAATAACATCTTTATGAATAACAGAGATGGAAGGAGAGAGTGTTACAGCGAACATTTGAACCCTGTACTAAGAGCTTTACCTGGATTACCTGTAAGCCACAAACTTGGGACTATTAATTTCATTTTACAGATGAACTCGGACACAGAGCAGTGATTAACCTTTGCAGGTTCCATGAGCAATCTGACTCAAGAATGCAGACTCTTAACCACTTGGCTATCATATTACAAAATTGGGATTATATTAGTTATGCTGTTTTCATCATTTATTTAAGTTAAACATAGTAAATTAGATTTACTTGAATTTAGAGAAGAAAGGGGAAATTAAAAGAATCTAAATGAATTCTGAACATCAGCTCAGCATTTATAATATGACCCTTCCCCTCTAAGTGACCCTTCTAAAGGTAAGGAAAAGAAAATCACGAGAGACATAAAGCAACTAGAATATATTTTTAAACCACATATTTCAGTTTTAGGCAGTACCTATTGATGTGCTGTGAGAGATGTGAAAATCAGCATATGTATAAATAAACTCCCCCAATACTCAGTTTTTGTGAACGATTTTTATTCTTTCAAAATTGACATAGTTTACATTCTATCCATTACCCTGTAATTCTCACCACGGTTCCATCCTGGGTCTGTATTAAACTGGATTCTGTGTTCGGTAATAGTCCAGTTACTGCAGCTCCTCTAAACGTGAGTTCTTCGTTAATGTCACATTTTGGTTGGCTGGATTTCAGCAAGTTATTTATATGACGATCTAAATTTTTTTAAAGGCAGAGGAGATGAGTTTCAAGTTCAATTTCCTGTGTTTGGGAGGCACAGACCAGGGAATCCAGCTTCTTCCCCTTTAAAAGACTTAACCACTATGTTAATGAAGATGAGACATTTGACTTCTTTGGGCCTCAGTTTCCCCACCTGTAATAGGTGGCTTTGAACTAATCACCTCTGAGGTCCCTTTCAGAAATGAAAAAGGTGGTTCTCCGACCTTTCACCCAAGCTCCTCATCCTCCAAAAGCCCGCCCCGTTCTCCCTGCGGCACCGCTGAACAGCAGGGGGCGCCCTAAACACAGCGATCCATTCCCTTCTCTGCAGGCACTCCTGGGGATATAGGGGGAGAGAAGGAACCGGGCAAGTTCTCAAAATTCAGGATTCTATTGTTCAGAGGCTAGCCTCCTCCCTGAACAATACTGGTAGCCAAAGCTTCAGAGGAATCTGTTGGTTTTTGTATCTTTCAAAATATTTGTGAGACTGAAACATTTCATTGTACTTTAAGTAGGAATATTACTGAAGAAGATGAAAATAAGGACTCATATTCTTATAGTTCTATGGTAATTTACTGCTTTAAAATTAAACACAAATAAGTAATAGAGCTATTCTTTTTGGAGGGTGGGGTGGGAGTGGACATAATGTCCCAGGTTCTCAGAACATTCATTCATTCATTCATTCATTGATGGTCTACTATGTGCCAACCATTGTTTGTTTATAGCATTAAGGAAACAAAGCCCTTGCTCCCATTAAAACCTATACTGTGTGAGCATTTTGAGGTGATGGGCTGAAATAGGGTCTCAGGTGTCAAAAGGCATATGCAGAGACATATTTGAGCTAACTATGTAACCCTTACAAACACCGTAGAGTATTCAGCTTATCGATAACCCACAACCCTCAGACCAACTGAAACACCATAGAGTATTCAAAAGAAACTGCTCATGGGGTAGAAAGTCTGCTTATCTATTTAGGAATTTTACTACCAGAAAAAGGAGGTAATTGAAAAAATTACTGTTGGATGAGTTAAATGCAGAGATACAACATTCTGGAAAGAGACAGAAAGCCAGCTCAGTTTGTATTTATCGGTCTCAAGGGTAGTACTGCAGATGGAAGAATAGTTCAAACTAACCATGGCAGCTAATGCAACTATTACAGTAAACAACATAGGTTCTGGAATTAGGCTGCCCAAGTTTGAATACCAGCTCTGCCACTCACCAACTGGCGACTTTGGGGGAATTTCTCACTCTACCTTCAGTGAGTCAGGTAAGGATTCAGTGGGTCCATATATTTGAGCCATTAGAACAAGGGCCTGGCACATAGTCATCACTCAATAAATATTCGCCATAGTCATCAACACAATTATCATTGTAGTTTTAAATTGGCCTGATTTCTTCTCATCCTGACTGGATTTTCAGACCTTAGTTTCAATATGCTTAGTCAGCACCAAAAAAAAAAAAAGATTTCTTGAGCACCTACTATGTGTCTGGCACTGTTCTAGGCACTAAGGAAAGATTTGGCAATACACAAGATACTGTCTACCTTGTCATGAGCTTACAATTCCCAGGAGAATGCCGGGCAATAAGTTTATTTTTTCAAGTAAATATACAAGTAAGGAGGGTGTAATAGATGGAAGTTGTGTTTCTTTCTTTGGAATTAATTTTAACAACCTCAAAATACTATTTATAGTATCCCTTTTTTTAAATTACAATTAAAACATTTTATTTATTTGTTTATTTATTTAATATAATTAATTGTCAAATTGGCTTGCACACAACACCCAGTGCTTATATTTATGGTTTTCTTGATGATATGCTGCTATAGACTGAATGTTTATGTCCGCTCAAAATTCATCTGTTGAAACCTAAGCTGCAGTGTGATCCTGCTTGGAGGTGTGGCCTTTGGGAGGTGATTAGGTCATGCAGGCAGAGCCTTCATAAAAGGGATTTGTGCCCTTATAAAAGAGATTCCCCCACCCTTTCCACCATGTGAGGACCCATGGAGAAGACTGTTGCCTGTGAGCCAGGAAGTGGGCTCTCACCAGCCATGGAATCTGCTTGGACTTACAGCATCCATAACTGTGAGAAATCAATGTTCATTGCTTTAAGCCTCCTAGACTGTGGTATTTTTGTTACAGCAGCCAGAATGGACTAAGACATGTGTTTGTGTAAGAAAACATCTTCCACTTAAAGTATGGATACATAAATCCTAGCAAAGAACTTAGGTCAAGATATCCTCTGGTTTCCTTCTTCACTTCCACAGCACGTAAGCAGGAAGTGTAAATGCTAGACCTCTTTTGATAAAAGAACATTGCATTCGACTGTAACAAGATTTTAGACCTGATTAAATCTTGAATTGTGTTTGCTCTGGCTGAAGACTGAATTTCAGGCTGATACCTGCAGTGTGACTCCAGCAATGAGAGATTGAGTGGATCATGTTTCCTTAGCCTTCAAATAATCTGGGTGAAATGAGAATATGTTACTGCTCTTACATTTCTCACCAGTGAAACATCTACAACAGGAAAGGAGAGTTTCTACTAAGCCAACACAGCATCTTTGGGCAAACTAGAAAAAGATGCCTCCTTCCTTAAGGCATATTACTTCCACCTTCATGAAATTTTTCATGCTTGATGCCCTTTTCTACAAGGTCTGAGATGTAACTTGCACTCCCTAGTTTTGTTCAGTGCACACCCTGTGTAATGATATTAAACAGCTCCCCTGATGGGTCTCATCAAGTCCTGTGAAGAGTGAAGCAGGAGAGCAACTTATTTCATAATCTTATTTTGTAATTGCCTTCTTTCTACTCCTGCCTCTCATCACTAGCTCTTCTCATCTGCAGGCAAGCATAAATTTTTATGCCAGTGGTTAATAAGTCTACACTAGATACTAGCAATTAAGTACATTCTTGGGAGACCGTCAGTTCATATCTAGATGACCACAACAAACAAGTAAGCAAATAAAATTACACACACACACCCTCAACAAAACTAAACAAAATTTTAAAACCTACGAGACATCCCTATCTGGTCTGGCATCAGGCCATCATTTTCAGCTGCTACATTAGCTTTCATGCTCTTACCCCATCTTCTGAATGAGTACTGCTCCATCATTTCAGGATCATGAGAGGCCTGCAATCTCTTGAATCAAAAGCAAACTCTGAGGTGCCTCGGTGGCTCAGTCAGTTGAGCCTCTGACTCTTGATTTCGGCTCAGGTCATGATCCCAGAATCGTGGAATGGAGTCCCATGCTGGGCTCTACACTGAACACGGAATCTGCTTAAGATTCTCTTTCTCCCTCTGACCTTCTGCTTGCATGCATTCTCTCTCTCTCTCTCTCTCTCTCTCTCTCTCTCTGTCTCAAGTAAACAACTATATAGTGACTCAGTTGGTTAAGCATCGAACTCTTGATTTTGGCTCAGGTCATGATCTCATGGTTTGGGTTTAAGCCCTTCATCATGCCCCTTGCTGACAGTTTGGAGCCTGCTGAGATTCTCTCTCTCTCTCAAAATAAAAAATAAACTTAAAAGAAATATATATATGGAAAAACAAAACTCTTCCTGTATCATATAAGATGCAGCCCTTCTCGGCGTTTTGGAGCTCCAGACCTAGTCTCCAGTGCCAGGTGCACGTCTCTGCATGTCTCCGACTCACCCCAGTGCCCTCCTTCCCAGCCCTTCTCCTTTGTCCTCAGACTCCATCATGTTCATTGCTCTCCTCTCAGCTTCTCCGGTGATTAACCATCTTCTTAGAGTCTTTCTCCACATCTCCCTTTCCCTTCAGCCCGACACCACATCAGTCACCTAGCACCCATTACCTGTTCTGGATTCTGCGGTCTGTCAGGTTCTCTCTGTGGCACTGCCCCCCGCAGAAGGAATGCAGCATTTTGGAGCCAGGGCTCTGGCATTTGGAAGGCCCCTCACCTCCTTTCAATGTCTTCTCTCCTGTTGTCCAAATACAGCTATGCCCATTTAACTGGGCTACTCTTAAACCTCCAGACATTCCTTACTGCCTTCAGGATAAAAGCTCAACTCTGTTCCAGTCTACCGCACTCGCCCCTAGTTTTAGCTGCTATTCATGGCCCTCTTCTCTGCTCCCCCTCCTCATCTCACGGTTGCTTTCTGCCACTTCAAACTGCTTGCAATTTCCTCAAAATGTTGTGCTTAAGCCCCTCGCCTTCCAGTACCGCATGGGTTGAACATCACCTTCTTCCCCTAGCAAACTCTCATTCATCCTTCAAGGCCTCACTCAAGTGTTACCTCTTCTCTGAAGCCTCCTGACCCACTCCCCACTTTATGTGGATTTCCTGGCACATGTGACAAGCCTCTGTCTTGATGCTTCTTATGGTGGTGCCATGTGGCATGTTTCTCCTGGCTTTTTCTCTCATCAGGAATGAGCTCCCCCAGGAGAGGTGCCAGATCTCATTTTATACCTAACGCCCTCAGAGCTGACACTCAGCAAGTACTCAGGAGTTGGTTGGAACCTTGACATGGAAAGATAGGAACAAAGAGATAGGCAGGTGACTCCAGGGACTGTTGAGTAACTTCTGATGAGCTGCAGAGATAGAAGGGAGGAGACTGCTGCTGCCTGGCAGACCCTGGTTGTCCAGACATCTAGAAAACTCGGAGTACTTAGAATCAGAACTCTCCCCAGAATGTTTTCCTGTTTTGTGCAGTTTGACGTTCTGGGGTCCTGTTGGCCTAGGGCTTTACAAAGTGAAATAAAAGGATCTGTGCCATCAACTATAAAGTGATCGCCTTTTGAAAGACAGACACTAAGGAAAAAAAATCACTAATTCAGTGAATTGAAAGTTCAGAGTTCTGGAGTTGATTCATGGACTCCAGCAAGAGGGCAGATATTAAATGGTTATTTTTGTATCTTCTTCCAGTTCATTGTTCAAATATGTTCCAAAAGCTAAATCAGTCTTGTTTATATGATACATTTTGAATTCCTTGGAGTTCAAGATTTGACTGAAAATAAAATATGAAAGGGTCTCATTATCTTTCTTGCTTAAATTTCATTGATGAAATGTCACATTCACTTTCCTTTTGCCTGGAAACAGGTCTTTTGGAAACTTTTTTTAAGAAACAAAAATGTCAGATTATCATTATTGAAGTAAATTAAGTTTTTAAAAAATGTATCTCCCACAAATATATCCATATAATATAATTATATTAATTTGATATATTACTTATCTATTTATATTGGTTTGATAAATGCTTTAACATACAGACAACTAACAGCTGTGTACTGAGTACTTACTGTGCCCTACTCAGCTGGGTTGCTGGGATTCAAAGAGGAATCCTGTCCCTACACTCAAGACACTCAGTCTTGGGGTGCCTGGGCAGCTCGCTTGGTCAAGTGTCGGACTCTGATTTATGCTCAGTTCATGATCTCACTGTTCGTTGGTTTGAATCTCGCATCAGGCCCCACGCTGACAGTGTGGAGCCTGGTTGGGATTCTCTCTCTCTCTCTCTCTCTCTCTCTCTCTCTGCCCTCTCCCCAGCTCGTTCTCTCTCTCTCTCTCAAAATAAATAAATTTAAAAAAGAAGTCACTGAATTTACTTTAAAAAGTGGGAGGAGGGGGCGCCTGGGTGGCTCAGTCAGTTAAGCACCCGACTTTGGCTCAAGTTATGATCTCACGGTTCATGAATTTGAACCATGCATCAGATTCTCTGCTGTCAGTGCAGAATCCACTTTGGATCCTCTGTCCCCTTTCTCTCTCCCCCTCCCCCACTCATGCGCTCTCTCTCAAAACTAAACAAACATTAAAAAAATTAGTTAATAATAAAATAAAGACAGTCTCGTTAGGGAGCTGATGAAGTAAAGAAATATTCATGTCAATGTAGTGATACAGAAAGGTCTGTAACATTGGGTTGGCACACAAAGTTCAATCAGATAATTACCTGGCAATGGTGGGGTTCACGTCACAAAGGGGGACAAAGCTACCTCCAAGTGTGGCCAAAAAAGCATGCAGTCTAATCAAGCAGAGTCATGTATAAGCAGGTGGGAGCTCTCTCTGGCTTTGGTCCTATTCCTTTATGATGAAGTATCCAGGCACAGAAGCTATGGTGTGTGCAAGGTCACCCAGGGCTGGTGCCTCATCCTACTTCACAAGATGCTCTACAGTCTGGATGAGCATGCTAGAAAAGCTCTGTGTTACCAGGCCAGGTGGAAACCAAACTCTAAACGTAAAACATTAGAGAGATGCTTTCAAATTTATTTCTATACTATATTCTACTATAGTTTCAGTTAGGTTTTCTGATTTAGGAAATAAACTTCAGATTAACAATAGGCTAGGATATTTTCAGCTCCAGGGTTGACATTAATGTCAACCACACAGGGTCATGAGTGCATCACATGTGCTGAGGGCACATGCGTTAACTGAGAATTCCCTGAGTTGCTTCAGATTCTGGGTTGTGACTGAAGGATACGCCAAAAAGGAAGAAGATTCCAGTGAATTGGAGATGAAAATTAGATGTTTTAAAAAGGCAAATTCTCTCTCTCCTTTTCTTGGATTTTCTCTCCTGTGTGAGTATTGCAATGCCTCTAGTAGCCAAGGGCTCCAAAAGGGATCTATCTCCCTGTTACCTGCACTGTTTTGATAAAAGGAATGTCTCTTGATTTTATTTCTTTATTTTTATTCATATTTCTTTCTTTCCTTCTTTCTCTTTCTTTCTCCCTTCCCTTCCCTTCCCTTCCCTTCCCTTTCCCTTTCCCTTTCCCTTTCCCCATTATTTTCATGGTGTGACACTGAGAAGACCCAAGTGCTTTTGCAGGAGTGTTAGCCAGAGATATTCTACAGTTTCTTTTGGTGATATGTTAGAATCTTTTTTGTTTCCTCTTTTGGAGAGCATTTCAAACATCTAGGCTTTGATATTGCTGTTTTCACATTTGGATGGCAACGTGCATATGCATTTTCCCAGGTGTCTCACATGCCTTGCAGCCAGTGGCCACAAGCTCTAACAGGTCCAGAATGAAAATGAAAATTACAATACTGCTTCCAGCCTCGTCTTTATGGCCAATTTTCCAGGTGATCTTGAGAAAGCCCCAACTGCGTGAGGCATGATGGGGATGATAATACTCCGCCTATGGATAGGTTGGTCATATAGACAAATAAGGTCATGTCTGCAAATGATTCTCAGCTCCGTGGAAGAAGATGATATTACGAAGCCATGATGATTACAGCAGTCAAGAGTCTAACTGATTCTAGTGAGACCCGCTCTAGTGTATCTTGTGTCTGGTTTCATTATACTCAGCTTTCTAAAGGGAAGGGGTATTTCATGGTAGCATAGAAGGATAAGAGAATTAAGACTACCAGTCAGTGTGTAGGATGATGTGTTTTAATCATGTCCTTTCCTTACAACTATTTTTAACAACTGGTCTTCTCCAAGAGGCAATGGCATGGCCCAAGGTGATCACTCCTGGACTCAGTGATCCCCTTCAGAAGGTCCTCATGACCTTGTCTGTGCTGCTTTGTCTAGTTGGTGCCTATTCCCACTGTCTTAGGAAACGGAGGACAGGAGTAGTAAACACAAGCCAAGGAAGCCACGTTGTGCATTTCCACCCCAGGGGACTGTAATTTCAATCAACAGCGGAGCAATTCTAAGGCTTCCAAGGGTTGATGGGGTTCAGAATGCACACTGGACTTCTAGAAGATTTGAGGGGGAAGGCACTCAAATGGAAGCTTCCTGCACATGGGAGGCTTTTTTGTGGATTGATGGATAGCCATTCTTTGGAAGGACACAAAATCTTACATGGTGCGCAGGGGATCTGTGGGGTAGTCAATGTCAGTGTCATGGAGGACACTGTATTCAACCCTTTTCCAACACTGTGGAGCTCTTAGTCAGAGGTCCTCAACCCTATGAGACCCAACAACCACTCTATTATAATTGGGTAAATCACCTTCACTGCCTGGAAATGAAATTCACGGTAATAAATGTGTATAATTAATACATACATACATTCATACACACATGTACACATCATATATAAATCATATATATCATGTGCATATATATATTCTGGACTATATATATGTAAATATATATGTATGTATTCCAAACTATAATAAAAGTAGAAGAGAAGTAATTTATAAAGAAATACTACATAACATGTATTTCAGTATGCAGTTGTTTTATCATGACTCCACTAGAAAATATAATAAAAGAGCAAATGCTTATACCTTTATGTAGAAGTCAAATAGTTATACTTACTTGTAATTAATAAGTTTGGATTTAAAAGTAAGTGAGAAGTTCCAAACACATTCCAGACGAGAAGTACGGAAAAATAAAAGACAACATTTAAGGGTAGAGGATAGAATGAAAACTAGTGTTCAGATAAGCTAGACCAGACTTACTTGTATTTGCAAAGAGAAGTGGGACACTAATCTTAATGTAAGCAAGGATAACATGTTAGGACAAATACACCTCTGAAGAGGGACATGGTGGACATACAAAGTATCAACAGGCGCCCCAACAGGAAATAGTGTGTGTGAAGGATGACATGAAGGATGTCTCATGAAGGTACAGGCAGGCTTATGGGAAACCATCAGGGGAGGGTGAGGCACTCTAGAGGCTAGTGAAAGTTCCTGTAGGTTCAAAGGGAAGCAGCTATGGATGGAACTCAGTGAGTCATGGAGCTGACTACACCAGTGATGTAGCTTTGGACAGAGGAACTTGGCCACAACCAACAGGCCGCTGGGCACTGGGTGGGGAGGAAACCAGAATGGTAAGTAGCCTGACCTCTCTCCTTCTACCCTCCATTCTCTTCTCAGGGCCTTGCATTGGCCACATCCAACAGGAGCCATTGAGCAAATAACAACTGAAAGCTGTGTGGGATGTTAGCTAATTCTTTCTTTTGCAGGACTGCCTTGAACACTGCTCAGCCCCCAACCATCCTTCCCCAGATATGCCTTCTGAGACTGGTGCCCAGCTGAGAATCACTGCTTTACCTCATCAGACTGAAAAAAATGCTTTTCTTGCCTAGACCCTTCAATGACCTTTGGAAATTAAATGGATGACAGTCATTTGCAGCCTGTGTATAAGCTTATTCAAAAAGTCTGATTGTGGAAGATGCCCTAACTTGTCACAACAAACTGGTTATACTGGTTATCCATTTCTATATAACCAATGACACAAAACCTTGGTGGCTTACAGCAATAGTAATCATTTCTTATTTTTCCTAGAGGAAAGGAATTCAGACAGGGCACAAAGGGGAGAGTTTATCAGTCTCAAAGATTTGGGGCTAGAATCATCTGAAAGCTCCTTCATTCACATGTCTGGTGATTGATGCTGGCTGTGGGCTGAGGGCTTAACTGATGTGGCTGGTGAAGCAGCCACACATCCCTTCTGTGTGTGGTCCAACCTTCTGTACAATATGGAAGCTGGGTTCCAAGAGCAAGTAAGAAGAGAGCCAGCAGAAAGCTGTATGACCTGTCTTCAAAAGTGAGGGCTCATCAGTTCCAGCATATTCTATTCATCAGAAGCCCAGAAGCTCTAGGGGGAGAGGGGGTACTAGATCCACCTTTCAAGGGGAAGCATTTCAAAGAATTTGTGGACTCATTTTAAAACTACCATGCTAACTTTCCAGAAGATCCAGCTCATGCCTCTGTAAATATTGGAAGGGAAGAGGGTATGTCAGAGACTCATCGTGTCCTTCCTTTGTAACCCCAAACTTACATGGTAGGCACTTCATCTATCTGAATGCATGCAAGCCAAGTGGCAGCTTCTGGTCTTACACATAAATCAGAAGGCAAACCTGGTAAACCCAGCTTCATCTTTTCCACAGGGACCTGGAGACAGCTGTGAAAAAGTGAGACCTGCAGTGACCATCCATTCAACTTTCTGGATTCCCCCAATGTGCTTATTGGAGCATCACCACCTGGTCTGTACCTCCAGGTAGACTGTGCCTCCAGTCTACCTTAGGTGTGCAGTGGTAGCAGGCCGGCTGTATCAGTCATTCTCTGCAGAACCCCCACTGGCAGCAGGGCCAGAAGCCTTATTGTGTGGCTGGCCTTTTGGGAAGACTGCTGCTGAGAGAACACTGAGCCTTCGCCAAAGGTGGGCTGTGGACCTGTGAGCCTCAGCAAGTATCTTAAACCAACCCTGGTGTACCACGTGTCCCTAATAAAATTACATGGGGATAAGCTCGAACCCATCACTTACTGATTTACTTCTTTTTTAGAAGAGTTTTTAAAGTTTATTTATTTATTTTGAGAAACTGAGAGCAGGAGAGAGGCAGAGAGAGAATCCCAAGCAGGCTCTGCACTGTCAGCATGGAGCTCGATGTGGGGCTCAAACTCATGAACCATGAGATCATGACCTGAGCTAAAATCAAGAGTCAGATGCTTAACCGACTGAGCCTCCTAGGCGCCCCTTATTGATTCACTTCTTGATCACCTACTTGGTGCCAGGAACTGCCTTTACTCCTCACAATCATCCTGACAGAAGAGGATTGTTATCCTCATTTCACTGATGGGGAACTGAGAGGTGGGCAAAGGGAATAAATAAAACAAGAGGACTGTTCTCTCACAAAATTTGATGTATTGTCCAGGGAAAGCCAAGACTCTTTCCGTAATGGGACAGAGGTCTCCCTGCTTGGGCAGCCCTTACCCCTCAGAGTGAAAACTCCCATCAGCAAGCCCCAGACATAGATGAACCCTTTACAGCCATCTGCAGGAAACAGGTCTTCATACACAGTAGATTAGGAAACCCAGAGCCACCACAGAATCCTTTACATGAATGGGTCAGGGAAGCTGCTGAGGGGGCCCGCTAGTCTCTGGGACCAAAGATGGACAAAAATTCAAGTCTCAAGTAAAAAACACCTTTTTAATTGCCTCTTGCTGCTTCTTCAGGAAAATGCCAAGATGAGAATGAAATCTTAAATTTGAAGTCTGAAACCTAATTATTTGGGTATTTCATATCTTGCACTATCATCTATCTTTTGTTTATCTTTTATCATGCCCTGAGGAACATATTCTGCCCCAACAGTGATTATACAGAAAGAGAGACTAAGGGATAAGTAATATAATTACTTTAATGTTTTTAATTAAGCTTTTAATAGGCACCATAAAATAAACACTAAAAATACTAGCATGGCACAATGAGATCATTTACCCTAATTCACAAAAGGTTGAGAACCAAACTTGTGTGAGGATTTAGGCTTTTTGGTGGCCACACACAGGCCATCTGTTTTTTCTATCCTACTTGTACTTAGTAATATATAAGAAGGAAGTAAATATCTGTTGAATGAATAATTTTATCTAAAATTAAATCCCTTTATTGGTAATTTAATAATGAAAAAATCAGTAGGTATATTTTTTCTTTAAAAGTTATGTGTGGGGCGCCTGTGTGGCACAGTTGGTTAAGCAACAGACTCTTGATTTCAGCTCAGGTCATGATCCCAGGGCTGTGGGATCAAGCCCCATTTCTCAGCATGGAGCCTGTTTAAGATTCTCTCTCTCGGGGCACCTGGGTGGCTCAGTCGGTAAAACGTCCTACTTCAGCTCAGGTCATGATCTCACAGTTTGTGGGTTCGAGCCCCACATCGGGCTCTGTGCTGACAGCTAGCTCAGAGCCTGGAGCCTGTTTCAGATTCTGTGTCTCCCTCTCTCTCTGACCGTCCCCTGCTCACGCTGTCTGTCTCTCTCAGAAATAAATAAAACATTAAAATTTTTTTAAAAATATTCTCTCTCTCTCTCTCCCTTTCCCCCTATCCCTTACTCATGCCTTCTCTGTCTCTCTCTCTGAAATAAAAAATAAAACAAAAACTTTAAAAAAGGAATGTGGATAGGGGACACCTGGCTGGCTCAGTCGGTGGAGTGTGTAACTCTTCATCTCGGGATTGTGAATTTGAGCCCCATAATGGGTGTAGAAATGACTTAAAATTAAAATCCCTAAGAAAAAAGAGAGAAAAAGAAAAAAGAAAAAAAGTATGTGTGTAGGTAACCAAAATAGTGGAGTAAGAGACACCGGGCCTCTGTCCTCTGGAAAAGGTCAATAGTTAGACAAGTATCTGTGAAAGAAAACAGCTCTAGGAGAGCTCAGGAGTCCACTGAAAAAACTTCATCAACACGATGGAACACAAAACCTGAGAATATCAGCACAAAAAGAGCAGCAAGAAGAGCTATATTTTGTCATTGACAGCCCAACCCCAGCTTGGCACCACTAGGCTTGAAAGACTTCTCCTTGCCACTATTCAGTAACATGAAAACATATGAAAATACACACTACACTGGTAACATTAGGTATATAGTCAGATGCAGATACTCCAATACCGCCCTATGGTAGTGTGTTGTTCAATTAACTCTGGTACAAAAGTTAAGAGACAGAATATTAAATATAGCTATAACCACAGTAATTTGTTAATGCATACACAATGTAAAAAGATGTAAATATCAAAAACAAAACAAAATCAAAAAGATGTGATATCAAAAACATAAAATGTGGGCAGGGAATAAAAGCATGGAGATTTTATATGTCATCAAAGTTAAGTTGTCAGCTTAAAATAGACTGTGATATCTTATAAGATGTTTTATGGAAGCCTCAGGTAAACCACAGAACAAAAATCTACAGTAGGTTCACACAAGATAAAGAAAAGGGAATCACAATTGCACAAAAAAACATAAAATACCTAGGAATAAACCTAACCAAATATATAAGAAATCTGTATGATGAAAACCATAGAAAACTTATGAAGGAAATTCAAGAAGAGACAAAGAAATGAAAAAATATTCCATGCTTATGGATCAGAAGAATAAATATTGTTAAAATGTCATTACTACCCAAAGCAATCTACATATTCAATGCAATCCCAATCAAAATTGCACCAGCATTCTTCTCAAACTAGAATAAGCTATCCTAAAATTTATATGGAACCAAAAAAGACCCCAAATAGCCAAAGTAATATTGAAAAAGGAAACCAAAATGGGAGGCATCACCATCCCAGACTTTAGCCTCTACTACAAAGCTGTCATCATCAAGACAGTATGGTATTGGCACAAAAACAGACACATAGACCAATGGAATAGAATAGAGAACTCAGAATTGGACCCACAAACGTATGGCCAACTAATCTTTGACAAAGCAGGAAAGAGTATCCAATGGAAAAAAGACAGCCTCTTTAACAGATAGTGCTAGGAGAACTGGACAGCAACATGCAGAAGAATGAAACTAGATCATTTTCTCACACCATGCACAAAAATAAACTCAAAATGGATAAAGGACCTGAATGTGAGACAGGAAACCATCAAAACCTTAGAGGAGAAAGCAGGAAACAACCTCCTTGACCTGAACTGCAGCAATTTCTTGCTTGACACATCCCCAAAGGCAAGGGAATCAAGAGCAAAAATGAACTATGGGGACCTCATCAAGATTAAAAGCTTCTGCACGGCAAAGGAAACAATCCATAAAACTAATAGATAACTGACGGAATGGGAAAAGATAGTTGCAAATGACATGCCGGATAAAGGGCTAGTATCCAAAATCTATAAGGATCTCACCAAACTCCACACCAGAAAAACAACAATCCAGTGAGGAAATGGGCAGAAGACATGCAAAGACACTTATCTGCAGAGGACATCCAGATGGCCACAGACACATGAAATGATGCTCAGCATCCCTCCTCATCAGGGAAATACAAATCAAAACCACACTGAGATACCATCTCACGCCGGTCAGAGTGGCTGAAATGAGCAAATCAGAGGACTCTAGATGCTGGCGAGGATGTGGAGAAATGGGCACCCTCCTACCCTCTTGGTGGGAATGTAAGCTGGTGCAGCCCCTCTAGAAAATCTCTCTCTTTGTGGAGATTCCTCAAAAAATTAACAATAGAACTCCCCTATGTCTCAGAATAGCACTGCTAGGAATCTACCCAAGGGATATAGGAGTGCTGATGCATAGGGGCCCATGTACCCCAATGTTCATAGCAGCACTCTCAACAGTAGTCAAAACATGGAAAGAGCCTAAGTGTCCATCAACAGACAGATCAAGAGGATGTGGTTTATCTATACAATGGAATACTACATGGCAATTAGAAAGAATGAAATCTGGCCATGTGTAGCAACATGGATGGACCTTGAGGGTGATATGCTCAGCAGAATACGTCAGGCAGAGGACAGATACCATATGTTTACACATATAGCAGGATTAGGAGGAACTTAACAGAGGATCATGGGCGAGAAGAAGGGGAAAAATAGTTTGGAGGAGGGAAGGAGGCAAACCATGAGAGACTCTTGAATGCGGAAAATAAACTGAGGGCTGATGGGAGTGGGGGAGAGGGGAAGGGGGGTGATGGGCTTGGGGGAGGACACTTGTGGGGATGAGCACTGGGTGTTATATGGAAATCAACTTGACAATAAACTATTTAAGAAAAAAGAAAAGAAAAGGGAATCAGAGTATTCCACTATAGAAAATCAACATCAAGGAGCACCTGGGTGGCTCAGTCATTTAAGCATCTAACTCTTGGTTTCGGCTCAGGTCATGATCTCATAGTTTGTGGGTTTGGGCCCAACATTAGGCTCTGTGCTGACAGTGTGGAGCCTGTTTGGGATTCTCTCTCTCTCTCTCTCTCTCTCAAATAAATAAACTTTAAAAATTTTTTAAATTTTTAAAGAAAATCAACATCAAGTTACAAAGGAAGACGGTAAGAGATAAAGAAAGAAACAAAAGAACTACAAACCAGCCGGCCAAAAAACAATTAATACAATGGCATTAGTACATCTTTACATATCAATAACTAATTTAAATGTAAATTAAACTCTCTAACCAAAAAGCAAAGAGTGGCTGAATGGATTATATAAACAAGACTCCACTATATGCTGCCTACATATGATTCACCTCAGCCTCGGGTACACACATAGGCTAAGGTGAAAGAAGGAAAGAGATACCCCACACCAAATGGAAACTACAAGAGAGCAAGGGTAGCTATACTTCTATCCGACAAACAGACTTTAGATCAAAAACTATCACAAGAGACAAAGAAGGTCATTATATAATTAAAAAGGGGTGATTCATCAAGAGGATATAACGACTGTAAATAAATATGCACCCAACACCAGAGCACTTAAATATATTAAGCAAATACTAACAGATTCAAAGGGGGAGATAGACAGCAATACAATCATAGCAGAGGAGTTCAACATCCCAACTTTCAACAAAAGGCAGGTCATCCAGACATAAAAATAAATGAGGAAACATTTAACTTGAACTGTACTTTAGGCCAAATGGACCTAACACACATATAGAGAATATTTCTTCCAATAGCAGCAGAATGCACATTCTTCTTAAGTGTACATGGAACATTCTACAGAATGGATCATATGTTAGGTCATATTATTTTATTTTATTAATTTTCATAAATATTTTTGAGAGAGAATATGAATGAGTGAGGGAGGGTCAGAGAGAGGGGGGGACAGACAATCCAAAGCAGGCTCTGTGCTGACAGCAGCGAGTCTGACGCAAGGTTCAAACTCACAAACGGTGAGATCATTACCTGAGCTCAAGTTGGATGCTCAACCGACTGAGCCACCTAGGCACCCCCAAGTCTCAGCAAATTTTAAAAGATTAAAATAATACCATGTATCTTTTCTGACCACATGGCATGAAACTAGGAATCCATAACAGGAGGAAAACTGGAAGATTCAAAAATGTATGGAGATTAAACAACAAACTCCTGAATAACCAATGGGTCAAAGAAGAAATCAAAATACATTTTTTTTTAATGCTTTATTTCTAGGAGAGAGAGAGAGACAGCGTGAGCAGGGGAGGGTCAGAGAGAGAGGGAGTCACAGACTGAACAGGCTCCAGGCTCCGAGCTGGCAGTCAGCACAGAGCCCAATGCGGGGCTCGAACCCACGAACCGCGAGATCATGACCCAAGCGAAAGTCGGACGCTTAACCGACTAAGCCACCCAGGCGCCCCTCAAAATACATTTTGAGGCAAACGAAAATGGAAATACAACATACCAAACATATAGGATGCAGGAAATGCAGTTCTCAAAGGGAATTTTATAATGATAATGCCTATGCTGGGAAAAAGGAAAAATCTCAAATAAACAACCTAACTTTATATCTCAAAGAACTAGAAGAAGAACAAGCTAAGGCAAAGTTGGCAGAAGAAAAGAGAAAAAGATCAGAGCAGAAATAAATGAAATAGAGAATAGAAAAAGATTAGGAAATATCAGTGAAATTTAGAATTGTTTTTTTGAAAATATAAATAAAGGGGACAAAATGTCAGCTAGATTTACCAAGAAAAAAGTAAAGAGTACTCAATGAATTAAAAATTATAAATGAAAGAGAAAGGATTAAACAGACATCACAAAAACACAAAGGGCCATAAGATACTGTTATGAACTAGTTGTATACTAACAAACTGGACAACCTAGAAGCCATGGATATATTCTTAGAAGCATATAACCTATCAAGACTGAGCCATGAAGAAATAGAAAATCAAAACAGATCAATAACGACTAAGAAGACTGAATCCGTTGAATCAAAAACCTTCAAAGAAAGAAAAAAAATCGCAAGACCAGATGGCTTTACTGGTGAATTCCACCAAATGTCTAAAGAAGAATTAATGCCAATGCTTCTCAAATTTCCAACAATTTAAAGAGGAGGGAGGAAATACTTTCACATTCATTTAATGAAGTCAGCATTACCCTGATATCAAAGCCAGATAAGGTCACACTACAAGAAAACTACAAACCAATAGCCCTGATAAATATAGATATAAAAATTCTTAGCAAAATATTAGCAAACCAAATTCAACAGCACATTAAAAGGTTAATACACTTGATTAAATGGGGTTTATCCCTGGGATGCAAAGATGGTTCAACACTGGATCATGCAACACAAATTGTACACTGTTGCTTAGGTAAATTGGCCCAGCCACTATGGAAAATGGCATGGCAGTTCCTCAAACAGTTGAAAGTGGAACTGTCATGTGATTGATCAATCTTACTTCTGGGTACAGACCCAGAGGGAAGGAACACAGGGTCTTGTAGAGACACGTGCACACCCATGCTCACTGCAGTACTGACATGAAGAAACCCTAAATGTCCATCGACAGAAGAGTGGAGAAAGAAAATATGGTATATACACGATGGAATGTTATTCAGCGGTAAAAAAAAAAAAAAAAAAAAAAAAAAAAGCAGGAAATCCTGCTCTTTGTGACAATATAGGTGGACCTTGAGCATATTATGCTAAGTGTTTGGAAACAATTTTTAGATACAATGCCAAAAGCATCATTTATGAAAGAAAAAAAATAGATACAAAGATAAGATGGATTATAGTAAAAGAAAAGACAAGTCATGGAAGATAATCTCTGCAAAACACATATGTGATAAAGGGCTGTTATCCAAAGTAAACAAAGAACTCTTTTATTTAATTTAAAAAAATTAAATATTTCTTTTTGAGAGAGAGGGAGAGAGACAGAGCATGGAGGTGGGGAAGGGCAGAGAGAGAGAGAGGGAGACACAGAATCTGAAACAGGCTCCAGGCTCTGAGCTGTCAGCATAGAGCCTGACATAGGGCTCGAAATCATGAACTGCGAGGTCATGACCTGAGCTGAAGTGGATGTGCAACTGACTGAGCCACCCCCCTCCCGGTGCCCCTACAAAGAACTCTTAAAAGTCAACAGTAAAGAAAACAAAGAATCTACTTTTTCTCTGCAAAACATATATCTGATAAAGGACTGGTATCCAAAATATACAAAGAGCTCTTAAAAGTCAATGATAAGAAAACAAAGAACCTACTTTTTAAAATGGGCAAAAGATCTAAATAGATATCTCATCAAAGAAGACATACAGATGACAAGCATATGAAAAAATGTTCAACACCATACATCACCAGGGAATTATAAATTAAAACAACGAGATACCATTACAAACCTGGTAGAATAGCTAAAACCGAAAACACTAACACCAAACGCTGACAAGGATGTGGAGACAGGTACTCTCATCATGGCTGGTGTAAACTGGTACAGTCCCTTTGGACAACAGTCTGACTGTTTCTTACAAAACTAAACACACTCCTATCATCCAATCCAGCCATCGCACTCCCAGGTGTTTCAAAAAATAAGTTGAAAACTTATGTCCATACAAAAACCTGCACATGAAAGTTTATATCAGCTTTACTCATATTCACCAAAAATTGGAAACAATCAAAATGATCTTCAGTAGGTGACTGAATATATTTATATACTGTGGTACCTCCATTCATGGCATATTATTCAGCTACTAAGAGAAATGAGCTATCAAAGCCACTAAGAGCCATGGAGGAACCTTAAATGCATATTGCTAACATGGAAGAAGTCAATCTGAAAAGGTTGCATACTGTATGATTCTCCACATATGACATTTGGAAAAGGTAAAAGTACAGAGATAAAAAGACCAGGGATCACGAGAGGTTTGGGATTGGAGAGTGGGATGAATAGGTAGAGCACAGGAGACTTTTAGGGCTGTGAAACTATTCTCTTTGAAACTATATTGGTTGTTACCTGACCGTATGCATTTATCTAAAACCTATAGTTCTATACTATACAACATAAAACATAGACCCTAATGTATATTATAGACCTTTAGTTAACAATACTGTAATATTAGTGGTTCATCAATTACTACATATGGGCCACACTGACTCAAGATGCTAAAATAAATATTGTATAAGTAATAAATATAAAGATTGTGTGAGTATGTGTGGTTATATAACATATAGAGATATAATATTTGAGACAATGATAACATAAGGAGGGGAAAGGAATGGATCTATACTGGAAAAATTTTTTCTGTAAGTTAAAAACATGTATTACAATATGTAGAACAACCCAAAAGAAGGTAACAAAGAAAAGAAGAAACAGCAATGTGTTTGAAAGTACTTGGTGGAGTCTCACATTGCTGTGGGTGTCGTCCACCAGTGTGTGGTGTCTTTCGCTCATTACACTGATGGGAAAACTGAGAAGAAATTGCTAAAAGCCATAGGGAGAATCGACAGCTGAGTCCAGGAGTGCATGAAAAGCAGGTTTCTCCCGACTCGGCCCCATCTTTCTGAGGATTTATTAGGTGAAAAAAAAATCCTCTCTAAGTCCTTAGAAACCTTGATTTATGGTGCTCTTTGGGGCTGGGAGAAGACTAAACAAAAGCTGTCATTAGAATTTAAGATGCCAATCTAATGACCTAGAAAGGCATTGCATCTAATGTATTTGTCTAATTATTTGATATCTTTGCCAAACCTGTCCAACATCCTGGGTAACAACGGCCAGTCCTCCGAAGTGCTTGATAATGTGCTTACGTTTGCATCAATAAGATGGAATCTTCTCAATATTTTTGTCAACTTGAACCTTTCCTGTACTTGAATCTTAAATACTTGATCTGAGAACATGAGCAAGACTTTTGAACGCTGACATAGTATAATATGTGAATAAAAAGGGGTAGTGAAAGCTGGTGATTTTAAAAGTACTTTAAGGGGTGCCTGTGTGGCTCAGTCGGTTGAGCGTCCAACTTTTTTTTTTTTTAATGTTTTTAACGTTTATTCATTTTTGAGAGACAGAGCATAAGCAGAGGAGGGAAGAGAGAGAGAGAGGGAGACACAGGATCTGAAGCAGGTTCCAGGCTCTGAGCTGTCAGCACAGAGCCCAACATGGGCTCAAATTCATGGCCTGCGAGATCATGACTGGAGCCAAAGTTGGATGTTTAACCAACTGAGTCACCCAAGTGCCCCCAGCATCCAACTCTTGATTTCAGCTGAGGTCATGATCTTGCTGTTAGTGGGATCGAGCTCTGTATCAGGCTCCGTGCCGGCAGAGTGGTGCAGAGCCTGCTTGGGATTCCTTCTCTCTGCCCTTTCCCCCATCAAAATACATATTTAAACTTAAAAAAAAAAGTCCTTTAATATAACATGTTGCTTACTGGACTCACAATGTGCATTTCCTCTCTCACCAGGGCCTGATCAAACAACCCTGCAGGTACCTAATTGGACAGCGCATGTGGGGATGAAAAAGTGAAAACTCTGATACTGTATCACTACCTCTGGATGTGGAACTGGCTTTGAGTATTTGAAGAAGCTCCCCAGATGCTTCTAGTGTGCAGTCAGGGTTAAGAACCACTAGCATAAAGCCTTTAGTATTTCATTGACTGACTTGCTCATCTTTCTAGATTTTTCTCTTGCAGTCACAGTTCAGGGGACTCTGGTAACACGCCCTTGCCTTGATGAAAGAAAACCTTAAATGTGGGCCCATTGATTAAATCACACGAATCAGCATGTGAAAGGTAATAAAGGGAAGAAATGAAAGTTGGTTCTTCTGTTTTGTTTTGTTTTGTTTTCCTGGAAGTCCCACGCTTATGTCACACGGGAAAATGGAGAGAGATTGTGTTTGCCTTTTCAGAACTCACTCAGCATGCCCAGACTGACTCAGTGGGTTCACATGCATTCACAGGCACCTGCTGGGTTTACAAATGGAAGTCATGAACTGGGGTCCCTTGTCTCAGCCCCTCTCATCACCTCCTACAAATGTCCCTATTATGTGTGGTGAGCGGAGTGCAAGGTGAGCCCCACAGCACCCTCTCATCTTTGGGCTGGCCGCCCTGGGGAGATACTCACCCTGCACAACCTTACCCTGTGGGCCCCCTCTGACCCCCTACAAGAGCTCAATTAACATGCTTTCATTCACTAATGTGTTCAGCCCCCATTTGCGGCCTGTGATTAAGTGGGGCCAAACGGATTACATTCTCCACAGTACAAGGTTCTACACCACACACTCCTGGTGCAACGCAGGTCCTCACCATCTCTTCCCCCAGACAATGCAGTAGATCCCTTATCAGACTTGCTACCTCTGGTCTCATTCCCTCGGATCCTGGCCCACACACTGGCCAGAGTCATGGAATTAAAACTCAGACATGGCCAGCTCTCATCCCTGCTCAGCGCCCTGCGGGGGCTCCCACCACTGGGGTCCACCCTACCCAGTTAAAGGTACCAGAACTAGAACTTTCCTGGTGTCTGCTCACTTCTCAAGCAGGCTGCCCCATTGCTCTGGCCTCACTGAATCCTCCAGCAATGCTGATTCACAGCCCTTCAAGCACATCCCTCATGGGTATTGTTTTAATTACCTCCTGTTCTTCCTGCTGGGGAGGATGGATTCCCATCCCAGGTTATGAGGATGGCCAAGTACACACACGGGGCACCAGACAGATGAGAGATGGAGGGCAGTTTATTAGTCACATATACTCACAGCCTGGGGAGGAGGTCCCCGCATGCCACACAGGGGCTGCCCTGGAAACAGAGAGAGCAAGCTGTTTCCTGTGGAGGTTGGCACTGTAGCATGAAGAGGATGGGCTGACCTCCGGGTCAGCTGGAGGAAGTGGTTGGTTTGCTTGCGCGATTGGGTGCACTCGGGGGGAACTGCACCTGCTCCCCTTGATGGGGAGGGCTCTTTGGCTAGGGGACCTTGTCCTCGGGAGCAGAGTGGGGACGGGAACTTGCTTGGGGTGTTTGAGGCTTTCTCAGTTTCACTAGGTGTCAAGGCAGCACTAATACTGGGCCCAGATTTTAGATCTTCTGTCACTGGCATGGAGTTTTCTTGCTGTGTGCTTCCCTGTTGCCCCAACCCCATTTTCTCACCGGGCTAACTCCTGGTCACCCCTTATCTGTCAGCTCCAGTGTCCTCTCTAGCAGGACACTCTTCTGGACCCCTCCCCTCCATCTGGCTCCCTTACTTGTTCTCGTGGTACCCTCTTACTCAGAAGTTAAAATATCACATTTAATTTCCTGTCTTTCCTCTAGAATATAAGCTCCTTGAAGGCAGGGACCCGCACAACTTAGTTGTTTTTGAATCCTCAGTGCCCCCCCAAAAGATGGTGCATTTAAAAATATAACCAACAATTTACCTTTACAAAAGAATGAAAAGAACAAATTTACTTTCACTAAATTTTATAGTGCCAGAAGAAAGAAGCAAGTCAGTTGGAATCCCTCAGAGAACACAGGCAGCAATGAACATGTTAAACACTATAAGAAAACTGTGAAGGGAAATTATTTAAAAACTGTTTTGTGAGAGAGCCTGGGTGGCTCAGTCAGCTAAGCATCAGACTTTGGCTCAAGTCATGATCTCATGATTCATGAGTTCGGGCTTCAGATCCTCTGTCTCCCTTGTGCTCTGCCCTTCCCCCGCATAAGCCTTCTCTCACTCAAAAATTAATAAATAAAACTGTTTTTGTGAATATATCCCCTCCCTCCTCCTCTTCTTCTTTAGTTTCACACACACACACACACACACACACACACACACACACACACACACACACTGAGCACCTGTCTCTGCTCGCCTTGGCAATTTTGCTGCCTTTCTCTTAAAGACATTGTTTGGGGCCCTTGGGTGGCTCAGTGGGTTGAGTGTCTGATTTTTGATTTCGGCTCAGATCATGATTCCAGGGTCATGGACTCAAACCCCATGTTGGGTTCCATGTGAGTGTGAAGCCTGCTTAAGATTCTTTCTCCCTTGCTCATATGTGCGCACTCTCTCTCCCTCAAAAATAAATAAACTAATTAATTAAATTAAAGGCACAGGTTAAGCACAGGTCAAAGAGAATTTGTAATTCTAAAGTACTGTTCCAAATCAGCATGCTGGTAACCAGTCCACATGGCCAGGAGTTGAACTCATGATCGGTATCATGCAGGGCATATTGGAATCGGCAGTATGTAGAAATGGCTCTGGGCTGAGCCCTTTGGAATCAGTACCTCCAGAGACTTTTGGGTGTGAGGCAAACACAGTAACAAAGCTTTTCTAATCACCCAAGCTATTGACTGAAACATCCAACACCTCATGACTAGTCAGAAGCGGAGCCAAGATTCAAACCCAGGTGTGCCCAGCTCCTGAGACTGGCTTCCAGATCTGGGCTGGGCAAGAAAGTGGATACAGTGAACAGACTGATGTGCAGGGTCACATACAGCAGAGGGGACAAGCCAGCAGCCTCAGGACCCACTGGGACAAGACACAAGTTTTGTTTTGTTTTATAAAGTTTATTTATTTTGAGAAAGAGAGAGAGAGACAGTGCAAGTGAGGGAGGGGCAGAGAGAGGGAGAGAGAGAATCCCAAGCAGGCTCTGCACCACCAGTGCAAAGCCAAGTGCGGGCCTTGAACTCACGAAGCGTGAGATCATGATCTGACCTGAAACCAAGAGGCACCTGGGTGCCCCAGGAGACAAGTTTGTTTGGCCTGCGCAGGCACTGAGCACCTTCACATTGTCGTTCAACCATCCCCATCATCCATCTTGGAAAACTGAAATTCTATCCCCATTAAACAATTACTCTCCACTCTCCCCTTCCTAGTCCCTGGGAAGCCATCCTACTCTTGGTAGAATTTCTATGAATATGACAATTCCAAGTGCCTCATATAAGCAGAATCACACAGTATTTGTCCGTCTGTGACTGGCTCACTGTTCTTAGCATGGTGTCCTCACGGTAGTCCATGTTGTTGCGTGTACTAGAATATTCTTCCTTTTTAAGTCTGATTAATACTCCATTATGCATTTTGCTTCCCCATTTATCCACCAATGGACCCTTGGAGTATTTCTATGGCTTTGCTAATATGAAAAATTCTGCCGTGAACATAGGTATACAAATATCTCTTCAAGACCCTGCTTTCTATTCTTTGGAGTATATACCCAGAAGTGGAATTGCTGGATCCTATGGTAGTTCTGTTTTTAATTTTTTGATGGCTAGCTATGCTGTTTGCCACAGCAGCTGTACTATCGGTATTCCCATCAATAGTGCACAAGAGTTCTAATTTGTCCATATTTTTGCCAGTGCTTGTTATTTGGGGCTTTCCCCCCTCTTTTCTTTCATTCTTTCTTCTTCTTTTTTTTTTTTGTTTTTATTCATTTCTAGGAGAGAGAGAGAGAGAGACAGCGTGAGCAGGGGAGGGTCAGAGAGAGAGGGAGTCACAGACTGAAACAGGCTCCAGGCTCTGAGCTGGCAGTCAGCACAGAGCCCGACGCGGGGCTCGAACCCACGAACCGCGAGATCATGACCTAAGCGAAAGTCGGACGCTTAACCGACTAAGCCACCCAGGCGCCCCTCCCCCTCTTTTCTAATAATCGCCACCCTCTTGGTGTGAAATAGTATCTCATTGTAGCTTGATTTGCATTTCCCAAATGATTAAATGATTAGTCATACTGAGCACCTTTTCACATGCTTACACAGTGTTTCTGGTTTTCTTTTAATAGTTGCCAGCATGAAAACCTTGAAAATTTCACAACTTCAAATTCCTGGCCTCTTTTGACGAAATCAAAAGATCTGGCAAAGCGGCGCGCTCATTCCCATGAGGCGACAGTCGGCCAGAGGGGCGGGAGCCGCTTTCCAGAAGGCGCAAGCGTTCTCCCGTTCACCATATTTCTGCTGCTCCCTGTGGCCTAACGTGGGGGACGCTGGAGTTTGTGGGGACCCCTGTGGGGATGCTCCATATTGCCCTCCACTTGTCTATGTGTCTGGATCTGTAGGTAAATGACCCACCTAAGCCAGCCTCACGTGGTCCCTGTGTGGCCCCTCAGGCGTCTGGAAAACTGCCGGAGCATATTTGAGGGGCACGTGTGAGTGGGGCCTCCACTTCTTCTCCATCTACTTCTTGTAATCATCTCTAAACAGGAGCCAAACAGTATTTGCCAAACAAATAATAGAGAGAGAGAGGAACTTTCCCCATAAAACTTAAATCAGTGAGGAATCTAGGCGTGACCAGGGAGTGACATCCCGAGCCCAAACGATTTGGGGAGAAGCTGCCAGAGGGCTTTTAAAATAAAGAACAGTCTAAGTACCGTGGAGCCAAGTTGGCAGCCCACGTTCCTGGCATTATGCTTTTATGGGCACCGTACTTTTGAGTAAATGGCAATGGTTTGATGAGGCTTTCTTGAGATGACAGAGTCTGGAATACCAAAGGAGTTGCTGGTGTGGAACTTGTCTATTGCTACATCAACCAGACTAAAGTGTGAGAGCTTTGCTGGGTGACTAATACCCTAGTATTAATGCCCATGGGAAGGAGCCAGTTGGTCCTCCACTCTCTCACGGCTGGCAGCCAGTACCCAGGAACTTAGCTGAGGATACCAAGATTCAGAGAAAGAAATCTGGGATCCTTGTGTTTCTGGGAAGCTTGGGGCCTGCTTCCAGACCGAGTCCAGTGAATCATGCAGCATCTCACGGTAAGGAAGGCAGGAGAAATGAATGTTTTGAGGAAAGCACAGAAAGGAGAAGGATTACCTGGGACATCTTCCTGGGACCTTCCAGCCTCACCCTTATGCAAAGGCTTTTCCATTAACAACAGTGGCTTTTCCTTCCTGCCGCCTTGAGGAGGTGTGCCCATTTCATAGGGGAGGGAAATGAAGGTTTGTGTCACACTGGCATATAACCTTGGACATGAACTATGGAAATGTTATATTTTGTTAAATGTTTATTTATTTTGAGAGAGGGATGGGAGCAGTAAAGAGGGGGAGAGAGAGAGAGAGAGAGAGAGAGAGAGAGAGAGAGAGAGAGAGAGAGAGAGAATCCTAAGCAGTCTCCATACTCAGCATGAAGCCTGATGCAGGGCTCAATCCTAATGACCGTGAGATCATGACCTGAGCCAAAATCAAGAGTCAGGCACTCAGCCAGCGGAGCAAAGAGTTATTAAAGGCCTATTTGGCCATTATGAAGTTCTGAGTTCCTAGCTAAGTTGATTAAGGACAGCCTTTATCAATCATTGCTCTATCAAAAAGATGCGCAATCTACTTAGGTAGAGTCTCACCATTTTCCAAACACAGGCTAGCCCCAGAAATACTTAAGGGACCCAGGGGTATCAGAATAAACACCAAGCTACATTATTATTGTAGTAACAATGAGTAAGTTTATTGAGTATTTGCATCAAGCACCTCTATGTGCTCTCCTAACTCTTTGTCATACAGTATTAACTCCCGGCAGGCCCATGAGGTCATATTGAATTCAGAATCTGAATAGCCACTTGCTCACCCTGCCTTCGCAGAGCATGATTCCAGAAGAAAATCTGTCCCCCACGCCCCTTTGAGCTTCCTCCATGAAGGGAAGGCACCCACATCCATGATTCTCTTTATTCCTCATGACACAGTGAAGTGAGTGTCACTCAAGTGCCTGAAGAGGGTTAGCAGTGTGGCCACAGGTGCCTGGGTGCCCAGGTCCCCAACTATCCACCCACAGTGGGTTGTAAGAAAGTTTCAGAAGGATGAATAAGCCCACTCAGGATTCTTCTAGGTAGCCAACTTTAGATCACTCACGACTTTACCCTCTACTCCTCCATGCGGCGAAGACATCTTCATACTTTGGATGAACATCTTTGTAAAACACATTACCACTGCCCTGCTTTTTTTTTTTTTTTTTGCTTCCTCAAGTGCCAATTTTTATTTTAGCAGTTTTGATGGAATTTTTTCTAAAATACACATTTCCTTATGTTTTTTCTTCCCAGAGCAGCTTTGGAAAACCTTTATGATGAAGTTTGAAGACACACAAAAATAGTTCAGAGTTGAATGAGTCGACAGTACCCATTGTTGAGCCAGTGGTGACATCTGCCGAATCCACCCTCCCCAGTGACCCTCTGCCCACACCAGTTCTGAAGCAGATGCCAGACCTTAGATCTCTTCACGTCTAGATATTTCTTCATGGATCTCTAAAAGAGAACATTCTTTTTGAATATAATTGCCTTACTGCTATTACATGTAAAAAATGGATCTTAATTCCTGAATATCACCATATATCTGGTTGTGTTCACATTGTCAATTGTATCACAAATTTAGACTTTTTAAGCAGATTTTTTTTGAGGTGGGGTTGGCAAGTTTATTTATTAAATTCAAGACTTTTGACATTTTAAAGCAGATTATTATTTTTTTAATTTATTTTTTGTATGATACTCAAATCTTGCATTTTACTTTTATTTTTTATTTTTTCTTAAGTAGTTTATTGTCACGTTGGTTTACATATAACACCCAGTGTTAAAGCAGTTTTTTTTAAATGTGTATTTTTGGGGTGCCTGGGTGGCTCAGTCGTTTAAGTGTCTGACTTCGGCTCAGGTCATGATCTCACAGGTTGTGGGTTCGAGCCCCGCTTCAAGTTCTGTGCTGGCAGCTCAGAGCCTGGAGCCTATTTCAGATTTTCTGTCTCCCTCTCTCTCTGACCCTCCCCCACTCATGCTCTTCTCTGTCTCAAAAAATAAATAATAAAAAGTAAAATTAAATTAAAAATGTGTATTTTTGAGAGAGAGAGCATGCATGTGAGCCAGTGGGTGAGGTGCAGGGAGAGAGAGAGGGACAGAGGACCTGAAGCAGGCTCCATGCTGACAGCAGAGAAACTGATGTGGGGCTTGAACTGATGAATCATGAGGTCATGACCTGAGCTGAAGTAGGGCTCAATCGACTGAGCCACTCGGATGACCCTACGCAGATTAAAAAAAAAAAAAAATCAAGATTCTGGTGGCTTAGTTCATTAAGTCTCTGACTCATGATTTCAGTTCAGGTCATGATCTCACAGTTGGTGAGTTTGAGCCCCGTGTCTAGCTCCATGCTGAGAGTACAGAGCCTGCCTGAGATCCTCTCTCTCTCTCTCTCTCTGCCATTCCCCTGCTCTGTCTCTCTCAAAAATAAGTAAATTATCTTTTAAAAATCAAGATTCAAATAAAGGGTTCGCATTGTAACTGTGATATAATTTTTAAATGTCCCATTTAAAGATCTGCCTTCCATCTCTTTTTTACCTTACAAATGATGTGTTGAAGACCCCTGAATTCTCTCTTTTTAAAATTCTCATCAGAAAAACATTTTTACTTTATAGACATAGAGCAGAGAAAGTTATTTGTCTTTTTCTTGATGCCTTGGGATTATCGTGTGCAACAGCAGTTACTGTTTGTTCCTTGCTATGATGGGAACCCATTCAGGGCCCAAGTACGTGGAAGGGCCTGAGGGCTCATATGCCTTTTTCTTTCTATTCTGCCTCTGCTCTTACGGCCACTGGTCCCTCCTTGTGGCTGGGGCCTGCCTGCAGCCACCCTCTCCTCCCAACCAGCATCAGACTGCATGCACGGTTCACCAGACTCGGGGCCTGCCACCCTGCACCAGGGAGAGTGAGACACTGTGCTACCCATCTTGAACTTGAGCCTTAGTGGAGACTCAGAAATCACCTGGCTTCTAACAGCCTGCTGTGTTTACTCTCTCAGGTGGTATTTCTGACTAACTGGACTCTGGCTGGGGAGGTCTGTGTGGTAATAAGGAAAGCAGCTAACAGCATTGTTTGTTTTCGTATGTTTCGTCCAGAATCCTATTTTAAGTGATTGCCACTCTTTTGAGGATATCGAAACAATAGCTGGTGTTTAATTGAGCATATATGATATGCCATGTCCTGTTTTGAACATTCCACACAGAAGATCTCATGCAATCCCACAACCACACTCTGACGCAGGTACTACCGTGCTCCTATTTTACAAATGAGGACATCGAGTCATAAGGGGTCAATGTCCTTGCCTGGGGTGCCCGGCTAGCTGATGGGGGCAGCCAGCACTCTGCCAAGAGCTCAAGATTCTGACCAGCAAGCACTCTGCTAATGCTTGTTTTCGCTGTTCTCTGGGTCTTTAGGTGAATAAATTAACTTCTCTCCTTTGCTATCAGTAAGTGGAAAGCAAATTATATTCCCTGAGCAGCATTTTACAATCCTCTGTTGAAAATGAAGATAGTTTAGGGGAGGGGCACCTGGTGGCCCAGTCTATTAAGCATCTGACTCTTGGTTTCAGCTCAGGTAATGATCTCACAGTTTATGGGTTTGAGCCCTGCATCGGGCTCTGCACTGCCAGCACCGAGCCTGCTTGGGATTCTTTGTCTCCCTCACCCTCTTTTTCTCTGTGCATCCCATGCAAGCTCTCTCTGTCCAAAAAAATAAATAAATAAACTAAAAAAAAAAAAAAAAAGATGGTTGGGATTACTATAAGCCATACTGGGCCTCATTTGAATTATTCAAAGACAGGAATTATTTCAACATTAAAGAAAAACGTTCCAACTCTTAAAATTAACTAACTCTGAGCAGGAGTGAGGTGGTGCAATCACCTGGGAAATACGTTGAGACAGTTTCTTCAGGCCGATCACACCCACACCCTCTCAGCCCACAATCTCATTCATAAGTTTGTACACTCCAGAGAAATGAGTGCATCAGGGCACCCAAAGTCACAGGCAAGAATGTTCTCAAAACTTCTGTGTGTACCATCCTCTACCTGGAAACAGCTCAGAATGTCCACCAACAGGATGATGGACAAGTTACGGTTTATTTACACAACATGACCTTTAAAAAATTCTCTTTTAGTGTTTATTTTTGAGAGAGAGACAGAGTACAAGCGAGGGAGGGGCAGAGAGAGAGGGAGACA
This sequence comes from Proteles cristata cristata, assembly GCA_017311185.1. Taxonomy (NCBI): domain Eukaryota; kingdom Metazoa; phylum Chordata; class Mammalia; order Carnivora; family Hyaenidae; genus Proteles; species Proteles cristata. Next base: position 532,385 of record JAESUZ010001396.1, read on the forward strand.
CAGAATCCAAACTGTCAGCACAAACCCTGACATGGGGCTTGAACCCACAAACTGTGAGATCATGACCTGAGCCCAAGTCGGATGCTCAACAGGCTGAGCCAGCCAGGTGCCCCTCAACATAACCTTTTTCTAACAAGGAAAATACTTGAAAGTGACATTCACACAGTGAGACTGAGACTGAACACAGTCCTGCTAGACTCCGCAGCGTGAGTGGATCTCACGTTCGGAACGTGGAGACCAAAACACCGGAGCTGGCAGAGCGCACACGGGATTCCAATGATGCGAAAGTGCGACAACCGGCAACCGCGCAGTTAGGTATCCGCTCGACAGTGGTTACCATGCGGATGGGAGAGTGACCGGGAGGGGCTGCTCATGTTCCACTTCTTGATCTGGTGCTAGGCTGTGTTCCATTTGTGACAAGGCGTTGTTTACACACTCACACATTTCTGTGTGTTTATATACACCCTAAGAAGGTTTTCTTCACTGCTAAATATATATAACTTAAAAGAAAGACTACAAAAGACCTGGCATAGCTGTTAGTGGGAGAAGAAGCTAACGAAATTAGAATCGTCACAGGGCCTGCTTCCCGGCAGCACAGTGCACTATCAGGGAGAGGTGAGCTCCAGGTGCAGCTTGGGCACAGCAAGAAGGCGAGGATGTGGGGAGCGCGGGAAGAATCATCCGGTGTTTGCCCCCATCCCATTCTCAAAGAACACTGCCCTTCTTCCTTAATGCTCATACTACCTCCCATACAAAATTCTCTCCTTGCATTTATTTACTTAAATAGCACTTACTCATATATTAAATTTTTTACCTCTTTTAACAACCCTTTGCGGGAGGCATTCAGCACCCACCTTTTACAGATGAAGAGCCTGAGGCACAGAGAGGTTAAATAAACTGACCGAGGTCTCCCAGCTGATGAGCGGCAGAATGGCGAGGTAGATGCAGCGGGGAATGTGAGTGTGACCAGGGCCCAGCGCCCAGGGCGCATTGCATGCAGGGGAAATGGCCGCTAGCACAGAGGCTGGCCCGTGCTAGCTGGGGGAGTGATGACGCCGGACCCTTGGGTTGGCCATCCTCAGGCGTCCAGTACGGATATCTCAGGACCCAGCAGAGACCCCACCGCTGGGCGGGGCTTGTGAGGCAGGACTCAGTCTCACTGTGTCTGGGAAATAGGCCTCCTCCCAAAACCCTGGCCTGGAACCGTTAACGACTTGGCGTGGGCAGCATGGAAATCTTCCTCCCTGGCTCTCATCTGCTCTCCTGCTCCAATGGCTCTCCTGCGGAGCCGCGGCCTCCCCAAACCCCAGCCCTCAGGGCCTCCTTCTTTGGGCCTCCAGAGATCCACGACGTCCCGGAAGCCCCCACCCCCACGTCTCACCCCACCCGCCCCCCGCCACCTGCTGTCCCCCGCCTGCTGCCCTGGAGACTGGGGCACCTTCCGCCTTCATCTGTGAGTGCTGCCCGAAGATGCTGGGGCGATCGAACCTCGAGTGCCCACCTCGGGCACCTAGTGAATCCTAAGTGCTAGCCAACTTTACCTCCATAACCGCACACGGGTGCGGCCCTGCCCGGTCCCTGTAGCTGGATTCTCTCTTCGCGATGGCTGGGCCATCCGCTAACACTTTTCCCTCCTCGCCCGTCCCTTAGGCGGGTGGTTCACTCCGCCACCTGGCAGAGGGGATCTGGGGTCTTAACTCCAGAAAGGATCCTGTCATTTCTTTGAAACAATTTTCCATCAAGTTTTCTGCGGGTGGGAAATCAGCCATTGGGAGCCAGAATAGAGAGCAGAGAATAGGAGCTGGTACTTTGCAGCTGTAGACACAGACTTCCAGGAGAGAACGAGGAGCTCCAGGCAAGGCCCGGCGCCCCGACCTGCAGGAGAAGCAAACCCGTGACTCACTCTTACTAGACAGTACAACTATCATCACTCACCGGTGATGTGATTGCTTCCGGGAACTCAGGAGAATCAACTGAAAAATAAATAGGCATATTAATAATATTCATAATATGGTTACTCACAAATTTAATCTTCAAAAAGGAATTGCTTTTTGAGGTGAGGACCTGTTAGGAAATCTAATAGAAGAAAAATCCCATTTACAATCAATACCCACTGAGTATAAAGTCAATTACAATGAATCTAAATAAACCCAAACTTTAAAACGTTGGCAAAGAATCTTTTTTCTTTTTTTTTAATAGTTTATTGTGAAGTTGGCTTCCATATGACACCTAGTGCTCATCCCCACAAGTGCCCTCCTCCATGCCCATCACCTCCCCTTCCCCTCCCCCCACCCCCATCTGCGCTCAATTTGTTCTCAGCATTCAAGAGTCTTTCATGGTTTGCCTCCCTCCCTCTCCCCAACTATTTTCCCCTTCATCTCCCTCATGGTCCTCCATTAAGTTCCTCCTAATACTCCTATACGTGCAAACATATGGTATCTGTCCTTCTCTGCCTGACTTATTTCACTCAGCATAACACTCTCAAGGTCCATCCATGTTGCTACACATGGCCAGATTTCATTGTTTCTCATTGCCATGTAGTATTCCATGGTATAGATAAACCACATCTTCTTGATCCATTTGTTCATTGATGGACACTTAGGCTCTTTCCATGTTTTGGCTATTGTTGAGAGTGCTGCTATGAACATTGGGGTCCATGTGCCCCCATGCATCAGCACTCCTGGATCCCTTGGGTAAATTCCTAGCAGTGCTATTGCTGGGTCATAGGGGAGTTCTATTGTTAATTTTATGAGGAACTTCAACACTGTTTTCCAGGGGGCCTGCACCAGTTTACATTCCCACCAACAGTGCAGGAGGGTGCTCATTTCTCCACATCCTCGCCAGCATCTAGAGTTCTCTGATTGGCTCATTTTAGCCACTCTGACTGGCGTGAGATGGTATCTCAGTGTGGTTTTGATTTGTATTTCCCTGATGAGGAGCGATGCTGAGCATCGTTTCATGTGTCTGTTGGCCATCTGGATGTCCTCTTTGGAGAAGTGTCTGTTCATATCTTCTGCCCATTTCTTCACTGGATTGTGTGTTTTTCAGGTGTGGAGTTTGGTAAGTTCCTTACAGATTGTGGATATTAACCCTTTATCTGATATGTCATTTGCAACTATCTTTTCCCATTCCGTCAGTTGCCTATTAGTTTTATGGATTGTTTCCTTTGCCATGCAGAAGCTTTTAATCTTGATGAGGTCCCAATAGTTTATTTTTGTTCTTGATTCCCTTGCCTTTGGGGGTGTGTCACAGAAGAAATTGCTGCGGTGGAGGTCAAGGAGGTTGTTTCCTGCTTTCTCTTCTAGGGTTTTGATGGTTTCCTGTCTCATATTCAGGTCCTTTATCCATTTTGAGTTTATTTTTGTGTATGATGTGAGAAAATGATCTAGTTTCATTCTTCTGCATGTTTCTGTCTAGTTCTCCCAGCACCATCTGTTAGAGGCTGTCTTTTTTCCATTGGATACTCTTTCCTGCTTGGTCAAAGATTAGTTGGCTGTACATTTTTGGGTCCAAATATGAGTTCTCTATTCTATTTCATTGGTCTATGTATCTGGTTTTGGGCCAATACCATACTGTCTTGATGATGACAGCTTTGTAGTAGAGGCTAAAGTCTGGGATGGTGTTGTCTCTCGTTTTGGTTTTCTTCTTCAATATTACCTTGGCTGTCCAGGGTCTTTCGTGGTTCCATACAAATTTTAGGATAGTTTGTTCTAGTTTTGAGAAGAATGCTGGTGCAATTTTGATTGGAATTGCATTGAATGTATAGATAGCTTTGGGTATCTTAACTATATTTATTCTTCCTATCCATGAGCATGGAATGTTTTTCCATTTCTTTGTGTCTTCTTCAATTTCTACGATAAGTTTTCTATAGTTTTCATCATACAGATCTCTTATATCTTTGGTTAGGTTTATTCCTAGGTATTTTATGTTTTTTTTGTGCAATTGTGAATGGGATCAGTTTCTTTCTTTTTTTTTAAAATATTTTTATTTATTTCTAAGAGAGAGAGAGAGAGAGACAGCGTGAGCAGGGGAGGGTCAGGGAGAGAGGGAGATACAGATTCTGAAATAGGCTCCAGGCTCTGAGCTGGCAGTTAGCACAGAGCCCGACGCGGGGCTCAAGCCCACGAACCGCGAGATCATGACCTAAGCAAAGTCGGATGCTTAACCGACTAAGCCACCCAGGTGCCCCAAATGGGATCAGTTTCTTGATTTCTCTTTCTGTCGCTTCATTGTTGGTGTATAAAAATGCAACTGATTTCTGTATGTTGACTTTGTATCCTGCAACTTTGCTGAATTCATGGATCAGTTCTAGTAGACTTCTGGTGGAGTCTATCAGGTTTTCTATGTAGAGTATCATGTTGTTTGTGAAAAGTGAGAGTTTGACTTCTTCTTTGCCAATTCTGATGCCTTTTATTTCCTTTTGTTGTCTGATGGCTGATGCTAGGACTTCCAGCACTATGTTAAACAACAGTGGTGAGAGTGGACATCCCTATCGTGTTCCTGATCTCAAGGGGAAAGCTCTGTTTTTCCCCATTGAGGATGATGTTTGCTGAGGGCTTCTCATAGATGGCTTTTATTATGTTTAAGTAAGTTCATTCTATCCCGACTTTCTCGAGGGTCTTTATTAAGAAGGGGTGCTGTATTTTGTCAAATGCTTTATCTGCATCTATCGACAGGATCGTATGGTTTTTATCTTTTCTTTTTGATTGATTTGTGAATATTGAACCAGCCCTGTAACCCAGGAATGAATCCCACTTGATCGTGGTAGATAATTCTTTTTACGTGTTGTTGAATTCGATTTGCGAGTATCTTGTTGAGGATTTTTGCATCTGTATTCATCAGGGATATTGGCCTGTAGTTCTTTTTTTTTTTTTTCTGGATCTCTGTCTGGCTTGGGAATCAAAGTGATGCTGGCTTCATAAAATGAGTCTGGAAGTTTTCCTTCGATTTTTATTTTTTGGAATAGCTTGAAAAGAATTGGTATTAATTCTGTTTTAAACTTCTGGTGGAATTCCCCAGGGAAGCCATCTGGCCCAGGGCTCTTATTTGTTGGGGGATTTTTGATAACTGATTCTATTTCTTCACTAGTTATGGGTCTGTTCAGATTTTCTATCTCTTCCCGTGTGAATTTTGGTAGTGAGTGTGTGTTTAGGAATTTGTTCATTTCTTCTAAGTTGTCCAATTTGTTGGCATATAATTTTTCATAGTATTCCCTGATAATTGCTTGTATTTCTGAGGGGTTGGTTGTAATCAGTTTATTTTCATTCATGATTTTGTATATTTGTGTGCTCTGTCTTTTCTTTTTGAGAAGCCTTGCTAGATGTTTGTCAATTTTATTTATTTTTTCAAAAAACCAACTCTTGGTTTCAGTGATCTGTTCAACTATTTCTTTGGTTTCTATGTTGTTTATTTCTGCTCTGATTTTTATTATTTCTCTTCTCCTACTGGGTTTGGGGTGCTCTTGTTGCTCTCCCTCTAGTTCCTTTAGGTGAGCTGTTAGATTGTGCACTTGCACGTTTTCTAATTTCTTGAAATAGGCCTGGAGTGCAATGTACTTTCCTCTTAGGACTTCCTTTGCTGCATCCCATAGAGTTTAGATTGTTGCATTTTCATTTTCATTTGTTTCCATATATTTTTAAATTTCTCCTCTCTAATTGCCTGATTGTCCCATTTATTCTTTCGTAGGGTGTTCTTTAACCTCCATGTTTTTGGAGGTCTTTCACACTTCTTCCTGTGAATGATTTCAAGTTTCATAGCATTGTGATCTGAAAATGTGCATGGTATGATCTCAATTCTCTTATATTTATTGATGGCTGCTGTATGTCCCAGTATGTGATCTATCTTGGAGAATGTGCCATGCACACCTGAGAAGAAAGTGAATTCCATGGCCTCAGGATGTAGAGTTCTAAATATATCTGTCAGATCCATCTGGTCCAATGTGTCACTCAAGTCCATTATTTCTTTAGTGTTTTTCTGTCTAGTTGATCTATCCATTGCTGTAAGTGGAGTATTAAAGTCCCCTGCTATTAGCACATTTCTATCCACAAGGTTGTTTCTGTTTGTGACTAATTGTTTTATATATTTAGGTGTTTCCATATTCGGTGCGTAGACATTTATAATTGTTAGTTCAAGAAGAACTAACAATTACAGGATAGACCCTGTAATTATTATATAATGCCCTTCTTCATCCCTTGTTATTGTCTTTAATTTAAAGTCCAGTTTGTCTGATATAAGTATAGCTACTCCAGCTTTCTTTTGACTTCCAGTAGCATGATAGATATTTCTCCATCCCCTTACTTTTAATCTGAAGATGTCCTCCAGTCTAAAATGCGTTTCTTGTAGACAGCAAATAGATGGATTTTGGTTTTTTATCCATTCTGCTACCCTATGTCTTTTGATTAGAGCATTCAGTCTATTTACATTCAGTGTTATTATTTAAATATGTGGGTTTAGAGTCATTGGGTCGTTTGTGGGATTCATGCTTGTGGTAGTGTCTCTAGCATCTTGCGTTCCTTGCAACATTTCCCTCAGAGTCCTCCTCAGGATTTCTTGTAGGGCTGGTTTAGTAGTGACTAATTATTTCCATTTTTGTTTATTTGGAAAGACTTTGATCTCTCCTTCTATTCGTAATGACAGTCTTGCTGGATAGAGGATTCTTGGCTGCATATTTTTTCTCTTCATCACATTGAAGATCTCCTGCCATTCCTTTCTGGCCTGCCAAGTTTCAGTAGATAGGTCTGTCACCACTCTGATAGGTTTCCCTTTGTATAGGCCCTTTTCTCCCTAGCTGCTTTCAGAATTCTCTCTTTGTCCTTATATTTTGCCAGTTTCACTATGATATGTCATGCAGAAGATCGATTCAAATTACGTCTGAGGGGAGTTCTCTGTGCCTCTTGAATTTCAACATCTACTTCCCTCCCCTGGTTGGGGAAGTTCTTTGCCATAATTTGTTCCAGGACTCCTTCAGCACCTTTCCCTCTCTCTTCCTCTTCTGTGATTTCTATGATACGGATATTGTTCCGTTTGACTGTATCGTTGAGCTCTCAAACTCTTCTTTCCTGTTCCTGGATCAGTTTCTCTCTCTTTTTCTCAACTTTCTCTTTTTCTATAATTGTGTCTTTTAAATCACTTATTCTCCTTTCTGCCTCTTCAATCCATGCATTGGACATCTCCATTTTATTATGTATCTCATTTATAGCATTTTAAAATTCATCATAACTATTTTTGAGCTCCATAGTGTTTGTAGCAATACTTTCTCTGATATCTTCCATGCTTTTTTCAAGCCCAGCAATTAATTTTATGACTATTGTTTTAAATTTTTGTTCAGTTATGTTGCTTGTATCTGTTTTGAGCAGTTCTTTAGCCGTCATTTCTTCCTGGAATTTCTTCGGCGAAGCGTTCTTCCATTTCGTCATTTTGGTTAGTTTTCTATCTCTTGTTAATTTTAAAAGCTTGTTGTACACTCTGCCCCTGCGAGTTCTGCTGTATTAGAGAAGGCTCTTTGACTGTTAAGGGCCTGTCTGTTCAGGAAGTGTTCTTTGAATGGTGTCTCTTGGTTTCTCTTGTTGAGAGTTTGATAATTTTGTTTCCCTACTCATAGCAGTATTTGGGACTCTCCACCATGTGTATTTTCGCTTGTTTCTTGAGGTAGCCCTCAAAATCCTGCGGAGTCTTGGTTTGCAAACCAGCCTCAGTACACCGAGGGCACGAAGAGCTGAAGAAAAAGGCAGACCACTCCAGGTGTGTAGGTGGCAGGATTGATAAGCAAGGGAAATTACACGTGGCTGTGAGCGAGTGGACCTCGGAACCTGCCTGACAGAATCTTACTGGTTTATATAGAGGCTTTAATATTCATTCCTGTATATTCTGTAGAGGGTCTCCACAACCCTTAACCCTCTCAATGCTATGTCTTTGAACTGGCTGCAAAGAGTATTTTTTTCAACTGAATGAATGATGAGACAACATATTTTCCAATAGGAAAAAATCGTAATATATTTTTCCCATCTCTGCATGTATCTAAAAACTTAATTCAATCAAAGAAAATATCTATTATTAATTTGGCTGAGCTGATTCTGAAATTCACCGGAAAAGGAAAGCCTGGAAGCATAGCCAGGAAAATTCTACAAAAAAGACTAGCAGGAAAGATTATTCCTTCCAAATAATAAAATGCATTATAGAAATGTACTTAATTGAAGAAGCTTGAAATAGTGTATGAATGATAGATAGATTGATGGTACAAATTAGAGGGTTCAAAAGTAGACCCAAATACATATGGAAAGGCGGCATTTCAAACAGTGAAAAAAACCGGGCACCTGGGTGGCTCAGTCGGTTAAGCGTCTGACTTTGGCTCAGGTCATGATCTCACAGTTCATGATCTCACAGTTCGTGGGTTCAAGCTCTGCATCGAGCTCTGAGCTGACAGCTCAGAACCTGGAACCTGTTTTAGATTCTGTGTCTCCCTCTCTCTCTGCCCCTCCCCCACTTATGCTCTGTCTCTCTCTGTCTCAAAAATAAATAACCTATTAAAAAATAAAAATAAAAAAACAGTGGAAGCTTCTGCACAGCAAAGGAAACAACCCACAAAACTAATAGGCAACCAACGGAATGGGAAAAGATAGTTGCAAATGACATATCAGATAAAGGGTTGATATCCAGAATCTACAAGGAACTCACCAAACTACACGCCCAAAAAACAAACAACCCAGTGAAGAAATGGGCAGAAGATATGAACAGACACTTCTCCAAAGAGGACATCCAGATGGCCAACAGACACATGAAACGATGCTCAGCATCCTCCTCATCAGGGAAATACAAATCAAAACCACACTGAGATACCACCTCACGCCAGTCAGAGTGGCTAAAATGAGCCAATCAGAGAACTCTAGATGCTGGCGAGGATGTGGAGAAACGGGCACCCTCCTACACTGTTGGTGGGAATGTAAACTGGTACAGCCTCTCTGGAAAACAGTGTGGAGGTTCCTCAGGAAACTAACAATAGAACTCCCCTATGACCCAGCAATAGCACTGCTAGGAATTTACCCAAGGGATACAGAAATGATGATGCATAGGAGCACATGTACCCCAATGTTCATAGCAGCACTCTCCACAATAGCTAAAACATGGAAAGAGCCTAAGTGTCCATCAACAGATGAATGGATCAAGAAGATGTGGTTTATCTATACCATGGAATACTACATGGCAATGAGAAACAGTGAAATCTGGCCATGTGTAGCAACATGGATGGACCTTGAGGGTGTTATGCTGAGCGAAATAAGTCAGGCAGAGAAGGACAAATATCATATGTTTGCACGTATAGGAGGATTAGGAGGAACTTAACGGAGGAACAAGGGGGAGAAGAAGGGGGGAAATGGTGGGGGAAAGGGAGAGAGGCAAACCATGAGAGACTCTTGAATGCTGACAAAAACTGAGGACTGATGGATGTGGGGGGGAGGAGGGATGGACATGGAGGAGGACACTTGTGGGGATGAGCACTGGGTGTTATGTGGAAACTAATTTGACAATAAACTATTTGCAAAAAAAAAAAAACAGTGGAAAAAAAAGACGGATTAGTCAATAAATGGCTTTGGGACAGCTGAGTGCCAGCTGGAACTGTACCTTACTCTTTACACCAAAGTCAATTCCAGATGGTTTAAAGTACTTTTAAAAACATAAAAGTACTAGAAGAAAACTTGAGGATTGTTTTCTATTATCTCAAAATAGGGAAGATCTTCCTAAGTAAGACATAAAATGCAGAAGCCATAAAGGAAAAGACTGCTACACTTATGTACAAATAAAGTTTATTTAGAGGAGAAAATACTTATTTAAAAAAGTTTTTGAAAATGAAAAACTTGGGGGAAAATGTTTGCTACTTAAATGCCAAAAACTTAATTGCCTTAATATATAATGAACTGTTATTTAAAACCAAAAAAAGAGCCAGGGATGCCTGTGTGGCTCTGTCAATTGAGCATCAGACTCTTGATATTGCTTTGGGTCATGATCTCCTGGTAGTGAGATTGAGCCCCATGGTCTCCCTGCTGAGTGTGGAGCCTGCTTAGGATTCTCTCTCTCCTCCTCCCTCTGCCCCTCCCCTGCACACGTATATGTGTGTGCACTCTCTCTCTCTCTCTCTCAAAAATAAATGAGTAAATATTTTTTAAAGAACAAAAACCAGAAGAGCTGGTATATACTAATAATCCAACCACCTGAAAGAAAAACGAACAAAAGGCAAGAACATGTAGTTTATAAGTGAAAAGGTGTTCAAACTCTATAAAAAGTGGAAATTCCAGTAGTGGGACAGTGAAATTTAGAAAGATCAGTAATTTACATTGTAAGCCTGTAGGGAGAGGGACACAGCTGATGAGAAGTAAATGGCTGTGATTTCTTCCCAGGGCCATCTTGCATTATCTGTCAAAAATAAAAATGCACCTACCCCTTGATCCAGCAGTCCTTCCTTGACTATGGGTTTTCCCTACAAATACACCCGAGGGCAAAACCCGGCTAATGAAAACGTTACAGAAACATTTTTTATTATAGCACTGGATTGGAAACGCTTCAAATGGCCTTTCAATAGGCTGCTGGCCAACTATGTTTTAGGATTGACTAACTTTTTCTTAAAGGACCAGATGGCATTTGAAGCTTTGTGAGACAACACAGAACAGAGGTTATTATGCAGGTACTACTTTAAGACTATTCTTAGCTCAGGTATGAAATCAGGAGGCTTTGGTCTCTGGCCTAGAATATTCCCAGATGGAAAGCTATCCAGGGTATGATGAGGAATGTCTAAATATTGATTGTGTGGAAAAGTCCCAATGCATACATTTTAAAAAATAAGGGGTGGAGCAGGATACAAAATTAATAGACAAATATCAGTTGCATTTGTACATGAACAATGAACAACCTGAAAGTGAAGTGAAGAGAATACGTCCATTTACAGTAACATCAAAAAATTTAAATGCTTAGGAATTAACTTAAGCAAGGAGGTGAAAGACATCCACAGTAAAAAGTACAAAATACTTCTAAAAGTCAAAGAAGACGTAAGTAAGTGGAAAGACATTCTGTGTTCATGGATTACAAGATAATATTGTTCAGATGTTAATATGACCCAAAGTGATAGAGTCAGTGTAATCCCTGTCAAAATCCCAAGGACATTTTTTGCAAAAATAGAAAATTCCACCCTTATATTTCAAGGGACCCTAAATAGCTACAAAAATCCTGGGGGGGAAAAAAACACCCCACCAAAGTTGGAGGACTCACTCTTCATGATTTCAAAACTCACTACGAAGCTATGCTAATTCAAGCTGTGTGGTGTGGCATAAAGGCAGACATACAGACCAATAGAATAAAACACAAAGCTCAAAAATAAATCCTCATGTTATAGGGTCAAATAATTTTTGACAAAGGTGCCAAACCCATATAATAGGGAAAGGACAGTCTTTTCAACAAATAATTCAGGGAAAGCATTTCTCTGAAGAAGATATACAAATAGCCAATAAGCACAGGAAACAATGCTCAATGTCACAAATCATCATGCAAATTAAAAGTACAATGAGAGAAAATCTCACACCTATAATGATGGCAGCTATTTAAAAATAAAAACCAGGAGGGGAGCCTGGGTGGCTCAGTTGGTTGAGCATCCGACTCTTGATTTTGGCTCAGGTCTCAATCCCAGGGTTGTGGGATTGAGCCCTGCGTCAGGCTCCACACTGAGTGTGGAACCTGCTTGAGATTCCCTCTCTCTCTACCTTTGCCCCTCTCCCCCAATTATGCACTCTCTCTTTCTAAAATAAAAAAGTGAAAAACAACAACAACACAAAATAACAGGTGTTGGCGAGGATGTGGAGAAATTGGAACACTTATGCACTGTTGGTGGGAATATAAAATGGTGCAGCTGCTGTGGAAAATACTATTTTTTTTCGTTCCTCAAAACCTAACAAATAAACTGACCCTATGATCCAGCAATCCCATTGATGGGTATACACTCAGAAAAACTGGAAGCAGGATCTTGAAAGGTGCTTGCACACCCGTATGCACAGAAGCATAGTTCATGATAGCTAAAAATGTTGAAGCAAACCAAGTGTTCATTGACAGAGGAAGGGATAAACAGGTGTGGTATATGCATACAACGGAATATTATTCAGCCTGAAAATAAAAGATATTCTGATATACACTATGACATAGATGACTGTGAAGACATTATGCTAAGTGAAATAAGACACAAAAAGACAAATATCTTATGCTTTCACTTATATGAGGTACCTGGAATAGTTAAACTCACAGAGATAGAAAGTAAAGTGGTGGTTGCCAGGGCCTGGGGGGATGGGAGTGTGGGGCTTAGTGCTTAAGGAACAGAGTTTCAGTTTGGGAGTATGAAAGAGCCATGGTTGTGGTTAGACATCAACGTGAATGTGTTTAATGCTCTTGAACTGAACTCTTCAAAATGGTTAAGATGGTAGATTTTACATTATGTACATTTTATGAGAATAATACAAAGCAAAGGATATAATAGTAAACTTCCATTTGTGTAAACGAATATGCGTGTGTGTGTGTGTGTGTGTGTGTGTGTGTGCACGTGCGCACATATGTATGCATCTAGGATATTTCTTAAGGTACATGAGGACTGATAGTGGATTTCTGGGTTGGCAGAGAGCCTTATGTTCTTAATAAATTTGGAAAGGAATATTTAGCATAGAATAGTAAAGAATTTTTCAATAGTCATAGATCATCAAAATCCCTTTTCCCATGACAAACTTGTATTTCTCAATCTGTTTGCCCCAAGGGTTACAGACTCATCACACCTGCTTTTAGAGGTGTGATGACTAGCCCAATCAGCACCTCTGTGTAATTAGAAAAAGTCATCCATTCCTTTGGGTGGAAGTAGCCCCATAGGCAGGCAGCTTGAGGAGCAGAGAAGAGGATTTCAGCTCCACTAGCCCTTCAACTAGGTGCCATTCTTGCAGTGCACAACTTGCACAATTGTTCATGGTGGCCCTGGCTGGAGCCATTTTCCCGCCTACTTGACCAGTGTTATTCTTCATAGACTAAGAAAGAACATATAGCACCCGTTGTGAAAAATACAATTTCCTTAAAAATAAATGTTTCTTTTTCTTTTCAATGTTTATTTATTTTTGAGAGAGAGAGAGAGACAGAGACAGAGACAGATCAAGTGTGGGAGTCACAGACAGAGAGAATCCCAAGCAGGCTCTGTACTACCATTTCAGATCCTGATTAGGTGCTTGAACTCACAAACTGTGAGATCATGACCTGAGCCAAAGTCGGATGCTTAACCTACTGGACCACCCAGGAGTGCCTGTAAGTGTTTCTTTTTAAGTACACAAAAAGTAGAAGTAGGGATGCTTGTCTGGCTCACACAGTAGAGCATGTGAGTCTTGATCTTGGAGTTGTGAGTTCAAGCCTCACATTATGTATAGAGATTACTTTAAAAAAATAAAATCTTTATGGGGCTCCTGGGTGGCTCAGTTGGTTGAATGTGTGACTTTTGTTTTGGGCTCAGGTCATGATTCCAGGGTTATGGGATCCAGTCCCGAGTTGGGGCCATTTGGGGCCATGCTGAGCAGGGAGCCTGCTTAAGACTCTCCTCTATCTCTCTTTCTCTCTCTCCCCCTCTGCCCTCTCCCTCACTCATTCTCTCTCTAAAATAAAAAATTAATTAATGAAATCTTTTTTAAAAAGTAGAAATAGGGAATATCCTGCTCTTTTCAGTTAATTCATGGATGTAACACAAAAGGCACCATCCAAATTTCCTGCTAACTGTTGGCTCCTGTGATTTTCATAACCAGGATGACCTACAAACCATTCTGGTTACTTAAAATTTTATTTTTTGTCTCAGAAAGTCCTAAGAGTTTAGTTAGATAGGAGAAATCCTTTGTTCTCTGTTTTCCTTTCCATCAGTCAAATCCCTATAACCAAAGTCCTGTATTAAAGGATATAGTCTTTCTGGATCTGGTCTGAGGACATCAATGCCCAATATGAGGCCAGAGAAGTCGTAGGGTCAACACAACATCTAATTTCAGGTAAACAGAATTCATACCAATTGGTTTTTGAATTGCTTTAAAAAATTTTTTTAAATGTCTATTATTTTGAAAGAGAGAGAGAGAGCAAGCAGGGGAGGGGCAGAGAGAGAGTGAGACACAGAATCCAAAGCAGGCTCCAGGCTCAGAGCTGTCAGCACAGAGACAGACATGGGGCTTGAACCCACAGACCACGAGATCATGACCTGAGCCGAAGTCGAACACTTAACTGACTGAGCTACCCAGTCATCCCTTGCCTTATTTTTTAGAATGAAGTATGGTATGAACTACATTACCCTATGCAAAAATTTATAATCATTTGTAGTATTTATGAGCTAGGGGTTCATTTATACAACTTGGAAAACCAAAACAGTGGTAATACTGAGTCAGCAAGGAGCAAAGCAAGAAGGAAAGTCTCCATTACCTTGACAGTTAGTTTTTGGTTCTTTCTCCACTGATGCACAGGTCTGCTTCTCTTATGTACCCCGAGTCCATGATAAAAAAGGGCCTTATAAAACCACACCATTCTGAACCTTAAAGGTAAATCGTATTCTATGCAACTGAAAAGAGACCTGCTTTCAAATGTATTCTGCCCATGGAGAGCCTAGGTGGCTCAGTTGGTTAAGTATCTGTCTCTTGATTTCAGTTCAGGTCATGATCTCCCAGTTTGTGAGTTTGAGCCCTGCATTAGGCTGCTTGCTGTCAGTGCGGAGTCTGTTTGGGATTCTCTCTCTCTTCCTCTCTCTGCCCCTCCCTTTCTTTCTCTCTCTCAAAAAAAAATGAATAAATTAACTACAAAATGAATAAATAAAAATAATTTAAGGTTTAGAGAAAACCCATTTGCATTCTCCCAGACCTCCCCCCAATATTAACACCTTGTATAACCATATCAAATTTAAGAAACTGACATTGGTACAATACTATTAACCAATCTCCAGATTTTATTTGAATTGCAAGAATTTCCCTACTGTTGTGTTTACATGTCCCATATTCTCAGTCTCCTCAAATCTGTGACAATTCTTTACTCTCCTTGTCTTCCATGACTTCGACATTATTGAAAAGTACTTATCATGGGGCACCTGGGTGGCTAGTTGGTTAAGCATCCAACTCTTGGTTTCGGCTCAGGTCCTGATCTCACAGTTTGTGAGTCTGAGACCCAAGATGGTCTCTGAGCTGACAGCGTGGAGCCTGACTGGGGTTCTCTTTCTCTTTCTATGCCCCTCTCCTGCTCATGTGCTCTCTCTCTCTCCCTCTCTCTCTGAAAATAAATAAACTTTTAAAAAAAGTACTGATTAGTTATTTAGTGGCACCTCCCTCAATTTGGGTTTGTCTCAGGATCAGATGGAGGTGATACGTGTTTGGCAGGCACACCTCTGGTGACATCATGCCCTTCCCAGCGCCTCACAGTAACATATCCTCTTCCTGGTAATGTTGCTTTTGACCTCTTGGTTAAGGTGGTCTCTGCTGGATTTGTCCATTATAAAATTACTATTTTTCTCCTTGGCACTAATAAACATCTTGGCAGAGATAGTCAAGATTGCAAATACTGTTTTTGCTCAAATTTTTCTTGACTACTTTTAGCATTTATTGGTCGATGAGACCATTGTCACTGTGGTGTTCTCATGCTGGTTTTCTATTTTCCTTGTGCCCACACCCATTAACTAGAATTCTTCTATAAGGGAGGGCTGTTCTTTCTCCCTTATTTATTTATTTAGTGATTTTTAAAACTTATTCACTCGTATAAATACAGACCCGTGGATGTTTGTTTTATCCTGCAGGTTACGATCAATACAACATTGCTGTTATTTTTTTTTTAATGTTTTATTTATTTCTAGGAGAGAGAGAGAGACAGCGTGAGCAGGGGTGGGTCAGAGAGAGAGGGAGTCACAGACTGAAACAGTCTCCAGTCTCTCAGCTGGCAGTCAGCACAGAGCCCGACGCGGGGCTCGAACCCACGAACCGCGAGATCATGACCTAAGCGAAAGTCGGACGCTTAACCGACTAAGCCACCCAGGCGCCCCAACATTGCTGTTATTTATTTGTTGCTTCAATTGTTCCAGCTTTGGTCAGTAGGAGCTTTTTCAGGTTGATTCCTGTGCCTTTTGACATATCCCCATCCTTTCCAAATTTTTCCTTATTCACTGGTTGCCATGACGGTTCAGGCTCATCTTATTTTTTCCCTTCTCCAGTCCTGGGATAGAAACACAAATGATGCGGCTGTCTAACTAATCAGGAATAAAACAAGATATAATTTTTTTAAGATTGTTTATTTATTTTGAGAGACAGAGAGAGAGAGAGAGAGAGGGAGAGAATGAGCAGCGGAGGGGCAGAGAGGGGGGGACAGAGGATCTGAAGTGGGCTCTGCGCTCACAGCAAAGAGCCCAATGTGGCTCGAACTCACGAACCATGAGTTCAGATCATGACATGAGCCAAAGTTAGACGTTTAACCGACTGAGCCACCCAGATGCTGCATAACAAAATACAATTATTGGTATCTGCATGATAGAACTAAAATGATATCCCAGAAACTCTGTAACTGGTTTAGATACTGTGTTTTTATTTTATTGTTTGGCCACTTAAGTATCATCTAAAGCAGTGCATGACACACAATGGGTCATAACATAACATCTCTGAGAACACATGCTCCATACCAGCATTTTTCTTTCTTAGCCTCAGAAGAATGATCCACGAGTCTTGATTTTTGTTTCTGTTTTCAAGATATAGAGAAAACAATTGAATCACATCTCTTCTCATCTTGGGTCTTAAGCTCAGAACAGCCCCCGATTCCGGGCCTTCATTGTGGAAGCCAAGATGGGAAAGGTAAGGAAACAGAAGGAGACAGAACACAGTCAGCATGCACACAAGAGTCAGAAACCACCACCTCTGGAGAGCCTGCCAGCTTGCAGGCCCAGCTGACGGGCCTCACCAGCATATTTTCCTGGTTGTGGCTGTTGTTGGATTTGCTTATTCTCAATCCTGACACTGTTCAAAGCTTGATGAGAAAGAACAAGAAAGCAAAGCAAGCAAATATAGTGAGTTTTCTTTGCGAATGTTCCCTGGATACTTTGGCTCTGGCCTCTGGCCAAGAAAAACATATATGATCCAAGAAGCATCACCCTCAGCCAGGACCTGCCACCTGTCAGCGCAGAGGTTTTCTTATCAAAATAAGTCAGAGGTGAAGACAGAGGTTGCTTGAATCCCAGGCTCCTCAGCCCGCAGCTCTGCCTCCGTGCACTGTAAACTTGTCAAAAGCATGAGACAAGTCATTGCCAGATACGCTTCCCATGGGAGCCAACAGAAAAGCCAGAGAGTGCTCAACAAAAGGCAAAGCAATGATAAAGCATGAAGACTGAAGTCTGAGAAAATTCCCCCAGGTGACTACTCATTTTGGGGTCCCTGAAACTGATATTTTTTGTTCCATCAGTTGATAGGAAGTTGTATAGCAGGGACATAATTCCTAGGATCATGCCAAGTTTATAGTTAACTCATATCCGGAGCTCTGGGGACAGATCTTATTTTTGCAGTCACTGAGAGAGCTTGCTGCAAAGGAAGTACTGTTTTAATTATTTTTTTAAAGAGGGTAAGAAAACTCTTTTATTTCTTTACATCTATATCACCTTTTTAAAAAAAGTTTATATACTTATTTTGAGAGAGAGAGAACATGTGGGGGAAGGGCAGAGAGAGAGAGAGAGAGAGAATTCCAAGCAGGCTCCATACTATCAGCACAGAGACTCATGTGGGACTCAAACTCACGAACTATGAGATCATGACCTGAGCCAAAATCAAACACCAGACACGTAACCGACCACGCAGGTATCCCTACATCTCTATAATTTTTTATGTCTTCATTTCTGGGAAGCTGGAAGATAGATGAGAAAAATGTACTGTAATCATTGGAATTATATGCAGCTACTATGAACTGCACTGTGTCCCTCCCAAACTGCACTCCTAACTCCCAGTTAGAAGGTGACCTTGTTTGGAAATACAGCCTTTGCAGATTTAACCAAGTAAAGATAAGATAAGATAACCAAGTTAAGAAACTGATGTCCTGGGGAGCCTGGGTGGCTCAGTCGGTTAAGCATCTGATTCTTGGTTTCGGTTCAGGTCATAATCTCACAGTTTGTGAATTCAAGCCCTGCATTGGACTCTGTGCTGAGAGCACAGAACCTCTCTGAGATTCTCTCTCTCCTTTTCTCTCTCCCCCTCCTCTGCTCTCTCTGTCTCTCAAAATAAATAAACTTAAAAAAACAAAGAACACCAATATCCTTTGTTAAACGGGAAAATTTGAACACAGACACACACAGAGGCAAAATTATGTGCACACACACAGGGCACACCATGTGAAATAGGCTTGGGGTGATCTGTTGCAAACCAAGGAACACCTGAGACTACCGGAAGCTAGGAGAGAGGCACGAGCTTCACGGAGATCGTGCCCCTGCTGACATGCCTTGATTGCCCTTCTGGCCTCCAGAACTGAGAGACAGCCAATTTCTGTTGTATGCAGACCTCTGTTTGCTGCGTTTTCTCATGGCAGTCCTTGGAAACGAACACAGCAGCATCGGAAGGCCACAAGTTCATGGTTGTAAGTTACCTTGCAAGACAGTCTCCAGGATTGCATCCTGGTGATCCCAAAGCAAGTCCTCAGGAAGCAGCCAGGGTGACCGGCACAACAGCTGCCCAGTGTATTAGCTGTGTGACCTTGGGCAAACTCCTAACTCTCTCTGAAGCACTTCCTTCATTCTCAAAATGAGGTTAGTGAAACCTTCTTCCTAGGGCAGCTTCAAGATTAAATGAGACAATGTTTTTGAAATGATCTATTGTGGCGTCTCACACACGGTGGCGTTTCAATAGACCTTGACTCCTTTCCTAATAAACGTGAAAGAAGGCCCTTCACTTCAGCAGGCAAGGTGGTGTTCGATGAGAACCCAGTGTCTATTCAGCCTAATCGACACTAGTAAGTGTAGCAGACGCTGTCGGGGCTCAGGCAATTGCTCAGGTCAGTGAGCTCCAAACCCAGGGTTGAGAACTCTCATTCTTTATAACGGCATGTTTTTTCACTAATCATGACAATGTTTAGGAAGTCAGCATCAGGCTGGATTATATTCAAGTCTCAAACAAGGGAAGTAAAATCTTCAGAAGTTATTCATGTAGGAGCTGACAGAAACGGTAATTTGTGAGTTATTACTGTTGAAATACTTCCATATGATCTATATAAGGAAAAAGTTGCATAGTTGAAGATAAAAAATTGAACTTAAAGAAGCCAGCTTGCAGGCAAGAAAAAAAGTTAAACAAGAACAGCAATTCTCGGGGCACCCGGGTGGCTCAGTCGGTTAAGCGTCCAACTTCAGCTCTGGTCATGATCTTGAAATTTGTAGGTTCAAGCTCCACATCGAGCT
This sequence comes from Proteles cristata cristata, assembly GCA_017311185.1. Taxonomy (NCBI): domain Eukaryota; kingdom Metazoa; phylum Chordata; class Mammalia; order Carnivora; family Hyaenidae; genus Proteles; species Proteles cristata. The sequence goes on from JAESUZ010001396.1 coordinate 551,808, forward strand.
CTGCACCAACAGTGTGAAGCCTGCTTAGGATTCTCTGTCTCTCTCTCTGTCTCTTCCCCATCCTAGCTCTCTCACACTCTTTCTCTCTCTCAAAATAAACTTAAAAAAAAAAAACTTAAATAAACTTAAAAAAAAGAACAGCCATTATCATCTACCCTTTTGGCACCATATTTTGGGGGAGGTTTTTAGTGTTCCCAAAATCAGATGGCATGTCTCTGATATATCTGGTTTTGCAAATGACTAGCAAAAATATTTGCTAATATTTCTTTGATTTCCTTGACCTATATAAAATAAATCCAACTTTGTGGCTATGTCTCCTTTGATTTGCCCTCTTATATGATGGCTGAGGTATTGCCATAAAACCCATAAGTGTCTAACAAACATTAACTGAGTGGTATTTGCCGCTTTAGTTTCACTGAACAAATAGTTAGAATATACAAAGATGAATTCATACAATTAACATTTACTGAGTCTTGACTGTGTTCCCAGCAAGGTTGCTAGGAATGCATATCAGATGGAGAAATGGCATGAAAGCCCCTAAAAACTATCAAGGGGGTAAATGCTATGTTTGCTTGGGTTGCCTGGACCAGAGCCTGAGCCTTGCATGGAATCAGGTGCACAGGATAGACTGAGAGGGTGGGCTCAGGAGAAAAAGAGGAAGAGAACCTTTCTGTGCTTCATGTCTTCATTTGCAATTTGGGGATACATATTAGAAATTTTATGGGGCACCTGCGTGGCTCAGTCAGTTAAGCATCCAACTTCGGCTCAGGTCAACTTTGATCTCACAGCTCCTGAGATCGAGCCCTGCATCAGGGTCTGTGCTGACCACTTGAAGCCTGGAACCTGCTTCAGACTCTGTGTCTCCCTCTCCCTCTCTGCTCCACCCCTGCTTGTGCTGTATCTGTGTCTCTCTCAAAAATGAGCATTAAAATAAAATTTAAAAAAAAGAAATTATTCACTGATCCAACAATTTTTTTAGATAAACCCACAGTTCTTTTTTTTTTTTTTAAGTTTATTTATTTATATTGAGAGAGAGAGCATGAGCAGGGGAGGAGTAAAGAGAGAAGGAGAGAGAATGAATCCTTGCTGCACTGTCAGCCTAGTGACTGAAGCAGAGCTTGAACTGCCAGATCATGACCTGAACCGAAATTGGATGCTTAAGCGACTAAGCCACCAGGCACCCATCAACAACTGTTTTTGAGCATGCTATACACCATGCACAGTTTTAGGTACCGTGAAGAATGCAAATAAAAGAAACTCAGTCTCCCTCATGGGTGACATTCTTGTAGATTCCATTACTTCCTGGTCCCCTTCCTTCACTACTGGGGGTGTACTAATAAAGTGCCTTGTTCCAAGCCCTTTGTCCTGGAGTTAAGGGGACACAGAGAGTGGCATCTTCTTCTGAGAGGTTCAGAGTCCTGTCTTGGCCCGTGTCATCTTCATGGCTTCCCAGGGAGCCTGGAATAGCATTATTATTTCCACTTTACAAAGAAGGGAATGGTAGTCCACCATTGCCCATGAGATCCATTGGCAGAAACATACTAAAAGTAGTGTCTCCTTTGTTCTAGACTGCTTCCTTCAGTCTTCCAGCAACCAGCATTTGAAGTGAAGATGTATTAGATTTAATATGAAGATGAGTTCATCAGAATCCTTCTGTGACAAGTCTGATTCCCAAGGATGAATTCCTGAGGACACAACCTACATCCTGCCTCACCACTGCCCACGGGGCCAGTGCAGAGTTAACATATCAACTTGGGCATAGGATGAAACCTCTGACGCTTCCCAGTTCTGGACACCCATGTACAAGAAACCTGTTTATTATTGCAAATCACTGAGTTTGGGGATGGCTTGTTACACAGCAGAATTGTGGTGATAGCTAATAGAGGGGTCTTTTCATGAGTATAATTGGACAGACTTGGTCAAAGGCCATGACTATTTTAATTTTTTTTTATTTCTAGGAGAGAGAGAGAGAGAGAGGCAGCGTGAACAGGGGAGGGTCAGAGAGAGAGGGAGTCACAGACTGAAACAGGTTCCAGACTCTGAGCTGGCAGTCAGCACAGAGCCCGACGCGGGGCTCGAACTCACGAACCGCGAGATCATGACCTAAGTGAAAGCCGGACGCCTAACCGACTAAGCCACCCAGGCGCCCCAGGCCATGACTATTTTAAAGTTCTTGATGACTATTGCCAATTTGCTTTCCAGAAAGATTGATCTGATATATGCTCCTACCCCTGCAGTGACATTTGACTAGATTTTTCTTATAGAAACATAAAGGTCTTCTATCTTTTTCCCCCTGCATGCCTCAATTCAAGTAAGTTTTGCCTTCTTGCCATTTTGTTTTGTTATGTTTTCCACTTGGCAGTCAGACCCAGGAAATGGGGCAGATTCATGAGTGAGTCTGTGAAGGCAGCAGTCTGTTAAATGATCTTAGGAACTGTGGATGGGTGTGTTGCCAGAAATAACATCACAGCGACTCTCTACAAGGCCTTGGGTGATGCCCCCCATAAATCCTGCTGGCCTGCTAAAACCAGCCCCAGATTTATATAATAAATTGCATCTCATTATCTTCTCTCTGGCGCCTTCCTGAATAATCTCCAACACAAGTTTGGTGGAAAGTGCTAGAAGAAATGGCAGACTTATGAGAGCTCAGCCCTGAGGCCCACACTTAATAATCTACTTCAAACAGGACTGTTTTGTGACTGTGCCCCTTGTGTGTCTCTCTGGGTGGGCCTTTCATTTCCCAGAGAGCATGTCTACTCTCTCCTCACCTGTTCTCACTCTTAGAGATTACAAGTTCAAACCCACCAAAGACTCGGGGCCCTTGAGGACCAGCATGAAGGCCAAGGAAACCCCTGAGAGTCAAGGGGCTTTCACAAAGAATATCAAAGGCATTTAAACGTGCTACCACATCCTCAGAAACCACCCCCACTCCCAGATCAAGGTGGTTTGCATTAAAGCTACTGCATAGCTTTGGTGGTGAAAGGTTTAGAAAACCCTGAGGAGTGGTTGGTAAACTTATTATGGAAAAGACCAGATAATAAATGTCTTAGGCTTTGTTGGACCATCTGGTCTCTGCTGCAACCACTCAGCTCTGTCATTCTAAGTGTGAAAGAAACCAAACTGGGCTGCCTGGGTGGCTCAGTTGGTTAAGCATCTGACTCTTGATTTCAGCTCAGGTCATAATCTCAGAGTTTCGTGAGTTTGAGCTCCGCATCAGGCTCTGCACTGACCCCACAGAGCCTCCTTGGAATTCTCCCTCCCCCTCTGCCCCTACCTCGCTCATGCTCTCTCTGTCTCCCTCAAAATAAATAAGTAAATTTAAAAATATATACACAAACCAATGGGTATGGCTGTATGTATGCCAATAAAACTTTATTTACAAAATCTTGTGGCACAAAGGCCAGCATTTACTGACCTGTAACTCAGGAGATGGTGGTTAAAAAAGAGGAGTGCCCTGGTTTTAGCTACTGAGGTGGGAAATATGTACCTATTTTCATGGCTTCATTTAACAAACACTTAAATAGCCTCATTATGTTCCAGACATTTGGAAGAACGTTATAAATATTGATGAACTTAATTACCACAATAAGCCTATAAAGCAAGTGCTATTTTTCTCCCTGGTTTGGTTCAGAGAGGTCAGGTAACCAACCAAGGTCACACAGTGGTAAGCGAATGTCAGATTTGAATGCAGGCCTTCGAGGAGCTCCAGCCCTGCAAATGAACAAGTGTGAATACAGGAAAGCATAAGATTCAGGAGGATTACATTTCTATGACAGTCAAGAACCAGCAAAACTCACCTATGGGATAAAGGTCAAAAAAGTGACCCTGCAGGCTCCTTGGCGGCTCCATTGGTTAAGCGTCGACTCTTGACTTCGGCTTGGTTCATGACTCATGGTTTGTGACTTTGAGCCCTGCATCAGGCTCCGTGCTGATAGTGCAGAGCCTGCTTGGGCTTCTCTATCTCTCTCCCTCTCTCTCCCTCTGCCCCTCCCCTGCACTCACTCTGTCTCTCTGTCTCTCTTTCTCTCTCAAAATAAATAAATAAACTTAAAAAAGAAAGAAAGAAAAGTGGTGACCTTGGAGCATACCAAGTAGGGGAGGCACAAGTTACCTTCCACAGGTAACTTCATCTAGGTGTCTGATATACCTAGGTTAAAAAAAAATCACCAAGCTGACTCAATAAAATATACACACATAAAAGGAAATTTTTAAAGAGACATGGGAATGATCAGCCCAAGCCTTGGGACTGAAAGAATACCTTCAAAAGTTGGCCGGGCACTCCCTCCTCTGAAGGAAGGCAGACTGCACTCAGTGTCCCCAGCACAGAGAACCAAAGTTGCTCATGTTTCCCTGATGGCAGAGCTGTCTCATCCCAGTGATCCACAAGCCTGTCATCTCCAACTTCTGTCCCTCCTGTGAGGAGCTGAGGGTCTTTGGTGACGATTTTCTTTTTTTTATTATTATTTTTTTTTCTTCTTCTTCTTTTTTTTTTCTGTTCTTGAGTACTCTAATGGTCTCTTTTTTTTATTTTATTTATTTATTTATTTTTGCAAATAGTTTATTGTCAAATTAGTTTCCACATAACACTCAGTGCTCATCCCCATAAGTGTCCTCCTCTATGCCCATCCCCCCTCCCCCCCACATCCATCAGTCCTCAGTTTTTGTCAGCATTCAAGAGTCTCTCATGGTTTGCCTCTCTCCCTTTCCCCCACCATTTCCGCCCTTCTTCTCCCCCTTGTTCCTCCGTCAAGTTCCTCCTAATCCTCCTATGCGTGCAAACATATGATATTTGTCCTTCTCTGCCTGACTTATTTCGCTCAGCATAACACCATCAAGGTCCATCCATGTTGCTACACATGGCCAGATTTCATTGTTTCTCATTGCCATGTAGTATTCCATGGCTAAAATGAGCAAATCAGAGAACTCTAGATGCTGGCGAGGATGTGGAGAAACGGACACCCTCCTACACTGTTGGTGGGAATGTAAACTGGTACAGCCCCTCTGGAAAACAGTGTGGAGGTTCCTAAGGAAACTAACAATAGAACTCCCTATGACCCAGCAATAGCACTGCTAGGAATTTACCCAAGGGATACAGAAATGCTGATGCATAGGAGCACATGTACCCCAATGTTCATAGCAGCACTCTCCACAATAGCTAAAACATGGAAAGAGCCTAAGTGTCCATCAACAGATGAATGGATCAAGAAGATGTGGTTTATTTTTTTTATTTTTAAAAATGTTTTACTTATCTCCAAGAGAGATAGACAGCATGAGAAGGGGAGGGTCAGAGAGAGAGGGAGATACAGAATCTAAAGCAGGCTACAGGCTCTGAGCTGTCAGCACAGAGCCCAAGGTGGGGCTCAAACCCACCAACCGTGAGATCATGACCTGAGCTGAAGTCAGACTCTTAACCAACTGAGCCACCCAGGCACCCTGGAGATGATTTTCTACTTGAGGTTGACTGCATGTCTGGGGATTTTCAGAGAGGATGACATCCTTGAGGGCTGTCCTCACAGTCAGGAACCCTTCACAGACATGGGAGGGAGGTTGGATAAGTAGTCACTGGCATCTGATTAGCCAGGTTCACTTCCACCACTCACTGGCTTTGCAAGCCTGGGCAATTTTAAGAAACCTCTTGGTTCCTCACTCTTCTGACCTGCAAAAGCCAGTGAGGCAAATTATCAAAATGCCCACAAGCCTCCACTCCCCCTTGTATCCACACTCTTTGACAAGTGACTTCACAGCTGTTCCCCTAGAGAGGTAGAGCCTATTTCCTGACCCCATGAATCCAGGCCGACTTTGTGACTTGCTTTGGACAACAGAATGTGGCAAAACTGACATCGTGCCAATTCTGAGCTAGACCTCACAAGGCTTCATTCCCCCTTTGTCTTTCTCCCTCTTCTTCTCCTCCACCTGTCTCCTCTTTCAATCCTGCCCCCACCATGGAAACAAGCCCACGCTAGCCTGGTGGAGGGTGGGGCACCACATGGATCAAAACCCCCTCATTGCTGCAGCCAACAGCCAGCCGACCCCTAGAAGCTGAGCCTCTTAGCTGACCTGCAGCTGACATGCGATGGAGCCCAGGAAAAGCCAAGAGGAGTTGCCAGCCGAAATTATTCGCTTGCGAATAATTCATGATTAGTGGTTGTTAAACTGCCGCATTTTGAGGTGGTTTCCAGTAGAACCATTGCAGCAGAGGAAAGCAATATAACAGGATTTTGTGCCTCTTGTGCCTCACAGGCTTTGGAGGGAATGAGAAGAGGGGATCTATGTAAAAGTGTAGTTCAGTGGCTGGCACAAGGCCACCATCCACGAATATTAACTGATATTCTCGACGTGGAGAGCAAACCTACAATCTCCGTCAAACTAATTACGCTGGAAGTTGACTCCACCGGAGCATGGAAAAGGCCACTTGTGGACCCATATGTGGCCCCACCCACAGAAGCCTGGGCTCTCCCTAAAATTTCTAGCCAAATCTTCTTAAAGTTATAGAATTAACAGACACCGATGAACTGGCTGAGAAAGGATGTGTGAAGTTTGGTGGACATGTGATGCTGGACTCACCTGCCGTGCAAATTTGGGGGCACCTGCCACATGCCAGCAGACAGGTTTCAACGGCCTGTGCCCAGCTTCCTGGAGGATGTTCTGGCCCTCCTCTGAGAAATGCTGGGATTGCACACGACTGGACTCAAGCAGATGGCCTCTGGTGGCCCACCTTCCTCCCACTGCTGAACAGCTTTGAGCTTTAGTGGATCACCAAGAATTTGTGGTGCTTGATTCTAATGCTCATTTCAGAAGTGAGTCCCAGCTTCAGGACCAATCCAGTGGTTTCTACGTACAAGGATGGTGTTTTGCTGCCTTGTTTGTAGCAGCAAAAAACCTGGAAACTGTGGGAATATTCATCTTTAGGGAGGCGGTTGAAAGGATTGTGATAGTTTTACGCCTATGGAATATTATGCATCTGTGTTTAAACCTATGTCTTTTGACCTGGAGGGAATCTCTATGCTGTATTGTTAAGGGAGAAGGTCAAGCTGCACAATAACTAATGCGCGGAGAAGGATCTCATAAATAAAACAACAAAATCCCATCTAAGTGAATAAATATTAGTATAAGCTGGTGTGTGGTATAGAGACAGTACGGAAGGATACACACCTGGAGGAGTGGAGTGGGGGAAGCTTATCAGTTTATCCCTTCTTTTCACTTTATTATTTATTTGCTAAGTGATTCGTGTATGTTCTCATCTGCATCTCCCACTTTCTCTCTCTTTCTCTTGCTTGGGATTTCTACACACACACACACACACACACACACACACACACACACACACACACACACACAGGTTTTTCCTGATCCATTAGAGAGTAAGATATACTATTGAAACTTACCCCTAAATTCTTTGATATGTATTTGTGGTCCTAAGAATAGGACCACAGTACAGTCATCTTCAGAAATTTAGCACTGACACTAAGTATGTTCTCTGATGACAAGTGAATGAAACTAGAAATCAGTGACCAAAGGATATATGGTAATTTCCCCCCAAGATATGGAAATTAAATGATTCACTTCCAAATAACCCATGGGTCAAAGAGAAGGTCATGGAGACATGAGAATGTATTTTGAATCTAACAATGTTAAATAAGCATACTTCCACCTAAGCTACAGATTCAAAAAAACCCCCTTTTTTAATGTTTACTTTTGAGAGAGAATAAGAGAGAGAGAGAAAGGATGGGGGAGGTGCACAGAGAGTGGGGGTACAGAGTATCTGAAGCTGACAGCAGAGAGCCAGATGCAGGGCTCAAATCTATGAACTGTGAGATCATAACCTGAACTGAAATCAGACACTTAACTGACTGAGCCACCCAAGTGACCCCATGTTTCCTTTATAGACTGTTTCTAATTCATGTCCTTTACCATGTGACTTTATATACCCACCCACTGGAATGGGTGGAGGTTACTTCCCTTCCCTGCTAATATTGGGCTGGGACATGTGACTTGCCTCGGCCACATGAAAGGGGCCAGAGTGAGAATGTGCTGGCTCCTGACCAAGGCTTTCTGTGTTTCCAGTATCTTGGGCCTTTGCCATTGTCTTGAAAAGGGCTCACCTCTGGCACCTGATGCAGTACTGCTCAGGGACCCAGAAGGAACAGGTGTGGGGGAGACCTGAGCCTAACCCAGCTGCACACACAGATAGATCTGAAGTGGCTCAGCCAGCCCCTACCAACCTGTAGACACACAGAAGTAAATTCTTACTGCAGAAGACCACTGAGAGTTTTGCATTTGTTTGTTATACAGCGATGACTGACCAATACAGTAGCTAATAGTTATGAAACAATTTAGGAATCGTTGTAAGATCTTTACTTATGTTAAGTCATTATACCAGCAACAGTCCTTTTTCACAGATAAGGAAACTGAGTTTATGTAATTTGCTCAAGGTCACCTAGTTAATAAGGTAGTAGGTTATGTGACCATGGGACATATTGCTTCTGGACTTCCACTTGAGTAACATTAGTTGGTGGTAGCGGTTGTTTGAGCCACTTTGAGTTCAGGCTTACCTTACTTGCAGCCTAACACATCTTGCCTGATCCACCTACATAGCCCTTCTCCCTGCCTCACCTCCTGGCCTCATCTCCTCCAGCCCGAGGGAACCTCTGATAACCTTGGGGAGAAGCCTTTGCTTTCCCCCAAACATTGATTTACACCTGGTATCTTGGGTTTAGACCTTTGGAGCACAGAAGCCAGTGAGTCTGGTTTTCTGTCTATAGATGGGCAGGGAGGGCAAGAACGAACACCACTTTGAGACTAAAGACAAGGTGGTTGTGAGCATAAGATGATTTGAACAGAGTCAGCTTCTACCTAAAGAGAAAGCGGGTCTTTCTCTGGCTTCTTTCAGATTAGGTCAGTTACTGAACACTTAAGACCTTCAGGCTTGGAGAAGGAATGCATTTCAGAAAGAGAGATGGGGAACCTTGGGCCTGGGAGCCCTGTAAGGGCTGGGCTAAGACCAAGGGCATGGAATTGTGAGGGTGCAGAGGGTGTGAGATGAAGTGCACAGATTTGCATCCTTGGTTAGTCCCTCCAGCCTGTGGTTCTTAACCTTGGCCTTACATTAGAATCACCATCAGAGCTGGGAAGCTTTTTTTTTTTTTTTAAGTTTATTTATTTATTTTGAGAGAGAAAGAGAGACACAGAGAGAGATGTGTTAGCCTGCAAGTAAGGTAAGCCTAAACTCAAAGTGGCTCAAACAATCTCCACCGCCAACTAATGTCACTCAAGTGGAAGTCTATAAGCAATATGTCCCATGGTCACATAACCTACTACCTTATTAACTAGGTGACCTTGAGCCAGTTATGTAAACTCAGTTACATAAACACAAGCCAAGGAGGGGCAGAGAGAGAGGGAGAATCCCAAGCAGGCTCAGCACTCATGAACTATGAGATCATGACCTGAGCGGAATCAAGAGTCAGACACTTAACTGACCCAGGCTCCCCAAGCTGAGAAGCTTTTAACAATCCCTGCACCCTGGCCATGCCCCAAATCCATTATAGCAAGCTCTCTGGAGATGGGCTGCAGGCCCTGGGGTTTTTGTGTTTTTTTCTCCGCTCCCCTGAAGGTAACAAGCATTATTATATGCCCACCAGCTGCCAGGTGGCATGCCAGATACTGCACATGTCATCACAGGTGATCCCCACAATAAATAACATGTTTTTAACAAATAGGGAAACTGAGGCAGAGCTAGCAAGCAGCAGGTGCAGGAGTCAAGCCCAAATAGTCCAGAGGCCAAGTTTTTTTTTTAAATTTTTTAAATGTTTATCCATTTTCATGAGAGACAGAACACGAGCTGGGAAGGGGCAGAGACAGAGAGGGAGACACAGACCCTGAAACAGGCTCCAGGCTCCGAGCTGTCATCACAGAATCCAACATGGGACTCCACCTCGGGAATGGTAAGATCATGACCTGATCCGAAGTCAGATGCTCAACTGACTGAGCCACCCAGGTACCTCAGGAGGCCAAGCTTTTTACAGCCACACACATACCTCTATGATTCAAATGACCTGAGAAATAGGACATAAGACAGAAATTTCCATGAGGTTCGAAATAGGGCCCAGGCTTGGGTGAGCAGAAAGAATAGTCCACTGTGGCTGGCTGGCTGGGGCCTGGAGAAAGAAGCCAGGTTCCTGGGGGTGGCCAGGCCTCAAAGCCCAATGGGAGCAGATGGAGAAGGGAATTAGGCTAAGCAGCCCGGTTTTTCCTGACAGTCTTTGCTCCCAGGATTCAAAGCCCTCGGCTGAGGGCCTGGAAAAAATACCCCAAGACCTGCCTTAGGATTGTTTTGTTTTTGCTTTGGTCTCTCCCTGCCCTGTACCCACCCCGCCCCCGCCCCTACTTCTTTCATACGAAAGAAACTTTCTTTTTTTTTTTAACGTTTTATTTATTTATTTTTTTTTACAAATAGTTTATTGTCAATTAGTTTCCACATAACACCCAGTGCTCATCCCCACAAGTGCCCTCCTCCATGCCCATCCCCCATCCCCCCACATCCATCAGTCCTCAGTTTTTGTCAGCATTCAAGAGTCTCTCATGGTTTGCCTCTCCCCCTTTCCCCCACCATTTCCCCCCTTCTTCTCCCCCTTGTCCCTCCATCAAGTTCCTCCTAATTCTCCTATACGTGCAAACATATGGTATTTGTCCTTCTCTGCCTGACTTATTTCGCTCAGCATAACACCCTCAAGGTCTATCTATGTTGCTACGCATGGCCAGATCTCATTCTTTCTCATTGCCATATAGTATTCCATGGTATAGATAAACCACATCTTTTTGATCCATTCGTCCGATGATGGACTCTTAGGCCCTCTCCACAAATTCCCAAGATGAGGCCAGCCAGGTTAGACTAAAAAAAATCATTACTTTGATTGTAGAAAAAATGGTTATAAATAAATAAGAAGAAACACCAAGATTCTCCTATTCCCTTGAGATTAACAGAGGCCACAAAGAGTTTATAAAAGAAGTGCTGGGGCACCTGGGTGGCTCAGTAGGTTAAACATCTGACTTCAGCTCAGGTCATGATTCCACGCTCATGAGTTCAAGCCCCACATCAGGCTCTGTGCTGACAGCTCAGAGCCTGGAGTCTGCTTCAGATTCTATGGTCTCCCTCTCCAGCTCTACCCCTCCCCTGTTCATGCTTTCTCTCTCTCTCTTTCTCTCTCAAAAATAAATTAAATTAAAAAAAAAAAAGAAGTGCTACAAGGAAATAGACAATGGACAATGTTCAAGCACAGTAATAATTTTTTTTAAATTTTTTTTTTAATTTATTCTAGGAGAGACAGAGACAGTGTGAGCAGGGGAGGGTCCGAGAGAGAGGGATTCACAGACTGAAACAGTCTCCAGGCTCTGAGCTGGCAGTCAGCAAAGAGCCCGACGCGGGGTTCGAACCCACGAACCGCGAGATCATGACCCAAGCGAAAGTCGGACGCCCAACCAACTAAGCCACCCAGGCGCCCCAAGCACAGTAATAATTTAAGTGACAAATTATTGCCTATTTAAAAGTTAGCCAAAAATGCTTTAAGTAATACTACCCAATCCTGGTAGTTTTGCGGTGAGACTGCTACTTTGGTACATTAATGACCATACTGATGAGGAGAAAGTGGCAATGAAAATGGTCACGTCCTTTGACTTAAGAATCCACTGCTATATCCAGAAGTTAAACAAATCCAATCCATGGGAAAAGCCTTAAGCACAAATATGTCCCGGTAGTATCATTTACAAAAGTGGACCTCTTAATGAGGAAAAGTAAAGAACAATTAGGAAAATGGAGCCACTGAAAATTGGTCATGAAAAACATTTAGCAAGTGGAAAAAATCATGAGGATATAAAACATTAAGTGATACACTCAGGACATGGAACTTCGTGTGTACCAGGATTACACTGCGCCTAAAAAATAAATGGACTCCCCAAATGAAGGCAATTTTACAGTGTAAAATTGTTTTTCCTTTCTTTAAAAATGTTTTAATGGGGGCACCTGGGTGGCTTAATCGGTTAAGCGTCCGACTTTCGCTTAGGTCATGATCTCGCGGTTCGTGGGTTCGAGCCCCGCGTCGGGCTGTGTGCTGACTGCCAGCTCAGAGCCTGGAGCCTGTTTCAGAGTCTGTGCCTCCCTCTCTCTCTGACCCTCCCCTGCTCATGCTGTTTCTCTCTCCTAGAAATAAAAAAATAAATAAATAAAATAAAAAAATTTAAAAAAATAAAAAATAAAAAATAAAAATGTTTTAATGTTTATTTATTTTTGATTGACAGAGTGTGAGCAGGGGAAGGGGCTGAGGGAGAAGGAGACACAGAATCTGAAACAGGCTCCAGGCTCTGAGCTGTCAGCTCAGAGCCCAACGCAGGGCTCGAACCCACAAACTGTGAGATCATGACCTGAGCCGAAGTTGGACGCTTAACCGACTGAGCCACCTAGGCATCCCTGTTTTTCCTTTCTTTAAAAGAAAATGTTCTCCTTCCCTATGACCCAGCAATAGCACTGCTAGGAATTTACCCAAGGGATACAGGAGTGCTGATGCATGGGGGCACATGGACCCCAATGTTCATAGCAGCACTCTCCACAATAGCCAAAACATGGAAAGAGCCTAAGTGTCCATCAACTGACGAATGTACCAAGAAGACGTGGTTTATCTATACCATGGAATACTACATGGCAATGAGAAAGAATGAAATCTGGCCATGTGTAGCAACATGGATGGACCTTGAGGGTGTTATGCTGAGTGAAATAAGTCAGGCAGAGAAGGATAGATACCATATGTTTGCACGTATAGGAGGATTAGGACGAACTTAACGGAGGACCATGGGGGAGAAGAAGGGGAAAATTGGTGGGGAAGAGGGAGGGAGGCAAACCATGAGAGACTCTTGAATGCTGAGAACAAACTGAGGACTGATGGGGGTGCGGGCAAGGGGAAGGGGAGTGATGGGCATGGAGGAGGGCACTTGTGGGGACGAGCACTGGGTGTTATATGGATACCAACTTGACAATAAACTATTAAAAAAATAAAAAGTAAAAAAAATGCTCTCTATTATGCTTGTAGTTTACATACAAAGCACTGGATTTTTAAATTAAATTATTATTTTAAATCTATTGTTTTTTTAATGTTTATTTATTTTTGACAGAGAGAGACAGAGTGAGAGTGGGGGAGGGGCAGAGAGAGGGGGCCACAGAATCCAAAGCAGGCTCCAGGCTCTGAGCTGTCAGCACAGAGCCCGGCCCGGGGCTCAAACCCATGAACCGTGAGATCATGACTTGGGCTGAAGTCTGGAACTTAACCAACTAGGTCACCCAGGCACCTCTCAATTTTTTTTTTAAAAGAAGCACCACCACCTGACAGCAGGATGGAAGATGGATGGGGAGTATGAAGCATCGAGAAGGCTTGTACAGCACCTTGGGAAGGGATGTCAAGGCGAGGTGATAGAAACCAGCAGGCGGGGAGGCGGAGACGTTGGGCCAGAGTGGAGAGACATTTAGAAAGCTGACTGGCAGAATTTGGTCCTGATTGGCCAGGAGGAAGCGGGATGGGGTAAACTGAAGCTCAAGGTTTTAGTTTAGGCAATGCACTGAGTAGCAGTGCTGCTCTTGGGTGGAAAACACAGCAAGGGGAGCAGACTGCCGTCAAAGGGACCTGGGGTCTCTTCTTCCTTCTGCTCTTCCTCTTCTCTCTCTTCTCCTTAAGAACAACAACAACAACAACAACAACAACAACAACAACAACAACAGCAGCAGCAGCAAACCCTCTAGCTTTATTGTGGTGTAATTTACGTATCTTAATATTGACTCATTTTTGTGTAGGAGTCAATGATTTTGTAGCCTATTTACAAAGTTGTGCAACCACACCAGGACCCCATTCTAGAAGCTTCCAAAAAGAAAATGTTTTGCCCATTTATAGCTACTTCCCATTCCTAGGGCCACACTGAGTAACCCCTAGTGTTTCTGTCTCCATAGATTTCCCTTCTCTAGATATTTTCTATAAAAGGAATCATGCAATATGTGTTCTTTTATGTGTGCCTTCTTTCAGTGAACACAATGTTTTGAAATACTTTCAGGCAGGCTGTTTCATCCATGTTGGAACATTTATCAGTGCTTCGCTCCTTTTTATTGCTTGGTTGTATTCCGTTGTATGCACATACTGTATCTGTTCCTCCATTTGTTGGTTGACGGACACTTGGTCTGTTTCCACTTGGGGGCTATTCTGAATAATGCTGGAATTAACATTCGTGTACAAGTCTTTGTGTGGACATATGTTTTCATTTCTCTGGAGAAGATTGCTGAGTCATACGGCAATTCCATCTTTAACATTTGGAAAAACTGCCAAACTGTCTTCCAACGTGAATGCACCCTTCTACGTTCTCACCAGCATTGTACGAGGGCTCCAATTTCTGCACAGCCTTGCCAACGCTGATTATGTCTCTGATTAAAGTCATGCTGGTGAGTATAGTTTGAATTTCCCTAATGGCTAATGATGCTGAGCATTTTTCGTGTGCTTATTTAGCCGTTTGTATATCTTCTTCAGAGAACTGTCTCTTCAAATCCTTTGCCCATTTTTAAATTGGACTGTTTGTCTTTTTAAGAATAGATTCAAGGGGCACATGGATGGCTCAGTCTTTTGGCGTCCAACTCGTGATCGTGGCTCAGGTCATGATCTCACGGTTCATGAGATCAAGCCTGGCATTGGGCTCTGTGCAGACAGCATGGAGCCTACTTGGGATTCTCTCTCACCCTCCCCAATTCACACACATCCTCTCTCTCTTGAAAATTAAATGAACACTTTTTAAAAATAAAAATAGTTTTGGGGCACCTGGATGGCTTAGTCGGTTAAGTGGCCAATTTCGACTTGAGTTGTGATCTCGTGGTTCATGGGTTCGAGCCCTGAGGCTAGTTCTGTGCTAACAGCTCAGAGCCTGGAGCCTGCTTTGGATTCTGTGTCTCCCTCTCTCTGCCCCTTCCCCACTCATGCTCTCTCTCTCTCTCAAAAATAAACATTAAAAAAATAATAAAAATAGGTTTGATTTTTTTAAGAGCAGTTCTAGGCTCCTGCAGAATTAAGCAGGAAGTGCAGAGTTTCTCATATATCCCTGCCCCCATATCACAGCCTACCTCCATTATCAACATCTTACATCAGACAGGTACATCTGTTACAGGATAACCTATACTGACACATCATTATCCTCCAAAGTCCATAGTTTACATTAGGGCTCATTCTTGCTGTGAATTCTATAGATTTGGACAAATGTACAATGACTTATATCTGTCATTATACTACTATACAGAGTATTTTCACTACCCTAAAAATTCTCTGTGCTCTGCTTAATAATTCCTTCCTCTCCCACTAGCCCCCAGAAACCACGGATACCTGTGCTGTTTCCACTGTTTCACTATTTTCCAGAATGTCACCTAGTTGGAATCACACAGTATCTAGCCTTTTCCGATTAGCTTATTTCACTTACTAATATGTATTTATGTTTCCCCCTTGTCCTTCCATGCTTGATAACTCATGTCTCTTTAGTGCTGAAAAATATTTCATTATCTGGATGTACCACAGTTTTTTTCCATTTACCTACTGAAGGACACCTTGGTTGCTTCCAAGTTTTGGCAAATATGAATAAAGGTTTATGTGGCTATAAATTGTCACCCAATTTGGGTAAATATGAAGGAGTGTGATTGCTGAATGATATGGTAAGACTATGTCTGGTTTGGTAAGAAACTGCCAAACTGTCTTCCAAAGTGCCTGTACAATTTTGCATTCCCACTAACAGTGAGAGAAGGTTCCTGTCGTTCCACATCCATGCCAGCATCGGGTCTTTTGACTATAAACTTTAGAATCAGTTTGTAAGTATCCACAGAATAACTTGCTGGGATTTTGATTGAAATTACCTTGAATCTATACATCAAGTTTGAAAGAAATGACCTCTTGATAATACTTTTTTCATATTCACAAACATGAAATATGTCTCAATTTACTGGTTCTTTGACTTCTTTCATCAGTTTTGTAGCTTTCCTCATCTAGGTCTTGTATATGTATATATATAGAAGCTTCTAGTTTCTCACCAGTAAGTACAATGCGTAGGTGTAGATTTTTTGTAGAAGTATTTATCAAGTTGAGGAAGTTTCCCTCTATACCTACTTTGCTAAGAGCTGGATTTTGTTTTTGTTTTCTGAGAGTTTTTATAATGAATGCACATTAACTTTTGTCAAGTGTTTTTTTCTGTATCTTGTGATATGGTCATGTGATTTTTATTCTTTAGCCCACTGATCTGATGGATTACATTAATTGATGTTCTGATGTTGAACCAATCTAGCATACCTGGGATAAATCCCATTTGGTCATGGTGTATAATGCTTTTCACAAATTGTTGAATTTAATTTGTAAATATCTTACTGAGGGTTTTTGCATCTATGTTCATGAGAGATCAAATTGGTCAGCAGTTTTCTTGTAAATGTCTTTGTCTGGATTTCGTTTTAGGGTAACACTGGCTTCATGGAAGAGTTAGGAAGTATTCCTTCTGCTTCTATCTTCTGGAAGAAAATGTAGAAAGTTGGCATCATTTCTTCCCTAAATACTTAGTGGGATTCACCAGTGAACCCATATGGGCAGTTGTTTGTCCTTTTATTGTTGAGTATTAAGAGTTATGTATATTCTACATAGAAGTATCTTATCAGATACATGATCCCCAAGTATTTTCTCCTAGTCTGTGGGTTGTCTTTTCACTTTCTAGATGGTGTCTTCTGAAGTGTAAACGTTTTTAATTTTGATTAAGTCGAATTTATCAGTTTTTCCCTTTATCATTTGTACTTTTGGTTTTTGTATCTCAGAAAAACCATTGCCTTGCTCAAGGTCACGGTTTACTTCTATGTTTCTTTCTAGGAACTTTATAGTTTTAGTTCTCACATTTAGGTCTATGATATATTTTGAGTTAATTCTTGTATGGTGTGAGGTAGAGGTAAAATCTGCATGTAAATGTCCCAGCACCATTTATGAAAAAGATCATTCCTTTCTTATTGGTCAGTTGATTATAAATATAAGGTTTATTTCTGGGCTCTCATTCTATCCCATTGTTCATTGTTATTTGCCCTTTTGCTCTCACCCCCACTGCCTTGATCACTGTAGCTTTGCAGCAAGCTTTGAAAATGAGTTACAAAGTTTTCAATTTTGCTCTGGAATTTCTTCTTGAATCTTATAAGTTGTCTATTCAACAGTAACAAGAGAAGGGACTATAGTTATAATACGGTGGGTTGAATTATAAATTAAAAAAAAAGTATTTGTGAGGGGCGCCTGGGTGGCTTAGTCAGTTAAGCGTCTGACTTTCGCTTAGGTCATGATCTCACGGTTCATGGGTTTGAGCCCCGCGTCGGGCTCTGTGCTGACTGCCAGCTCAGAGCCTGGGGCCTGTTTTAGTCTGTGACTCCCTCTCTCTTTGACCCTCCCCTGCTCATGCTGTCTCTCTCTCTCTCTCTCTCCTAGAAATAAATAAAACATTAAAAAAAAAAGTATTTGTGTGGTTAAAAATAAAGGTTCACAAGTCAGACTGCCAGGCTCTGCCAGGCTGTGAGATTTGGGGCAAGTTAATAACCTCTCTGTGCCTCAGTTTTTTTTTCCCCTGAGAAAAATGAGAATCACGATAGTATGAACCTCAGTGAGCTATGGTGATTTAAGTAAGTTTCCAAGTTGTTCAAGGCTCTTAGAATGGTGCTTGCACATCAGAAACGCTCAGTAAAAAATAGGCATGATTATGATTTCTACTGCTTGTACTTCAAGACATTGTATCTCCTTTAATCCAGCAATTCCACTTCTAGGAATGTGTTCTAAGGCAACAGTCATGCATGTGCCTCCAGATCTAGCTTCAGGAGTGTTTAATGTAGTATTGTCTACAACAGAGAAATTGGAAACAAGGGGCATTTGTTAACTTATGTTACACTCCTATAATAAAATACAACTCTATCATACATGATGTGTTTTGTTTGTTTGGTTTGGCTTGGTTATTTTTGAGAGTGAGCGAGTGTGAGCAGGGGAGGGGCAGAGGGAGAGAGAGAATCCCAAGTAGGCTCCATGCTCAGTGCAGAGACCTATGTGGGCTCAATCCCATGATCCTGAGATCATAACCTGAGCTGAAATGAAGAGTGTGACACTCAACCAACTGAGCCACCTGGGTGCCTCCATACATGACATTTTTAAAACAATGTTTAATAACTTGAAATGCTATTTCTGATCCCCTACAGAAAAAAAATTAAATGCCTTATAGAACAAGGTATACAATTTGACCACAGTTTGTTTTAAAAAGTATACGGAAAAAAAAATGGTATTACAAGGGCATGTCTATGTGCATGAAAGAAAAGGCTTTGGAAGATTTATACTAAAATTTCTACGGTGATTGGCCCTGCTGGGTTAGAGAAGCCAACTCTTAGGAAATGCAAACAAAGGGTCATTTGACATGTAATGTCTAGAGAACATAAATCTGTAGAGACAAAACCGATTAGTGGTTGCCAGGGCTGGGGGTGGGAGTGGGGTTTGGCCACAGGGGAGCTCCAGGGAGCGATGTGGCCCTATGTTCTAAGACTGGGTTAGGTGATGGTCGCACAACTCTATAATTTTACTAAAAATTATAAAAGTGTGTCCTGAAAATTGGCAAATTTTACAGTATGTAAATTATACCTTAATAAAACTTAAGTGGGGGGTAGGGGGTAACTTACATGGGGTTGGGATGGGCACAAGGGCAGGTCTTTCCAGATCCTGTGGAGAACAGAGCCAGGCCTCAGGGAGAAGCCCTGCACTTCAGGTCTGTCTGGGACTGTCTTACCCTTCCAGGACCACTCTTTTTTTTTTTTTTTACAGACTGGCCAATAAAGAAAACAAAAAACAAAAAACATGGCCACCCAGGGCTCCCACATTCTGGCTACTAGTCATGCTGCCCTATCATTCCTAGTGTAGACGAGGTGCCCACTGGCTCTGGCCACCTGGTTGCCTCAAAGCGGAACTATTCCAAGTGGGGCAGCCACATCAAGGTGTTAGAACTTCAGATGGTTTTTCTATAAAAGCCCTATGTGGTTGGCTATACTTTGGCGGCCTTCCTTATGAACCACATATCTTGGTATTTGTCCTTTGTGAAGCCTCCCACATGGTGTAGGTGCTTGGCCATGTTCTTGGCTCCAGCCAATGGGGCTGCAGGAAGTATGTTGCAGGTAGAGCCTTGGTAAGCATTTCCTGCTGGGGTTTGCCCTCCTGGAGTGCTGGAAGAATGTTCCTTCTTGGAACGCAGCCACCGTGGCATGATGCAGTCCAAGCAAACATATGCAGAGGCCCACATGGACTGGAGAACTGAGACCACTGCTCAGCAGCCCCTACTCAGCTCCCAGATGACAGGAGCCGCCCCAGTGCCCTGGTCAGCATCATGAGAAGAGTGATGCCCGGAAAACACTCTGCTATGGTTTTAAGCCACTGGATTTTGTGGTGGCTTCTTATATAGCAGTAAGTATCTAAGACATCCTTTATTTTCTCTGTCATCAGGAAAGTTCTGGTAAATGTTGAGACGCATGGCCTCTAACACACTGAGGTGCCTCCACCTTCCTACGACACTCGGCTGTCTCTTCCTGCAGTGGTGGCCAGCATTTTACCGAAGGGTGTCAGGCGTCCAAGAGCTACTTACTGCGCTCCTGCTCTCAGTTAACTCAGTGCTCAGTGCGCTGCAACATGAAAGTGGCGGGCAGTGCTGAGCCAGCTCTCAAAGATGCTTCCTCAAGGGGGTGCGAATTGAGAAGGCCAAAAGGACATCATTCGCATGCTCAAACTGGTGGGTGCACCAGTTTGGGGAGAGGCAGGATCTTTACATCTTCTCAGCCAATCTCCCCACAAACCCTTATTTGCCGGAAGAATAAAGGATCAGAGTTCGCTTCGCCAGAAAGGGACCAACGGGCGACAAGGACTTCCTACATGGTGCACTAACGAGAGCTCAGCATCAAATGCAGAGTGCTCCTGCCAAAAGGCCCCACACGACTCTGAACAGGAGGACACAGCTGACGGCCCCGGACTCAGGGACGTTCTGCAAATCAACTGGCCAGGACTCTTCAAAAGGGTCCATGTAAACAAAGACTTGGGGGCAGTTCCCGTGAGACCGAAGAAACTTGACAACTGAATGTCCTCTTGGTCTGGGTTTTCTTCTGCTTTCAAGGGCAGTGTTAGGACAATTAGTGAAATCTGAGTTAGGTCTGTAGATCAGGTAACAGCATGGTGTCAGTGTTAACCTTCCTGATTGTGGTCATCCTACTGCGGTTAGGTAAGAACATTCATTCCTTGCTGTTAGAAATGCATCCTGTAGTGTTAAAAGGGGCATGATACCTTACTTTTATTTTTTAAGACTTTATTTTTTGTAACATTTATTTATTTTTGAGAGAGAGAGCATGCATGAGCAGGGAGGGGCAGAAAGGGAAGGGGAGAGAGAGAATCCCAAGCAGGTTCTGTGCTCAGTGCTGAGCCCAACACAGGGCTCAGTGTCATGAACCTGAGCCGAAATCAAGAGTCAGACACTCAACTGACTGAGCCATCCGGGGACCCTTAAGATCTTATTTTTAATTAATCTCTGCAGTCTATGTGAGGCTCAGACTCACAACCCTGAGATCAA
Organism: Proteles cristata cristata; assembly: GCA_017311185.1. Lineage (NCBI taxonomy): Eukaryota > Metazoa > Chordata > Mammalia > Carnivora > Hyaenidae > Proteles > Proteles cristata. The sequence continues at coordinate 572,460 of JAESUZ010001396.1, forward strand.
GAGTTGCATGCTCTACCGACTGAGCCAGCCAGACGTCCCTACAACTTACTTTTTTTTTTAATTACTTTTTTCTACAAAATTTTATTTAAATTCTAATTAGTTAAAATACAGTGCAATATTGGGTTTCAGGAGTAGAATTCAGTGATTCATCAAATACATACCATACCACTGCTTCTCATAACAAATGCCTTCCTTAATACCCTGTAACTTACTTTTAAATGTCTCAGAAAAAAGTTTCTGTGCACATGAGTATGTGTATGTGTTGGGGATGGCAAGTGTGTAAAATATTAACATTTGTTCTCTTTTGCAAATTTACGTCAAGCCTGGAATTATGTCAAAAGTAAAAGTAAAACACCTTAAGGGAATTGTTCGGTGAGTCATTTCTTTTGAATTTTTGTCCCAACCACCCAGCCGGTTCTAGGAAGTTCCTTCCTCCCTCTGAAGAGGGCCTGTTACTTCCTTCTGGCTCACACATCTCTGTGGACATCTGATGAAGCTTCAGGACCCTCTCCAGAAAAATGCTCCTACTCACACACTCACATACACCTGCCTTTGCACACTACCACCTCCTATTGTACTCCCTGGCCTGGGAGACCAGCAAAGAAAAAGCCACATGCACAAAAGTCTAAGGAGGCACAGCAGCAGAGTGAGTATGGGAAGTGAATGGTGTGCCTCTCAACCACAGGATGCCATTTAAGGTCCAAGAGTGGCCTGAGCGAGAGCCCCTTTTCCATTTCTCACCCCTCTGCAGACACAGAGGGGGCCGGCACAGTGGCAGTCCAGCCTGGAGCTGGGTTGCTGTCCTCTGCTTCCTAGCAGCAAGCTCTCGGCACAGAGTTACTCAACCCTTCAAGACTCAGTTTTCTCCTCCACAAAACAGAGACAATTCCAGCACCACCATTACAGTCATTGGAAGAATGGGAGCTGTTGATGTTTTCCTATCTTAGCACCTAGTGTGTGTCTGATCAATGCCTTATGGACCTTGCCATTTCCACCCAGTGTCGCCCTGGAAATGCTGACTGCTGCCTCACTGCTCATTGAGAAACTACTTGGGCATGAGCCCACCGCCCAGGACTCAAGGCCCAAGCCCCAGAGGCCTGAGTTGCCCACAGCTCTTGTTTTCCCAAGAGACTCTGAGCTCAGGCCCTTGCTGTTCATCCCACCTGGAGCCTAATGCCTTCTGTGGGACATACTTTTTCATTTAGTTTGGCCTCCAGCCATATTCAGCTTAACCAGAGCCCTCGACATTTTAGCCAAATGTAAACATACTAGCGGCATGTCTGCTTTTCAACCGCTGCCCATCTTTGCCTTGAAATTCTCTCTCAAAATGATGTGAGTTCTATGGTGTCATTCAAAGTGAAGATAGGTCTGTCTTGAACCCCTGGAGTATTCACTGTGGAGGAAAAGAACAAGAGTTTACATCTGTGGGGCACAGGCGTACATCCATTATTTTAACACTAGAATAGATACACTTAAAGAGTAGAAAGAATATAAAATCCCTGTAATTTTAGGGGCGCCTGGGTGGCTCAGTCAGTTGAACATCTGACTTCAGCTCAGCTCATGATCTCACAGTTCGTGAGTTCCAGCCCCACGTCGGGCTCTGTGCTGACAGTGCAGAGCCCACTTCAAATCCTCTGTCCCCCTCTCTCTCTGCCCCTCCCCCGCTTGCACTCTATCAAAAAATAAAACATTAAAAAATAATAAAATACCCATAATTTAAAAACCCTAAATCTTAAAGGACATGAGGCATGTTGGGTTACGGCTGGGCTTCCCCCCCACCACTCTGCATGGAATAGGCTGGGAAGTACTGGTGCAGTTCTCTGGGAAGGGGAGGAAGGGAATGAAGAGCCCAGAGGACTCACATTCCGGAGGTAAGCTTTGGGAAACGTGGCAACTGGGAGACTTGATGATTCCAGCCCAGTGCCAAGTGCTGGGGAGGATGAACATATTATACAGCCTCTGCTCCCAGGGAGCTGGTTCACAGAGACACAGCACCCAGCCCTGCACAGAATTGTCAGCATAGGCACTGACACTTTACCAAGCAAAGGCCTATTCATGTTTCCCAAGTGAAATATAATGTGGGGAGACATCAGCAAATGGCCTCTCCCATAGTTCCTCGTGTCCACTTTTTTTCCTAACATTAAATTTCAATGGTTTCAAAATTGTGTAATATAATTTTGATCAAGTTGTTTCTATTTAATATTTCTTAAAGTTTATTGTACTTTGAAAGAGAGAGAGAAAGAGAATGAGAGAGGAGGGGAGGGGCAGAGACAGAGGGAGAGAGACAATCCTAAGCAGGTTCTGTGCTGTCAGCACAGAGCCAGACGCGGAACTCCAACTCACAATCTCTAAGATCATGACCCGTGCCGAGATCAAGAGTTGGACACTTAACTGACTGAGCCACCCAGGCGCCCATTTCCATTTTTAAAGAGAAATATGTTAAAAACAAATAGCTAGTAATGACCATAAACTGCGCAGAACACCGACTGTTCCCTCTGCTGCTGTCGCCAAGCTCTGGTCACTCTCTAACCATTAGCCCTGTGTGGCTGGCTGACACCACACATTCTGGGAATGTTCTGTTGTGTGGGGAAGACAGGTGGCCCAGCACAGCTCACCTCATGTCATGGCACACAACCCAAAGCACATCTGCACAGCATGCTGGGTGCAATGCAGGAAGGGGCCACATCTACCTGGGGCTTGGTAAGGAAAATAACATTTATATCAGTAGGAGAAAGATAAAGTAACATGGCACTAAATGTTGAATTTGTATACCCTTCCCCAGCCTCCCTCCCGAATCTCTTCAAATGTTTTTGAAGAGAGAAAACTTGGTCTGGCTATCCAGGAATGTGATTTTTAAAAAAATATTAGATATTAGATTTGAAATTATTACACATCTGGGTGACTTAGTTGAGGATCCAGCTTCAGCTCAGGTCATGATCTCGTGGTTCATGGGTTCGAGCCCTGTGTAGGGCTCTGTGCTGACAGCATGGAGCCTGGAGCCTGCTTCAGATTTTGTGTCTCCTTCTCCCTCTACCCCTCCCCTGCTCACACCTTGTCTGAATATAATAAAAAAAATAAACATTAAACAAAATTAAGTGAAATCATTACACACAATTCTTGATCATGAGTGTTCATGAATTCTCTTCTAGTTCTTGACTGTCACCCACGAGAAAAGTAGTTGATGAGAGTGGGTGATATTTAACCTTCTTTTTTTTAATTAAAAAATTTCAAATAGCTGCAATGATAGTCTAATAGCCCATTTTGTTTTTCTCATGGACGCACATAATGTTGATAATTGTGAAAACGTGAATGGAATTGAAATCCAAAACTTACTTTCAAGTGATCTAAGTGTTGGGGAAACTCCGGTGAGATCTCCCTGTGGCCAGCTCAGAGGTCACAGCCCCCGCTGACGGACATAAGGCTAAGACCGAGGCCTCCTGGGGGCGGGGCGGGGGGGGGGGAGCCCTGGTTTTCCCTGCCCAGCCCTTTGGGCCCCTCCCGCCTCCCCTGGGCTGATGGTGTGTCCGCTGTACACGAGAGCTGATGGTTACATTTCCAGGGATTTTGTGAGCCATCTTAAATGTTGAATTATATAAACTCATAATTACATGAATCATGTTAAAAATATGGATAATAAATCCTCACAACTCACCACAGGCTGATTATTTGACCACAGGACCGTTACCTACGCTCTTGAGGTGATTTCCATCCGTCCTATGTAGGCGACGGCAGCGCTGTGTAATGGCATCCTACTGGGCGGGTCTTTCTAACTCCGGGTTCAGCGACCGCATGCTGCTGGCTCAGGATCGGCCATGGTGAGAAGATTCACGCCACGGAAATCAGCAAATGCTGCACATTGGGCCTTGACCCACTGCTCCTCTCTCCCTGAACCTCACCCCACCAGCAATCAAACATTTATCAGCACACCCCCGGCTCCATGCCACTGGGGATAAACACCTAGGGGCTCCAGATGCCCAGAGGGCTGAGGACTTAGAGCAGTGGCCTTCTTGACACTGACACATGCTATAATGTCACCCGCAGTAAGAGAGCATCTAAGGAAGCTAGAGGGCTGGTCTCTCTCCAGCCTGGACCCTGAAGGCCTACTCGGCTACCACGAGCCACCTGCCCACATCAGGGAGGCGTGGATACAGGTCAAGGACAATCTAGACTCCCAGGAACACACAGCTGGAGATGGGGTTCCTCAGCTTTTTAACGCTCACGCCCACTTTTATGGAACAAAGAAACAAGCCCTCTTCCTTACTCGGGATTTTGAAATTTCAAAATAAGTTGTAACCCAAAGTGCACCAGAAGGTTAGTCTGAGAATGCTCTTGCGCACCGCAGGCCCCACCGCACGCAGTGTTAAGTATCACTTCTGGAGGGTGGTCAGAGGTTTCCCACAGTGTTAGCCGGGGGAAGACTATAAAGGCAGAGCAAAACCAGCAGCCAGTCTGCTATGATGGGGCCGCCGGGCCCATCGTGGGAGGGGGCCCAGCCCCAACACTGGAGCAAGACTGTGGTGGGGCAGGGCATGTCTACACAGACAGACTGTGGAGACGGGGCATCAGCTACCCATGTGAACCCCACTTGGATGCCGATCCAGACAAACCAATTGTAAAATCACTTGTGAGAAATCCACAGGGTATGACACACTGACTACTAGCTAATTCCAGAAATGGGCTCACCTTGTTGTGAGTGGTACTAGGCAGTAAGGTTATGTGAGAAAATATCCCTAGTTTTTAAGAAATACCTACCGAAGTAGGTGTGAAATTATATGGTATCTGGGATTTACCCTAAAATATTCAGCAAAAAACAGATGAAGCAAATGTGGGAAAATCTTGATAATTACTGAATATGGGTGGTAGGGGTTTGCTGCACTGTAATTTAAAAATTGTGGGGGGTACCTGGCTGCCTCAGGTGGTGGAGCATGCGACTCTTCATCTCAGGGTTGTGAGTTGGAGCCCCATGTTGGGTGTGGAAATTACTTAAAAATAAAACCAATCAACTGAAATGTAAATCAAAGAATTGATTAAGATAATCATGGAATTCCCCAGTTCCTTGAAGTGAGGAGATAGTTGCTTCAGCCGCCTTTTGGAGCAAATGCTTGACGTTCACGTACAACAATCACAAGCTGGTCTGCCAGTTCGGAAAATGCCACTTCCTCAATTTTACTTCTTGGGGTGGTCATAATCCTCAAATCTTTAGAAGGCAGAAAACTCTTAGCAGGAAGGGAAGGAGGGAGGGAGGGGAAAAAAAGGAAAGGAAGAAAGTAGATAATGCCACTCTTGGGCCTCAGGCAGTGGAGTGGAGCCTGGGCCGTTCTCCAAGGACAGAACTTCCAGACAGCCTTCGCAAGAGGTGCAGCACGTTCCTTTGAGCAAAGGGATGCGAGCTGGCTGCATGCACAGCCCCTAAAGCAGAGGCACTTGACTGCGGTCCACAGATCTCTGATGCAAGACTCTAAATGCACATGCACAGTTTTCTAGACAACACTCAGCTTTCCTTGGATTCTTGCAGGGAGGGATCCATGTCCCCAGAAGTTAAGAACCACCGCTCTTCATTAAAGAGGGTTTGAAAGCAAACTGACTAGATTGAAGCTCTGGCCATAGGTTGTCATAAGGAAAGATTTTTATTTGAGAACATCTGATACTTTTGGAAAAGCTCCTACTGGACCCAAAAAACCCTGACGGACAGCCCATCTCCAACACCCCTACCAACCAGAGTGGTCCTGCAGACAAACGGGCCCGTCCCCACTGGCCCTGCTCCCACCACCCGCACCTCCCGCCAGCACAATCTAACTGAGGCTGCCCGGACACTGCAACCCCAAAGCAACTTGGCAGGCATGGGGAAAGGTCTCCACTCCCAGGCCAAAGCCCCCGGCAGGAGATACTAACAGCACACTGGGTGATGTGATGCGTGGAGACAGGCACCAGGGTTATTCTGACTGTGGCCAGTCAGGGAGACAGCAGAAGCTGTGTCCTGGAGGTCCTCTGGGTTCAGTGACGGCTCACGGATGGCTGGGGAAGTGCTGGCTTCCCCGTGTGTGACCGCCTCGTAGTCTCCCAGTGTCCCCACGGCACTGTACCCCTTGTTAAATGGCCACCACACTTCCTCATCCTTCAAATGAGAACTGATTCTCTCTCCCCGAGAATCTTTTATTCTTGAAGCTTTCGGGCGGAAGGACAGCAGCACCGTTCAGCTCCAGGTAACTGTGGGGTCCCGAGGTGTGGGCAGAGGCCTGTGCAGGACAGGACAGGGCAGCGGTTACACCGAAGGGCTGCTCACTACTCAATGCCACTGCCCACTGCTTGTCTAGCCTCTGGCGAGAGGTCTGAATGGACGTCTGATGGCAGCGACGAGGGCCCACAGGGACATGGACACCTGCCTTTGGGCTGACATGAGGACCCGACTCTGAGAGCGCACGTGTCTTTTTCTGAAGCGCTGTGCTCACTTCAGCGCCGGAGCCTCAGGAAGAATGCGTGTTTACACTCCGTGCTCTCCAAGGGGTAGTATTTATCATAGAAATCTAAGACGTATTCTTCAGTCTTGAATCCAAACTTCTGGTAGAGCAGCATAGCAGGGTTGCTTGCTGAGACGTGAAGGGTCACATCCTTGCCCATGCAGGTCTGCCAAAAAGAGTGGAAAAGTACGGGATGAGAATGAAAGCGCCTGAGGGAAAATGAGTAGGTGAGGAAAGTCTGTGAAGTGTAGGTAGGTAGTCATGGCAACTGGGGACAGCAGGGACCTCAGCTGAGGCACCGCAACACGCAGCAACAGCTGGTAGCCAGAGTCACTCTCGACTGAAACTACGAGACTAAGGGAATGGATGGTATGCTGGCTGTTTTCACTCACTGAGGCAAAGGGCCCGGGGGAGGGGTTGGGGGGGGAGAGACAGGTCATTGTCAACTGGATTACTTTAGAATTCAATTACACTTAAACACATCACACATATCAATAGCAGGCACTCTGACAATCTCAAAGAAATACAGAACAAGACAAGGAGTTCTGCTTCTTTATTATTATTTTTAATTTTAGAGAGAGAAACAGTGAGCGGGGGAGATGGGCAGAGAGAAAGAGAATTTTAAGCGAGGTCCACGTTCGGCATGAAGCCCAACGTGGGGCTCAATCCCACAACCCTTAGATCATGACCTGAGCAGAAACCAAGAGTCAGACACTCAACAGACTGGGCCACCCAGGTGCCCTGAGAAGTTCTGCTTTTAAAAACTAGTAGACGCTATCCTGTATTCAAACTTGTAAACATTCCTTCTGTTCCTAGACCTACTAGAAAAGACGCTAAGTAATGGGGCTAGATATGAGGTATTAGGACTTTCATTTAGTTATAAGACCTGAAAACCCTGTACAGACCTTCAGAATCCCAGTCCTCCTCTGTCCCTCCCAAACTGATAGAATTAGCTTCTCAGAACTGTGATTTCTGTATTCAGCACTGGCCTAATCCTAGGGGGAAAGAGTAATCATCATTCTATTAACACAAGGCAAATTCTTAAGATTCTTTAATGAGCTACACAGAAGAAAGTACCAAAAGTCATATGAACTGAGAATGTGCTTTCTAATGAGAAAGGCATGGAAATACTGAGGCTGACAGGGTCCTTGAGCTTTTGTAACCCACGGTTCCCTGAGGCCTAGATTTAAGAGGCCTCTAGGTAGACAGCTGCCATCTTCTCTCTGCTTCACTCACGTTCTGAGCCCTTCGGCGTGACTGTGAGCGTTAAGATGAACGCTGTGGAGTGATGTTCGTGCCCACACGCAGTCTGACCATGGCATCGTTGAGTACTACTGCCCAACTGGGCAGTACTGTCTGGGCCCGGGGCTCACAGTCTGGCTGAGGCCAGGCCCCGCACCCAAGGATAGATACCCCCCCACCTACCCAGCGAGCACTCAGTCAGTACTGACGATGCGCCAGGCCCTCTATCAGGCACACGCGCAGGAAGGCAGCCCCTGCTCATGAGGGGAAAGGCAGCAGTGCAGCAGACGGAGGTGGAAGGGAGACCAGGGTGGAGGCTGTGGCCGTGAGTGAGGTCGGGGGTGCCACAAAAACTGAGAGCCTCAGCTGAACGCAACACAAGGGAGCACGTGCTAACTGTCAGGTGAAGAGAGAAGAAAGCAATTTTTAGAAAACGGTTCTAGGCTTCTGCTGACATTTGGGAAATGTTGAGCAAGTTTCATTAGAAACCGGAAAAACAAGGGCACCTGGGTGGCTGAGTCAGTTAAGCATCTGACTCTTAATTTCAGCTCAGATCATGATCTAACGGTTTGTGAGTCTGAGCCCCACCTCAGGCTCTGTGCTGAAAGTGCAGAGCCTGCTTGGGATTCTGTCTCCCTTTCTCTCTCTCACCCCTCCTTCTCTCTCTCTCTCTCTCTCTCTCTCTGCCTCCACCCCACTCATGCTGTCTCTCTCTCTCTGGCTGTACCCCACTCACACTTGCTTTCTTTCTCTCTCCAAATAAATAAACTTAAAAAAAATTGGAAAAACATTTTGTCTTTTCCTTCCTCTATTTAAAAGGAATCTTGCCCACATAACACACAATCCTTCAGGCCAAATGGTTTCTAAATAAAAGTTACCAGAACAATCTGGGGGGTGAAAAATCCCTTACATGTTTTTCTGATGTTAGTATATAAATATATGGTGTATTTTCAACAGTGTTATGGATATATAAAAGAATGAATTATAATTCAATATTAAAATCACATCTTAAGGGGCACCTGGGTGGTTCAGTCAGCTAAGCGTCCAACTTTGGCTCAGGTCATGATATCACGGTTTGTGAGTTCGAGCCCCACATCGGGCTCTGTGCTGACAACTCAGAGCCTGGAGCCTGTTTCGGATTCTGTGTCTCCCTCTCTCTTTGCCCCTCCCCCACTCACACTCTGTCTGTCTTTCTCCCTCTCAGAAATGAAAGGTTAAAAAAAATTGTTTTTAGAGAGAGAGAGCGTAAGCAGGAGAGGGTCAGAGAGAGAGGGAGACACAGAATCTGAAGCAGGCTCCAGGCTCTGAGCTGTCAGCACAGAGCCCGACGCAGGGCTTGAACCCACGAACCGCGAGATCATGACCTGGGCTGAAGTTGGACACTTAACCGACTGAGCTACCCAGGCACCCCTAAAAAAATTTTTTTTTAAATCAAATCTTAAAAGGTTGGTACCAGCTTATACAGTGATACTAAAATTAATAATAATCAGCAATAATAGAATATGTACTACTTGTTAATATAGTTTTGCTAAAATGCTTAAAAATACTTGATACTTTTTGCAACAACTTAGGTAGCATTATGCTTAAGGAAACAAGTCAGATAGGGAAAGACAAACACTATATGATCTCACTTACATGTGGAATCTAAAGACCAAATAAAAAGCTGAACTCACAGACTCAGAGAACAGACTGGTGATAGCCAGAGGATACAGGGCGGGTGAACTGGATGAAGGAGGTCAACAGGTACAGACTTCAGTTCATAAGTCAGTCCTCGACAGGTCATAGAGACCATAGTTTACTGCATATTTGCAAGTTGCTAAGAGAACAGAGCATAAAAGTTCTCATCCCAAGAAGAAAAATGTCTGTAACCACGTGTAGTGACGAGTGGTAACTAGACTTACTGTGGGGAACATTTCGCAACATAGACAAGTATCAGATCATTATGCTGTAAGGCTGAAGTGAGTGCATTTTGTATGTTAATGCCCCCGTAAGGAGAAAACCCCTAAATATCACAGCTGCACTTCCACTTCTCAGAGTTGTGGTGATGGTGCTTCTAAGAGCATCAGCAGTTACCAATAGGGGTCGTTGTATAAGCGCTTTTGATTCTCACTTTTGGTATTTTCTCATCTTATCTACTATATGTGTTTACAACCTGGTTTCTTTGAAGATTACTTTGCCAAAAGAAAGAAAGTCTGAGTCAGGGGCAGACAGAGAGGGAGAGAGAGAATCTCAAGCAGGTTCCACGCTCAGTGTGCAGCCCAACATGGGGATCATAACCTGAGCCAAAATCAAGAGTCAGATGCTTAATCAACTTAACTATCCACGTGCCCCTCAAACTGGTTTCTTTAAAACCTGGGCCTGGGGGCACCTGGGTGGCTCAGTCAGTTAAGTATCTGACTTCAGCTCAGGTCATGATCTCACAGTTCGTGAGTTCGAGCCCCATGAAGCAGCCTGGAGCCTGCTTCAGATTCTGTATCTCCCTCTCTGACCCTCTCCTGCTCATGCTGTCTCTCTCTCTCTCTCTCTCTCTCTCTCTCTCTCTCAGAAGTAAATAAATTTTTTAAAAAAAGGAAAGAAAAAAAGAAAACCTAGGCCTGAATAGTCATTTTATTCTAGAGGGCCCAAAATTTTTTCTTTTCTTTTTTTTTTTTTTTGAGAGAGACAGAGGCAGAGAGAGAGGGGACAGAGGATCCAAAGCAGGCTCTGCCCTGACAGCAGTGAGCCTGATGCGGGGCTCAAACTCATGAACTATGAGATCATGACCTGAGCTGAAATTAGCTGCTCAACCAACCGAGCCACCCAGATTCCCCGACAGTGACCTTATTAGGGGGCCAAAGATTTTTATCTGTCTGATGGTGACTGGCGTTCTTTTACTGGGTTTGTGACCACCCGTCCTGTTGGGCACGGTAGGAAGGCCCAGCTTGGCTGCATCCCTCCCCTGAGCCTTCAGAGGAGCCCAGAGCCACTCTGGGAGCACAGGCGCCTCACCTGAATCAGATGATAGATCATGAAAGTTGCGATTCCCGCTCTTCTCCAGTCAGGATGGACAAACAGAAATGAAATGTAAGCTTCATTGTACTTCACGTCAGGAACCATGAAGCCAAAGGCAATGATAACTTTCTTATAAAGGACAACAACACTGAAGTCCGGGTACTGCAGGCACTCAGACAGGTCAATGCCTTTGGGAAGGAGGTAAATGGACATTAACAACAAAAAAAACCTGAAGACAAAGATATTAGCATAGACATCATACATTCAGATCATGAAAATAAAAGTAAATTTTAGAAAATAATCAAAATTAACACCATCTTTCCCAAGTACACATGTTAGAAGAAGCAAGCAGGATAGGGTGGGTAGCAGAGAGCACCCAGGTTTAGAATGGGATACACTTGGCTTTGAACTTAGCCTCCTCTGCAACATGTGTCAGCTGACACCTTTCTAAGTGTCCAGGCCTTAGCGTCTGCACTCCCAGGCCTCACAGGGTGGGAGCGGAGATCCAGAGAACCCATATTGTTGTGTTCTTCACCTCATACATAATTTATAATTTATACATTTTTTATTATAAATCTTTTGTACAAATGCTACATTTTACAGTAAAGGGGTTTAAACAAAAAAAGATTCCATGCATGATGTATGGAAGGCACCCAGCATAAAGTCAGGAAATAGCAGATGCTGCCAGAATGTTCCTTTCAGCCCTCATACCGCTCCTAACAGAAGAGCACAACCCTGCCACCACGTGCACTATGACATGATTACCAGACAACAAAGATGACACAGCTCTAATCCCAAGCAAATCTTATCTACCACCTGGAGGACATGTAATTTTTCCTTTACGTTTCAAAGCAGTGCGGTAAGGGAGATCCACAAAGAACATGCTTATATTTAACAAAGAAAATGTGCTCTTTAACTGATGGCTTTGGTTTTCAGAAAGACAATATATTAAGACTGATAAAATGACAAATCGTATTGGGTTTACTCCTATTTTCAAAGTCTGGAATTGGGGTATTTGGGTTTTTAAAAATACCTTTTCAGGGAGCACAGGTGGCTCAGTTGGTTAAATGTTGGACTTCGGCTCAGGTTATAATCTCACGGTTTGTGGGTTCGAGCCCCACATTGGGCTCCGAGCTGACAGCGTGAACCTACTTGGGATTCTAGCTCTCCCTCCCCTGCTCAGGCCTTCACTCTCTCAAAGTAAATAAACTTAAAAAAAAAAACAAAAAAAAAACCTTTTGGCTGTACTAACACTCTCCAGGTAACAGCTAAATAAACAAAATTACAGAATTATTGAGCAAAAAAATAAAATATGTCCAAACATGTCCAAACTACCAGTCTGTGTACCACGGGCAGACATTACCTGGTATCTAAACATATACAGAAGCAAAACAGGATGAATCTTTTATTCTGGCAACAGAGAGAAACATACAAAAGCACTGTTTATTACTGTAATTGCTGGTTTCGTCTTGACCTTAGGAAGAAAGAGGTATTCATATTTTACTCTTTCCATGAGAGTAGAAGACGAACTAAATGAAATCCTGAGTAAAGGTTTTAGAGTCACACAACATACACTAATTAAAAAAAAATTACTAATGTGAACTGGATAAGAAACCGATCTGCCCAGTTTGGGAGGGGGGACATACCAGGCCAGAAGAACTCCTGACACATAGAGTTTATGGTCGGGATGTGATTTGGCCGGACGTAGCAGTAATCAAGAGGTGCATCAGCTTCTGGGGTCCAGTGAGGGTCACTCCTGTGCAGGTGGGAGCGAATCTGTGACAGGAGCTGCAGTTTGGGTGGCTTTGTTTCATAATCACGCCTCCAGGATCACAGGAAAAGAACAAATTCAAGTCAAGAAAAACACCCAGAATTATTCCTAGCCAACTGATTCACATAAACTCTTTAATCTGCTACTTTATATGGCAGATAGCTTGTAACAGCTACAATACTTTCCTGGTATGAAATTTAAGATTTGCTCTGTTAAACATTCATCAGACCAAAACGCTCTGCACGGCCAGGAAGCCTGCCTGTGCTGGAGCCTTGACGAACAGAGTGAGAACACAAACAGCAGTCTGACTCAGCTCTGAGAGCTCCGGCCCAGGACGCAGCCCAGGGAGGGACAGTCCAGCCCTGCCAGGGTCGCCGGGGCAGGCTCGCGCACTGCTTCTCACTGGGTTGGCCCAGGACGCCGGTGCCCGGCAAGGAGGATCCTGGGACTCTGGGGCCAGTGTGGCCAGCCAGACAACACGCTTTCTCAAGACAGCACCGGGGCACCCTGGATAGCTCAGTTTCCACGGCACTGCCTAGACAGAGACTCATCATCACTCCAGACATAAGCCCACACGAGGCATCTCTCCCATTTACTCATTTGCAGACTACTAGATACACACAACTTTGAAATGTAGAAGAAACACAATAAAATAGAATGCAATCTAACAGAGTTAACTTACGCTTGCTCTTTAAACTTCTGTCAAAGGACCATCCTTTCTGCAAAAAATGTACAGCTCAAGCAAGCCAAGGAAGAGACTGCATGCAGAGCACAGACTCGGTCCGAGCTGCCGTCAGCTCACAGGGCTGGTCTCGACTCACGCTGACAGGGGACCAGGGTGCAGAAGCCACAAATGCTGTGCCTCACAACACACTTGATTCCGCAGCTCTTCCCCGCGTACCTGATGTAAGGCTTCAGGATCCGGGAGGTGTACGGGCTGACGATACTCTGGTCCACAGCCATATCTTCTGATCCCACCAAACGATACAGAAACTTGGTGGTCTGGTGCCGAAACCCTTTCCTGGATGGCAAGGCGGTCTAGGAGAAAGAAACCCATTATGTAAAAGTAGCCACCCGAAGGACTGGTTTAATTTATCAGAGAATTAGTACGTAGGGCAGTGTTATGTGTTAGAAAGTGGGTCTTTTTGTATCACTTATCTGCAGAGCTCCAGGTTTCAGTCCATACCTCATAGGTACCTTTGCATAAAACTAGATATGAAAAAAAAACAGTGCCAGTTGTAACAGTTTAAAATCTAAATAATTAAACAAATTTTAAAGTTACTTAAACATTTTTAAGTCATTTAAGTGAGTGAAATGCAGGACTGAGCACTGGATACAGCTCCTGTAGGTTTCCTTTCACCTAGTAACGCCACCAGCCCAGCCATCAGCTGTTAACCTGTACTAGTGGCATCTGTGTAAGAGACACGTGGTCACACTGGGAGCAGTCTGTTACCCACAGAGCAGTGGGGGCCAGTTACTGCTGCCCCTGTGTGCGGGTCTATTAAAACAGGCCTCTACTCCAATGAGTAAATTCGACAAGACTAGGACTGATGCAGGCTACCACTCCCAGGCTGAATCGAGACAGTGGAGAGGCCCCGCCAGGGGCTGAATGAGGAGGGGGTCTGCACTCCTTAGGTGAGTGTCCTAACAGGTGGGTTTCATGCCAGGAGCCCGACTGCAGTTGCCTGTTTCCGGGAGTGCTGCCCCAGGGCCCTCGGTCATGTAGTAACAGGACATGTGCAATTAGGGTTTTACAGCAAAGGGCTCAGATGGAAGATTAAAAGGTGCATTTATAAACTGGTTTGCCAAGGGCTGGATGAAGTTTAGAAACCTGAGTTGTTTAGGAGAGTCAGTTTGCTTTTGAGCTTAGAAAATAACTTTCTTGGAAGGAGAGCAAGAATTTCTTCTTTTATAATTTCTCTTATTCTATCCCAAACTGGACACCAAAACTTTCAAAGAATGACTTTGAAATTCTTCCAGGACTTCCAAATAAGTTTGGGAGGGCGATTCAGAGCTATGCCATGTAGTTTCCAAACACGGCCTCAACACTTCCTCCTGTGCCCGTGGGGTACCTGTGGCTCCTCATGTCAAACGGCAGAGTCTGTTCCCTCCCCTTGAATCTAGGTGGGCCTGTGACACCTTGACCAATGACAAGGTGCAGAAGTGACATTCTGGGACCCTAAGCACAGGCACGAGGACCGGTCCTTTCTCTCTCTTCACATCCAGCAGCCATGGCGTCCAGGCTAGCCCACTGTGTGAAAATAGAGGCCACATGGTGATGGGCTCGGGAGGAAGGCCATCCTGGTCATTCCAATCCTGGTCCAGCTTCCTACTGAAGGTAGCCATGTGAGGGACCTCGGCCTTCAGCACACAGGGGGGAACCACCACCCAGCTGAGCCTAGTCAACCCACAGAATCAGAAGAAATATCCAATATTGTTTTAAGCCTCTACGTTCTGGAATGGTTTGTTGTGCAGCAACAGGCAACTGAAATCCAGCCTCCAAACCACTGGCCCATGACAGACGAAGCAGTTAATGTTTCGAGGTCAGTTATGTGGAACTCCATAGGTGTTACCCAGTACCCCAACTTCCTGCCATCTCTGCTTTCACCCTAGTCTAGACCACCTTCAACTTCTGCCAGGATCACTACCACTGCTTCCCATTGGCTTCCCTCTCACCACTCTCACCCCTTACACTCATGCCCACACACACCCAGACGCTTCTTTTAAAAACAAGTAAGTTCACTTCCCTTGGTCAATATTCCTATTTGGCTTCCCTTACAATTCAAAGTTCTTACCTGTGACTTGCAGGATCTGTCCTGTTACCTTGGTGGCCTCATCTCCCACCCATTTCCTCTCCCATCGTGATGTTCCAGCCCCCCACACCAAACTACCTGCTGCACTGGGGCCTGCACCTGGGCCTTCTGCCCTGAACCTTCTTCAGCCTGCCTCCTCCCTGTGGACCAGGACTGGGTCAAGTGTCACCTCCACCGAAAGACCCTATCCAAAGTGGTACGGTTGCCTTCTGCCCTTCCACCCCACCGCAACACCCACCTTGCAGGAAGTGATCCGTTTACTGAGTTAGTCTTATCATCTCCCTGCTCCACAGGGCGGGCATCTTCTGCCCTAATTCACTGCGGGGGCCCCAGCTAGAAGAGTGCTTATTAGCACATACTTAGGTTTGCTGAACGACAAAATGGTGGGGAAAGAAGCATGCCAAAGTCAAATAAGTTTGGAAAGTGTTAAATGAGTTTCTTCAAACTTCTATTTCTAAATAAAAGGAGCACTAGATGGGCTGCTGGGCCCCTTCCCATCTGTCTTGAAAGATGCCACCAAAGTGAAAGGGAAGATAGAACACAAAGGCTGTGAGAAACCCCAGGAAGGGACCAAAGGTGGCTGGGTACAGGTGAGGCAGCCAAGGCCAGCCTAGAGCAGAGTAAGGTGCTATACTACAGATGGGCCTTCCTAGTTAGGCCACTTTCTCTTGCAAGGTCCGCTCTGCGTGGACCTCTGTCAATCAACTTTGCCAGCAAGTGTCAGCCAGAAGGGTCACCTCAGGACACTGCTGAAGCCTCAAACTTGCTAACAGGGTGTCAAGCCAGGAACCAGGCTTTTCCCCTTCCCTTTAGGTGTACAGCAAAGGCACCTGGTTAGACCAAGGGAATATTCGTTCACAGGGGGGGAAATATCAAGATATGTCAATGAGTATAAAAGGAAAGAAAACAAAGTAAACCAACTGTAATGGAAATAAAAGAATTAATTTACTAGACAGCTGAGAATTCTCAAAAAGCAAAAGCACAGTCATCAGGGAAATGCAAACCCAAACTACAATGAGATACCACCTGACATCCACTACGATGGCTACCATCAAAAAGAGACAATAACGAGCCTTGGTAAGGATGTGTGGAGAAATCAAGATCTTCATGAAGTGCTGGTGAAAATGTAAGATGGTGCATGGATTCGGGAAAAAGTCCTTCAATATGTTAAACAAAATGTTACCATTTAACTAGGCATTCCCACTCTTGGATATATACCCAAGAGAAATAAAAGCCCACGTCCACACAAAGACATCTGTACCGATGTGGAAATGGCAATGTTCACAACAGCCTAAAGGTGGAAACGGATGCCTGGGTGGCTTAAGTTGACTGAGTGTCCAATTCTTGATTTCAGCTTGGGTCATAATCTTGGGGTTTGTGAGTTCAGGCCCCACATTGGGTCCTGTGAGGACAGTATGGAGCCTGCTTGGGATTCTCTCCCTCTCTCTTTGCCCCTCCCCAGCTCACGCTCTTTCAAAATAAATAACATAAACTTAAAAAACAAACAAAAAAACAAAAGGTGGAAACAACCCAAGTGTCCATCAACCGATGAATGGATAAACAAAATGTGGTGCCATCTATACTACAACATGGACAAATCTTAAAAACATGCTGTGAAAGAATGCCATTAGAAAAGGCTCCTATGGGGGTGCATAGGTAGCTCAGTTAAGCATCCAACTTTGGCTCAGGTCATGATTTCACAGTCCGTGGGCTCAAGCCCCACGTCAAGCTCTGTGCTGAAAGCTCAGAGCCTGGAGCCTGCTTCAGATTCTGTGTCTCCCTCTCTTTCTGCCCCTCTCTCACTCATGCGCTGTTTCTCAATAATAAATAAATGTTAAAAAAATTAAAAAAAGAAAAGACTCTTATGTATTATGGGATTCCATTTATGTGAAATGTCTAAAATAAGTAAATCTATGGAGGCATAAAGTAGACGAATGGGAGCTGAGTGTGGGGGGTTGGGCTGTAATATTGATGAAAACATTCTAAAATTAATTATGATGATGGCTATAGAACTCTGTGAATATAGCAGAAACCACCAAACTGTACACTTTAAAGGTGGGATTGTATGGTATGTGAACTGTGTCTCAACAAGGTAGTTAAAAAAAAAAAAAAAGCATAATAAATAGGCTCCAGGGCAATAAACCTAGAAACAGGAATGAATGTAGTTACTATGAATTTCTTACTCTTTACTGGACATTAAATGTATGACCACTAAAACAAAGCACTCTGTGAATGAGTAAGGGACAGGTTGAGAATCTCTTCAAAAAGACAAAGGAAGAGATAAAAGAATTAATGGTGTCAACCTCCATATTAGGAGTCTAGAAAATAGAATGTATTTCAAGAAGTAATGCTAGGGGCACCTGGGTGGCTCAGTCAGTTAAGCATCCAATGCCTGATTTCAGCTCAGGTCATGATCTCATGGTGAGATCGAGCCCTGTAAAGGGCTCCACATGGGTGTGGGGCCTGCTTAAGATTTCCTCTCTTCCTCTCCCTCTACTCCTCTCCCACTGGTATGTCTTTTTCTGTCTCTGTCTCTCTCAAAATAAATAAATAAACATTAAAAAAAAAAAAGATGCAATGATAAAGACCTTCCCAGATTGGGGGTAACTTGCTGGCTCAGTTGGTAGGGCATATGACTCTTGATCTCAAGGTCATGAGTTCAAGCCCCACTTTGGGCATGGAGCCTACTTAAAAAAAAAAATTAAGAACTTCCCAGATTAAAGAAGCATATAAGAAGACTTCTGGTTACCTGTCCAGCATATAAGGAGAATGGAAGATGTCAATACAGTCTAACAAGTAAAAGGTTCAACAAACTGAAAGTCAACAACCCTTCTTGGATGCATCAGAGAATTGAGATCACAGGGCACACTATTGCCCCCAAAACTGGAAAGACAAACAGGTGGATAAAGAGACTCATAATTTAGCAGAGTAGAAACCTCCAGGAACCAGTGGCAATTAGGAAAACTTAACCAGCAATAGACAAATTACTGCAGACACAAGGTGGATAACTCTGAGAGAAAACACTCTGGGTGGGGGATGCACATTTTTGTGATTTTTACCTCCCGGAGCTCTACCAGGTTGTCAGGTTGCAATCAAAGAAAAATCCCCAGGCTTCTGGCAGGGAAAAAGTAGCCGTTTTGAAAATACAATACGTCAGAGTATGTGGGGTGTTTTTTGTTTTTTTTTTTTAATATTTATTTTGAGAGAGAGAGACAGAGTGCGAACGGGGAAAAGGATCAGAGAGAGACGGAGACACAGAATCTGAAGCAGGTTCCAGGCTCTGAGCTGTCAGCACAGAGCCTGATGCGGGGCTCGAACCCACCAACTGCGAGATCACAACCTGAGCCAAAGTCGGACACTTAACTGACTGAGCCACCCAGGCGCCTCAGAGTATGTCGTTCTTTTTTTTTTTTTTAAATGTTTTATTTATTTCTAGGAGAGAGAGAGAGAAAGAGAGAGAGAGAGAGACAGCGTGAGCAGGGAGGATCAGAGAGAGAGGGAGTCACAGACTCTGAAACAGGCTCTAGGCTCTGAGCTGGCAGTCAGCACAGAGCCCGACACGGGGCTCGAACCCACGAACTGTGAGATCATGACCTAAGCGAAAGTCAGACGCTTAACCGACTAAGCCACCAGGGCGTCCCTCAGAGTATGTCGTTCTTAACAAAGCCTATACTCAAGAGAAAGTGTTTTACCAGAGCCTAACATACTGGGATCTATCAGAACCTAACCAACTTGTGGAAAGGGAATTACCTGTCTCCAGCTCCTGCCAGTCATCCCATGCCTCCTAGCTGGGGAGGAAAATTAGAGAAGCACTGTGACGGTCACAGCCCAGAGGCACATGTTCACTAAAAGACTGAGAACTGATCATAGGACCACAGAATGCTTCTCACCCTACATCTCACCACCATAACACTCAAGGCCTACTTTCCACAATTCCTTTTACCCAGTAGATATTTGGCTTTCAACTAAAAATTACAAGGCATGTTAAAAGGCAAAAAAAACAAAAAACAAAAAAAAAAACCCACCCCACACTCTGGAGGTACCTGGTTGGCTCAGTTGGTTGGGCCACGATCTCATAGTTGGTGGGACTGAGCCCTGTGTAGGGCTCTGTGCTGACAGTGCAGAGCCTGCTTGAGATTCTCTCTCTCCCTATCTCTCTGCGCCTCCACAGTTCACATGTTTGTGTGCCCGCTCACTCTCTCTCAGTAAATATACATGAAAACAAAAACAAAAACAAAAACACAGTCTAAAGAGACAGAGAAAGCATCAGAACCACTCAGACAAGGCAGACATGCTGGAATTATTAGACTGGGAATTTGAAACAACTCTGATTAATATGTTAAGGGCTCTAATGGACAAATCAGACAACACACGAGAACAGACAGGCAATTTAAGCAAACAGACGGAAATTCTAACAAGAATCAAGAAGAAATGCTAGGGATCAAAAACGTTATAACAGAAATGAGGAACCATCTTTGGTGGGCTCATTAGTACACTGGACACAGCTAAAGAAAGAACCTCTGAGCTCAAGAATATGTCAAAAGAACTTCCAAAATTAAAAAACAAAGAGAAAAGAAGACTAAAAAACCCAAAACTGTGTTACAAGGACAAAAAGTGTAAAACACACACAATAGGAATACCAGAAAGAAAAAAGAGAAAAGAACAGAAGAAATATTTGAAGCAATAATGACTAAGAATTTCCCAAATTAATCAAGACACCATACTGAAAGCACAGACCCAGGAAGCTCTGGGAACAAAAGGAAGATAAATGTCAAGATGAATCTGCTTAAAAGTATAAAGTTGAACACAAATCTAAATAGTTGCACTAATGCTTCAGTGAAGCTCAATTTTTTTTTTTTTTTTTTTTAAATTTTAGAGAGGGCATGTGCAAGCCAAAGAGGGGCAGGGGGAGAGAGAAAGAATCTTAAGCAGGCTCCACGCTCAGCACAGAGTGAGACACAGCGCTCGATCCCACAACCCTGGGTTTATGATCTAGGCCAAAATCAAGAGTTGGAGGCTGAACTGACTGAGCCACCCAGGCGCCCCAGTAAAGCTTGATTTTAAAGTAACCTGTTCAGGGCGCCTGGGTGGCTCAGTTGTTTAAGCATCGACTTCAGTTCAGGTCATGATCTTGCAGTTCTTGAGTTCAAGCCCTGCGTCGTGCTCTGTGCTGACAGCTCGGAGCCTGGAGCCTGCTTCAGATTCTGTGTCTCCCTCTTTCTGCCCCTCCCTGACTTGTGCTCTATCTTTCGGTGTCTCTTGAAAATAAATAAAACATTAAAAAAAATTTTTTCTAAGTAACCTTTTCACTCTCTTTGGCAAACCTTCCCTCCTCCCTTCTCAGCCTTTTGTTTCGGGAACCCAGGACCACCCTGAAAACCTAACAGACAAGGCTGGCAGCACAATCCTGACAAAATGGGTTAGATCCTGTATTTCCCTATAAACCCCCCAGACCCTTCCTCCTGGCAGGTTTGTGGTTTTGAAGGCCTTAGCCTGCCGTAACCTCCTTTGCCTGGCAATGCAATAAAGCTACCGTTCCTTTTTATCCCAAACTTTGTCCTGTGTTGTACTGGGGTCTAAAGCACAGAGGTCAGTGGTTTTTGACAGCAAATTATCATATAAGGCACCTGTGACTGAAGACGTATAATATAAATGAGATCAAAAAATACTTTAAATGCACAAATAGAATTAAAGGTCAGAAACAAAGAAAAAATTCTGAAAGCTTCCAAGGTATGGGAGAGTAACACAGGAGACCACCTCAAAGAAACAAGAATGAAACAGTGAGGCTCTCAGGAGCAACACTACATGCAAGATCATAACAGAGTCATAATTTCAAAATTTTGAAAGAAAAAACAAAATTATAATTCTATATCCAGTTATGCTATCATTTAAATGCAAGAGTGAAATGAAGATATTCTTAGGCATACAGGTATTGAAAATTAACCTCAAAAAGACCATATTTTCAAAAGCTGTTAGAGGAAGTAGTCTAGCAAGAAAGTAATCTAGAAATTAATTTAGCAAGAAATTAATCCAGGAAGTAAGAGTGAATAAATAATTTAGTGAGGTTTACTGTTATCTAAGTAAACAACACAAAGAAAAAAGACAGATAAAAGCGTGCAAAAATATTTTGTTTGAAGGGAAGACCACATGATAATATTAAAAAATTAAGAGAAAAAAACATATGCCCTAAGTTAGGACATACAGAAAGAATAAAAATAGAGCATATAACTTTCCTTATAGCAAAGAATCAATATAACATACCACTTTCTCTGACCACACATATGTGATTAGAAATTAAAACAATTACTAAAAGATACCTTAAAACTTCCTATATACCTAGGGGCTCCTGGGTAGCTCAGTCAGTTAAGCGTCCAACTTTGGCTCAGGTCATGATCTCAGGGTTTGTGAGTTCGAGCTTTGAGTCAGGCTCTGTGCTGACAGCTTAGAGCCTGGAGCCTGCTTCAGATTCTGTGTCTCTTCTCTCTCTGCCCCTCCCCAACTCACGCTCTGTCTCTCAAAAATGAATAAACGTTAAAAAAAAAATTTTTTTTAATTCTTACATATCTAAAAAGTAAACAAACCAACAAACTGTTGAGTTACAGAGGAAATAATGAGAAAAATTACAAAATTACTGATTGATAATAAACTCATATCACTTCAAAAGTCATGAGTCAAAAATCATAGCTAAAGCAGTATTGTAGGGATATTTACAGCTATGACTACCTTTAGAAAACAAGGAAGAGTATGGATTTGAATAAATGCATTTATAGCTGCTCTCTGTGAAGCTGCATTAAAATGACACTAAAATTCCAGGTTAAGATGGGGGATTAAACGCACAATTTTACTCCCTCTCCAAACCCACTAAACCTACAGAATCAGACTTCCAAAAAAGCAGAGAGAAGCATACAAAAATAGGAAGATCAGGTGGAAAAAATATCTGGGAAGCAGATGGATAAATATTAACCGCTATAAAGCCTAAACTCCCAAGCTGGCTTTGGGTTAGGTGCGAACCAGCCCAATCTGGAAATGTAGCACCACCTAAAACCCAGTGGCAGCACCAGACTCCTCTGGAGCTGGGAATAAATGGGGTAGTTAGTAGAAGAAGGGGCAGATAAAAGCTGTGTGCACAGCAGTTCGACTCCCAAATCCTCAATCCCCTGCTGCTGGGTGGCCGCCTGCCCACAGAGGTCTGGCAGTCCCATCTCCAGCGCTCTGGAGGGGCAGCTCACGCAGAATGGAGGTGTGAGTACCACAAGTTGAAGGCTAAGGTCCCTCTTCCCTTAAGTAGTAATCAAGGCTCTGAGACAGGGAGAATGACTAGCCCAGGGGGAAAGACCTCAAGGAAGAGATGTTGGGGGTCCTTGTCAAAGGATGTTCCCAGATAATGGGTCTTGCACATAGAATTCCAGATTCAGCCTCGTTTTCCCTCACAATGGGAAAGCACTGCTTCTGGTACTGAAGTTGTCTCTCGGCTTGACCCAACACTAGCTTGGGATTTTGGCTTTAAGTTCAAGGCCTTTCAGGCATGAAAGGTCTCAGATTTTACTTCCCAGGCAGCTTTCCTCGGGAAGTCACTAAGAATATGCTCCACTAAAACAAGGGAGTAAAACTACAACGTGGCGAAGATGAGGCACAGGAAATGGAAGATTCAATACAGAAGAAGGGCAAATGAGTCTCCAGGGAAGGGACATTCCAGGACCACTACTGACTGACAGGTGTCAGTCCAGGGGCAGGTACAGAGGCTATCATCGTAAGTCCCTGCTGCAATGCACCATCTTTTATTTATTAACTTTTATCATTCTATTTTATTCTTTTCACCATAAATGTACTCTTCAGGGGCATATGGGTGGTTCAGTCAGTTAAGCAGCCAATCTTGATTTCAGCTCAGGTCATGATCTAATGGCTCATGAGTTTGAGCCCTGAGTTGGGCTTCATGCTGACAGTGTGGAGCCCGCTTGGGATTCTCTCCCTCTCTGCCCTTCCCCTACTTGTACTCATTCTTTCTCTCAAAATAAATAAACATTAAAAAAATAAGTGTACTCTTTAATCCCCATCCCCTATTTCACCCATTGCCCCACCCACCTCTCCTCTGGTAACCATGAGTTTGTTCTCTATAGTTAAGAATCTGTTGGTTGGTTTTACCTTTTCTCCCCTTCACTTGTTTGTTTTGTTTTTTAAATCTCACATATGAGTGAAATAATATGATATTTGTCTTTCTCTGACTGACTTATTTTGCTTAGCATTATACACTCTAGTTCCCTCCATATTGTTGCAAATGGCAAGATTTCATTCTTTTTTATGGCTGAATAATATTCCACTGTGTATATCTACCCCACTTCTTTATCCATTCATCTACTGATGGACATGGGCTGCTTCCATAGTTTGGCTGTTGTAAATAATGCTGCAACAAACATCGAGGTGCATGTATCTCTTTGAATTCCGGTATTTGTATTTTCTGGGTAAATACTGAGCAGTGTTGATTACTGGATAGTAGGATACATTGGACCATCTATAAAACCTAAGGAGTTGTAGCCCAGAATCTCATCGGTGCTCAACTTGGCTTCACCACGTAGTCTGAGATTCCTCTACTCCCTCCATGCCCACTACGAGGTTCGGCTGAGGACACGTGCCCCACAAATAACTGCTCTGACCTCCTACAAGCCGGAGGGAAGTACATCAGTCCAAACACAGGAAACAGGGCCCCACTGCCCCTGCCCAGATTTCTGCCACCCTGAGTGGTATACACTGCAGGCCTGCCTGAGGCTCAGACTGTGGTAAGCCTAACACTTCCCAGGAGTGCCTAATGACCTTGAACACGACTTCTCTAGAAAGGGGTCATGGAACCTGAAGCCAGACATGACTGTGGGAGCTTCCTGGGGCTGCCATATCAATGGCTCACTAACCAGATGGCTTAAATAACAAACTTGTTCTTCTACAGTTCTAGAGACCAGAAGTCAGAAATCAAGGTGTTAGTAGGGCCGTGCTCTCTCTGAATATTGTAGGGAAGAATCTGTTCCATGCTTTCTCTTACCTTCTGGTATTGCCAGCTTTCACTGGTATCCCTTACTTGTGGACACATAGCTCTGCCTCAGCCATCACATGGCAGTCTCCCAGTGTCTGTTTCTGTGTCTCTTCCCTTCTTATAAGGATACCAGTCATGTTGGACTAAGTGCCCACCCTGCTCCAGTATGACTTCATCTTAACTAATTACATCTACAAAGACCTTGTTTCCAAACAAGGTCACATTCATGGGTACAAGGGGTTAAAACTTCGATATATCCTTCTGGGGGACACAATTCAATCTACAATAATGACCCAGAGAGACTGCTTAGCTTACCCTCTCCTGGAAGCCTCCATCTAATAGTGGCAATTTCTTACACAGCTGGACTTTTGTCTCCTACTTAATTTTTAAAAACTAAAAGTGACATAAAAAACTCAGAGTGGCTTCCTCTTGGGGGGAGGGAATAGGCAGTACACAGAACCTCCAAGGTGCTTGTAATGCTCGGTTTCTTTCTTTTTTTTGTTGTTGGCTAATGTTCTGTTTCTTAACCCAAGAGACAGGTAGAAAAGTATTTATTTAACTAACACATAAACTATACTGATATGTTCTATGTATTCTTCTCTAGTAACAGGACACATGTCTTAATATAAAACATTAAGTACAGAGATTAAAAGACAAACCCACAAGAACAAAGAACGGGTGAGCAGGTGACTGCAGTCCAAGAATATGAGTAAGTGGCAAACAGCTGAGACCAGAGAGCCAGAACCTAAGGCAGCAGTGAATGAAGACAGACCAGGAGCAGGGTGATGTACACGCAGAACCTCAGGAAAGGCAACAAGGGATGCCTTGTCATCGATTGGGTCCTGCTAACACTGAGAGTGGGCAATAGGACTATGGACTAAGAGTCTCTCTACCTACGAGGTGAAAGCCTACAACTACACCCCCACTGCCTACATCCAGAAATGATCCTTCCCTCCATGAGCAGAAGATCAGAGTGTCCGAAGAGGCTCAGGAGAGGCACTGGACACCAGAGCACCTGGCCAAGCCAAGGATGGGACTAAAAACAGAGAGACTCAGGGGAAGTTTTCCAGCTGAATGGTAGACTCCTGGACCACCGCACTCACCTCTAGGATATACAGGCAGGTTACTACTTCCTAGGAAAGATGCAAAATAGGAGGGAAAAAAAGAAAATTAAGGAATCCATCTAGAGTAGGGGTTGTCAGCAAACTGTATCCCGCAGGCCAGATCCAGCCTGTTTAAGTAACTAATGCGTTACCGGGACAGAGCATGCCCATCCACTGTATCTTGCTTTCATATAACAGCAGACTTGATTAGTTGCAACTCATCCAAAACCATTTACTTTCTGACCTTTTACAGAAGGCCTGCCAACCCCTGGTGTACAGGGCTCAATATCCAAATAAGAGGTGTGCTCCTAAAAGACAGAACAGAGATAGGGTGCTTGGGTGGCTCAATCGGTTCAGTTGCTGGCTCCTGATTTTGACTAAAGTCATGATTTCATGGTTTGGGAGATCCGGGTCCATGTCAGGCTCTGCACTGACAATGTGGGGCCTGCTTGGGAGTCTCTCTTTCCCTCTCTCTCTGCCCCTCCCTATCAAAATAAATAAACATTTTTAAAAAAGAGAGAGAAAATAGAAGACAGGAAATTAAGATGTTCCAGAGCTCCAGGAGTTTCAAACTGCAAGAGCCCACATACCACATGCCCAACATAGTGGAATAAAAAGCCCCACACACGGTACTTCATAGAATAAGATCATAACACTGGCAAAATCAGCCCACTGGTTTCCAAAGAAGACAGAAAATGTGCAAATAATCCTACTTGGCAATTATTTAATTCTATTTAGCGGTTCACCGACAGGGAAACAACGAGGAAACATGCAAATAAAAAATGTAAGCAGAAACATGCAAATTAAAAAATCAGATTTCATTTTACAGCCAGCAGATTAGGAAAACTAGTTGAAGGCTGTTTAGGAGCAAGTGCTAGCAAAGATTCAGGGAAATCAGACCTGTCGTTCTTGCTGTGGGAAGGTTCATTCTCCAAGTTCTGAGTGGAGTTAAGCATTCCCAGGAGCACTCTCAGACTTGGACTCCTTGAATATTCTCAAGCTACGCTGCCACACACTCATCCGTTTCTCTGTGTTGTCTCCTAACTACTCAGATGTTGACAGGTCCTCAGATCCTGCTCAGCACATGGCGTCCTCAACAAATCTGCCACTGAGGGCTATGACACATACCACTGCAAACTCAGTCCCCCTCAGGGACTAGGAGAGAGTGTCAAGGCTCTGTCCTGAACACCCAAGGGCAACAAACAAACCTGGCTGGAATAAAGGGTGTTCATATTAAATAGTTTCAAAAACCAAAGCCCAGAAATTTTTCTATTTTGCTCCCGTGCCGTTTCCTTCTCTCTCCCGAAGTCACTCGGGCCTTTCAGTCGAGCACAGCTGTACCCCCTCTGTCCATAGCGCCGCAGGCCCTCTCCCCACACCTGACTGCTGCCCCTGGGGACTCTTACCTGGTACCGGTCAAGAATTCTGAAGTCCTGACACGTAGTTCTGTATGTGGCTTGTCCCGCTGGAAGCCTGGAAACTCCCCCGTCTTTGGCTCCATAAATTCCATCAACTAACAGAAGAGCAGCATTAACAACTTGATCCAAGTCAAAAAGTGGTAATCCCCTATCCCTTTTCGCTTGTCTGACGATCAACTTCCGCTTCAGTCTGCGAGCTTCTGGCGTCATGGCAACGGCGCTGGAACAAGCTTCCAGCCTCTTCAGGAGTAGCTTCTCCTCGTAGATGCTCACCGGGGTGTACTTGGGCCCCTTAGGCTTCCTGTCCTTCTCTAGCTGGGGCTTCCTCTTCTCTCGAGTCCTCGTTTGCAAAGACGTGTTGGAATCGGTGTCTTCGCTGTCAATGTCCATCCTGTCCGGCTTTTCCTCCTCACTCTCTACCTCCTGCTTTATCTGTTCAGGCGCTCTGACCTTCTTTCTGCCCCCGACCACTGCCCCAGAGGCTGCTGCCCCAGCAGGGGGAGGCACGTACTCCATCCCCGGGTCTATGACGCCGTCGCCTTCAATCTCGTCATCGTCTGTGCAGAGGACAAGACAGCGTAATCAAGACACGGGACAGAAGACATGCAGGGTGCACCGCCCACAGAGTGAAAATAAACACATTCTACCGCACACCTAAAACCGGAGACCCCAGAGAGACACGTCTTACCATGAAACAAGGCTTGTGGCGGCATCACATCTGGA